>OX104113.1:52620405-53252873 GCA_944474755.1 Limnoperna fortunei
TTTTTCGTATGTCTTGTTTCATTCTTGTCAACAAAAAAACTAGAATGCTTTTAAATCTTTATTATAAAGTTTAAAGTTTACTTAAAGAGAACTGTTGGTTGTGATCATTTTTTTTACATACAATGTTCATAGTTCCCACAAAGACCACAAATTGATATCCAACGAATAAAAATGAACAACAGTACATGTTATTGAAATCAATGAAGAAATGTCAATCATAAGATTATTTAATTAATTATTTACAGAAAATGCAGTAGACAATAATTTTGTCCAAAACTGTGTTAAGGTATATATATATCGAGAGAAAATTCAGGACATATTTCTGTGAGTTAATTCTCCCTGATAATATTCCATTCTTTAACTTTAACAGAGCAAAGCTTAGACAAATGTGAAGAAAAATTGTTATGAATGGACATACACACACAAACTGAAAACATTATACCCCTCCTCTATGGGGATGGGGTAAATAAATAGAACATAACTATACACATGTACATACTGAACATATGCATTTCAAGTTTCAATGTATTATTTCCTAGAAAGTGTTTTAGTTTTGTGAATGAATGTATATGCCCACCTTTGTGCAATTCTTTGCAGTGCACGCTCTTTGTCTCTTTCTAATGGATCAGGTCTCACTTTGCCCATTTCTTCCCATAATTTCTTCTGCAATAAACTTAACAGGTTAATAATATTGTCAGACAGAGTGGGAACTAATGAAAGTTTTCCAATATAGCATCAATATAATCATGTTTAAAATATGCCTGCAATAAAGCCATGTAAGTCTTTTATTTTGAAAAGCCAGGTAGCAGTGGCATTGTTTAAAGAGATTGATGAATGATTGTTCATGCCACTTTCAGCATTTCTCAGCCACATGTGTAATGACATTAAGTTTTTACTGAGTGGATAATTGATTGTTTGTTGGAGGCATTATGCCACTTTTTACAGCTACTAGTATTATGGCATCCAGTTTTTATTAAGGAGGATGATAGAGGCAAACTGGCAATCCTTGTCAACTATTGTTGGTGTACGCTATGACCAAATCTCACTCAAACTTTTCATTTTCAGTGACAGCAATTTTGGGTTGGTAGCATATAGTTGGTAGTGAAAGTAGGGTAGCTATTCTGTGTATGTTACTAGTACTCCTACAGTTATCATTCTGAAGCCTTTAAACTTGGTAGAATGTTTCTACATGAATATTTATTGTACATAAGTATTTCCTATGATCGATATATTTTGAATAATTATAGAGTGTGAAACAGTGATTTCAGCACTATTCTGTACAACCAGACTTCAAGGTTTGTTTTCAGTAACATTTTTATACTGTGAGCCTTTTAATATTATGGGAACATTTCAGTTATTCAGAATTCCAAGTTGCTGTGTTTTTCATCATACATGTACTGAAGTGACCACAAATGCATATGAATACTCATATGTTAATGTAATAATTTATTTGTGCTCATTTTTCAGCTACTTGAAATCAGAGCATTCAGTTTTTACTTAGAAGTACGAGCTAAGACTACCCAAGACCTATGCTGGGGATTGAGGTTGAAATCAAGGACATTTTACCCCCACTCTAGTTCACAAATTGTTGTTTTTTCATGCCGCTAGGCAACATTAGACCCTTTAGCCACCTACATGTAGGCTCATTGTGGAGACTGATGAGGGCAACTATAAAAACTATTTTAAGTCTCATGGGCACCCTAATTTATTTATTTAGTACAATGTTTTCATCTTAAAATTACTACATGTAGTTTAATAATATAACACAAATTATCTCTTTGATTTGTACCTTTTCAAGTGATGCTTTATCTTCATGTTTTCCTTCCTTTTCTTCTGATTTTTTTCTTTTTGTTTGAAGTTGTCGGTCTGTTGTGCCTTTGGCCAATATCACCTGTTTATGCTTTGGAATAGATTTGGACAAAATTTTAGCCATGGCATCAGCCAGACCAGCCTTTGACTCCGTTTCATTTTCATCATTTTCATCTTCTAAAAACAAAATACACATGTAAACTTGTTTATGAAACGGATTTGCACTTTATGTTATAAGCATCTTGGAGATGAATTTCATGTTCTTTTCATTTGTCAAAACGATACAATACAAATGTTTAGGAAAAAATGGTTACCTAATTATTACACACAGTACCCAAATGTTGATAAAATGTCATACTTATTGTCTTTCTGTAATATTAACGTCTGTAAGCGTTTATCATTGTTTGTAAAAATATCAATGCATTGTTTTAATTGTCTACATTGTCCATTTCTTAATTTCCTCTATATATTTGATTACATTGTATTCTCCTCATGTTACACAAATTTTGTGTCTGAGCGTTATTTAATAAATCTTGAAATCTTGAAACAAGGTTTATTTACTATACGTAAGTTCACTTCATATCAAATATATTTATTGTAGTCCTCATATGACCTTGACACTTACAAAGCTGCACCGATTCATAATCAGAGTTAAAATAATTTAATGTACTGGCACCGACACGTAATACAACAATTTGAAGTGTGATTAAAACCTTAGGGTTTTATGTATAGTATCAGCTATTTAACAGTTTTCCCTGGTTGGCTACATTCTTTTTCATGACTTTGCCATTTAATTGATATTTCTACAACACCTAATTCATTATTTTTAATATTTTATTTGTAATCATGGCATTGTTGCCAAAATTTGTATTTCAGAGGTGCATAATTTTAATAACAGATTTGGTGTAAAAAAGGGGCATTCCAGATCATTTTTGTAATCTTCATGGCACAATCGAGAAAACCATTTTTATCAGTACGATTCCTAAATTATACACTTCAGGATTTAAATTTTGTCAACAATGCTAAGGTTACAAAAGTGTAAAAATCAATCAATTAGGCATTGTAGAAATTTAGGCTGATTAGAAAAATTGTTTATTTAAGCAAGACAGCAATTTAAAATAAAAAATATGAATAAATCCTAATCTTTGTAGCACCACCGAGACAAAGGAATTGCAAAGGAGCTAAATTATTGTAGCATACAGGCACGAAAAGTAAGAATTAAATAAACAAATTATGTCAAGAATACATACAAAGCTTTGATAAATGTGAAGTCCACCACTTCTGTCCAAGGTTGTTTCAGTTTCAAACTGATAGAAATTATTAAAATTTAAGTTTAATGACATTTAAAACATTAAGGTAGGGTTTTTCATGAAGATAATTTAATTCGGAACAGAAATAATTACAAACCTGTGTAGATAGGGGTGATGTAATATTTTTTTTTTTTAATTTTCGTGGGTAAAGACTCAGTTCTTACCTTCTCTCACACTATGACAAAATCTACCCAGTATCATTCGAAGACATAAAGTAAATCGATTTTTACAGGTCCCTCGGCTTTCTTATGCCAGAAGTCAAAAATACACTGATGACCTAAATTAGTTTGCTCAAAATAGTATAGCAGCCAATTATTGTACTTTAAAGGAACATACTAACCTTTTCAAAATCCCATAGTCAGGTGGTTCTGTGGGGGGTGGGGGTGGGGGGGTAAAATTGAGTCTTTCAGTCAAGCATTGTTGGAAGATCAAAGAAGAAATACTGCCACAGTACAAGTTTCATTTAATTATTTTTACAGTATTTAAAATTTAAAAGATTTGCAATTACAAGTATTCCAAACAGAAAACTTAAATTCATATTCATTTACTTAATAAAATTTTCAGAATTTAAAATAAACAACAACAAAAAGTGTTAGAATTACATTTTTTGACAAAACAATCGATATGAAATAATTCACTTTTGTGATTTTTTTTAAACTAAATAAACTGCTGACAATTTGTGTAAATTAAATGAATTTTTTGCATTATTATTATTATTATTATTATTTTTTTTTTTAATTTCATTTACCTTTTTTAATTTGTGTTAGTTTTCAGGACTTCATATACAATCCAAGGAATGTTTTAATTTCCTTCTATGAGTATCTTAAAATTATTAAACATCAATATCTATTTATGACTTTTTTTTGTTATAAAGAAATTTATTTTCCTTTGCTTTTGGCATTGAATTTTACCACTGATTTTAACCATAAAGACCTTTTTATTTACCACATACAGGTTTTTAAAATCTAATTTTCGTATAAAAGTCATAATCTATTCTAAATTTATATTTTGCGGCTTATTATGTTTGTTTTTTATTGGTCTTTCAATTTTACCTTTCATCAAAGTTAGGTGTCAGGTAATAAATAAGCAATACTTTGTTTTCAAGATATAATTGCTCTCGTTAAAGAAGGGGAAAATTGTAATACTGATCACGTGACGTCATAAACGTAACACATTACGAAATGGGACGGCATAAGAAAGACGATGCAAAACAAAACCTGTGCTGTGTTGTGCAGGGGTGCAAAGCCCACACAAGACATAAAATTTATGGAAAGTATGGAAAGGGGTCAAGTTTTATACCTTTTTAATTTTGTTCACATGATATTATAAGACGGTATATTGAGGAAAGTGCCCTAAATCAATCATGCGATACCATTAATCATGTGATAGGATACATCTAACTACCTATCTTAAAAATGATGTATAAACAAACAAACAAGGTACATTTAATATAGGGCAAAATTCCCATGGTTTGGACACCTCGGAGTTTTTCATTTACATCTTATGGAATTTTGATTTGTCGTGCTGTATGTTACCTCATACGACAACTCGGAACTTGTTATAGGTCAAGTTAGGCCGCTTTCTATTTATATATTGTGATTAATTTATACATAGACGCCAGTTTTGCAATTTTTTTTTCAGATTTCACGATGGTTCGGACGCACGGTACCAATTGCAAGGTTCAGACATTCTGTCATTATTTCTTTAAACAAAGGTATATTGTTCTTCTTGCACAGAAAGCCCATGTTCATATTTTGTTTTGGTCCAGTTCTTCCTTTAAAAAAAGTCTACTACTCATTTTGCTTTTAAATAGGTGTGACTTTCAATAAGCTTGCCATCGAAGAGCTTGGCAACAAAACAAGCATCTCCCCATCTTGGGTAAGCCAAAGTTCTTTTTAAGTCTTTCTTTTCAGGGCTCACGCTGGGTCAAAATTATAGGGAGAAGTCACTTCTCTTTTGGATGGCTGACGGGAGAAGTGAGGATAGAACAGGGAGAAGTTGGTGGACAACAGGGAGAAGTTGCATTATATGTCGCGAAAGTGTCCTGTTTACTTTGTTTTTTTTTTTCAAATCAGTGTCGGCATTTGCATTTTTATTGTTATATGTTTTTTTAGCAGTTTAATTTATTGAGGATGAAGTATCAAAGATTTGATTAAATATTCAGTGTACTTATTTCACACATTTTCATAAATGCATGTAAACATAACAATAAAAAAAGAATCAACTGTCACAAAACGGTAAATTAAAATAAATGTTTATTTTTTCATTGATACACGCTTTGATTTCTTTATAATTAAGTACTATTAGAACTAGAAGTAGAAAATTACATCATTGTGACACATAATATATAATGTAAAAATGTAAATTCACTATTAAAAGTATTTAAACATATTTAACTTTGTTTAAAGTAACTGCCAAAATACTATTTTTCCTACATTTCTATCATTGCAAAACTAATTTCACCACTATCACTGTAGTATATTTGCAATCTCTGGCACCAAATTCATATCCGCTCCAGAAATTTTCACAAGTTATTGTGCTCTGAACTGGTTTCCAGACTTTTTAAAACCTACGCTTTATATACCAAATTCAAGTTAAAAGGGTACCAGTTAAACTTTGGCGCGTTTACATAATAAACATGACACGGTATCAAAAATATGAAGATTTCTTACCAAAATAAGAATAAAATTTGAAAGGCGACATTAGGCGATTCTACAAAATGAAAGGGCAACTTCACTTTGCTTTTGAAGATGATCGACGGTGAAGTTGGACCACGATAAGGCGACTTCTTCGCCCAAGTCGCCCTCCAATGTGAGCCCTGCTTTTCACAATTTGCAATGGCATTGCGATCATTTGGGTTGTACCATTCATGTTACCCATCAAATAGGTTCCTATTTCTATAGAAAGAACAATTATTTATAGTTTAGTAACAATAGAATTATTGTCACCAAAACTATCCACTTTCATGTTCATATTGTTTAAAAATAATAAAATAATGACTTCTTCCGGTATTCTCATTCCGAACTACGGTTTCCAACCCTTTTTGTCACGGATACCTCACCGCCTTATTTCTGTAGTAAGTTTCGATCTTGTATTACTTGCTCTGAGCACGCCTAATGTAAGTAATACTATAATTCTCACTAACCTGGAACATCCATTATAACATAAGATATTAAAGTTGATCCATGTCCGAACAATGGTTAAAAGCATAAAATTTATCATGAGGCAAATCTCAACTTTAAAACATTATATATCTTTATTTTTTACTCGATTTTCTATTAAAATGTGTATATTTTTTTATTCAAATGAGTTTTGAATGTTAGATTCTTTAAGTGTAACAAGTTTATTTTATCCTCAAATTGGTAAGCCAGAGATACATAAACACATAATCGACATTATGGAATGTGTTGAACGAATTCTAGACACTTCGGCACTCGGACAGTTCGGCACCCGGACAGTTCGGCACAGTAATTGGACACTTCGGCACTTTAAAATTTCGGCACCTAGACAGTTCGGCACCGTGATTGGACACTTCGGCACCCTGATTTAGACACTTCGGCACTTATAAAATATATATGTCTTTGAATGAAGACCAATATTTCTTTTCGACCAGTATTTATTTTCATTCGTTTCTATGGTAAGTGGTTTAATCTTTATTTAATCATTTGATGCATACTTATGGTATAAGTAAATAAACATAATATATAAAAAAAAAAATACTGTTTAATTCTTCATATTTAATAATAAAGTATAACAGAACAATTGACATAAATTATGATGAAACATAAAGCACTGATACAAAACATATGATTTTTAAATAAAGCACTACTGTAAACTTTTGTCCATGATATTTCAGTGTTTTTCTTTTAGTCCATTAATGAAATCACAATGAATTTTACTGTGCTGGTGGTCCGTACACTAATCCACACTGCCTCAAAAGCTGACTGGCGCTGATGTAATATATAAAGGGTCTAAAGGAAGCTACCAACGAGTACACTTATGGAATGGATCGACAAACATGACGATACAGCATACACAAAAATATTATATAAGTCTAGAAGATAAGATTATGCAACGATACCAATGACTGCGTGTATAGTGTAATTCTGTGGTGTTTTAAATTTACAGATATAAACATGTATATAATATGCATTAAACAAAAAATATCTTGTTTAGCATGATTTTTAATACTATAACGAAATTATAATATAGAAACGAGATATATACCTCAGCTTTTATCTTGATGGCTATGTGGGAACCAGGCTCCCCTGGGTGGACGTGGACCTTAAGACCTGGGCGGTAAGTATCACCATCTGAGATTACTGTAGCTGGGCATGTAAGGGTCTTTGAATGTTTGGAACACCGCCATAAAATATGGTCGCCTGTCTGTTTCTTCACAGTGTAACTGAAACCATCGTTGTCAACCAATTTTCTTTTACCCAGTGTGCTAACGTCGTCAACTATGTGGTACTGTTTAGATGGATTTAAGTCTTGGGCCACGCCATGTAAGGGTTCCTCTAAAATTGAGTTCTCTACTACTGGCTCAGGGACGTTGAATGGGACATCAACAACTATAGATTTTTCGGGTTCATCCATACATTTGTTATAATTACCATGATTACATAAATTATAATGTCATTTGTACTTCATATTTTATATATTAGTGAACGTGACACTTAATCTCTATTTTAAAATAAATAAAAAAATAATAATAATTATTGACGTAAATATATGGAGGTGTCGAAGTCATTAGATGCCGAAATAAATATACTGAGGTGCCGAAATGACCAAGTGCCGAACTTTTACGGTGCCGAAGTGTCCAAATGTATAGGTGCCGAACTGTCCTGATACCTGTTGAACTATGCTCTCTGTCGACAGCTCTTAGGAAAAGTCCAGAAAAGGTCCGAAAGGTTTTTAAAAACCAATGAAAAATGGGATATCGTGACTATTTATAGAAATTATTATAAAATAAGAACTTGTTGCTGTTAATATTTCGTATGTCCGATTCATGGTCGTATTGCCCTACAATTACATCACAGATATATCTCTTCCCTCCCCTCCACGCCTCGTTGTCGGCAAATCTCTTGCGCGATATATTGGGATTTCAAAATAGTCAATGTGATGGGGATGAGGAAGATGAATTGACCCATTTCCAGTTTTACATGATTTATCTCCCCTTTTACTTCCTGTTAAAAAAACTACGGCTATCATCACTAAAAGACTATGATATTGAAATAAAGATTTTGCATTGTTTTTGTGTTGTTTGTCAATGCCTATCAAATTTTATCTAATTAACCTCATTAGTAGATGTTACTATAGTCATAGGCAACAGGTGAATATGAATATTAGAACACTGATGTCACCGATAAGCTTGTTTATTCAAGCTATAAAACAGCTGGGGTTTCACCTCAGATTAGCATCAGGTAAATGGGGGAATAAACATCAGTTAATTAATTAACGATCACGTTTACACAGCAGGGGTTTTTTATTATATCCTCACTCAGATATTGACACCTGTCATTCACCTGAAGCGTGAAAATTGATCAAAGACAATTGTCCATTTCAATAGTTTTCAACAGGACAAACTGCGGCTATAGCCGCAGTTTTTAGTACCGGAAGTGGACACTAGGTGGCGTTTTTTAAATTGGAAAGTCGTCAATTCGGGAGACTAAAAAAGAATTGGTGAAAAAAGAATACATCATTGTAAGTGAAAAGGGGTGCTTCAAAGGAAGAAAAAAATATATATTATATAGTTTCGGTAATTTATATTTTTATCTTATGTTTTACAGACATATGATATTGATCGCATGTCATGCTGCATGATGATTATACCTATGGTTTCCTCAATTTCTTCGTCTGAAGAGGATTGCAACTCCACGTGCACTTTTGACATGTTTGTATACTTGGTTAATACAAATTTAAAAATGATTACAAACACGACTTTATATTTTTAACCATTTCTGTAGTTTTGAAAGTAAACAATAAAATGTATCAATAATTATCTTTAATTTTTAGGGCCTAATATTTTTTTTGTCTATTGTGAACTACATTTCTGCGAAATTATTTCTAAGGAAGACGTTTCGTTACTGTTGATTTTGCAAAATAAAATAACACTTGAAGGGAAGCAACTCAATACCGAGCGAAGAAATGAGTGTTTTCGTTTTCGTGTAATTTTATTTCCTCTGCTGCTTAAAAGTATCTATTTTAAATATTTGTTAACATCACAATGAAATAATTTAAATAATTTGAATGATAACTCTATGATTTTCTTTAATTTTATGAAGGGTCTATTATTGGCAACAGGCAAATAACTTAACATGGGATACTTATGACATGTCATAAAAATTACCAGTAAATGTAATGCCATGAAAAACGTAGATAAATGGTTTTTTTTTTTAAATTCTTAATTGATTGACACCAAATTTTAGTCAGTATTAGATATAAACATCTTTTATATGCATACAGGGACAGTCTGTCCCTGGCATGATGCATATAAAGAAATAAGTTAAAAATTTTTCATGTAGGAGAATAGTCTGAGAACCCCCTGCTGTCCAATTATTTTTTTCAGACTTTGATAGGAGCGCAGGATGTTCGAGAGCTCTCCATAGACAAAACAGTGGATTTTGAGACACGTGTCTGAGTCTGCACATTTCACAATGTTATAAAAATGTTGGTGTGGGTCAACTATACACAATGTATAATACTTGATTCTGTATACTAAAAGTTACTGTGTCTGTGCCACGGTTCTTAGGCTGACTGATGAAAACAGCATACTGCATTTGATTATACTACTTTCATAGATCCAGATATATTTTAATTGAATTTGATATTATTTTCCACAGTTAATTAGCGTTTGAAATGCAGCTGATTTTTCATTTTGATAGAGCTATTTTCTATGATAAATTTTGACCTTAATGACAACGGAGTGTCAGTTTGGGAGAGTCGATTGTTGTCTATTCGAAATCCCTTGCAGTTAATACGGGAAAAGTCTATGGTATGTCCGAATAGCAGACAATCTTTTTGAAAAAAACTGGTGTTGTTCTGATGATACTGATAGATAAAAGTCTCAGATCAGTTGGTTGGCCATTTTGATGTGATTAATTGTTTGGGATTTTCAAAAACCATTATCTGTCAGAATTATGGGACTATTTCCATGATTTTTTTAAACAGTCCTTTGCTTACTAAACATCAAATCCCAAGTAAAAAACATAAACCATGTCAGTTGCAATTATATTTCCTCCATTTATTATGTTTCCACTTAAAATTAGATTTTAAATTGACTGAACTGTATTAAATGAAAAAAGAGTGCAAGTAAGTTGGATCTGTAAATTTATAAAATATGGGGTGAATATTAAACAATTTTTACATTTTGATTATATTTCAATACAGTTTTGCTATATTGTGGTCATTGTTTAATAGTGCTAGAGGTCAACAGATTACAATATATATATATTGGTCGATTTCTGTTAATTAATTGTAATAGATAATCAATTGGTAATTTTTACAGATTGCACAACACTAAAAACAACACAAGGTCCCTTAAGAAACTAAAATGGCTGTCTTCCTTTCAAAAATTACCATAGCAAATGTCAAGGATGATTTGGAACATGTCAACAACAAAGGAATAATATAAAATATGGACATGTTATCATGTAAACATTTGTTAAATTGGATTTTAGCACTACAAAGGTACAATATGAATAATAAAAAATGCAAGCAAAACACTGAGCACACAGGGGTGCAACGTTTGGTATAGATATTTTTCTCCATGAAAATAATCACCTGAATCCCATTTAAGATAATTTTAATCTGTTTCTAAGCTCTTTTTTTTTTATAGATTTTTACTAGTTTTAAGAACTTTTGTTTTTTTCATATGTTGCAGTCCTTCCAGCTTATGTCCAGCTTATTTTGTAAATGTTTTTATAAAAAAATAATTTGTTAAGAATGTGCAATTTTAGCAAGATCATGGCTATCTGTGATAATAAATTTTATTGCAGTTCTGTTAAGGTATTTATGCATTAAATAACATTTTAATGAGGTAACAACTAAATAACAGTACTACTTCATATCATTTTATTGGTCAATTGGTCCCAGATCAAATTTGTCCCAACTTTTTGTAAAATGTTCTTTATTGAAACGAATTACACGTATAATAATAATTGTATAAATACATGTAGATTAAGGAACATATAATTATATGTAGATGGTTTGATGAATCAGATTACATACATTGCATAATTCTAATCTATGATGTTTTTTTTTACATTATAAGCCAACAAGGAGGTTTAATAAATGTAACATCAATAATAATTTAATATTAGTTTATTTTTTCAGATAAGCAATGTATCCTTGTTCTAGTACATGACATATATATTTGAATAATATTTTTTATCAAATTTAACTTTGACATACACCAGTGCAAAAAATAATTCTTAATACAAAAAGAAACCACTAGGATTTATTCATTCACACTACAGCCATTTCAGTTGTCAATGTAAACATCCTAAATTTTTGCTAAAAAAAGCAGTAACTTTATGATTGATGAAAGTACACAAACAAACCAAGAATTAGAAAAGGTCATCAGTTTAGCACTGCAGTTTTTTTTACCCATCTTGAGACCAACAATTATGCACAGAAAGAAGTGACTAATTAGAGAACTATTAAAGTTGATACATGCAATTAAATAAAAAATTGCTTTGGAAATTGCTGGACATTGATTGTTAATTTATAAAACTGCTACTAGATATATGCAGAGAGACTGTTGAAAATAATCAATTTTGCTACAGGTAGGGGCATTTTTGGAGTGGACATTTTACAGAAGGGGTGATTTGAGCTAAATTTGTTAAATAGTACACTGATTTAGGATACAGATTTGTATATACTTAGTATATATATATATATATATATATATATATATATATATATATATATATATATATATAATCATAGTCTCTTTAAGAATAAATATAAAAACTCTGTTAAATTTTCCGAACGTTTCGGCCTCACGGCCTTCCTCAGCGGAATTTTATTGCATAGTGATGAAGTTATGTTATTTGCAACGTTACAATAGCCAACGTCCTAATTTGAACATAGATTGGCGGGAATCATAATCGAAATAATACGAATGGAAAAGTAAATAAATAAATAAATAAACAAACTAAAAAGTATAAATAAATTAATAGATACCTCAAAAAGGGGGGGGTGGGGGTAAATAAATAAATAAATAAATAAATAAATAAATAAATAAATAAATAAATAAATAAATAAATAAATAAACTAAAAAGTATAAATAAATTAATAGATACCTAAAAAGGGGGGGTGTTTAATAAATAAATAAATAAATAAATAAATAAATAAATAAATAAATAAATAAATAAATAAATAAATAAATAAATAAATTGTATAAACATTTTTATACAGATGGACACGGCATTGATGATTTCTCTGTAATTGGAATTGAGAAAGTCTATGGGGAAGATACTTACAGAAAAGTCAAAGAATCGTTTTGGATAAAAAAACTTCAAACTCTACATCCAGACGGTCTTAACCAGCAGATTGACATTTAATTAACATTTATACACATTATTACTTATCCATATTGTATAACTTTTATACAATTTATTTATTTATTTATTTATTTATTTATTTATTTATTTATTTATTTATTTATTTATTTATTTATTTATTTATTTATTTATTTATTTATTTATTTATTTATTTATTTATTTATTTATTTATTTATTTACCCCCACACCCCCCCTTTTTAGGTATCTATTAATTTATTTATACTTTTTAGTTTATTTATTTATTTATTTATTTATTTATTTATTTATTTATTTATTTATTTATTTACCCCCACCCCCCCTTTTTGAGGTATCTATTAATTTATTTATACTTTTTAGTTTGTTTATTTATTTATTTATTTATTTATTTATTTATTTATTTACTTTTCCATTCGTATTATTTCGATTGTGATTCCCGCCAATCTATGTTCAAATTATGACGTTGGCTATTGTAACGTTGCAAATAACATAACTTCATCACTATGCAATAAAATTCCGCTGAGGAAGGCCGTGAGGCCGAAACGTTCGGAAAATTTAACAGAGTTTTTATATATATATATATATATATATATAATTGGGTTTTGTTTAAATTTCATTTTTGTTTTATAGGAGAAATATGAAGCAATTAATATTTCAAAAAAGGTAACACAGATTATGTCCTCAAGATTTGTTGGCTGCTACAAAGAAAAAAGTACCAGGAAATGTGATAATCCAAGTACTAGCCACTCAAAAAATTCTACAAAATATGCAGTAAAAATTAAAAACACTTCAAAAGGTGACGACTGTGTAAAGACCAAGAGACAAATCTGTGGAGCTTCTGCTGTTAATTCTCCACAATGCTCTGGATTATCTAAAAATGCTAAGGACCATGTGAACAAACACAAAGAACACACGATAAAACCACAAAAAGATAAGATAAATTCTCAGAAATGTTTGTATAGAGGTAAATCATCTGAAAATCATAAGAATCAAAACAGAAATAAAAGAAAAAAGATTTGTAACAAGGTGGAAAACAACAGTACAAACAAAACATCAGAGAAAGTGGAAGCATTGCAGAGAAAAGTACAGAAAAAGAAAAGATGGTCAAGGAGACAGAAGAAGCAAAAGAAAAATCTTGAAATGGCATCACCTTGTGCTAAAGCTTTGAAGAAAGATACTGGTACTGGTAGTGTAACCTTTAACTGTAATTATCCTGCTGAAAAATCCAGCCATAATCAACAAAATAACCACAGAAAGTGTTCAGCGAGGAGTGAAGATCATCCAATGAGAGATGATACCTATACACAGGCAAATATTCCTGATATCCTTTAATATTTATTTTATATATTTTTATTTTTAAATACATTAATGTAGATCACAGTTCAGTAAAAGAACAGCAAAGCACCAAAATTAACAAAAATCAAATAACCTAAAAGACAAATACAAGGGCATAAAATATTCACTTTGAACAGTCACGTAAAATATCATTGTGGGTTGGGGGGGGGTGGGGATTGTTGAATAGGTAGATTAGTTTCAGAAAGTAATGGATTCCTTGCTCTTGTTGGATATTCAATGTTAATTTATTAGGCAAAAATTAATAATAGAATATTTTTTCTTGTCTTGTGAGCAATTTTCTTACTTGAACTTAACTTAAGATACAGCTTCCAGGGTTCTATTATGACAAAGAAAAGAAGAAATATTTTAAAATCTTGCCAAGTTCTAGTGGTATAGGTAATGCAGTAACTACAGCAGCAATTAAAATAAAAGAAAAAGAACAAACAAGAAAGTCAGATTTGTTAATGAAATCAAAAGAGTCTATCTTAGGGAGGAGGCAATATTTGTCAACCCACTGCATTCCTTGCCTGACCTGCCAAATCCAACAAGGTGGGTTTTCTCCGAGAGCATTAGATCATACTTTGAATAAACTAAGGTTGAGAAACATGATCAAAACTCCACAGACTAGGATAAAAATTTATAGTGATTCTCGACAAGATTGGTTAGAAAGACTGGAACATGCATCACAGCTGGAAATGATAGAAAATAAACGTATTGTTGGATTATTTTCTATAAAAGAATCAATGATTCAAAGAATATTGTGGCTAAAACTGACAGATAAACCTATTGCTAGTCAGAAGGACAGATTGTCTTTATCAATTGATCCGTCTCCAAGTTGTCGATATTACCAGTCTGCAGTTAAAATTGCCAGTATGCGTCTAATTGACAAAGACAGTGTATTATATACAGGAATGGTTTACACAGGAACACCAGAAAGTTTGGTTTTCATTAAAGGCTTAGGGGAATCTTCCAGTAGATATGAAGTATATTCTCTGGGTCAGAAAGCCACATGGTCATGTGCATGGAACAAACATGCAAATCAGTTTAGTGTAGGGAGTGAAAAATGTGGGATGTTACTAGACGTACAGACTCGGCGTCTCTGGCAGATTAATACAAACAACAGCGATGTCCTTTGTCAAGAGTTCTCTAAACAGGTAGGTGTACTGTGTAATTTGTGATGTCCTGTATGTTCTGTCTTGTTTGTCAGTTTAAGGAATTTTCTGCTTGCACTTCTAGATTTACATGTACTTGTATTCATGACAATGATGTTATACAGGTGTTTTTATTTTACTGCCCTCAAAAGTTGTGAATATATGTAATACAGGATGTTCATGTACAAGTAAGTACTACAGTTAAGCTGTACCTTAATTTGACAGGTACATGTAAAAGTAGTGAAATTAGATCCACAAAGGTTATATGTACATGTCGTACTTACCAAATTTAGATTTAACAACATAAAAAACTACTACTAAAAACTAACATTACTTCAACAGAGAAAGATATTGTTATAAATATATTTACTCACTTATTATATGTGGAACAAGACTTTTTAACATTCATTATGAAATCTCTATACAGCAATCATTGTACCATATTATGCAGTTATGTATTTTACACACCCAATTCAATGTTCTAAAACTGATTAAATTAACTTAAACTATTTGATTAAAATTTAACCTATGTGTATATGACTTATCTAGACAAACTACCATGCAGCAAAATAATAATATACAGAACTGTTTACAGTAATTGTGTAATTTAAATTTAATTGGTATGATTCACAAGACAAGGAAATCGAGCAGTCAGTCCAATAGAATTTTAGGATAATAAATTGCACAGAGTGAATATTGAAAATATTATCACGAGTGCCAGAAAACACATCGGATTAACAAGTGCGCAGAACTTGTTCCTCGCACGAGTTTAATCTGAATACGTTTTAGCATGAGTGATCATATTTTCAATATTCACGATGCATTATTGATTATCTTGTTTATTACATTGAATATTTAATATGTCACAGAAAACTTAGAGGTACTGTGTTTTGAATGTTCTTGCACGTCAATGTTTACTTGCGACGTCGTTAAGGATATCACTTCCAGTTGTGAAAGAACTCAATTTATTTTACATGTAATTTACCAGAATTTATTTCACTGAGAAATCCTGGTATTTCGTGGCTGTCAGTGTAAAAATTTGAATTTTTGTATTTATAGGATGGTCATTGTTTATACAGTGGTACACGAAAAAATCAGATCTTTACCCATGATCTACGTAGTATATCTACATACTCTGTTAGTCACCTGACCCAGACATCCAGTGTTTGTGGATTACATTTACTAGATAATGATATTCATCTTCTTGCTAGTGATGTCAAAGGAAAGGTAGTATAACATGATCTTTGTGAAATTTTAGTTTAAAAAATTTACCTAATTGTGTGTTATCAGGTGTTTTGCCTTCTAGTAAATGAAAACTTACACAACATTTTTTGTGTATTATCAGGGATTTTGCCTTTTCTTACATGTAACAGTATTAGGAAGAGTTGTTTGTTTATTTGTTCCTTTGAATAGTGTTTAACAACATTTTTTTAGCTATGTCACAGCATCCAGTTTTCATTTATTATTATTATTGTTATTGCGGAGGAAGCCACAGTACCTGGAGAAATTTTCTGACCTTCTGTAGTAAGGGAGGAGTGATAAAAATGTGCCAACAAGTAATAATAATTAACAAAGAATCTAGCATGAGGAATTACCAGTAAGGATCAAATAAAGAATATGTGACATGAACATTGTATATATGTGCAAGACATAGACATGATAGTCGTTTGCTATTACTTAACATAATGTAGAATATAACATAATTTTATTGTTTATTCATCATAATCCTTTGTTGTGCTTGTGGCCCTTACTGCCAGTCAGTATGTGGGCATATGGCTCCAACAGCCAGTCAGTACATGTGCACGTGAATTCTGCCACCATTCAGTATTTGGGCATGGTTTTTTTTACATTTGATCATCTACAAATACAAAAACTCAATAAAAACTTTGCATTGTAAAAAATAAACAACAAAACAACTCTAGTGGTATTTGATTCCTCTGCCACTATAAGCACAGTACATGTTTATTAGTCTATTGAAATGTAATTTTAAGGAGCCCCATTGGCTGGGATTGATTGCTTTTTCATTCTTTTATTTTGTTTTATCTTTTTGTTTTGTCAACAACCTCGACACAAGAAACAAATAGAAGTAATAAACAAACAATAGAGGTGGGGATGCATAGTGTTAGGTGCTAAATTAGTCATTATCATCTGTGTATTTTTTTAAGCCTTTTTTCGCACATTTCAATAAAATATAATCTCACTTGATGAACTAAATCAAGCAACATTGAAGGGTTTGCTCCTCTATTGAGTTATTTACCCATCAAATTAACATAAGGTTTTCTAAATTTCAAGTGGTGGCTCATGGTGAAGAAAGTTTACTACACTGAGGGTGTTCACTTAATACAGGTGGTTGCATTTAAAAGGTCATTTTAAGCTCATCTAGCTAGATCTATTCCTATGGTGAATGTTTCATGTCTGGTCTCACTTACAAGTGGTGGCTAAAATCAAGGGGTTGCATGCACTGCATAGAGTGTACAACACTCAGGGCACTTGCACTATAAGTGTCATTTATCTCAACATTTGTCTTTATCACAAATCTTTATTTACAAATTTTTGTCTTGCCTGCCAATATAGTCACAGGATGCAAGTCATACATATTGGAATCCCTGGTGTCTTAATATCTTTGTAAGCTTAATCCATAGGTCTACCAAATTTGGTACATTATGATGAGAATTTGTCAGTCAGTCAACTGACCTTGACCTCAATTTCATGGTCTAGTGACTACATTAAAGTTATTGGATTAAGTCAGTTCCTCAATAACCATGCATGGTAGGATGACAATATTTGGTATATAGGTTGCTTATGAAGGTACATTATGGTAGGTGTCACCTGACTTGATGTCGATTTCATGGTCCAGTGACTATGTTAATATTATTGGATTAAGTCCGTTCCTCAATAACCATGCATGGTAGGATGACAATATTTGGAACATACGGTATGTTGCTGCTGAAAGGTACATGGCAGTCTGGTAGTTGCCACCTGACCTTGATCTCAATTTTATGGTCCATTGACTACATTAAATTTTTGAAATAGGTAAGTTTACAGTAACCATGCATTATATATTTTATATAATAACTATATACAGTGGATTCCTCTTAATTGCATAACAAATTTGTCAGAGGAAAATATGCAATTAACAGAATAGCTTATTTTTAACAGAAATTCTAATATGACGTGCTTTAAAGGCTTTGAGACCACAACTGTGGTAAAAAAATGATTTATCTATGAGCAACACGCGCTGAGAAGGGCGTGTTTTAAATGGCTGTTCCAATTACAAAACTGTAACTCCTACCGGAAAGCTAATGCATATGACGTATAAATCTTATAAATAGCGACACACGCTATAATTATCCGTTGCAATATATTGTGTGTTACATTGACGGAACAGCCAGTTTATGGTGGAAATGATGTTTTCTATAGGTACGAAAATATTATAAATGTACTCTAATTGTCTTATTAGAATAGAAATAATTCACGGAGGCTGTGATTTATCATTGTTTTACCACGGGATGACCATTTATGTCGTTATTTTATCCCTCGCTACCGCTCGGGATTAAATAATACGACATGAATGGTCACCCCGTGGTAAAACAATGATAAACAAGTAATAAGTACATTTCTGGATAATTTTATGCAATAAACAGGAATTTTTTTAATTTCTTAATATTTTAATGCAATGAACAGATTTTTTACATGGAGGGTAAAGAAAATGGTTTGTTTTTCATACATCTTATGCAATTAAGAGAAATGTTCAATTAACAGATGACAACGGCTCTGTAAATGAACTTTGACTGAGGGAGAGGAAAATAGTTCTTATTTTGATATTTGACTGCGCCAAACTGTAGCATAGACAGTGGATTTATTATTCAATGGAATTTTAATATTGGAGCTGTATTTAAAAAGCAGTTTCATATAGAATTTATAAATAAATTTATTCAGATAATTTATTAAATGTATTGGGTATTTTTTTATCTGATTGTTCAAAGCCTATTTCTGGACTATTTTATGGGTGTAAGGGAGTTTCCATGAGTACCCTTCGGATTTTCTAAATTTGCAAAAAATTTTATCTGACATGGCACCCCGAAAATTTAATGTGATATATGTGAAATTATTCCGGTCGTTTTGAGGGGTCTCTCATTACTCAACGAAACTTGGTGCCTAAGTGAGAGCAAAAAATGTCAATAGTTTCCCCTATACAAAAATAATTAAGAGGCCGTTGTCAAGTTGAAGTGTTGATTTTTTACTTTGTTGTCTAAAAGTTTGTATGTCAATGATGTTATTAGTTCAGCCACTGCAGCTATAATGCTGTAACTTTCACTTTATTCTGTCAGATAACAGTAAACAATTAAAAAATACATCTTTCTGTCTAAATTTTACTCAAAAACATTAAAATTTATGGTTTTAAACAGTAAGTTACATGGCCTTGAATGGCATAAAATTGTCAGATTTCCTTGTAGACAGAAACAACAAAGAATTTAAGAAAAAATTGCTAAATTACTCAAAGGAAAACAGAAGCGAAATTAATTTAGTTATTAAACACTATTGCAACTAAATAAATTTAATTTTGAACAAAAACCAAAAAAAAAAAATACCTGTGTGTACTTCAACCCTTTAGAACAGCAAAAAACAGCGCATGGGAAATCTGCAAGATTAGGTTCTATATGATATTGCTCACAAATGTACTTTCAACCAAATCCATGATACTGTTTACCCAAAAAGCATGCAAAGCCAGTAAAATATGGTTTGTATTTTATTTATATCATTAATTTTTGTCTGAAAAACTGATCCAGTAGCAACAGATAGAGTCGGGTCATAATCTAGCACGCACTTTTCCCCCAAAACAAATGATTGCATGACCATTTCTACAAGATGTATTTAAATCCAGCATTTTTCCTCAAATGCTTAACTTTACCAAGGGGAAACACTTGTAATCAACATTCATATTTCTACCTTTTAGCAATTAACAAAATAGACACTAATAAAGTTAAAACCTTGTCAACCAAGGGAGATAATTGTAGGCACTGAAGAATGTAAACAAACTATAAAATGAAGCTTTTATTGTAAATATATGACATTGATCCATATTTAAAGAACAAAATTAGAAGATAATAATCCGATTCCTATGTTAGAAATACAAGCACAGAAAAGTCTTCATGAGATTACAAAGATAGCTTAAACATTGTTTGTGGGAAGGGAGGGGGGGGGGGGGGGGGGGTGGTGCACATGTAGATGGAAAAAGCCAGGATATGCGCATATATATATAAAAGTGACATATCAGTAGGTGGAGTGGTTTCATTTGGTAACCATGGACCTTGTACACAATAAATGCACTCGGTTACTAATTTTAAAAACATGTTTTTTTGCTTTCACCATTTATTTCAAATTCTTGTATTGATGTTTACTTGTTTACAATATATGGTTACAACATCATAGCATTATGACGTCACAGTTTGCATGATGTCATAAAGGGTACTTCAAAACTCCTGGCTGTGTAAATCTCTTTTTTAAGAAACTTCTTTGGAAATATTGCTATTAACCTATTAATAATCAGTTGAATTTTAGTAAATACAAATGTACACCCATTTCTGAACCATAATTATTTGATTTATATATTGAGTACTGTTTAAGAATGTTTGATTGTGAAATTAATACAAAAATTAGAAAGTAAATGTAAAAATTTGTTCTAAAAGATAAGTAATGTGCCCATTTTTCTTCTTAAAAAGGTAAAATTTTTATAACTTTGGAATTCAGTATTGATATTATTTAAAGATATAGCCTTCCTATGGTTTATTATGACATATATATAGGTTGCGAAAGCGAAAACTTATCATCCAGCTATAGATATAATGACACATGAAAATTGTTGATTTTGTTTTAAATCAAGTGTTGAGTTGAACAATTGAAAGCGTTAAAGTTTGTTCATAAAACAGGTTGAAACGGCTTTATTTTATTTCGGAATGAGATGAAACTTGGTAGATTTGCTCGTAATATGGGGAACAAAAATAAAATACAGTAAAAAGTATGAAAATTGAAAATTTTGTTTTCAATTTGACAACGGCTCTGTAAATGAACTTTGACTGAGAGAGAGGAAAATAGTTCTTATTTTGATATTTGACTGCGCCAAACTGTAGCATAGACAGTGGATTTATTATTCAATGGAATTTTAATATTGGAGCTGTATTTAAAAAGCAGTTTCATATAGAATTTATAAATAAATTTATTCAGATAATTTATTAAATGTATTGGGTATTTTTTTATCTGATTGTTCAAAGCCTATTTCTGGACTATTTTATGGGTGTAAGGGAGTTTCCATGAGTACCCTTCGGATTTTCTAAATTTGCAAAAAATTTTATCTGACATGGCACCCCAAAAATTTAATGTGATATATGTGAAATTATTCCGGTCGTTTTGAGGGGTCTCTCATTACTCAACGAAAGCAAAGTGAGAGCAAAAAATGTCAATAGTTTCCCCTATACAAAAATAATTAAGAGGCCGTTGTCAGATATGTAATCAAGTTGAATCCATTGTAATGCTATTTACATGTTATGTTTCTCATGAAGTAATTTTATTTTCGTTACTTATGCAGAATGCAGGCAAGTCATTTTCTTTGTCCACACCTGTCAAGTGTTGGATTTAGGTGGTACATGTATGCTCTTTTTCAGGTCAATCTGTGGGATCTTAGGAACAAAAGAGTAGTAACAGAGTACCTGGGAACAAAGAATGAATATTTAAGAATTCCTATACATGTAGATCAGTCAGAGGAAATAGTGTATGGAGGTGTGTATTTGATTTATTGATGTTTTCATAATTATAATCTTGAGAATGGTTTCATTTGATTTATGTTTTAATTAAAGTAAATTAAAATCCTTCAGCTAACTGTACAATTTAGAATCCTTCTATGAAGTTTCAGGGTCAATTAATATATTTAAACCAAACTTTATACAGACAATCTTAATACTTTAGGTCCCCTGTCCACATTTAATTAGATAAGCTATTCCCCTCGACATTTACAAGAATTGAACCAAGTAAAATTAGCATAAGGTTTAACACAGTCTCATGAAAAGGTACTTAAACGTGAATTGGGAATAAACTAGCTGTTACAGTTAGACTTTACCTGCATATAAAAACAGTTTTAAGTTAGAAAGCACATTTGGTATGTATGCCGCTTTTAAGTCCCTGTAAAGGCTCTTGGGAGCCTCTGTATTTAGTTGCTGCACATACATGTATCATTAGATCATATGTATTTGTAGACGAGATTTTTAAACTCCACGAGTACTAGAACAGGTAAATCTACCCATTTCTGTAAACCATTGTAGGAAATACTTTTTTTTTTCATGGCCCCCCCCCCTAGGGCATGAATTGTGTCTTATAGACTCACTTTATTTTCTAAAAAATAACTTTGCCACAAATAAATCAACCTTATTCTTGGCTCGGGGGCATTCTTATGTAGTTTACCCCTAACATACTGAACATGTACATACACCAACAAAAAAAACTATAAAAAATTAATTTGAAAATAAATACTGTTTTGCAGTTGATCAAGATGGATACACAAGATTATGGTGTCTACAAACTGGAGAACTGCTGAAAACAATACCACCACCTATGGCTACTAGTTATGATTTTTTCCCATCTGTGTTATACTCAAAGACATGGAATGATAAGCCTGGCAATGCAGGATTGTTGATGGGACTTGGAGATAAAATTTATGTGTACTCAGATTATCAGGAAGATGAATAATTTTCAAGTCTCATAAAACAGTGTACCTGTATATGCATTTATATACATATTTAGTTTAAAATATTGTCTCATTACCTGAAGGATTAAAGGTGTCATATTTGACTTTACAATTACAAATTTCTCAATTTTATGTTTAGATTTCCTTACAGTAAACAAACAGTTTATTACTTTGGTATTGTTTTCTGTATATATGACACACACGTTTTTTTTTATGCTTCTTGAAGGGGGTAGCATAAGCATATAGTTGACAGTGAATGGCTACCTTCATGCCATCTGCCATAGTTTTGTTAGGAGCGTATATCTGAAACCGTTTGACATATTGACTTCCAACATGGAAGTTGAATGGATCCTGATGAGTAGTACAGTATGCTGCTTCCAACGCTTATTGTAGACTTTGATGGGAGCATGGATGTCAGAGAACTCTCCATAGACAAAACAGTGGATTTTGCAACATGGGTCAGAGATATATTTCGCAATCTCCTGATTATGCACAACCACTACTCTATTATGGCGTTATTAGGGCCCCGCCACTTCGTGGCGGACGCCCTATAGTGATCAGTCTGTCCGTCCGTCCTGCCGTCCGTCCGTCCTAACTAATCTTGTCTGGGCTTCAACTTTTTTATCTTTTGAGGTAGGCTTTTGATATTTGGAATGTAGGTAGATAATATCAAGGCAATGTGTCGTATACCGTGGTTTATAACCTTTGACCTTGAACTTTGACCTTAAGGTCACATTATTGCTTTCTGTATGACAAATTCATGTCAGAGTTGTAACTTTTTTATCTTTTGAGGTAGGCTTTTGATATTTGGAATGCAGGTAGATAATATCAAGGTGATGTGTCGCATACCATGGTTGATGACCTTTGACCTTGACCTCAAGGTCAGCGGGGCCCACAGAGATGGATACCATCTCACTGATATCTAGTTATCCTTAGATTATTTTTCTTGACCAGTGCACATGTACAAAACTGCTTGAAATATTGATTTCAAACTGAGGTTGCATAGATTTTGATGAATAGGAGTGCAATGCACAAAAACCATAACTCTATTTGCATTAATTATAAGAAGAGGGGGTATACTGGTTTATCCCTGTTCGTCCGCAACATAACTTTTCGATTTCAAGTCTGTCCCATATCTACTTCCTGTTTGCTGACAGTCAATTTTCAACATTAGTGGTCAATGGATGAAAGTTTTCTCAGCAACTACTTAGCACAAACATTTAAAATTTTATATGTGAACTGACCATGTGGTCCTATATTGCAAGTACCGATTTCAAGTCTGTCGCATATCTACTTCCTGTTTACCGACTAAGTCAATTCAATGATGTGTATAGCAGGGATATCTGAGTGAGCAGTAGCTCACAGGTTACTAGCAAAGTTATCTCTCTTACTATATTTTTGATGTCGGGATAATAAGTCCTCTACATAGTTATAGTTTATAGCAGCTGATCCAAAATCCAAGATGGCCACCAGTGCAGGTCTAGTTTAACATAGGACACTATGGGAAAAACATACAAACAACTTCTTCGGGGTAACTGTTCCACACAATAAAGCCAAATTATGAAGAAATGAAGGTTGGATAGTTATCTTATTATTTCGAGCCAATTGCAAATTCAGCAAATAATGCAAATAATTCATTCCGATTGCAGAGCCCCAGATAAGCTGCATATTTGCGTTATTACGCAATTAAATTTTCATAAAACCCAATTATTTTTATAGCTTTGCCTTGCAAAATGCAATATCAAAGGCTTAATACACTCACAGAGTGCATAAAATTGTTCAGTGATTGCGTTAATTCATTCAAATAAATACACAAAGTTGTGTAATTATGATTCCCATTATTTTGCAACCGAGGTATTCCGAATGTAATGTATATTTCATGCAGCATACGGTGCTCCAGGTGTGGAGATTTATTTCACAAGAAGAGATGCATGTTCCCTATTGAATATACTTTTCTTCCAAAATTTTATTTATGGTTAGAACCAGTCAAGTATTTTGTTGTGGCACCATGAATAGATGTGTATAAAACCATAGTGAAATACATTTTTGTCAGCATAAAAAACCCAATTAACTTATTTTTGAGTGGGTTAAAAAAATACCCAAGGAAGAAAATCTTACCTGGAGCTCTGCTGATTGGCTGAAATTTTAAAATTCATTTCCTCACTAACCAGAAGGAATTGTGATTTGTAGAAATGTACCTTAGATGGTTCTCTAATAATTTAAGTTTTTTGTTTTGATGGCAACATTCATAGAAACAGCATCTTCACATAAACTTTTAATCAATTAGTGTCAAAATTTGCAAGAAAAGTCATGTCTTTAAAAAGTTTTAAACAGATGACCATCCAAACAATATTGGTGATAACATCAATTGAGTTTTATTTCAATTGGTTCACTGGTTTCACAGGAGAAGCCTTCAGTGGTGGCCATTTTTGTTTTGTGATCAGAATAAAAATCATAACTTTCTAAAGGGCCATTCAATAAACATTAAAACTCTATTTGGTTTTGATTGGAGCAGCAGTTTTTACAGAAGAAGATTGAAAGTAAAAGTTTACAGATGCAAATAACGACAGATAAAAAGGGATCACAATAGATCTGGCCAGTTAAGCCAAAAATACCATATATAAGAAATATGTACAGCAAATAGATGACTCCATGTAATGAAGTAGAATCTCTGAAATGAGTGTGAAACATGTAATAAATAAGTGTAATCCTAATTGGAACAATAAATAAAATAACATTATATTTTTATTAAATATATAAATAATGCAGTTTTAAAAATAATACAAAACAAGTTTTCTGATACAAAAATTATATATATTTTTCCACCATATTTAATCTGATTTTCTTTGTTACAGCACTGTATCTCCAAAATTAAATCCAGGTAATTCACTGTCGTCGGAATCCTCATCGTACAAAAACTGAAAAAATATCATTTTTAATTATTAAATATATTTTTACAATATACCAGTACATGGGAATTAGATATGATTTTTAGGAAATTAATAAAAAATTCACTTGTAGAAAAACCAATTTCATTTCATTTATGTAGCTCTATTTTCCAAAAAAAAGTGTTCAAAAATTAAAAATATTCAACCAATGTTAACAATTTTTTGTATGACACTTTGAATAACAGAAATGTTGTGATGTGCTGAATAAACCATTGTTTTGTCCTTTGTGCATTACTACTCGACACAAAGCGAATCATACTGATATGTTTTATGACAGAAATGACTTGACATGATGCAAAAAGGTGTACCAAAACAATATGTATATGATGTATAATTTCAAATAACATACATAAAAATCAACAAAGTAAGTTGTACATGAAAAACAGCTTAATACAAAGGGAAAGAAATTGTGAGTTCTATAACAGCGAAGTTGTGATGAAGACCAGATAATTTCTTAACAGTTTGTTTTCATAATATTTAAAATCATTTTGTAGAAGTAACATAATGTAAGGCAGATTTATGTGCCGAACTACTACATTACTTAGTTGGCAAAAAAACATGAAGTATTTCTTTATGTCTCCTATGCACAATTGGTTATCTCCCTTATTAAACTTCTGACAAAAATAAACAAGAGGATCACAGGAGTCTGGAAGAGCTATCTTAACCAAGGTGAAGTCAGATAAAATATTGCTTGACTGATATGTCAAAAGCTTTTTTCTGCCATTTAGTTTCTATCTATGTATTTCAGTTTTCAAGATAATAGCCAAAAAACATCACCAACAACAAAATCTTGACAATTAACAAACCTATCTTTAGGAATTTTTTTTATTTGAAATACCTCTGAAGCTAGACTTGAAGTATAAAATAACAATCAAGAACTATGACTAAAAAATATTTTTTGTGTGGCGCCCCGATCAATGGTGGCGAATTTTTGCTGAAAACAAATTTTGGTAGATTTTGTACAACCCTGAAGTAATTAAGACGTAAATATATAAATAATGTCAAGGAACAAATACTACTGTGTCGCCGAGGGTCGTACCACTGGCATTTTTACTGAATGGAGTGCCTGTGAGAGGCAAGTAAATAAAGTACCAAACGCGGTGCATCAGGCCTTTGTAAACATTGACAAAGCAGTATCTTTTCTCATCGCTGGGAGAACGTATAACTCCTGCCGAAACATACCAATGTATGATGAACTTATGACCATTAAAAGCCCCTCAGATTATGGCCATATCTGTTCTAAAGAAACATGTACACTAGGCAGTATTGACACCATGCAACATGAACACGAATCTGACTCGGAAACTGAAATGTACACACTCGCAGATTGTACTCTCATTGAAGGTGATGATAACATTTTAATGAAACCTGAAATAAAGCAAACTGCAAACTCTGAAACAGCAATTAGTTGTGTCTCAGAAGAAACTTCCCAAAAGGTTATTGAACAACAGGAAACTGTCCCAAAAGTTGTTGAACAATCACTTTCAGTACAAACAACCAGTGACAATGAGTTAGGGTGTAAAAATCCCAATGTTACTGATCAAACTTCAACAAATAGCACAAAACAAGCAAATGTACACAGAATACCTGACAAAAAACAAGGCACAGAATGTACACAAGGTTGCGGAAAAGCGAACAATAGTGAAATGATTCAGTGTAGTAAATGTCATTGCTGGACACATTATTCATGTTCTAAACTGCATATCAGATCTATACATTAGTTAGTACTGCACGTAGATATAACTGTGAAAATTGTACCACAATTCCCCCCGATTTTCTAACACGCTTACAACACAGCACTAAAACAACAGCCATGAATGTTATTGAAAAAGATGAAAAAACCCTAGAAATTGTAAGCCGCTTAGAAAAAAGCTTATGTGACACTTTGTCAAATCTTCATACCAGTGACAAAAATGATCTCATTCACCAGTTGCAAGATGAACTTGAGTCTCAAAAAGAACTAACTAAACAGGCGTTGGACCTTGGGATTAAACTTGATGGAATTGCAGATAAACTACCTGATTATTCTCAGATTGACATCCCCAAAAAACTCAGTACATTGTCAGAACAAATGGACAATATAAGTAGCAGACTTGCAGACTTAACTGGTTAAAATCACACATTTTGTTCACCACTTGCAGACTTTACTAAGAATTCAACAAGAATTGGCGATGCATTGGAGAGAAACACTGACACTCTGAACACAACTTGTAAACTTGTTTCGGAAGCTTGCCATCAACTAGACACTGATGTCAAGACATTAACAGACAATGTGAGCAAACGTCAAATGAAACAAAACGAAGTAGTGAATACGAAAGAAACCAGTAGAACCAAGGTGAATAATTTACAGTCATTTGATACATTTAACCATTTTGAACCACTTCAACATCTCAATGAGGATGTGGATGAAAACATTGGTAAACAAAATGAAGGCAGATCCAACATTCATGAAGCTAAGGCGAAACATGTCCTAATTATTGGAAATTCACATACGAAAAACATCCGTACAAACAACTTTCTGTATGATTGTCAAACTGACAGAATAATTACACACAGCTGTGATGAAATTGAAGGAAAAATTGCAAGCCTAGATGAGGATTTTGATGCTATATTCATTCATATGTTCACAAATGATATCAGAGAGTTATCTCCAGAAAATTGTATTCGTAAACATGAAGATCTAATATGTAAACTTGAGAGAAAATGAGCATTTG
The DNA here is from genome assembly GCA_944474755.1 of Limnoperna fortunei. Taxonomy (NCBI): domain Eukaryota; kingdom Metazoa; phylum Mollusca; class Bivalvia; order Mytilida; family Modiolidae; genus Limnoperna; species Limnoperna fortunei. The sequence continues at coordinate 52,648,953 of OX104113.1, forward strand.
CTAAAATTGTAGTTTCATTACCTTTTTTCACTGTAAGAGATAAAGGTTTAAATGCTAAGATAGAAAAATGTCAAACCTTGATGAAATATCAGTATGTAAACAGTGATAATGTTCTTGTATGTGAAAGTAGCTCATTGTATAATCAAGGTGAAGCCATGAGAAAATTTTTTGCCCAAGATGGTATACATTTAACTGCCCAAGGTCTAAAATTTTTGTGTTTGCAATGAAATCTAGTCTGAGAAAGGTCATTGGATTAGAAAAAAAGTTAATAAAACAACAAAATTACAGGAAACACCAATCTGACCTCCCCTTAAATGGTGGAAACCCCAATACATTTAGAATGAATGAATTTGATAATGATCCAGGCCCAAATAAGAGCAATTATTGGAACCCAAATCTACCATTTCATTCTCAATTCATGATTCCCCACATTTTGGATACCCACCCGTCACAGGTTTTCGAAATCCTTACCCTTACCATGGCAATAGAAATTAATGGAAAAAAAAAAGAAGGAATTATTATAATTCTTTTAAATACATGTACAAGTATACTCATTTGTATACATGATTATTAGTATTCATATTAACAACATGTTGTTCCTTGACAATTACTATTTGAAATGTACATGTGAGAAATACTTTTTATTTCATATGTTTAATTAAGAATATTACAATGCAACATTTAGTTTGTTAACTACTTGCTGATCAGGTATACAAGTGTATGTACATGTTCATTAAATGCTTATTGTAAATTTGCGTGCTATTAAAAAGTTCTATTTTAGTAATGGGACCAGAGTTATGTCCCTTTATATGGTTTTGTCATAAATTTAAATTTTCTAAATTTTTATTATCAATTTATGTACATTTGTTTGAGTTACATATATGTACATGCATTCTTGTTTATTGTATGAACATGTTTGATGTATGAATCTCACTAGAGTTATTCCTCTTTACACACTAATCTCTGTGAACTTTTATCTTTTGGCTTTACTAATGGGTGTACTCTCTTACCAATTATATGAATATGATGTTGAAAAAAAATTTACATTTGGCTTGTTGGAATATAAATGGTTTTAAAGTTAAAGGTGTGAACAAGTACAGTGATCCTGAATTCATTAGTGAAATATGTAATAAAGACGTAGTCTGTTTACTAGAAACACATTCATCATTAAGTGACTCATTAAACATTCCCAATTTTAAAAGTGTACATTTGAATAGACCAAAAAATAAAAAGACAAACAAAATTTCTGGTGGAATATCTGTACTAGTTAGATATGAAATTCGACAAGGTATAAAATTTTTGGAACATATAAGTAATGATTATATCTGGCTTCAACTTTGTAGTAATTTTTTTGGATGTGATAAAGATATATTTTAATGTTTTCTGTACAACCCCCCTGAACATTCTTCTTATACAAAATCATTAGATCATGAACTTTTTGAATTGATTGGATATACTTAAATTTTCCCAATCTGGTCACATTATTATTATGGGAGATACAAATGAAAGGACAGGCAACAGAAATGATTTTATCAGTGATGAAAGTTATGATTAACATATTCCTTTGTTTAATAATTACTATCCTGATTCTGATATTTATACACGTATAAGTAGAGATGACACAGTTTCCTCTAGGGGCAGAGCACTTAATGATATGTGTGTTCAAACAGGTTTAAGAATTTTAAATGGTAGATGTTGTGGGGATTATACAGGCAATTTGACCTGACACAACTATAATGGTAGTAGTGTAGTTGATTATGGAATTGTTTCAGAATCTTTAATTAATAAGGTACTCTTTTTCACTGTGCATAAATTTTTACCTCTGTTCTCTGATCATTGTCAAATTTCAATGATGATAAAGATTTATTGTAAATTGAGCACAGAGGAGGAACAGTTACAGTCAGTGCCTAAGCGTTATAAATGGGGGGAAAATTCTCTTTTATCGTACCAAGAGGCTTTATCGTCTAATAATATTAAACATAAAATTAACTTCATCAAACGTAATCTATATGATGATAATGATAAATTAGTAGAAGATTTAAACTCTGTGCTCTGTGAAGCTGCTGACATAGCACTTCGCAGAGCACCTAAATCTAAGAAAAATAAGGCTGTTAAACAAAAACCGAAATGGCAGGATCAATCTCTTCTGCTATTAAAAAGAAACCTAGAACAGAAAGAGAAGTTATTTAAAAAATACACTACAGATCCTCATGTAAGAGGCTCCTTTTTTAGTACTTTAAAGAACTATAGAAAAGTTCGCAAGAAAAAAGTAAGACAATATTATGGATCAATTATTGATCAACTAGATTCACTTTTAGAAGATAATCCCAAAATGTATTGGGACTTACTTGACAGTTTGCTTCATACCAAGACAGATGATAACTGTGATATTAAAGCCAGTAATTGGCTGGATTACTTTAAAAATTTAAATAAAAAACCTATAAGAGCCTCACAAGACTTAATTAATAAATTAAAGGTTTTGGAGGATAATAATATTTTCAATGAACTTGATATGCTTATATCAAATAAAGAGATAACTGATTCTATAAGTGCACTTAAAAACAATAAAGCCAGTAGTCATGATTCAATATTAAATGAAATGATCAAATATGGTCAAAGTTTTATTATTGATATTTTACACAAATTATTTAACTCTATTTTGAGTAGTGGTAAATTTCCAAAATCATGGGCAAGAGGAATTATTGTTCCAATATTTAAAAATGGTTTGCATGATGAACCTGCAAACTACAGGGGCCTTACAGTAGGCAGTAATATATGTAAACTGTTTACAAGAATTTTAAACACTAGATTAGAGAAGTATTGTACAGAGAGAAATCTCATATGTAAGGAACAAATTGGCTTTTGTAAAGGGAATTGAACAAGTGACCATATCTTTGTGTTAAAAACTTTAATTGACAAATACTGTAAAAAGGGGTCATCAAAGCGCCTATATACATGCTTTATAGACTTCAGGCGAGCATTTGATACAGTCCGCCATGAAGAACTATTTTGTAAATTAAGAATGAATGGTATTAGTTAAAGATTTTATACAGTTATTAAAAATATGTACCAAAATATTAATCTAAGTGTTAAAGTAGATCCTGGCCACTTAGTCCAGAATTTCAATCCTTTGTAGGAGTCCGTCAGGGCGATAATCTAAGCCCTAACTTATTTAATTTATTTATTAATGATCTACCAGAAATTTTTGATAATAGTTGTAATCCCGTTCTCTTAAACACATCAAAACTTAATTGTCTTATGTATGCAGATGATGTAATCCTTTTATCACAATCTGCAGATGGTCTTCAAGAATGTTTATCAAAGTTAAACATATATTGTGAAACTTGGGGACTAGAGGTAAACATAAAGAAATCAAAGTCAATTAATTTTAATAATTCTGGTAAACTAGAATCTGACATTTTTACTTTTAATAACAATAAATTAGAAAATGTCAAGAAATATAGTTATTTAGGCATAGTCTTTAACAATAACAGTAGCTTTACAGGAGCAAAACAGGAACTTTATCAAAAGGGTCTTAAAGCATATTTTAAATTAAGGAAATGCTTTGAGCATCATAAACCAAAGATTAAAACCTTAATTCATGTATTTGATCATACCATTAAACCTATTTTATTATATGGTAGTGAAATATGGGGACAATTCCCACCAAATAAACTTTCAAACTCTTTCTTTTATAAACTGTGTAACGAATTACCAGCAGAGAAGATTCATATAAAACGTTGCAAATATGTACTAGAATGTAGCCGCGGTGCAACTAATATTGCCGTTAGAGGGGAGCTTGGTAGACTGCCCCTTTTTTTATAAGTAGTCTTTAACATGATTAAATATTTAGTTCGCTTATCAAATGCTGACTGTACTGGCCTCATCTGTGATGCATATATTGAGTCCAAAAAACTTAACTCTGAAAATAAACCATGCTGGTTCAACTGTGTAGATGAAATTTTGAGTTATTTTAACATTGATATTAATAATATAATGGGGAAGTCTACACATGTTTTAAAGAGACATATCTTTAAAGTAATTATTCAAAAATATAAGAAAATATGGAATACTGAACTGTTCAGTGATAACAGATCTGGGAATGGGGGCAATAAATTAAGAACTTATAGACTTTTCAAGAGTATGAACCTTATTTATATTGGGGGGATTATAGACAGAGGAGATTGCTAACAAAATTTAGAATTAGCACTCATAATCTAGAAGTTGAAACTGGTAGATATAAGAATATTCCTTTTGATCAGAGAACATGTAAATTATGTAACCCAGACAGTTGAAGATGAAATTCATTTTTTGTTTGAATGTACATCACTAAGTCATGTTAGACTGCCTATTATTAATGAAATTATTCTTAAATATCCTATGTTATATCAACTAGATAATAAACAAAAATTTGTGTGGCTTTTTTCTACTGAAGATAAATTTATCTATAGCAAACTTTATCTTTTACTTACAAATCTGTTTAGTGTAAGGAATGTGAAACTTGGTATGTCATAATTATCTTGAAATTAAAAGGATATTTTATGGTATTATTTTGTAATCCTGTCTTTCACTATTTATATTATTTATGTATCTAATGCTCTGCTTCTATTAGGATCACTGTACTTGCTGAACCAAAATTGTATTTAATTTTATTATTATTTTCTTTCTCTCTTTCTCTTGCTCTCTCTTTCTCTCTCATGTTTTACTAATAACTTAAAATCAAGAAAATCATTTGTACACTTTAATTCTTTATTTGATTGTTCAGCTCCTTTGGGGCGTCTTAATTGACAAATAAAATTATCTATTTGGCAATTTACAGTTTCACTGTAATTTTTAGAAGTTTAAGTTAAAACTGAAAATTATCAGTAAAAGACTACATTCAACAATTATTCGACAAATAACTTATTTGTAGGTCTTGTCATAATTATTATTTTTTTATTTATTGTTTTACTCTAGCTGTTACAGTTTGCAAGACAAACTGATAAAACAATGTTTATTACAGGGAAATAACTCCTATGGGTCGTTTGACAATTTTAAACCAAACAAGTTGTTTGCTGAGCATTTTTGCAATTTACAGTTTCACTCTAGCTGTTACAGCTTTCAAGTAACAGGACAAAAACTACAACTTTCATCAAAAATGGTCATTATAGGCATCATCAGACAATTTTCCAACAATTAAATGATTTGTGGGTCACATCCTTCTGATTATTTTGCTATACATTGTATATTGTTTTACTCTACCTAGTCTAAGGAAAATAATGGTAAAGTTAAATAGCAATTAAGGAGTCATCAGACAATTTTAGACCCAATTACTGGCAACTGATTTGTATTATCAGTTTTTGCAATATTCAGTTTACTATAGAATTCACATTTTGATATCACAAGTGTATCTGCATGTAGTAAAAATGTTATACATATGTACTTATAGAATTCACATTTTGATATCACAAGTGTATCTGCATGTAGTAAAAATGTTATACATATGTACTAACTAAAAAAATCATGTTGAATTTTTTTTCATTTAATAGTTTTTTAAGATATCTTCATTTAATTTTCCCATTTGGAATACTAAGATTTCTGTTGAGAATTAAGTACATATCTTGAGAACCTTTTTATAAAAAAGTATGTGAATAAACAATGGAATAAATGAAGTGTTCAATTTATGCATTTCTTTTATAAACATTTGTGTTGTTTGTGTTAGAGGGTTAGATGGACAATTTATACCATTATACTTCTTGACATTTATATCTATTTGAAAGTTTAATTGAATATGCTCCAAACTGTAAAACGACCCATCTCTGAATTACACCAATCTTTATGAAAAACCTGGCTTGTTCCATATTTGAACTTTCTCATTTATCCAAATTGGACTTAAAAGAAAATAATCCAATGAATTTGTTTTGTTGTTTTTGAATCAACTAAGTAGATATATGCATTTTCATGATGACCATTTTTGCAATTTACAATATCAATCTGGCTCTTATAATTTTCAAGTTACATTGAACAAACTAAAAATTGTCAAAAATCGTAATTGAAGGACAATAACTGCTACAGGAAGTCATCACAAAAATAAGGAGTAATTTGGAAGTTTTATGTACTGATAAATTCCAGGTAATGGTTTGTTATTATGCTATTATAATTTTTGAGATATTAGTAAAAAAACATGTTGACCCTATGTTCTATTTTTAGTAACAGTGGCCATGTTTGTCCAAGGATCAATACTCTGGATAAAAATTTGAAACTAGGAACCACAAGGATGATTGTGGCCAAGTTAGAAAAATATGGTTCAAAAGAGAATGTAAAATAGTTAATGACAGAAGGAGGACTGACGACAGATGCCAAGTGATGACAAAAGCTCACTTGGACATTTGATCCTGGTGAGCTAAAAAAAAGAAGAGGGCATATACAAATCGGGGAATTTTTGTTACATACCAGTCCATTATGAGGGTATTCTTCCCAAAATGATTTATCATCATCTAAATCTTTAAATAAATCTGATAACCTCCCCCTACTAGAATTGTCTTCATGGTAACCACTCTCAAAGCTGTAGTTTGTCACACCATCATGTTGTTTTCCATAAAGACTGACACTTAATTGAGTATTAAATGGCCTTCCTGAAGATGCCTGAAAAAACATATGATAAGATAAACAAAGAAATAAAATTATATCTGGGGCTCAACAAATTTTAAATAGATATACAGTGATCATTTAGAAAAGGAGTCACTGGTTTTACTTCGATTTTACCAATTATTTGAATAACCCTTTAATCTACATGATTGTTACTCGGCAAGATTAATTGTTATCAAGATTTATATATGCTGGGGATAACAATAATTAACTGTACTGCTTCTCTTATATTCATTTTAATTTACACCAAATACAAATAAAACAAATGTAGATTTTAGGACCTGGCAAAAAATAATCTCTCATAAGATAAATTTTCCTTCATGGTTACATGCATATTCCTTTGCTTAGGGTTATGAGGAATAAAGTGAATCATAACCCTTTACTTGGGATGAATACTTTGTTTAGATAATATTTACAGTCAAAATACAATGACCTGTCAGGTATTTTCTACCTATTGAGCAATCAATTTCAAAAAAAGATAACAGCTGTTTAGAAAACTGCTTTAATCTGTTTTCTTTAAAGCTCTTAATCAGAAAGAGCTGGACATTTAAATTGTAGCTATTTATGTGTGACCTAGGTAAAATAAATCTTTTAACTTTATTCTCTTACATTGTACCCTATGACAATATTCTAAGTAAGAAGCTTAAATTTACCCAAGTCATGCTTGAGTAGCTGCAATTTAAAAGTCCAAGCAATTACTCGGAAGAGCTTTAAAGAAAACTGATTGAAGCAGTTTTCTAAACAGATCTGTATTTAGAACTGATTGACCAATAGTTAAAAAATACCTGTGAGGTGATTTAATTTTGACTATAAGAGATAAATGAATCATATTTTAAGATTTGGTGATTTAATAGCTGTGATCATCAAAGTATGAATTTATGCCAGCAAATCTTCAAATACATTAAAGTTACACGTTTCTTCATTTAAAGGATACAGCAATAAAAATCTAACAATTTTTATATCTGAGAAATAATTCATTGGGACACAAATATATACTGATTTTACCATGGTTTCGCTGTGGTAAAATCTGTATATATTAATAACCCCAATAAATTAATTTAATTCTAAAAGGACATGTATATTAACTTTTATCAACAACATAACCAATGAGTTGCAGGAATTGTCTGCCATTTATGACACAAAGTTGGTTAAGGCATTAAAATATGTTAAAAATCTGCCTATGACGTAGCCATAAAGAGTGCTGAAAATATAAGTATATTGTTACTTTACCACAGGTTTTAGGCATGTCATATTAGACTGTTATTTACTTCACTTGTTTACTTCAAACCTGTTTGCACACAAACGTAACATGTAGAAATTCATCTACTCTCAAAGTTTAGACATGAGAAATTATTTACTGAAAACTACATTAGCAAATTTATTATTTGTTGAGCACAAATTCCACAATTATTTTATTATACTTACAGATTCAGAAACACTGCTATCTTGTTCAGGATTAAAAGTTTCAGGATATTTAGATTGTTCCAGTGGAGATCTTTCCCTGATGTATGGTCTGTTTGCCCCCATCTGTCTAAGACAGCAGGCCAGCAGAATGAATATGAGTGAAGCTCCAATAAGGGAAACCAGTACTATGAACCAGACCTCTGTATAAAACGTTGCTTCCTGTGTTAATGGAGAGCTTGTTACACTGTTTGTTTTCCCTACAAAAATACAAATTATCAAAATAATGTGTGCTGTCTGCACCTCTAAAATAGATTGCTGCTAAATTCTTTATGGAAGAAAAAGCAAATTGTATTCCATACAAAGGCTTGCTTACAAATCAATTGTAGGATCCTACTGTCCATAGAGGTAATTGTTTTTTTTCACTACTTTAGTTGAAGACAAAAAAAAGTTCTTTTATTACACTGGCAACTTAGGCTTATATGATTTGATATAAATGTATATATCAATATCCTAACTCCTGTAAAGTATCAGTGATCAGGATTGGCTGATTGATGTCATGTGATGACCCCATATTTTCTATACACAGTAGATTTATACATGGTGGTCAGTAGGTAAGAGCAAACAAAAAATTATTTTGCTTGAATTCTGACATTTTAGGACAGACGGTTGGATATATTCATTACACATGCAGTTGCAGACCTAATACAAGATATACATGGTCAGTAAATTTTATATCTTGTATAAAGTCAGCAACTGCCTTTATAACAATTAATATGATGTTATATATGAATTTGTTTGTTTGTTTGAATGTGGTTTAATGCCACTTTCAGCAATTTTCCAGCTATATTGTGGCAGTTTTCATTGGGGGAAGACGTGGTAGTAAATATGATGTTATATAAGATATCTTAGATATGTTGACATGAAATTATATTCTTTCGTTATTATGATTGATAGCTACATAGTTTAATTTGCAAGAGTACACACAAGTTTGCTAATAGAACATACACCTAAAAATATGTTATCAAATGATTTTTACAGTATTGGTTGTGCTTTTTTTAAATACAAGAAACCTGCAAAATGCTGAATTAAATATAGGAATCAAACAATGTTTTTAACATTTGAAAATGAGTATATATAAACATATGTAGTACAAGTATTTCAAGATGTTCACAACTGTTAATGAAATGTTTTCCTCAATTTTACATACCACACTATATATACCGATCTTACCTGAATTGTTTGGATCATATTTAATAGCTGGAGAATCTACCGACCCAAAATCTGTTACTAATGTTACCACAAACACTGCCTCTGTACAAAATATTAGTTTACATTTACTTTAAAGATACAAAAAGAAAGCAAATAATGTCACAAAAGACACCAAGGTTATAAAATATACTATGGCAGTTGCACATTTTGTTTAAGTTACAGTAATTTATAAACAAGTGTGGACTGTGAGCATGCTCACAAAGCGATACCCCCCGCTTAGCTTTCAAGTCCAATTATATCCCCTTAATAATACCCGAGGTAAATAGAAATCCTTCATGCACATCTACATATAATGTACTTCCTTTATGCTAAGTTTCATTAAATTTTATTAAGCGGTTTAGGAGGAGTTGCGCTTACGAGGTCTCCAACTGATTACTATATTTAAAAAGTCTAAGTTAAATTATCTCCCCTGAAAAATATCCGACAGCAACAAAAATTCTTCATGCACACCTACGTATAATGTACTTCCTCAATGTAAAGTTTCATAAAAATCTGTGAAGCAGTTTAGGAGGAGAAGTGCTTACAAGGGATGTGGACAGACCGACAGACAACAGACGGACAGACAGACAGACAGGGCGATTCCTATATACCCCCCCCAAACAAGTTTGCGGGGCTATAATGAAAATTTACTCTATAAATATTTTCGTATTAATTTTTTTAAACATTGTAGTGATTTTAGAACTAATGCCCACTCAATAAACCAAATCTTTATTATTAAACACTTTATTCTTTATTCAGGTAGGAAGCCTGAGTACCCAGGGAAAACCCACAATCATTGGAAAACTGGCAATCATTGTCATGTAAGTTTGGAGTCAATTAAACAAAGCCTGCTATCAGTGGTTGACATCTATTTTTATCAATTTTATATAATTTCTATTTTTAATTAGTCTAAGTTAAATTATCTCCCCTGAAAAATATCCAAAATCGACGACCCAAAATCTGTTACTAATGTTACCATCGTTTTTACCGACGTAAAAACATTGTTCTACCAATACGACGTTACCATCGTTCTACCGACGTAAAAACGTCGGCAAAAAATTTTTAATAGAAAATTATATTTACTGAGCTGTTAGGTTGTTCTAATGATAAATCATTATCCTGAAAGCATTTTAAGCCAACAAAATGAAAGAATTTCTATAGTCATATAATAAACAACCTTAACCACTAAGCCACTGAGAGTCTCATAATAGGAAATGTATTCATATACAGTTAATATGGCTTGACCTTTTGTCTGAACAATACAGTTACTGATAAATGGAATACATTGTGAGTACTCTTATGTTAAGATGTCATGTTAAATTCTTCTTGATATTATGAAGATGTATGTCTTTTTCATAATTACAACTCAGTACATTGAAAGCTGTTGTTTACTGTCAAAGTTGTTTTTAAAGTTTACCTTTATCAAGAGGAAGATCTTTCACTGTGTACACACTACTTATACCACGAAACATTTCCCTATTATCACCAACAAGAATGTATTCCAATAATCTGCCATTTAATGTAAAACTGTTAGACCAATCAATAATCAGATCTGTTGTTGTTCTGTTCATTGTAGGATAGACAACATATTTTGGAGCTGAAAGGTAAAACAATTAAACATAAAATTATAATTTCCATTTTTTGTTTACACTAAATAATTAAAAAATAAATGTATTCACAGCAATACCATAAGATTTCCCTTTGATCACACACACTGAGAAAATCCCGTATCACTCCATTATCGTGATATTTCTATAGCCTAATGACAATGATATATATACTTTTTGTTTTAATTTGGTTGTAAGTCGACTATGAAATGTGGAGTAATATATTAGATACCGGTAGATATATTTTGACATTTACATTAAAACCCTTGTTCTTTGTGTTGTCATCTGATTTTTGATTAACAATATATCTGTGAATAATTCTTGTCTGTTTATCCTTTTCTACATATACATTTACATTTTTCCAGATGACATCTGTTAAATATCTGTTAAATATCTAAATAAAACTAGAAAAACTGCCAGCAATGCTCACTAGATTCTGTGATGTTTTATAAAATTCCATTCAGTAGTTTAGGCGAAGTTGTGAATAAGAGATGGGTAAACCCTAATGTCAACGACAAAATAAATGTTTTTATATGGGAAATCCCATATATCGTTCTGATTATAATGTTAAAAAATCAGGTGCCAATGAGACTATGTGACAAATATACTGTGCAAGTTTCATCAAATGTCTATTACAGAATCAAACACAAACATTTAAACATGTATAGTCATGTGTTGCTTGTTTAAATGGTGTTTAACGCTACTTTCAGCTATTTCATGACGTCCAGTTTTTATTGTCAATTAAGATTGGAGTGGAGCACACCTCGCCAGCAGTGAGACTGGAACCGCAACCTTAGTGTAGTTATGTGTTTACATCTCAAAACATAGACGTTAAAAGCTTTTTTGAACTTGTTTCCTCAACGAACAGACAGAGTGACGGACAAACATGTCTTGAATGGATAGGTAGGTTGAACACCCGAAGGACCAAAAGTTAACAAACATGTTGCTTCATAAGTGTGTAATGACAGATAAAGTGATCTGTTTGTTTGAATAAGGATTCATGCTGCTTTCAGCAATTTTCAGCTATATCATGGAATCCAGTTTTATTTTGGGAGGAAGGTGGAGAGCCTAGTGAAAACCTCCAACCTTTAGCAGAAATCTTAATTCTGGTTAACTAAGACTGGTGTCGAGCGCACCCTGCCCGAAGCAAGAGTCTAATGCAAGTGTTAACAGGCAAGTGAGCAATAATAGATGACCTTCTATCTTAACCACTCAGCCATTAAGGCCCTCTCTCCCCAAAGATAAAATAATACTTATAATGTCCAACACTAATACTGCTACCTACTGTCCACTTATTAGAAGATGGAGTAGTTTTTTATACAGATTGTTTCATGGAAGATATATCGGAGACCTACATATCACTTGATCAATATTAATAATAAAAATGTAAAATTCAAGTTACCGGTAATTATTTATAATAGTCATTGGCATCTTTTCTTCCAAACAACATTATTCTCCTAAATCATATACCTGTTGACTTTGTTTCAGCTCTAACCCAAGCAATACCATCTGCAGACCCAGCATCATTTTCGACATTTACTTGGAACTCGTATGCAGTGTATGGAATAATATTGGTGATCTCCCTCTGAATGGCGAGACCAGTAAAGGCTGTCTTTATATCTCCCACAATGCACTGACTGTCAGCCATTGGTTGATATAACTGTGGACAGGCTCTTCTTTGGTACAGGATAAATCTACACATTACAGTACAAAAGCAATAAAATCATTCTTGCATCCATTTAATTTTGTACATGTACATGCTTTCGAATAAAGACATCCAACTTCACTGCTCAAACATAACGGGCATAAGAAACTCAATTTTATTACTACATATTGGATTAGATATAAATCATAAATCAACTGGTTGAGATCCAATCAATTGTTTACCTGATTTTACTGAATAGACATTGATTAATTTATGCATTGACCTAGCTGTGATTGGTTTAACACTGTCCAAAACATCAGATGTGATTAGCAAGTGTCCAGATACTGTTTTTGTATTAAAATAACCATACTTTCCAGAAAATAAGCCACTACTTTTTACCCTTTTAAGTTAACATGCTGCTTATAAATCGGTGCCACTTATCTATGTCATTTGTCCATACTGACAGGCTAATATTTTTCAATGCTGTTGCCGGTTTTACCAGATTCTAGTTGAAAAAAAATTGTACAAGCTATGTTTGGAGACTTATATTCAGAGATATTTTTTCTGTAAAAATTATGTTGGAAACTAGTTTTGTGCCTTTTTTTTGCTGAAGTTCTTAAGTATTCAATACAACATCATGGTAAATTACTGATTAAGCCAAAGGAAGACAAATCTTATAGTTTATAGCTTCCGGTTCAGGTGAGGACTTAATTGGAGTAACAAACCTTATAGGAACATTCTAATATTAAAGTAATTAAAAATTGGTTGTTTTACTTTTAAAATAAAAATTTCATGGCTTTGAAATACTTTAAATACTAATCACCACAATTAGGGCTTCTGAAACTTAGCTATAAATAGATTGTGTGATGAATCACAATGTGAGAAAATAGGATTGGTAATTTACATATGGTGGGACTATCAAAGTTCAATCAGCTGATTACAATTACTTGAAAATCAATCTTTTTGATTGTAAGGGATTGAGTAGATTTCATTACAACTTATAAGAAAATAATTATTAAATATTATTTAAACCATTTTAAGTTGATAATATTAATGTAAGTTTTTCTCCTATGCACTGGATTTCTACAAGACAAACTCAGTTTCATAATCCAAATATTTACAATATCTGTCCTTTCAGTTATTTGGGAGGGGGGGGGGGTTGGTAATTTTTGGTAATTTACCTTTCTGTCTGTCTGTTAGTCATTGATTGTGAGGTTTATATTTGGTTTATCCTATTTTTATATAAAATATTTTGTACAACGAAACAAACCTCATAATTTGTCCATTTGGACTGGTGGGATATGTCCAGCTAAGTTGTACACTGTTAGGACCTGAACCATCTACTCTGACAGGGGACATTCCTGTGGGCACACTGCTGCTGGTCTGTACTGTCAAAGCCTCACTCACTGTACACCCCCCTGCTGTACAGGCCTCAGCCTGCAGACTGTAAACTGTAAAGGGCTTAAGAGGTACAGACAGTCCTAAAGTATGCTGGAGGCCAGTACTGCTACTAACCTAAGATAGAATAAAATCAAATTATTGGAATGAAAGGTTGTACATTTATTAAGTTGACCTCTAAACAAAGACTTATGAAACTTTCATTTGCTATCTGGTTATCGAATGGTAAAGACATAAGCTGACAATACGAAACTAAATAGGTATCCAGTTAATCAGATTATTAAGATCTGTGAACAACACATATACATGATAAAAATGTTTAATGGAAATGTTTTGAAACAAATTTAATTATGTCAGTTTTTTTTACAAGTTTTATTTTAGTGGTGTAGACCTTTGTCAAAAAATTTTAATTAGATGACTTGACTGTCAAAACAATGGTTCAATATGAATAGTTAAATTGATTATGGCAGGAGATTTTGACAGAAATCCAAATACATTCAAAGGAAATCTAATCAGCTGTACTGTAATATGTTTTACTGTACCTCAGACAAACCATTTTACACTCAATATCTTGTATTTACACAAAAGCACAACATAAAAACAAAAGTATTCTTGCAGAAAACATTACAGAAATATCACTATTAAATATAATTGACATCATCCTCAAACAAATGAACATACTTACAACCGTATTGTTGAGAATCACACTGTACTTTCTTATTATCCCATTTTTTTCTACTGGTTCTGACAAAGTTATTGTCAATGTTGTCAAAGTTTTACTCTGAAAAAAAGCAGAAATATGGTTTAGTCTCAAATTAAGAATAAAAGAATAAATACATTTGTATTACGAAATTCATCATCCTTGTAAGCATTAACAAAAAACAAGCAAACTCAAAAACATTTTACTACTGCTTCAGTTCTGGCATATAGTACAAATTTCCTGTCATGGTGTCAGCATGTCTGTATGCAATAGCCTAGTCAACCCATTCAACAGATACTTATATTAATAGACCACTGAAGTTTTTTGTGTTACAAATAATCTATGTCTACAACATATGGGGGATGTGACATCAATATCTGGAAATCGACCTTACCATTTTATAGAAAAGGGTCAAACAGGGAATGCCATTGTAAGTAAGCAAGTAATTAACTAACCACTACTACTGGAGGCAACATGAACTCTGGGGGAGCTTCCTTAGTAAGAACAGTCTCCCAAAAACTCTCAGCTTTTCCTGCTTTGTTTCCTGATGTTACCATATACTGGTATTCTGTATTAGGTTTGACTCTGCTATCCGTATCCATATACTGCAACAGTGTCCCATTGTAAATTAAAGTCAGACCACTATAGGATATTCCTGTAAAGGTCAAATGAACATATAATTGGCAGTGTATAATACACAATGATGTGTAATACACAATCGACCCAAAAACATATTCAATTCATTTAACTTTAAACTTTGTATATACTCATCCGGCTGATCAGATGACCAGTAAATGAGTATTCCAGTGAAAATAGTTTACTAATAAATAAATTATTAATTACTCAGGTAATAAAAACAAATACAGACAAACAAATTACCTATATTCTCATGGGTTACTAGTCGTCTGTATAGTTCATAGAACAAAACATCTCCATTTGGTTTTAGAGGACTTGTCCAAGATATCTGGACTCCTGCATGAGCCCCATTGACATCTGCTAATGCCAGAACAGCCGGAGGGTTTTGCACTTCTGGCCTTGACTCCAACGTCTTTACAGTAGCAGAAGTACTTAATTCACATCCTTTATCAGTACAAGCCTGAATTCTAAAAGAATATTCAGTCCAGACATCTAGGCCCGGAATTATGTATGTAAAAATAGTTGGTCCAGTAGAATATATTAGTTTACTTGATTGATATAATGTGTAATTCATTATGGCTCCATTTGGAACAGCAGGAGGTTGCCAAGTTGCTTGAACTGATGTTGAAGTCAAAGGTTGAAGGTTAGGTGGAGATAAGCCATTGGGTGAAGCAGAGTAAGTTTTAGCTGTGACCTTTGAACTCTCAACACTTCCTTTGTTATTCCTTGCAATTATCATATATTCATATACAGTTCCTGGTGTCAAGTCATTATCAATAAAGCTTGTTTTCAATGACCCAGAAGTAGATAGACTTTCAGTAAAAATAAGATTTCCATCTCTTCTTACATCAAAAGAACTGATTATTCCATTTGGATAAATTGGTGGTTGCCATGTTATTTCAATTGACTTTGAACTCAGCACACTCAAAACAGGCAAAGACATTTCCTTTGGAACATCATCATTTGGTCGACCTTTGACCTGTCCACTATCAGTACAGCCACCATTAGTACATGCTCTTACATAAAATGAGTATTCCTTATAAGGGATCAACCCTGTTATCACATATGTTAACATTCCCCCAGAATAAATTTCTGAGCCATTCATAAACAGTTTAAACTGGACAATAATACCATTTGGTACTAATGGATTAGTCCATGATATGTTAATTGCAGTAGAACCTATGGCTACAACTGTAGGTGGGCCCACTTGGACAGGTGAGGTTTCTTTTGTTCGAAAAACTGTTGGATTACTAACAGAACATCCTCCTAAAGTGCAAACAGTGATAATATAGCTATACCATGTATAGGCAACTAAATTAATATCAGTATATTGTAAGGGGTCCTTAGATGAAAAACTTAAGGGTACAGTTCTGTTTCTTTGAAGATTATAACTTTGAATTATACCATTTGGCTTGTCAGGGGGTGTCCATTGTATAAAGAGACTGTGAACATCATCTGGTATGTAAGTTACTGTTGGGGGATGTACCCCTTCAGGAACCCCTTGTGCTGTAAATACAGACTGCCAGGGACTTTGAACTGATCCCTTGGAGTTACTGGATCTGATACTATATAAATACTCAGTAAAGGGTACTAACCCTGAATCTGTAAATAAGTAATTGTCTGAAGTTGTAGCTGTTGTTTTATAAATTACAATTGGATCTGAAAAGCTTCTTTTCCTTCCAATTTTCATCTGCCTCAATACTTCATACATTATAATACGACCATTGGGATTAACAGGGGTGTTCCAAGTTACAGTGACAGCACTAGCATTAGTAAATCCTAAAGTTGGGCTTGGTTGGTCCGCAGGCATTATTTCAGCTGTTTCTATTATCTGTGGTGCTCCAACTGTACACCCAGCAATAGTGCAGGCCTCGAGCTTTACAAAATAATCCGTAAATGGTTGCAAACGACGAAATTCATATTCTCTGTTTAAGCCTTGATACAAAGATACTGAAGATCCTTCCTCGTATATAGCATATTTTGTTATGATTCCATTAGGAATGGTTGGAGGATTCCATCGAAGAATTACAGATGTACCCGTGTCAATTTTCTCCACTGAAAATTGTGGTAGCCCTGATGGAGATGACGACTGTGTTTGTATAACTGATGAAGGTGCAGTAATATTACTAACTCTATTGTAAACAGTTAGTTTTACTTCATAGTTAGAGAATGGATTTAGCCCACTGATGCTTGTACTTAGAACATTAGGGTCTACTGTTACAGACATTATAGTAGAGGTGGAGGAGGGATCACTCAAAATCTTTCTGTATGTAATTTTGTACATTGTGATAACACCATTAGGACTCTGTGGAGGTTGCCACATAATCTGAAACCCAAATGGCCCACTTGAGTTGACATATGGCTGCAAGAACTTGTCAGGAGTTGATTCAAATGTTCTCACTATTGACCATGGACTAGACACATCTCCTATCGAGTTACTTGCCACAACTTTATATTCATACTGTGTGTATGGTTTGAGATCATCTCCAGCATGTTGAATAGTTCTAACATCACTAAGAACACGGTTAATCAAAAGTTGGTTGGTTGCCCCCAACAGTCTGTAATATATCATGTACTGTGTAATCCTACCGTTTGCATTTAATGGTGGTTCCCATGAAATTCTGATTAGTTTTGATCCCTCTGCAACCACTAAAGGAGCATTTAATCCACTTGGCATTGACTCTAGGGTTCTAACAACAACTGGCAAGCCATATCCACACCTGTTTGTAAATCCTTTTACACATCCCTTTATCCTGACCTCATACTCAGTGTCAGGTCGTAGTCCTGTCATTGTTGTATTGAATGCTGTTCCTACACCTTTATTTATTTCATTATCCCTTCCAGCATTTAGAACAACTCCATATTGATCAATGGTTCCACCAGTAAAATCAACCAAATACCATTCTACATAAATTGCTGATGAACTGAGAACAGTTACATTCTTGGGTTCTGGTACATATGGTAGAGACAAGTCTGGCATAGTAACAGTCAGTGCACTACTACTGGTATTTCCAGCTTTTGTTCCAGTCACTAAATAGTATTTATATGTTTGACCTGCAGTCAAATTCTGGTCCACTGCACTCAGGTTGGTGCCCATGAATAAGTAAATCAGTCCTTGAGACCAGAGGCGCATAACAGAATAAAATACGATTATTCCATTTGGCTGTTGAGGTGGATTCCAGAATAACAATACAGATATGGATGACATAATAACAGCTCTAGGTGGATTTACACCTGAAAAGATCACACGTAAATAATAAATTATGACTGACAATCAAAAACTTACTGCCCCACTATCCTTAATTTATAATAACAATATCCTTGTAGCAGTTTAGGAAGAATGTTACCTTAAGGTATCCGACCCATAATTGAAGTTACCGTTTAATTTTATTTTTCGACCAAGAAATACAACTTTATTAAATGAATGTTTTGCTAATTAATGATACAAATTAAAAATATTGTTTTACTTTGAGTCAATGTTAACATTTTTGAGCAAAAAAGTTAGTTACTCAAATAGTATTTCCGATGTTTGCCGAAGATTACCGAGGTCTGCTCCATTGAAAAACAATAGACATCCGGGACACCAAATATGATCACGTGGTCAATTGTGGTCCGGATACCTTAATGTTTTTGAGAAGAAAATTAAGGAACAATGATACTGCACGTGTGATACTGGTGGAAAAGAAAACATCCACTTGAACTATAGTGTATTTAACATGTGAAGTTATTGTTAGGTCTTACCTGCAGGTAAATCTGAGAAAGTCCTAGTCGTCTTCTGTGAACTATTAGTACAACCACCATACGTGCAAGCTTCCAATACCAAACTATACTCTGTATAGGGTTTCAAATCTATGTAAATAGAACAAATACTAAAATATAACTGTTCATTAAATAAACATATAAAAAGTTGAGAACATTATCCAATATGTTCAATATCCATGCATTTCACACAACACCTAAGACCTTCATCAATAAAATTTTCTTTTACATTCTATATCAATGCAGATTTTTTTTCATAGTGAATGCATGAGGTTGGACACTGTATAAATATTTATTTTTTTTAAGAATTGACCAAGCCCTGTACCATCAACATTTCTTTTTACTCTCAAGGTCAGTCAATACAAAACTTTAGATTGTCTTTGTTGTCATAGTAACCAATACTTTGACTTTTTACAATAAAACAGTATACCCTCTATTCTTCAAAGCAGGGGTATAATAAGTAAACAAAATCCGTATAAAAAACCAGCCATGAATTTTTTTTGCATTCACCAATGTGCTGTAAAAGAATATATTTCCAATGAGATATCATTCAAAATCACGTGGAATTCCCAAATTTAACAACTTATTACATTGACATTTTTTTCAGGCATAAAAACATTAACAGGACCATTCCCAAATAAGTCTCTGCTGCCAAGCAAAGACCAGACCCTAAGCATTAAACAGTTAATATCTAATCACTGTATTAGACAATTTTACCTGTAATGGTCCATGATAGTTTTGTAGTTAAGAAAGCCTTCACAGTTTTATTTGAGGAGGTATATAGTGTGTATCCTTTCAAAATTCCATTCAATTTAACAGGAGGTGTCCATGCAACCATGATGGCTGTTGCAGATGTATCAGTTATTGTGGGTGATGAGATTCCCTCTGGTCTACCTTGAGCCGTAGCAACTGTTACCTAAATATACAATAGTATGTTAATAAAGAAAATGTATGTCATATTGACATAAAACTGTATACTAATTATATACAAGGTACCTTAAAAACAAATGTGAAATAAATAACATATAAGTGTATTGACATAACCACAACTCTCTTTGTCAAGACTTTTCCCTGTTTCATGCAGAATCCTTATACTTTGGTTATGTCAAGTTCAAAACACTAATGTTTATCCTGCAATCTATCATACAATATTTGCGCCCATATTACATTTTCCCTTATTTTGTATTCTTTTATTATTCACTTTAAGATTATACAAGAATTTTGCTAAACACATTGTACGCCTTATGCGAAGTATTTTGGTAATCAAAATGAATGACATTAATATGAGTGATTTGTAACGAACAAGTTCTACTGTTTGGGGTGAATTATAAATGCCAAAGTAATTAATATAACACATTTAATAAAATAATTATCAACTCAATTAACCAAAACAAGTATTTGTGTTATAGCAACATATTGATTTTAGCCAATAAGGTTGACAAGTAAATTATTGAAATACACAAAAGTAGTTCCTAAAGAAGGCGTGGCTAAAACTTGTTAATAGCCCGTGACATTCATCACATACAAGAAAACAGTCAACAATAGGATGAATGTGGGATAATTAACAGGTTTGACCCATGAGTAGAAGGTACAAAGCATTAAAGTGGAACTGGCAGGCAATAAGTAGCATATACATCCTTGCACATCTGCCACAATAAAAATAAGCAAGCATGAAAAGTTTCATGAAATTCCAATTCCGGATTTTAACAGATGGACAGCACAAAAACAAACTGTCTCCCCTTGACACTATTATCATTTTACAAGTTATATTGTTTAAACTACTCATTGTACTGGTTTTTATTTTAACTTGGGCATTGTTTATCCTGGTACACTAAGTGTATATATTTTCAATTGAACAATTTGATTTGAATTCCCTTTGTTAAAGAATGCTGCACATGATGCCATGACATAAAATACCATAATTTCCTTTTCAAATGATAATAGATTAACTCTAAAAGTGTACAAATCATGAAAAATAACAATTTTTAACAATGGGTCACAATTTATGTAGGTCAGGAAAATACCACTTAATTTGGCAGTTACATACACCAGTCACCTACCTATATCAATCTTGCGCTACCTTCTTAATGCCCTATGCTAAATACAAAGTGATCTATTTTAATGACAGGTTTGACCAGACTGTGGTTGATCCATTTTAATGACAGGTTTGACCAGACCGTGGTTGATCTATTTTAATGACAGGTTTGACTAGACTGTGGTTGATCCATTTTATTGACAGGTTTGACCAGATTGGTTGATCCATTTTAATGACAGGTATGACTAGACTGTGGTTGATCAATTTTAATAACAGATTTGACCAGACTGGTTGATTAATTTTATTGACAGGTTTGACTAGACTGTGGTTGATCTATTTTAATGACAGGTTTGACTAGACTGTGGTTGATCAATTTTAATAACAGGTTTGACCAGATTGGTTGATCCATTTTAATGACAGGTATGACTAGACTGTGGTTGATCAATTTTAATAACAGGTTTGACCAGACTGTGGTTGATCCATTTTAATGACAGGTTTGACCAGACCGTGGTTAATCTATTTTAATGACAGGTTTGACTAGACTGTGGTTGATCCATTTTATTGACAGGTTTGACCAGATTGGTTGATCCATTTTAATGACAGGTATGACTAGACTGTGGTTGATCAATTTTAATAACAGGTTTGACCAGACTGTGGTTGATTCATTTTATTGACAGGTTTGACTAGACTGTGGTTGATCTATTTTATTGACAGGTTTGACAAGACTGTGGTTGATCTATTTTAATGAAAGGTTTGACCAGACTGTGGTTGATCCATTTTATTGACAAGTTTGACCAGACTGTGGTTGATCTATTTTAATGACAAGTTTGACCAGACTGTGGTTGATCAATTTTAATGAAAGGTTTGACCAGACTGTGGTTAATCCATTTTAATGACAAGTTTGACCAGACTGTGGTTGATCTATTTTAATGACAGGTTTGACCAGACTGTGGTTGATCTATTTTAATGACAAGTTTGACCAGACTGTGGTTGATCTATTTTAAGGACAGATTTGACCAGACTGTGGTTGCATCCACATTCTGGGAAAACATAATAGTCATGTACCAATTATCAATATGTCAATGTCACAGTCTTGATATCAAAGATATCAATATTAAAATCTTTGTATTTCTTTATACATGTCACAAAACAGCATAATATATGTAGTAATTGATACATGTACATATATTGTAGGACTGTATTTCAAGTCAGAAATAAAAATAATGTACAGAATGAAGCACTATATAGTATATAACAAATTAAACCCACCGGCTGGCTATCATTACATCCAACAGATGTACAAGCTGTCAGAACATAAGTATAAGACTGGTATGGCAAGATGGCAGCATCATCTGTAAACTTTTGTGTCAAACCACGATATAACTCCACACCGTCTCTTGACAAGACAAACCTTATAATATCACCTGTTAAAAGAATAGGCAGTAAGAAAGCATAAATATATGTAAACTTTTGGAAATAATTGAATGTTTGATTGAATGGTGTTTAACTTCACTAAAAGCAATATTTCAGGCTATATTGTGGTGTCCAATTTTATTTGGGAAGGAAGACCATTGAATTGTGGTAGGAATACTAGCAATCCTTGTCAGTTGAGAATGGAGTCTAGCACACCCTGCCTGCAGTGAGACTCAAACTAGCAACCTCAATATTGTGATCAATATTAGATGACTAACTACCAATCTGCAACTGAGGCCGGTAAACCAACATTAAGGAAAGTTGGAATGAAGCATAATGTCAATATTACGATCTTGAAATACAATACAATATGCTCTCATATTTTACTTCAATAATCTAAGTATTAGGTCTTTAAATATGAAATTTCATTGTTATAAGGCTAAAAAACTGGAGAAAACTTCAATAAATTAACAATTAACTTGCAACATTTTATATAATAAAATTTTAAACTCTGTAAACTGGATCCCTGACTGTCTTCATTCTGATGTCACATTGTATTATGCAGAAACTGTCAAAAACAAAAATTGTTTCTTCAAATGCTTCTTGAATTGAACTGTCATATCCTCTGATAATTGCAGTAAATGCAAGAATAAACGGTATAAATATAAACTGAACAGCAATTGTAAATTTAATTTTGCATTTGAAAGGAGACATTATGTTTAACAAATTATTATTACACAAAATAAGGAGTTGTACCAAACAAAAAACTCACAATTAAATTAATCACTAAAGACAAAAGACCAAACAAACCAACAAACAAAAAGAAAGAAAAGCATGTAATAATAGACAAACATTATGACACAACAATATATTAACTTTAAACATATCTAAGTTTGTTTTCCAGAAAGTACAAAACAGCTATTTCTGTTTAGCAATCAAAAGAATTGCTCGATCATGTTATGTGGTTCATATCTACAAATTCTTATTTATTACCATTTGGTTTCAAAGGCATTTCCCAAGACAAATCAATAACATAGAGTTGTGAAGAATCTGTGTTGACAACAGGTGGCAGCACTTCTTCTGGTGAAGACTCCTTCGTAACAATTTGTGTTGACTGACTGGTTGTCTCCCCTGCACTATTTACCACACTAACTAAATACTGGTACATAGAGAATGCTTGTAATCCAGTGTCTGTAAAAATATTAATTATATAACATGTAATTACTAAACTTTTTACTGGTTAATTGAGCTATTTTGGAACATACTTTACTCGTAACTGTAAGAAAAGATGGCCATGCATATCAACAGAATATTCGACAATACTAGATTATACTTAAACGTCCAATTGCTAAGAATAGACAAACGTAGTCAAGGAGGAGTAGAAACTTAAGATATTATGAAATAAATCTATTATGAACTTTTCCCTACAGAACAGGTTTTACACAGTGTTGTTTGAATAAATGACAACGGCTTCTTAATTATTTGAGCATGGGAGAATGTTAAAATTATTTGCTTTCATTTAGGCACCAAGTTTTGTTGAGTAATGACAGACCCTTCAAAACCAGCAGAATAATTTCAGTAATATTATATTAAATTTTCTGGGTGTCATGTCAGATAAAAATTTTCACAAATTTAATAACCCCAAAGGGTGCCCAAGAAAATGCATAAACATCCCTAAAGTAGTCCAGAAATGGCCTTTGCACAATCGGCTAAACAAAACAGCCAATAAATTTAATAAATTATCTTAATATGTTTATTTCCAATTGTGTAAGACACTGCTTTTTAAATACAGTCCCAATATGAAAATGCCATTGAATAATAAATCTGCTGTCCATGCTACAGTTCGGCCCAGCCAAATATCAAAATAAGAACTAATTTTCTCTTCCACAGTCAAAGTGCATATACCTTTGTAGTTAAAATCCATTCCTGTGTATATTATCTGCCTACTCACAACACAGTTATCTGTAGGATTTGGAGTTGGTGGAAATGTATAATTTCCATGGTAACCACTTATATAGCCACATTTTTGTGAACTTTTCTGATAATCACATCTATCACAGAAGGCTTGGTCTGACTTATCTTTGGGACATATGGTTCCATCCCCACAACCTAAAGATAAAAACAAAATGTAAATGTTCATTTTTTAGCTTTTGCAATAAAAAGATTTGCTATCTTTTGAAAAACTTGTATTCACATAATATTATCAAAGTACCCTGTATAAAATCTCTATATACAACTATTTCTGGAACAGCCAAAATTTGAATAGGGTTTTTACTGAAAAGCTTTAATGGAGGGGGAGGGGTCAGAGGAACCTTTACACTTTTAACCAACATGAATTTAAGTGTTATGCCAAAATGATTCTGTCCTGTATATAAGGTTAAGCATACTCAAAATACTGACGAACTTTCAAATTTTATTTAATCATGATCAACATAAGGTATGTTTTGACAATTATATTAAAACGAGAAATGCTTGTCAACCTGAAGCACCAGATCTTGAGGAACTGTTGTTCTTGCCTGTTAATGTGCTTCACTAAATGCTCCCCAGGATTTGTTTTATTGGTAATATTCTTAAAATACAAATTTACAAACCAGTTTCTCCATCTGACATGTCTGCACAAACATGTGTTAATGGGTTATATCCCCTGTTATTACAACAACTCAGTGTTTTAGAGATTTTCTCCAGTCCACAACATTTCTCATTTGCATTATCTTTACTGTCTCTACTGGGGTAGCTATGAACCTGAAATAGATACACACAAAAAACTTGCTTCAAACTCATGGCCGATAATCTCGCTGGAATGTGATGACAAGAAAATCATAAGTATTGCACGAGAGGGATAAAAAATTTGAGTTTTGACGCAAGGAGGTGAAGAATTTAGCTACATTCATGATTTTATTATCTTTTATTGACAAACAGGCAATGCAATTTTGTGGCCAATAAATTTTAGTGTATGTCTCTTAGCTTTATTATGAAACCTTTCCTCATAGTTTTCTTTAAAACAATTTGTGACAACGAATTACAAAGGAAATAAGCAAAGATTTAACAAATTCTTGTTCTCAGTATTTAAAAGGAAACCAGACGATGTCAGTAGATATGGCTTTAATTTGCAAATTGGACACAAATTAACCAGTGTTAAAACTCATTGATGAAACAAAATCAATGTTATGCATGAGAATGCATAAAAATGAGTGGTGCATGAGGAATAAATTAACTTGGTTGAAGCAAGGGAGTATTTTGTCGATACTTTGCATAGAAAAAAAGAGTCTATTGATATTTGGTAAAAGAAAACTGCCAACCAAGCCCAAAAAGATAGAAAACTTTTAAGAATATATTCTGTTCCATGACAACACTCATCCTTCATAACAATACCAGAATTCCTTATCATGGCAACTGGGCTGAAAGTAGCATTGAACAATGTTATTAAACAAAGCTGATTTTGATATAGGTCGCTATCAGGATTATCAGCCAGAAAAAATTTAATATTCGCCAAGCCACTAGGTGAGGTGAATAAACATTTTGGATGGATGAGAACCGTATATCAAAGTCAGTAATTGTTTTATTACATAAATAAAATCATCATCTTCCTTCATCAGAAAAACAGGGGATGCTTACTTTTTGTAACTGTTGTAATGCTGTTTACCCTTAATATTTTCTGTTAATACTGCATTTTGATATTGATATGCTGATAATCCTGAAATTCAAGTTTCATCAAATTTCAAACAGTGAAAAGAGTATAAAAAGTCAATTATTTTATTCTTATATTTTTAACAGTATACTTTATAATTACAGATGATTTAATAACAACTAACAAATGAATCACGATAAATCACAACAATACTAAAATTACATAAAAACAGGCTAAAACAGGTAACCAGAGGCTCTTAAGAGCCTGTATCGCTCACCTGATTTTATAGGAAATGAAGATGGCATTTCCCTGATGTTAAAGTTAGTCCTGTAATTTTCAATAAACTTTAATTAGGACCATCCAAACAATATTATTAGAAAGCTTTGTTTCATTGGTTAACCGGTTGTATAGAGAAGATTTTTTTTATTTGCCCATAGGGTCCAATGTTAAACTAAGTCCTGCGGCGGTGGTGGCCATTTTGAATTTCCAATTGCCATAAAAAACATAAACTTTATAAAGGACCATCCAAACAATATTGCTAGTAAGTTTTTGTTTCAATTGATTAACCGGTTTCAGAGAAGAAGCCTTTAAAAACTTTTTCCCATAGGGTCCTATGTTAAACTAAGTCCTGCGGTAGCAGCCATTTTGAATTTCCAATTGCCATAAAAAACATAAACTTTATAGAGGACCATCCAAACAACATTGCTAGTAAGTTTTTGTTTCCATTGATTAACCGGTTTCAGAGAAGAAGCCTTTAAAAACTTTTTCCCATAGGGTCCTATGTTAAACTAAGTCCTGCGGTAGCGGCCATTTTGAATTTCCAATTGCCATAAAAAACATAAACTTTATAGAAGACCATCCAAACAATATTGCTAGTAAGCTTTGTTTTGATTGGTTAAACGGTTTCAGAGAAGAAGCCCTTTTAAACTTTTTTCTCATAGGGTTGAATGTTAAACCAAGTCCTGCGGTGACGGCAATTTTGAATTTCCGATTGGGATAAAAAAACATTAACTTTATAGAGGACCATCCAAACAATATTGCTAGTAAGTTTTGTTTCCATTGGTTGACCGGTTTCAGAAAAGAAGCCTTTCAAACTTTTTCCCATAGGGTCCTATGTTAAATTAAGTCCTGCGGTGGCAGCCATTTTGAATTTCCAATTGCCATAAAAAACACAAACTTTATAGAGGACCATCTAAACAATATTGCTAGTAAGTTTTTGTTTCCATTGATTAACCGGTTTCAGAGAAGAAGCCTTTTAAAACTTTTTCCCATAGGGTTCTATGTTAAACTAAGTCCTGCGGTGGCGGCCATTTTGAATTTCCAATTCCCATCAAAAACACAAACTTTATAGAGGACCATCCAAACAATATTGCTAGTAAGTTTTGTTTTGATTGGTTAAACGGTTTCAGAGAAGAAGCCCTTTTAAACTTTTTTCCCATAGGGTCCTATGTTAAACTAAGTCTTGAGGTGGCGGCCATATTGGTTTACCAATCAAAATAAAAAACACAAACTTTGTAAAGGTCCATCCAATGAACATTATGGCCAAGTTTGGTTTCAATTGGCCAAGTGGTTTCAGAGAAGAAGATTAAAATGTAAAAAGTTTACAGACGCCGCCGCCGCCGCCGACGACGCCGACGCAGACGGACGCAAAGTGATAACAATAGCTCACATGACCCTTTGGGTCAGGTGAGCTAAAAACCAGGTCAATATTGGATTCGGCTGCACAGTAGTCAAGTGGAATCGAATATTGAGCTGGGTTTGACCAGTTTAAGAAATGTTTTTATTATTGAAATTTTAGCATTGTTGCCATTTATCATGACCCGAAAGTTCTTTTTAGACCAATCAAAAACATGCAAAATTTTATTCATGTAATAAAAGGATTGATCAATAAATTAAACATGATATGAACCTTGGCCTATGGCCTCCACAGATATCATATTCCATGTACTGACATCTTCCAATATTAACCTCTGTAAAAGTCACTAACTGCATTAATATATTAAAGGAAAACAAATATATACCTTTTGGTGTCCTGTGTCACTTGTGCAGCATAATGATGTGTCATTACTTATGTACTCTGTACCACAACACTGATTTCCCACAATGAAGGGGTATGAGGTACCATGCTGGTCATCCCCACAACAAATTATAGTGTCATCAACTATGTTTCCACCACAGCAGTTCTGTTTGAACCCATCATAAAGGTTTTCTGAGAAAATATTACTAAATAAGACTATGACTAATATTACTAAATATGACTATGACTAATATGACTTAATATTCAAACCATAATAGTATATAAATAAAATTATTTTTACTATTCTTAAAGAGTTATTAAAGAATTTTTACTATTCTTAAAAGTATTGACTATTGCTGTGTTGTGTGGGGTGGTTGTGGAATTGATTTACTGTCAAGAATAGTTAAACTCCAAAAAAGAGCTGCTAGAGTAATTCTAGATGCTGATACCTTTGCACCATCAGAACCTTTATTTAAAACACTGGGTTGGATGACTGTAGACAAACGAATCAAGTATCATAAATATTTGCTTATGCATAAAGTTATAAATGATGAAGCTCCAGTTTACCTTTCAAGCATGTTTAAGTTTTCTGATAACCCATACCCATTACGGAATAATGATTCAATGAAGAAATTAACAGTCCCAAGACCTAATATTGAGATGTACAAGCAATCTTTCTTATATTCTGGTTCAAATTTGTGGAATGATTTACCAACAACTTTTCATAATGTACCAAACAAAAATTTGTACAAAACAAAAATAAAGAATTTTCTACAATCACATTTCTAGATGTTATTTTAACTTAAATAAAACAGTTACCTTTGTATTGCATTATATGATAAAGAAAATTGATTGTATTGTTCTTATCATTATGTTCACTTTTATATTACAATTGTATTTTTCAATTTTTACTGAGGGCCTCAGGGAAGATTAGTTTTACAAACTAACTGAGCTACCCTCTTGAAATAAAGAATTTACTTACTTACTTACTTACTTACTAGTTATAATTACTATAAATTATTGTGTGTTGACATTTTTTGTTATAGTACAGAACAATTAATAGTCATTGTAACAAAAAAAATTACTCCTACATAAATGCTGTTAAAATAATCCTACAGTATACCCACCATGGCAACAGACCTGTGACCCAGCAGAGGAGTATGGGATTGAACCACAACATTTGTCACCATAGCCTACCAGTACTCTGTTTTCATATGGATCTGAACAACATACTTGTCCAGGAAATACTTCTATATACCTAAAAAATAAACATAATACAATTGATAGCTCTAGGAATAACAATCTTTATTGCAAGAGATGTATCAGTGGCCGTTCATGTCACAATTGTGATGTATCTGTCGGCTTGCATTTTTCTATTGCAATAGTTATTTAAAGCATTGCAATACTTGTTAAAAGCATCATGATACTTTTTACAAGCAACACCATGCTATTTAAAAGTATAGCATTGCTTTTAACAAGTATCTCGATGCTTTTAATAAGTAACGAGATGCTATTAAAAGTGTAAGCCGATACTTTTTACACTATGCATAAAGCTTTTGCCATTGTGATGCTTTTAATAAGTATCACGATAGAAAAATGCAAGCTGATAGAAACATCACAATTGTGAGATAAACAGCCACTGATCAATGTTATCAAAAGGTTAAATGGTGGGACTACATGTTAGATTATTACCTATCTTTGCAGCACTGGTGGTTGTCTTGTTTGCCATAGAACTTTCCGGAGCAGCACACAGCATTAGGTGTTGGTTTAGGTATGTAAGTTGTACCACAACAATCAAAGCCTAGTTTACTGTCATATAACACACCATCACAACAAACCTACAAAAGTGTGCAAAATAAAGATCCATTATTTCTTAATGAACACAAGTGTGGACTGTGAGCTAATGCTTACTAGTGATACCCCCCATCCCCATTCACATATATGACTTTCTTAAGTATTCGGCCAAAAGGAAGTAAATGACCAAGGAGCATAAAACCTCTATACACTATATGGACCTATAGGATGTATGTCAACTAAGTGAAAAAATTTAAGTATTTGAAAGAAGTAGATGACCAAAGAGCATAAAATCGCTATACATCATACATATTGTACTATAGGATAAAGTAATATTAAAAAATATCAGGCTTATGCATCCTATAGTTAGAAAACTGCAATAGAAATTTTTATAAGGATGGACGGATGAACAGACGGACAGACAAGGGTAAAACAGTAGACCCCTTTCTTCTTCGAAGCGGGGGTATAATAATAAATTTGAAATTCGTTTTTATATAATATGTCTCACTTTATTGTTTTATCCTCTATCAAAAAAATGTAACTCTGAATAATTAGTCATTATACTTGTAATTTAAATAACTTAAGTCAAATAAAACCACATAATTTTACATGAAACATTACAAAACTTGTCATTTATGAACATTTTGCTGATTGCTTTTTGAAAACTTCTTAGTTTTAAAACTCTTGTACTATTGATATTTCTAGAAGCAAGGTAGGCAGAATAATTCGATTCTGGGGGTTTTTTTTTGTCGGATAATAACAGCAAACTTTAATTCAATTACTCCAGCTGCAGTAAAAAAAATACTTAATTTGATCTCTTTATACACAATTCAAACATCAGGTCTTTTACATTATTTAAGCATGAAGCACTGCTAAATAGCTTGAAACAATCTGTTTTAAAATAATTTCCTTTTTGTCTTTCAAATTATTGTTTGTTACCACCATGATATGATTCAACTTGGCATTTTACCATATATAAATAGTTGTGTGCATACTATTTCTCAACCCTGTTGGAAGCAGGCATAGACATCTTTTGTCCAAAATCCCAGCTGCTACACTGATTTGTTGTTCCATTTAATATCTCTTCAAAAATCTAGTTCACAAGGGTATAATTATTCCTTCTAGAAACAAGGTTCTTTCTAATATAACAGAATTTGATATTTTCATGGTATTTAAAACAACACCACAAAATTCTTACCTTAGCTCCAGTAAAACATTGTGTTCCACAAATATTTTGGAAAATACTACACTGTATATATGTGCATTTTGTAATCTCAGGGCTCAATGTAGATGGTGGTCTGTAAAAAAGAAAGAAATTTTATTTATGTCTAGTCAGAAGACAACAGTTAATGTTTGATCTCCCTTTTTCAAATATCTAAACTATTTCATATTCCTTAAAGTAGCAGAGTTTAAACAATTTTCTAATATTCAATCCCTGATGTCAACACTAGGCTTACTAGGCACAATAATCTATTTCTTAAATAAACCATCTGCCGGAAATTGTGCTCAACTATTATGTGTTTACATAATTTAAATAATAACACTTGATTATTTATCTTATCAGATAATTAACATACTTTTTGTTAAGATGCCTCATAATTAGCATTACAAGGTTATTTACCGAGTCCATCATTTAATTAATAAATTAATCATTGGTGATCGACCAAAATCGGAGATATCAAAGGCGTTTGATATACCGCCCAGTACTCTCAGTATCTTTTTATTAAAATATTATACTGCATATCAAAACATACGAAAACATATTGTCATATTATTATTTCATAATACACAATATGTTTATTAAGGGAGGTAATAAAACATGGAATTTCTCATGTAAAGAAATAGGCTTATAACGAAACACAACTGACAGTCCCCTGAAATTCATTATAAACAAACTCTACTGTATTTATATATAATATTATACCTCCTGTAAATATCTGAATTCTGGACTTACAGCTGATTGATGTCACATGGAAACCCATATTTCTATACATGGTTAGTAGATTTATACATATTCAGATAGTAAAAAGATAGCATTGGCATCATTGAAACAGTCACAGAATAAAAATTATTTTGTTTGAATTTCTATGTTTTAGGAGATCCATAGAACATATTTGTTTAAGATGCAGTTGCTGACTTAATACAAGATATACATGGTTAGTAAATAAATAAATAAATATATTTATTATATAGCAATAATTTATCCCCATTTGATTTCATATAGGAATAAAGTGCAGTATATTTTCAAATTTTACACTGCGTCTTGGTCTTTTATGTTATTTCCCTGAAAAGTCCAGATGTGTTCCAAACATCAGCTTTTATATTTTACTAACGTTTGGTAAACAAACATGGCCAAAAAAGACATACATGATCTGCAGTCGAGGGAAGAGTTAGCGGAACCGCTTGAAACGGAACAAATGGAAGTGAATTTGATTGTCGATAATAGTAAAGTTAAAAATTCATAGACGAGCTTAAGAAAAATCGACTGTAAACTGTATGAAATGAAATATTGACCAAGTTATAATATTGGTCCTAGTAAAATATTACAAAATAGCAAAGAAAATGAATAATCACCTAAAAGCACCCCAAAAATTATTACCATATAATAAAAGGGTTATGCATGAATATTGGGAAATATTGTCCCTCGCAAGCTCATGCAATATAGCATCTTGTTTGCGACAATATTTCCCAATATTCATGCAATAACTCTATAATATTAAAACATTTCCTGTGTATAACTAATAATATTTGGGAATATTTAAGTTTTTACTTTAAGCATATGCTTTATTAAAAGACGAAGTAAACAAGTGGGGACTGTGAGCACGCTCACAAAGGGATACCCCCCACTTCGCTTCCGACATCCGACAGCAACGAAAATTCTTCATGCACATCTACATTTGATGTACTTTCTTCATGTAAAGTTTCATCAAAATCTGTCAAGTGGTTTAAGAGGAGAAGCGCTTACAAGGGATGTGGACAGACGGACGGACGGACGGACGGACGGACGGACGGACGGACGGACGGACGGACGGACGGACGGACGGACGGACGGACGGACGGACAGACAGACAGACAGACAGACAGACAGACAGACAGACAGACAGACAGACAGACAGACAGACAGACAGACAGACAGACAGACAGACAGACAGGGTGATTCCTATATAACCCCCAAACAAGTTTGCAGAGGGTATAAATACACATGTGTAACTCACATTTCTGAGCACTGTTCCATGGTTTCCCTGATTAGGTCATACTTCAAAATAATACCATTCCCAATGTCAGGAGGTTTCCATGCTATATTTATTTCTGTTGTTGACACAGAAATCACTGTTGGAGGATGAACACCCTGTGGTAAGGCCTCTACTGTTGTTACTAATACTGGTTCACTTTGTGTACAGTCAAAAACAGTACACACCTCTATCTGTAACGTAAAAGTTCAAATTGCATTTATCAGGACTGTATAAATATATTACTTATACATATTTCCAAGGACTGCATTTCAACTATATTTATTATTGCAACTCTGTACATAGGGTGAGGGTATCTGGTGAAAAACTGGAACTCATTTGTCTCCATATCATTCAATTGGATCATCTCTGTTATTTCTGTCTCTGCTCGAAAAGTAATCTCAGAGGTTAGTGTATGGATATGGACCAAAAATCAGTCCAAATGTGATACGGTTAGCCTGTTTTCACAGCAAGATAATTTTACTGCAAGGAAATAGATTAATTTACCATTGATCAAAATCACCGGGGATCGTTGTAGTTTGTTTAAACTTTAAATTTGCCAACTGTAAAAGACCCTTTCCAGACAACTTTTTGACAGAGAAGTATTTTTTTTTTTTACAATCTTACTCTCATCAATGAGCTAACTGTTACTCATGAACCAATGAAATAAATGAACAGAAACATCACAAACAAAGTCATGACATCATAGATTCATTGATAATGACTGAAAATAGTTCAAACATTGAGATCACTGACCTCCAAGGTAACTTTCCCTAGCATTGTTACCGAAAAAAACATTTTAGGAGACATGACTTTTCTAGAACATTTTGACAATAGATCATTTCTGATAAGATGCTTATTTATGTATGAGTAATGCTGAATATTTAATCGGCAGCAAAAACTTAAAATTATAAGAGGAAGCCAGAGTACCAGAAAAACTGGCACTCCTTGTCAATTAAGATTGGAGTCGAGGACACCCTGCCTGCAGTGAGAATTCTTTTGGGTAAGGTTTGTCAGAAAACAATTTTGAAATTTCAGCCAATCAGAATGCCCTTGCAGCCCTGAGAGCCACGTTAAATTTCCAATCAGCTAGATAATCTCAAAATAATAAAAGAACTATCCTGGCTTAATTTCTACATTATTAAGGGTTCAATGTACAGTCAAACCTGTCTTAAGCGACCTTTGAAGGGAAATTGTAAAAAAGGTCACATAAGACAGGGGGTCTTTATACACAGGTCATGATGTTTGCAGACCAATCAACAAAGTCATGTTGTCATCATGTGAAAGAGTTAATTGAAGACCTGCATTGTTTGTTTTATTAAGTAAACAATAAAATATGAATTTTTTTTTATGTAAATAACGCAAGTACAAAATATACAACAATAATGAGCGTTTTGATTTCCGATTGAATTAACGCAGGTCAACTTTATTCCCCCCATTTAGTTGTTGTATTTTTCTTTGTACCGGTTTTACTGGTTTCTTCGTGTTTTAACAAAAAACTTAATGTAGAAAGTGCAAGTCGGTTTAGAACCAGTGTACACCGGTTTCGTATTGATTATTTCCCTTTGTAAAACAAAATGGCGTGATCATACAATAAACACGCCGTTATGAGAAACATCATCATTTCCAACCTGAATGGCAACAAAATAGAATGTCGACATTGATGACTATTCAAATTTTACAGGGCAATCTGAAATTCGCTTCGAGGATAATAAACAGTTTTTGATCGCTTCATACTTTAGTTTTCCGTTTCGAAGAACCTTGATAATTGACATCAATGCCAATGGTCTACGAATCTTCTTTTCGCCAGACAGGGCTTATTAATTGCTTAATGATTTTAACAGTCCCGAGAGTCGTTTTAGACAGGTTTTCTTGGTCAAAATGAACGGAAAACACAGTCGTTAGTCGCGTAAGACAGGGAGTCGTTATATAAAGGTAAAATTAATGGGAAAATGCTCGGGAGGAATAAATACGGTCGCATAACACGGGAAGTCGTTATATGGAGGGGGTCGCTAAGACAGGTTTGACTGTATAGAACGTCTTCTGAGAAAAAGCTGTTTGTATGTTTTTCTCATACAGTCAATTGTTAGCTATGTTTCATAGTGGTGGCCATGTCACATTTTG
Source organism: Limnoperna fortunei (assembly GCA_944474755.1). Lineage (NCBI taxonomy): Eukaryota > Metazoa > Mollusca > Bivalvia > Mytilida > Modiolidae > Limnoperna > Limnoperna fortunei. The sequence continues at coordinate 52,684,218 of OX104113.1, forward strand.
AATCAGCTGTAAAAAAACTTTGTAGAGGACCATCTAAGATACATTTCTGCAATATTATAAATCAATCTGCTTAGCAGTTTGTGAGCAAAAGATTTTTTTAAACTTAACCTTTAGATTCAGAACATATTAATGGACCCCGACAACCTTGTTGAATACCTGATCAGAACCAAATTACTAACTTGTTATGAACATGCCAATAAACATTCCTGAACTTTGGTTCCGTTTTGGCAAGTTGTTTTGGAAAAGATGGAAATATGAAAAGTTTACGACCTATGATGATGGACGCCAAATGATTAGAGTATCTTACACGTCCCTTTAGGTCAAGTGACCTTAAAATTAAATAAGGGACATTTACCATAAACTTGCATATTTTTGCAGCTACAGTTTGGAATATTTCAAATTTCTGAACAGGTTCTGCAATATAACCTGTTAAGAAACTTAAAATATTCCTTATGATTTAACTATAATGATATTATTTGAAAATTTTAACTGTAAAAACAGCCATGACAACATTGAACTATTTGAATGTTAAAAACATTTAAAAATGGTCATGTGACCAGCACAAGTTATATTGTATATCCTGGCTTGCTCCATTTGAATTGGCCAATTAGGTTTCAGTTCTAGTACTCTTTGCCATTAAATGTGTACAGTTATACTAATGGAATGTCATACCTTTACAGAATACACTGTATATGGCAGTAAATTTGAGACCAAGTAGGATCCAGGTTGTGTCATGCCTGTTGGTATCCTGTCATTGATTATATGTATATAATACCCTGTGATCTGACCATTAGGTTTTGATGGAGTTACCCATGCTATTCTGATAGTAGTCTCACTAACCACTGTTACTACTGGACGTGACACACCTTCTGGAGCTTAAATACACACAATATAAAAATAACTTCATGAGCAATATTCTAATAACAATGTACAGTAAATAACCAAAGAACATCTTGTTTTGTGTACTTATAAAAACATTAAAAATATTTACAAATTCAACAAAACTTTCATGAAATATCACATCCAAAGCATGTCATTTCTACATTATAAATTGTTTAAGTCATTCTTTAAGTCTCTGCTATGCAACAAAAGGTTGACAGTCAGAATAGTGTTGAAATTTTACCTTTCGAGGATATGAACTATAAACTAGAAAATATTGAATAAAAGTCACTAGCTTGTTCTTCATTACATCCTGTTGATTTATATTTATATTTATGTGTAATGATATTTTGAAATAGGCTTTTTGTTTCTTTTTAAAAATGGACATTACTAAGATTCAATTATTTACCATGGATTCTTTTTAATGAAGGGGACAGGGGGCCTAATCACAATTTACAGAAAAAAAAATTAAATTAACACAAGTTACAACAAATAAGAAATTAGCAAATTTTACCCTCAACATTAATCACATTGAATAAGCAGATCATGAAAAATCCTTCTTCCTCTATTTACCCCAGGCTTCTGTTATTATAATCATGCATATGTTCTATAAGCTTACATAATGAAATGGCAAAGATGCAATTTTTCTTAAAATATTTTTAACTGGGGTTGACAACTTCTTATGTCAATGCCACCAAAAGTCATCAATTGTAAACTGCAATAGCTAAATATGAAAAACTATATAATAATCTCAGATTACAATGTAAAAACTCAACACAAGGTTGCAGGTGATCCTAAATAGAAATTACCTCCATCTAAGGTGACTGCAGTCTTTGGCTCACTTGTTATAGTGGCCCCTCCATGTATAGTGATGGTGACATACACTATGTACAGTGTACTGGGGGTCAGTTTCTGTAGAAGGGTGTGGTCTGTGCCTGGTTCATGGTGCTGGGTAACATTACCAACTTTACTATAAGCTGTTATTGTGTAATCTTCTACAGATCCCTGTAACTCAATTACACCTAAAAGAAAGGCCTTCTAATACAGTTTGGAGGTTTTCTGTTTGTCTGAATGGTGTTTAACTCTTATTTCAGTAATTTTTCAGCTATATTATGGCATCCAGTTTTATTAGGGGAGGAAGCCAGAGTACCCAGAGAAAACCCCCAAAACTTCAGTAGGAAAACTGGCAATCCTTGTCTATTAGAATTAGAGTCGAATACACCCTGCATTCAGCAAGACTCAACCAGCAACAAAGTAGACAAACATATACCATTTTTGTGAAGGAAATCTGTATTTGTAAACAATACCATATTATTCATATTGGTAAACACAAGTGGTGCAGTATAAAACATAAAAGACACGAGTGAAATAATAGCATTTAACAGCACATTGCTGTGCAAGATATTTTTTCAAAAACTACTCAACCAGACAAATACAGGTCATAATTTCTATTTAACTCACCAGTATGGAATAGTTGATCAAATTAAAACCCATACTTTTTAATCTTTTCACAAAAGTTGATAAAACCCACCTTACTAGGTGTATTCCATTCTGACAATAGTTGATAAAACCCAACTTACTAGGTGTATTCCATTCTACCATTAGTTGATAAAACTCAACTTACTAGGTGTATTCCATTCTGACAATAGTTGATAAAACACAACTTACCAGATGTATTCCATTCTGATTATAGTTGATAAAACCCAACTTACTAGGTGTATTCCATTCTGACAATAGTTGATAAAACTCAACTTACTACATGTATTCCATTCTACCATTAGTTGATAAAACCCACCTTACTAGATGTATTCCATTCTGATAATAGTTCATAAAACCCAACTTACTAGGTGTATTCCATTCTACCATTAGTTGATAAAACCAAGCTTACTAGATGTATTCCATTCTGATAATAGTTCATAAAACCCAACTTACTAGGTGCATTCCATTCTGACAATAGTTGATAAAACCAAACTTACTAGGTGTATTCCACTATACTATTAGTTGATAAAACTCATCTTACTACGTGTATTCCATTCTACCATTAGTTGATAAAACTCACCTTACTACGTGTATTCCATTCTACTATTAGTTGATAAAACTCACCTTACTAGGTGTATTCCATTCTACCATTAGTTGATAAAACTCAACTTAATTGGTGTATTCCATTCTACCATTAGTTGATAAAACTCACCTTACTAGGTGTATTCCATTTACTATTAGTTGATAAAACTCAACTTAATTGGTGTATTCCATTCTGACAATAGTTGATAAAACCAAACTTACTACATGTATTCCATTCTAGTCTTAGTTGATAAAACCCAACTTACTACGTGTATTCCATTCTACCATTAGTTGATAAAACCAAACTTACTAGGTGTATTCCATTCTGACAATATTTGATAAAACCCAACTTACTAGGTGTATTCCATTCTACCATTAGTTGATAAAACCCAACTTACTAGGTGTATTTCATTCTACCATTAGTTGATAAAACCCAACTTACTAGGTGTATTCCATTCTACCATTAGTTGATAAAACCCAACTTACTAGATGTATTCCATTCTGAAAATATTTGATAAAACCCAACTTACGTGTATTTCATTCTACCATTAGTTGATAAAACCCAACTTACTAGGTGTATTCCATTCTACCATTAGTTGATAAAACCCACCTTACTAGATGTATTTCATTCTGACATTAGTTGATAAAACCCACCTTACTAGATGTATTTCATTCTGACATTAGTTGATAAAACCAAACTTACTAGGTGTATTCCATTCTACTTTTAGTTAATAAAACCCTACTTACTAGGTGTATTCCATTCTGACAATAGTTGATAAAACCAAACTTACTAAGTGTATTCCATTCTACCATTAGTTGATAAAACCCAACTTACTAGGTGTATTCCATTCTACCATTAGTTGATAAAACCCAACTTACTAGGTGTATTCCATTCTGACAATAGTTGATAAAACTCAATTTACTACGTGTATTCCATTCTACTACTAGTTGATAAAATCAAACTTACTACGTGTATTCCATTCTGACAATAGTTGTATAAAACCGAACTTACTAGATGTATTCCATTCTGACAATAGTTGATAAAACTCAACTTACTAGGTGTATCCCATTCTGACAATAGTTGATAAAACCCAACTTACTAGGTGTATCCCATTCTGACATTAGTTGATATAACCCTACTTACTAGATGTATTCCATTCTGACAATAGTTAATAAAACCCAACTTACTAGGTGTATCCCATTCTGACAATAGTTGATAAAACCCAACTTACTAGGTGTATTCCATTCTGACATTAGTTGATAAAACCCTACTTACTAGGTGTATTCCATTCTACCATTAGTTGATAAAACCCAATTACTAGGTGTATTCCATTCTGACAATAGTTGATAAAACCCAACTTACTATGTGTATTCCATTCTGACAATAGTTGATAAAACCAAACTTACTACGTGTATTCCATTCTACTGTTAGTTGATAAAACCCAAATTACTAGGTGTATTCCATTCTGACATTAGTTGATAAAACCCAACTTACTAGGTGTATTCCATTCTGACAATAGTTGATAAAACCCAAGTTACTAGGTGTATCCCATTCTGACATTAATTGATAAAACCCAACTTACTAGATGTATTCCATTCTGACATTAGTCGATATAACCCTACTTACTAGGTGTATTCCGTTATACTATTAGTTAATAAGACCCAACTTACTAGGTGTATTCCATTCTGACATTAGTTGATAAAACCCAACTTACTAGGTGTATCCCTTTCTGACAATAGTTGTATAAAACCCACTTTACTAGATGTATTCCATTCTGACAATAGTTGATAAAACCCAACTTACTAGGTGTATTCCATTCTGACAATAGTTGTATAAAACCCAACTTACTAGATGTATTCCATTCTGACAATAGTTGATGAACTCAACTTACTAGGTGTATTCCATTCTGACGATAGTTGATAAAACCCAACTTACAGTACACCCAGAGTGTATGGTAACTCAAACACTAAAATGAGAGAAATTTCACAGTGTTACACCGTGTTACACCCTAAATTTTTGGGTGAATCTTGGAGTTTTAGAGTGTAACTGACACTCTACACTAAAAACTTAATCCTGTTGATGTGCCGCAAAATCAGTGTTACACAGTGAAACAGGGTGTTACTCCAACTATTAGGGTGTTGAAAGTAGAATGATCACTTACAAATTTTACTTAATTTGTTTGTACAGGTAATGTGTATAAAAATATTTTTATCATCGGCATTGTATTTTCTTAAATGTTATTAATCGATATTTTACTCGGTATTTGAATGATGTTACCTAATTTCTAATCACATTTAATTTTCATGTAAATTTTATACTTTTATTTCAGTTAGTGTCAGTATTTTAAAACAGTTATTGGGTATAGGAGCATCGATTTTTATCAAAATATTTTTACGTCTGGTTTGCGTCTATTTTTTTCACGATTTTTATCCACCTGTCGGGTTTCCGTGCATATTGAATTTGCGGTTAACATTCGGTTATTGTTAATGATTGTTTCATCTCTACCATATGTATATAGATTTTTATATACAAAAACAATTATATATATTTTTTACAGTGAGTTTTTAATCAATTTCCGTATGCATTCTTGTGTATTGTTACAATACCCATGTATTCACCTTTGCTTACATGTTTTCACTATAATTACGTATTATGCAAAGTTTTATTGAAGATATGTGTAGGTAAGGTACCAGTTATGTGTTCACTTCAGCACATCATGGTCGGACAATTGTGCGAGAGGTATTTAAGCTATGTTGCAAAGTTCTGATACTGGACAAAAAAACCAATAGATTTGTTCAGGTTTTTACTCGCTGTTCATTCTGAACTAGTGAAGAGGATGTTTAGTGACAGACAAATCTACAATCATTTTATCACTACTTATGGCGTTTTATGAATACGAATGACAAATGGGCTTTCGTTTTTCAAATTTTTTTGTCACTACTTACGACGGTTTATGATGAAAGGGCTTCCTTTTCAAATTTTTTTATTGTAAAAATGTAAAAATAAAAGAATGTAGTAAAGCTTATCAGAAAACGGATATAAATCATCATATATATGCATCCCACAGTGATGCATCCGTGGTACCCGATACAAGTTCCTTGAGACGTTGATGTTCAATCCGTCCGTCAGTTTATTTAATAAAAACATTTCCCAGTTTATGTGTTCACTTTATTAATAGATCATAATAATAATAATAATAATATATATTTATTACATAATCATATATTAATTTCAAGATAACAACATAGGTAGAAAAACTACAACAAGGTTCAACACTGGTATTTCAGCAAACAAAAACGTGTGATCTTTTTTGAGAAAGACATTCATATAATATGCAGTTACATGTGTTATCAAAAGACTTTACCCTAAAGTCTTACTGGACGCCGTAAAAATTCATTGACATGTGCAATAAATATGTCTTTCCAGGCTCTTGGGTCTGATACAGTTGGGTAATAATAGAGTACATAACGTTGAAAGCATTTTTTTCTGTGTGGATCAAGTTCTGTTTTCTCCAGTTTACCTCCACCGTGGTACGAATATTTCAGTCGTGCAGCGTCTGTTCCAAATAGCTCCGGATATAATTTTCTAACTATTTCTGCTGCAAACTGTCCAGCATTTGTAGTGTGGTGAAGGGTAAATTCCAAATCAGCCATGCCTATTCTATACTGTTCTGGTAGGTCTGAAAAAAAATAAGCACCATCTGTGGGATGAGTTGGTCTTGTTGGTTGGTTCATTGGCTGGTGCATCATCTGATTCATTGGTGGGTTCATTGGCTGGTTCATTGGCTGGTTTGCATTACTAGACAGGATGGTTATGATGTTGTTTAGCATAGTCTTGATTTCATTTTGACTGTTTTTTATTTCTATCTGGCTTTTCTCCAGTCCTGTTAGTCGACGATATAAAACTTCAAATCTTTTGTCGTTGCAGTTGAGCTTTATTGTTGGTGTTGAACAAAGTTCAGTAAGCATCCCGTCTGTTAGATCAAATAATCCAGTGGAAGGTGTTGTGGGTGTTATTGGCTCAGCTGCATACAAGGGTAACAGTGGTGGTGATTTGGATGTCTGAAAGAACTGTAGAGTCAGGATAGGAATAGGAGCTTTGTGGATAACCAGGCATTAAATGGCGATTCTGTTGGGATTGACCCAATGGCTCACCATTAAACTGTTCTTGATGCAATGTTCTATTTGAAGGGGGGTAGTGCTGGTCTTTGTAGTCTTGCCTTTGATGTTGCCTAAACTGTTGCTGATTGTTGCATTGAGGTATGATACCAAAAGGTTGTGTGTCAAGCTGATACTGTTTAGAATGTACAGGTTGGTATTGGAGAGGCTGTTGTTCCCTTAAAGAAGGTTGTAGGTCTGGTTGACAGTTTGCTGTATGTACAGACTGACAGACCGTAGTATTAGATAGAGGAAGTTGTTCCTGTAGTTCAGCTTGACTACCGATGTGAGATGAATGTTCTGTGATGGTTGGAGACTGCGGTTCAAGTCTGGTTTCTGGTATTTCACACCCATTGTGTTCTTTATTACCGTCCATGGTAACTGGCTGCGCAGTTCTTTTGATGATTGCCGCTGGTTTTTTCTGAAAATAAAAGTAAACTAAATATTAATATTAAGTTATCAGAACATACCACATTAAACACTCAGTGTATTAAAATTGATTCCATGCCAGATTGCCGAATCCCAAATTGCCGACTCCCAATTTGCCTAGTCCATTTTGCCGATTCCCAAAATTGCTGGGAAATTACTTTCAACTACCGACCACACTGTTAAAAGTACACAATTATCGACCTATCCACTACCAATGAGAAGAAAAGCTAAAGTACGCCACAAAAAATACAGATGCCTGAGGAACAAGTATCTTTGGTCAGCGTTTTTTAACAGAGTACTTAAAGGCCATTTGCCCACATGTGTGTTTTAAGTATTAATGAACATCATTGACTTTGTTTTATTGTATAATGTTTTGGGAATCAATTAACTGGACTCGGCAATCTGGAATGCTACCTTTTTAAAGGGGCCTGGCAATTAATGATGTAAGTATATAGTTTAAAGTTTAAAATTTAAATTATAATTAAAATTTAAAATAAAATTATTGAACTAAGCATACAATAGGTATAAGTAAAGGTCCCAGGTGCAAGTGTCAATTGATGTACAATATACAAGAGTGCCATTTTTTGTCACTTGATCATGTGGAAACGGGTCAATGCCGAAGTAAATGATAACTCATTAAGAAGGTGTGAAGAATTTAATAATAAATTTCTAAGAAGATGTGAAGAATGTTATAATCCTGTATCATATTCTTTGTTAGAAGTAAACTACTAGCAATTCACTGTTCAGTTGACACTGACACGGTTAGGTTTAAAACCAAAGATGTTGTAAATGTTAGCATCAGAGAAGGGTAGATGTTAAAGTTGACATAGTCACAGGTGTAAAATTATTGAATTAATTGAATTATACAACAGAGGCTGGAAACCTTATGCAATTGTAAAGAGGCATGCAACCGACAACATTATAGTTTCTAAGCATAACGTGCACTACGTAATTAATAAACTGAAGTCCGGTGAATTTAATCAAGCAACTGAAATCAAAGAAAAACCTGTGGTTTTTGAAAAAATTGGAAATTCAGAATTATCAACAATAAACATAGCTCTAAGAGAGAACTGTTACATGTCAGCCAGAGAAGTAAAGAATGTTTTATCCCAGAATGGCGCAAACATTTCCATGCCAACTGTACGAAAAGCAATTGACGCTGCTGGTTTCGTTCCAACAAAACCTTGATATTGTCAGTTGATAAGAGATTCCAATAAAACCGAAAGAGTTCGTTTCTGTCTAGAACTTATTAGAACAAATGAACAATTTCTTGATGTTGTGTTTACCGATGAGACTAGTATACAGCTTCAAGACAAGAAGACCATCGCATACCGACCCAAAGTCGCTGCTGCACCCACACAGTGTCGTCCTAAACATCCACAAAGTGAATTTGTGGGGAGGTATTAGTAAGAGAGGGGCCACAAAGCTTCTTATTTTTGATGGAATAATGGATGCTGCCTTCTACACACCCGAGATTATTGGAGCTACTTTAAAACCGTTCCTAGACAAAGTATTCCCAGACGGACACCGCTTTGAACAGGACAAAGATCCCAAACATACCTCAAGATTAGCAAGACAATTTATGGAAGACAATAACGTCAATTGGTGGAAGTGGCCCTCAGTATCTCCAGATCTTAATCCCATTGAGATGGAGGGAATGAATTAAAAAGAAGTATTTCAAAAAGAAACCAGACAACAACAGATGGACTTGCACAATACATCGAAGAATTTTGGATAAACACTATAACTCCGGCTAAATGTACCAAGTAAATTGATCACATATATAAAGTTGCTCCGATTGTTGTGTTGATCGATGGAAAAGCAACAACTTTTTTACCCGGAAAGTTATTCCTACGGGAAGAGTTTCCAATATTTTAATGAAAAACTATATTCAGCAGAAGTTCAGGAAAAAGCTCGTAAAATTCTGAATAAGACCACGTGAGGGGAATATCGTTCTTGAGTTTAGTTACATTTATATATAAAGTATGTCGCTAACTTGCTATACTGTAACTGCATGGCAACGTTTTTTACAGCTTAATCTGATGACAATTTATTTTTTTTTCCAATTATACTGTTACACTTCAATAAGTGCTAATATCAGAATTAAAATCAATCAATCAATGCTTTTGATTTTTCCTTTGGTTTATAAAAAAAGATTTTCGTTAGCTTTTACTAGCTGACAAATATACTAAAAAGCAATTACCTTCACTAGTTTCAATGGAGGATTCTTTGCTTTAGGTTCTGTATTCTCCTGTTTTTTGCGCTTGGGAGCAGGTGTAGGCTGTGATTCTATGGTTGGGTCTGTTACTTCTTCTTTTTACCGAAGAAGCATTTTCATCTCATCTTCTGTACCGGCACCAATTATAACGGCAGTAGCAACTTGATTGGAACGACCCCACAGAAACTTATAAAGTGCAGAAATTTTCACCTAAAAATATAAGTTGCATACATTAATAGGCTTGAACATCTACATTCTTGTATATTACGAGAAAACAGTCTAACACGAAACGTTTGTTTAAAAAAAATATGTATTAAACGAACATAAAAACGTCACATTTTAAATTAAAACCTTAAGTATAGGCGCCTAATCTTAATTTCGCCCATGCAAATTAAAGAAAGGGGGCCTGTTCGCCTTTAAAACTTAAAAGATTATGTCAGGGAATGACTTTTTGCGGCAAAATATCATGGCGTACTGGTATATCCCAGATTCTGTTTTCAGTTACACAAAAGTAAATAATTTTTTATTTAACTATGACATCGGTGAACATTTTCATAATTATCAGTTAAATTTTAAAATGGACATTTTTGTAAGTTATTAATTCCTCAAAAAAATATTTTAGCGAAAAGTTGTTTTTTTTCAGCAATGTGGCATTGATTCGCCGTACTATTGGACAAAATACCAGTAAACCTGCAAATATGAATTAAAACAAAAAAACTATGATAAACTTTGCTGATGTTCAACAAAAAGGTGTGATTATGGTGTACCATATATTTTAAATAGTATGGAAACCAACGAGAGCCGAGAGGAGTTTTTTTTCACTTTAAATACAAAACCTAATTATTAACTAGCTAATTAACTTACCTCATCTTCTTCATCAGCCTGGATAAAAGGTCTAGTAAGGATTTGAAGTTTGTTGTCTATCAAGTAACGAAAAAGATAATGGGATTCTACTTTAAGAAGAGTATGTAAGCACATTCTTGTAATGATTGTTCATGGAACAAAAATTTCACGCGTATAGATGCCCTTTATATTACAGCTTAGTATGTACACATACTTAGTATGTAATAGGAGTTAATTTTGAGTTACTCAAGTTGTCAAAACTGTTTTGTTAATCATAAAAATAACTGTTGTAGGGCTTTGATTGATTTCTATTAAAGAAAACAATCAACAGTAATTAATCTTGATCAAAGGATGTTTTTTTTTAATTATCACATTACATCTTAGAACCAGAACTGTGACTATTTAAATTAAAATATCCATGTATAAGATAATGGTGCTACCAACATTTTTTGTATAAAGGTCTAATTTTTTTGTTATTTTTTCGCAAAATTTTAGGATAAATATGATTAAAATCGGGACAAGAAAGTTCAACTACGCGGTTTTAAAAATTGATCTACAAACGGAAACAATCACAAACATATATTGCTAGAAACGTAACGATATTCGTCATATCTCAAAAAACACATATTTTTAGCAGAGTAAGAAACAACGTATCTTTATACAAAAATCGACAGTAATTAATCATGATCCCAGGAATTTAAAAAAATTATACACATTAGGGGTCGTCCATAATTGTCAACCATTTTCACAAGTGTGCAAAAAGCACACTTTTTGAGAGCCCCCACCCTCCCTTAAAAAGCGTACATCAACCATTTCTCTACTTGTTGAAAAGAGATAACTTGTGTTGTGCTTTTTTTCATATGCCTTATATCCTGTTGTAATTGGTTTGTTCATTTCAATAAATACATGTGCCAAATGTATTTTTAATGTTTAAATTTTATAAAAGGAAGGACAAAACCATTCCTTACATATATCCTTGGTCTTTTGTATCCTCTGTCTCCAACTTGTCTCTTCTTCTAGTTAATATCAACGTTATAGATTTTATTATTTAATATCAATTTTATAGAGCTTTGCTTATATGTTAATAAATGTATACAGGTTATAATATGCACTGTAATGTATGCTATGTGTTTTTATTAGATGTACATTGTTTTGTTGAAATTTAATCAAAATATTAAATCTTATCTATCTATTAGTATTAATTTGCCTGAAAAAAAGGTCTGCAATATAGTTTTTGCTGTCCGTCTGCACACTCTGATTCTTAACCAGCAAGCTTGGCATGGTATGATCGGTGTCAATCCATCTGTATCTGCTCATCTTTTTAGGATTTATATTGTATCGATGCTATTATATGGCCTAGATGTAGTTAGGTTGTCAGTTACTGACTTAGAAAACTTGGAAACATATTATAAACAAGTATTAAAACGAATCCTAACATTTGCCTACGAGGACAGCTAATTCGACAACTTATTTGCTCCTGGGAAAGATTCCAATTGTAGGTGAGATTGATAAGAAAACTCGGAAAACGTTTGGACATTAAAGAAGAAACTTAAGAGAGAGATAGCAAAAAGGCAACTCGCAATGAAATGTATTTATTCAAATAGTTGGTTTACTGAAGTTACAGAAATTGCTTTTAAATATGATCTGCCATCGCCACACGATCTTATCTCAAATCGGCCGGAGAAAAACCATGTAAAAATCATGTGAATAATGCAGTAGTGATTGTGGAAGCAGCGATAAATCAACTCTGAAATTTCTAAACTTTTCTGATGTAGTATTTGGAAAGCTACACAATATTTGGGCAAACTGCGACACGCAACCATTTGCTATTACAAAAGCATATTTAAAAGTAAAAGTAGCTACTGGAGTGCTCGTTCTTCAAAATCATAAGTCGATATTTTCTGCCTGGTAGCTTCACCAATCTGCTTGCTTTGTTATAATGAACAGGAGGACATCGTTCATTTCTTCAAGAGGTGCAATGTTATTTGCAAGAAACATTTAGAAATCATCAAGAAATTATAAAGGAAATTTTCTTAAGGGACACTTATATACTGCTAAACTTATTATTGACTGTACTTCTTTCCAGTTTCTTACCAAGGAAGCATGTGATAGAATAGAAACAATATCCAGAGTCCTGTGTTCAAACTCGCGGGAACATTCTTTCTATATAAGTTAAGTGATTAAGCAACAGTGGAATCGAAGTAATAATTTGCAACTCTATGAAATTGGTATACAGAATAGAAACGCTGATTCACAGTTTTGACTGGGCGGCAGTGATTCTGACAGACAGAGGGAGTTACAGAATAGATTATAGAGATTAATTTGTTTCTTTTATAACGTACTGTTTTCCCTACTTTTCAGATACACAATTGTTAACAAAATTATTCGTATTTTGTTTTTTGGGGTTTTTATAAATCCGTCACTTATTTTGCAGTACAAACATGAACCAGTTTGTTTGCCACGCCATTCTTGAAATCAATGTCAATATTTGTATTATTATAGTTTACCGTTACTTTCAAACGCAGACAAGATACACGGATATATCTACACCAATATAAAACCAAACTTCACGGAAACGAAAAATTTCCGGAAATTAAAAAAAAAAAGCGAACGCAAAAATGCCACACTTGTGAAAATGGAAGACAATTATGGACGACCCCTTACATCTTAGAACCGTGACTATTTTTTGTTGCAATTTTTAAAAATAAGTTATAATGTCCGTGTATAAGTTATCTAAATAGTGTTACCAACATTGTTTTATATAGGCATTGTTTTTTTTTAATTATTTATTTGCAAAGTTTTCTTATGAATACGTAGGACGCAGAACAAGAAAGTTTAACTACGCTGTTAAAAAAATTGATCTAGAAATTTAAAGTCATAAACATATATTCATGAAAACGAAACTATGTTAATATCTCAGAACACACGTATATATTTAATGTTTCTTAATAAAAATATGAAAACTATGATGTATTCTACATTAAAAGGAAGCACTTGCTGTACTGTAATATACATTTTGTACAGGTGTAAATACACATTTTCCCTAATACGCACGGGTGACTTTTACACCATTATCAATATACAATTGCGTATTATCAGTTCATAGTAAAATCTTGGTGTAACAGAGTGTGTACACTATAATCTCTTGGTGTAACAGAGTGTGTACACCGAAAATTCTCGGTGTGACACTGTGAAACACTCTACACCGTGTAGAGTGTTTGAGTAACCATAATAACACTCTGGGCGTACTGTAAGGTGTATTCCATGCCACATAAAGTGGCATGTGATCAACTGGAGTAACAGTCACACTTGGTGCCTTCCTTGGAAATCCACCATAAGTAGTTACTTCCCTTGAATTATTACTGGCCAGCTGACCAAAGTCATTATATACAGTCACATTCTGACAATAGCTGATAAAACCAAACTTACTACATGTATTCCATTCTGACAATAGTTGATAAAACCAAACTTACTACATGTATTCCATTCTGACAACAATTGATAAAACCCAACTTACTAGGTGTATTCCATTCTGACAATAGTTGATAAAACCCAACTTACTTGGTGTATTCCATTCTACCATTAGTTGATAAAACCCACCTTACTAGGTGTATTCCATTCTGACAATAGTTCATAAAACCCAACTTACTAGATGTATTCCATTCTGACAATAGATGATAAAACCCAACTAACTAGATGTATTCCATTCTGACAATAGTTGATAAAACCCAACTTACTAGGTGTATTCCATTCTACCATTAGTTGATAAAACCCAACTTACTAGGTGTATTCCATTCTGACAATAGTTGATAAAACCCAACTTACTAGGTGTATTCCATTCTGACAATAGTTGATAAAACCCAACTTACTAGGTGTATTCCATGCCACATAAAGTGTTATGTGATCAACTGGAGTAACAGTCACACTTGGTCCCTTCCTTGGAAATCCACCATAAGTAGTTACTTCCCTTGAATTATTACTGGTCAGCTGACCAAAGTCATTATATACAGTCACACGGTAAATAAATGTTGTAAACATAGGTAGACCAGTGTCTTCATACAATGTTTTTGGTCCTAGATAGACACTCTGCCATATGTTAAAGTTGGCACCAGAATCTGAATAAATGAAATGTTAAAATAAACATTAAATTGCAAAGCTTTTTAAAACATATTATTTATAACTGGTATTTGATGTTCTTCTCACTAATATGCAAGGTAACAATAAGTAGTTTCTTGTCTAATAAACTAGAGGCTCCCAGGAGCCTGTATGGCTCACCTGAACCTGAAACCAAACAACCCTTTTTTTATCCAGCTTTTCTTTGCTATAAGGAATTGCCCAACACTTCTGCAAAAATAATTTTGACCTTTTAAGGGAAATAACTCCTATCAGTAGGAGCTTTTGATGCTTAGAGGGAGGTTCAGTTCAAATTTGCTGTACCTGTTATACTTTTTTAACTATCAGTCGAAAACTCTCTCGGCTCATCTTCCCACTTTTTTCATGTAGCTATGTAGGTAGTCAGGTGTCATGATTTGCACAATTTTGGTAGAGGACGTCCTAAAGATGATGTGTGCAGTGTTTCAAAGCAGTCCTTTCATTGGTTAAAGAGGAGATGATTTTTTAAAATCAAGTAAAATTGATTAAAAAAATGTTCAAGGAGAATAATTCCTAAACGGTTCATCAGACAATCTTGACCCTAAGTCATTTATGTAGCCCTCATAGAGCAGAACAATTAAGCAATGCTAACTTTTTCTCTAGTTCTAATAATTTTCAAGATTTTGAGGCAAAAATGTCAAAAATAATTAATTTGAACAATTAAAGGGCAATAACTCCTATAAGAAGTCATCATACAACTTGAACCCAATGGAGTGTTTCGTAGAGCTTTTGATGCAGATGAAGGCATGTTTCTTCGGGTTTCCTGTATCTGTTACACTTTTTTAAATATAAGCCAAAAACTATTTTACAACCCCCTCCCCTCTGTCCTATTTTTAGCCATGGTGGTCATGTTGGTTAATCTGCAGCCATGGTTGGTGCAAACTTGGTTGAGGACATTTGACGGATGATGTGTACAATGTTTCAAAGCAGTACTTTCAGTTGTTTCAGAGGAGAAGATTTTAAAAAATCAATTAAAACCGATTACAAAAAACCAGTTCAAAAGTAATAACTCTTAAATGGTTAATCAGACAATCTTGACACTAAGTCATTTTTGTAGCCCTCATAGAGCAAAACCATTAAGCAATGCTAACTTTTTCTCTAGTTCTAATAATTTTCGAGATTTTGAGGCAAAAATGGCAAAAATCATCAATTTTGACAATTAGAGGGCAATAACTCCTACAAGGAGTCATCATACAACTTTGACCCAATGGAGTGTTTTGTATAGCTTTAGATGCTGAAGAAGGAAGGTCTTTCGGTTTTCCTGTATCTGTTATACTTTTTGAACTATAAGCAAAAAACTGTATTTTGACCCAACTGTTCTATTTTTAGCCATGGTTGGCCATGTTGGTTGGTCTGAGGCTATGATTTGTGCAAACATTTTACTGATGATGTGTGCAAAGTTTCAAAACAATCCCTTCAGTGGTTTTGGAGGAGAAGATTTTTGAAGAAAAGTTAACGACGATGACGACGACGACGGACGCCGATGACGGACGCCAAGTGATGGCAATAGCTGACATGACCCTTCGGGTCAGGTGAGCTAAAAAAAGAGGTATGGATTTTTTTTTATCAAAATATAATACCACACCTCCACGGCCAATTACTAAAAAAGAGGTATGGATTTTTTTTTAATCAAAATATAATACGTTGTATGCACTCCACACCTCCATGGCCAATTACTGACATCAGACAGGAAATCAATGCACAGGTTTTATTCTTGAGTTGATCTGACATACATACATAATGATCTATGTCTTCGATTTTACTATACTGTATTTGTCGAGCTTTTTTAATATTGAATCATTTTTTACCGTATAATTTCGGTATCGAGAGTTTTAATCCTGACTTTCTCCAAAAATTCTTATAAAATTGTGAATGTAAAATGTATAATACTAGTATTACAAATGATTTAATTTCTTGAAATTTCTTGGATTTCTCTTCATCAAGGATATTTGCCATATGTCTATTTTTTAACAATAAACTATGTATGTTGCTTTTTTTAAAGGATATACGAGGCATTTTTCAAAATAAATATCTGGATATCTGTTCCGGCTTAATTTTATAATACAATCAATATAAACAATATGGTGTGTGCACAGATCAACAGAAATTACAATTTGAGATGTGGTTTTAATAACAATATATGATTCTTAATTCTGTCAATATGGTTTATATGGACCTCTTCAAAAGTCCATAATTGAAAACAGCCTACTGTAGTTTCACTTTTATTCATTGGATATCAACCCACGATTTTAAATTTCATTTAAATATTATAACATGTTAGGCATGGATGTTGCATGTAAAAAAAAAGATCACAACCAACTGTATGCTTTAAGTATGAGTTGTTTTGTTTTCAATTTTTAGACTAAAGATAAAGCAGCATGCGGATTTTTTGGGTCAATAAGAAAGCAATAAGACATATAAGAAAATGTATTATTCTAACAATTTTGTATACAAATGAACTTCGAGATTCAAACTTAACTTCCAGTTGCATATTTTACGAATATTTTCCTCTATACAGATAATACCTGTAAGTTATAAACCAATAATAATATTTAATGATTATTATTTTAAAGTAAATTCTTCATTAAAGAAGTAATGATAACAATTCGTTCAAGTATTTTTTGCCTTCTAGATAGTGTGTAAAATGATCACAGGAATTACAAAATTAACTTCCAGTTATGATTATGGAGAAAATTAATACAAGTTTGAAAATAAATAAATCCCAATAAAATATAAACAATATTTCATAGTTTTGTAAATGGTCTATCCGTGATTTAATACTGTAACAAAAACATCATGTTGTTCTAATTAATAACAATCGAACAATGACAATTATATCAATGCTCCAAGGTTCTTACTTCAGCTTTACACATCAGGTAAACTTCACATTCTGAACCAAACAAAGACAAAGCAACCCAAATTAAAAAACAATCGGATTTACTCACATAATAAACCTTTTTGAACAAGTAAAACATTTTCACCAAAAAATGAGATTTTTTTTGTACAATTAACCTTGGGATTCACAAATTTATGTATCCCTTAAAATGGATTTTTTCCTCAATCCAAAGAAAAATAATACCCACGAATAAAAATGAAACTACATATTATGCAGCAAAGCATTATATGTGGATATAGACTAGGATATCTCATACTGCTAAAAACAGGAGAGAAATATAAATATAAATCAATATACTGAGAACCAAAATAAGATTATGTTCTATCAGGTTTGGTACCCAGTATGGTACTACAGTACAGAAAGTTAACTGGGTCATCAAAGCAATCATGTTTTTTCAGCAATGCTGAAATAATGTGTCATACTGTCTACAAGACATTTAATAAGTCCTGTGTTCTAAGCAATATAATAGAAGCTAAATACAAAGCATAAAAAACTAAATTTAGAAATACATTCTATAGTTTGAATGGGATTTTATGTTTCCACAATTGTTCAGTCCACCAGGTTAATTAATTTTCTTTTATAGTCTTCATGTGTTAAATCTTCAATGTTTTTCATTTATTTGGCATCGACTTGTTACAAATAAATATACAATATTCGTACAGTGTCAGAAAATATAAAATTTATTTGTATGAGCCTTAGAAACGGGTAGAAATGCGAGGCTCTGCCGAGCATTTCTCACCTGTTTTGCAGCGAGTACAAATAAACTTTAGGTTTTCTGACACTGTACGAATATTGTTTTTATCCTGCAACCCTAAAATACATTTTATAATACTGAAAAACGTTAACTTTTAGCCAATTTATGAGTTAAAATTTTCAGCGCATATTCTAGTGATACTGACGTCACAAACGTCGTAAACCAGAACAGAATACTAAATATCATAAGAAGTGAGGTCAAGGGTACCAGGAGATTTTATTCGGCACTGCCGAATAAAGCAAAAATTTATTAGGCTACCTTTATTAGACAGTAAATGTAATGATTGCAGGATAAATGTAATATATTCCACTAACCTTATAATGATTGACTAAGTTTCATGTGATATATAGCCACTTACCTTCTAATGGTTGTCTAAGTTTCATGTAATATACTCCTACTAACCTCCTAATGATTGTCTAAGTTTCATGTGATATATATCCACTAACCTTCTAATGGTTGACTAAGTTTCATGTGATATATATCCACTAACCTTCTAATGGTTGTCTAAGTTTCATGTGATATATATCCACTAACCTTCTAATGGTTGACTAAGTTTCATGTGATATATATCCACTAACCTTCTAATGGTTGTCTAAGTTTCATTCTGGATAATTCAAATCTAATGTTTGGTCCATTCCCTCTGGAAGGACCTTGCCATGCTACAGATATAATTGTCTGGGAAATTTCAACAGGTAGGGGTGGATCCTGTCCATCGGGTACTGTGGCATTAGTCCTCACAGAGACAACTGTGCTCTCTGTACATCCTGCATCTGTTAAATATTAACTTACAACTAAATTGTTACTCAGTGATTGCTTTATGTCAAAGTTTCCCATACCATGGTGAATTGTTACTGTAATTTCTTTATGTCAAGGTTTCACATACCATGGTCAATTGTTACTGTGACTGCTTTATGGCAAGGTTTCACATACCATGGTCAATTGTTACTGTGATTGCTATGTGGAGGTTTTACATTACCATGGTGAATTGTTATGGACATACAGACTGATCACTTTAGAGCATCCGCCACTAAGTGGAGGAGACCTAATAAACTATAAGGCATTCACAATCAATTAAAGAAAGAATGTTTTTTTTTACATACAGCTAGTTTGTTTACATTTATATTATTGATAAAATACCAAACATCTAATTGTCTTGTTAATAAAAGCATGGCACATTGAAACTAAGTTAAAAGCAAACTTGGAAGTAACAAGTGTGGACTGTGAGCACGCTCATAAATGGATACCCCCGCTTTGCTTGAAGTCCAATTATCTCCCTTGAATAATATCAGACAGCAACGAAAATTCTTCATGCACATCTAAATATGATGTACTTCCTTCATGTAAAGTTTCATTAAAATCTGTCTAACGGTTTTAGAGGAGTTGCGCTTACAAGGTCCCGCACTAAATACTATATTTTTAGAGTCCAAGTCCAATTATCTCCCCTGAATAATACAGCGATGACAATTCCTCATGCACATCTACATATAATGTACTTCCTTCCTGTAAAGTTTCATCAAAATCTGACAAGCGGTTTAGGAGGAGAAGTGCAGACAGACAGACAGACAGACAGACAGACAGACAGACAGACAGACAGACAGACAGACAGACAGACAGACAGACAGACAGACAGACAGACAGACAGACAGACAGACAGACAGACAGACAGACAGACAGACAGACAGACAGACAGACAGACAGACAGACAGACAGACAGACAGACAGACAGACAGACAGACAGACAGACAGACAGACAGACAGACAGACAGACAGACAGACAGACAGACAGACAGACAGACAGACAGACAGACAGACAGACAGACAGACAGACAGACAGACAGACAGACAGACAGACAGACAGACAGACAGACAGACAGACAGACAGACAGACAGACAGACAGACAGACAGACAGACAGACAGACAGACAGACAGACAGACAGACAGACAGACAGACAGACAGACAGACAGACAGACAGACAGACAGACAGACAGACAGACAGACAGACAGACAGACAGACAGACAGACAGACAGACAGACAGACAGGGTGATTTCTATATAACCCCCCAAACTAGTTTGCGGGGGGTATAATAAATGAATAAAGCAAACTACATGTCTACATGTCACTTCATGTCTCATCATTTACTCAAACACAACAAATACTTACTTGTACATGCGGTGACTGTTACAAAGTATTGTGTATATGGCAGCAAGTTGTTAAATGCCAAAGTAAACACACTGGTGTTACGTATTTCAACACTTGGTACAGGTAGTCGGATAACATAGTATTCCAAGATACCATTGGGTTTCTCTGGTGGTTGCCACCTCACTTCTAGTGATGTAGACCCCTTAATGTCAACAGCTGGAGGTAACAGTCCACTTGGTTCTTAAAAAAAGAAAAATTGTACTATATGCTTATATTTACAATGTTAATTACATTATTATAAATAAAATAAATAATCATGGTCCAATGCAGTCTTACACGGGCTAATACAGACTGAAAGAGGGCCACCACCAGGCCCCAGTGCCATAAAACTTTTTAGAGTAAAAACATTTTGCTCAGCATGAGAATTTTCTCAATTACCATGACAACAGAGGAAAGCAAAAGATTTAACTGGATGAAATTGAGAATTAAAAAATTCTCAGCAAAGAATTTGTTGATGGCACCCAAGCCAGGTGTACATTTTTCTGCTTTGAAATTCAGTAATGGCATTTATAAATCCTCAAAACTGTCATTCTTCAATTTCTCAGTTCAATGGATAGTCCATGTGCAGAAAAAACATTTCGGTAACTTCCTCTTAAGATTTTAAGTTTTTTAGGTTTAGTTAAATCATAATTGCAAGTTGAATCACTTAATCAGGAGAGTGATTACACCATACAAAAATTGTACAAGTTTACATACAAACTTAATATTTCAACAGTGTTTATTTACCGGTAATTAAAGTATTTTAAGCAAGAGGTTATTTTTATATTGGCCATGGTAAGAATAAATTAATACATGAGTTTAGGATAATTCAAATACTGTACATTGTAATATGAAAGATTTCATGAAACATAAAATAAATATTTAATATGATGACTTCTCCAACACAAAATATAAAGATCAAAAGAATGTTCTTTATGGTAGACATTACATAAAACATCATGGCTTGCTGGTCATACTCACTGGCTGATAAGGTTGTCACAGTTGACCATTGACTTGTAGTACCGCCTGCTTCATTACTAACTGTAACACGATACAGGTAGGTGGTAAAGGGAGATAACTCCACAGAATTGTCAACATATGACATATCAGTAGCAGGTAGTATTTGACCAATTACAACTGGAGTGGAATTAGGTTCTGATGATTTTCTTTCTAAGATGAACTCATTTATCAAACCATTTGGTTTGCTGGGCTTTGACCATGTGATCATAACTGAAGTTGGGGTCAAAGAGGTTACATTAGGTGGAGACAATCCCTCAGGTACTGAAAAAATACAAATTGTTAATACTGTCATTCTGCAACAGACAAACATTTCTGATTTTAAATGCAGTTAGCATTTTCTTGTTAGTGTTGTCTGTGCTGATGCATTTAGAATAGCAGTTATCTTATTAGCTTTTTAATATGTACACACAGATTGCATACATGTATCACAATTTCAACTGGCAATTTATGGTATGAGTATATCCAAGTTTATAATTTTAAGCAATAAAATGAGGAAAAAAGTCACAAATTGGTTAGCAATGTATTATGTGTTATAAGTACAGTATCTTCTGCATGTTTTTTTATCTAGGTATACAAATAACTAAGTGAAGACTTGATATTGTCTTTGATAAACATTTAACCATTAAAAGAAATGTTAGAAGACAAAACTTAATTATTTCATGCGTTCCTCTAACTCACAATCAGCTCTTGTTCTGATAGCATTAGACTGACTACTCTTAGTACAACCTCCTGTAGTACAAGCTTCTACAGCAAAGTTATACAGCGTAAATGGTGTCAAACCTTCTATAGATAATGGCATTGCATTAATACTGCTCTGAAATACACAATACAGTTTATTTAGAATAACAAAACCAATCATCAAATATAAATATTTTTTATTTTCACTTCAGAATTTAACGCATTCTTTTGAAGTTTCATTGATGTATGAAAGCGTTGACCAAGCACATTATCAATGAAGTGCAGTGAGTGCTTCATGCACGGGGGGGGGGGGGGGGGTAACTTGGTATATATAGGGTAATACCGATGTGCGGCCCGAATAGGTCACTTTTTTAGCTCTCTAAAATATATGAATAGGTAGCTTTTTTCATTGAAAAATATATCATTGGGTAGTTGTAAATTATCTAAATATATTCCATGCCTCAATTCTCATCTTAAGCATGTTAAGCCAATGTAAACCACAGTGATTGTACAAACAAAGTGTTCCATTAACATCAATTTATCAATTTGGTAGTAAAGGTACTATTTTGTCAATGGGGATGTGCAGTAATAAATATATGAATAGGTCTGATTTAATCATTCAATATATGATTAGTTCCTGTTTTATAGTGTCTGAAAATATATGAATAGGGTGGGTTTTCAAATGTCCGTCCGCACACCTGTACCTAAAAGTATCCCTAGTGACCCCCCGGTGGCTTCATGATGAAAATGTGTGCTCGGACAATGCTTTCATAAGTCAATAAAACTGAAAAAGAATGCATTCAATTCTTATAATAACATTTTACATTAATAAATTGAGAAATTCATAACAAAATTGATATTTTCGTATTGAAAAATTATGTACTAAGTTCACTGATAAACAATGCAAGGAATTTAAATATAACAACTTTATTTCAAACTTGGTCTTTCTTTCTCTTGTACAAGTATGGTTATTCAGATGACACTTCTCTTAACCGAATAAATATTTTTATCAAGAATCTTTAGATTAGATTTGCTGTACAGTAAAGATATACAAATTAATGTTTACCTTATTTGGTTAGTAATCTCGTTTTAAACCATATTTAGTTGTGTTCGGTTCTGGTGCACAATATGTGCTAGAAAATTAATGCTCTTTTTTCATCAATATTTAAGTATAAAATTTATTTTATCATTACAGGATAAAAAACATGTTCATACATTGTTAGAGAATATAAATTTATTGGTACTTAATATATTAATTCTAATATGGCATCCTTCATATGCTTTGAGAACACATTAGGTTTCTAATAAGAATAGAGCCCTATGTGATGTCACAGTTTGAATTCCAAATTCGTATACACTCAACTGAAAAATTTCAAACTGGAACAACACGATCTTGTTAAAATGCAATTAATTTTATTTCATAAAACAGTTCTTACCTGACATATATATCTGTGAGGATTTCTGTCTCTTTTCAGTTTTAACTCACTCTCAACCGGAAGTGCAAAAAGCAACACTCATGCTGTCGTAATGAATTCTCATAACTTTATAATGTCAGACAGTGAATAGTTAGCTACTTCAGAAGTGGCTTCAGATGATAATGCCAATGAAAAGACTGCCATGACTTCAAGGTAAAAAAAATGGAAGTCCAAGAGCAAGAGTAAAACTTTTGGAGGAGAAAATGAACGGTAAGTTGAAAGTCAGAGCTTAATGACCAAGTAAATAATAAATTCAGTATTAGATGTTCAGAAAGAACAGAATAGTTTTGAAAATGGTGACAGAAATTCCCATGCCAAGGTCTGTCACAAAGACACTCATAACTGAAATGTGAACCACAATATCACAAAAAATGATCTCACACCAGTTTTCACTACTGGTTGAGAGCTAGTTAAAACTGAAAAGATAAACGGACATATATGTCAGATGTGTATAATTTATTCACAAATGTTGAACCTACTTTCAAATTTGAGAATTTTTTTGCTTAAAAGGTATGTACATTCAATAAAATGATGAGCATATATTATTTTTGTCATGTTTATTTGCATTACATGCAGATTGGGATATATCTTAGTTTAAAAAAAAAACAATGTGGCCATTGAATTTTCCTCTTAGAGCCACCCCAAAATTTAAAAACACATGGTAGGCATATTAGAATTAAAATAGATTATTACAATTGCACTCTATGCAAATTAGGAAATGGTCAAACTAAATATTTGTCTTCATTTTATATATTGCTGCCATTCTGTATAAAATATTGACAAATGTATGTCTGAACATGTTCTAATTGGCATAGTGCCCCCCTGGCAATAATCCATTTCTTACCTAGTATTCAATTAAATAATAAACATGACTCACTTTCAATGTTGAAACATTGTTGACATAAATGTTATAGTCTGAAATAAATCCGTTGCTGATCAGTGGGGCCTGCCATGTCAAGTTTACTTGTCTAGAACCTATAAAAACTACCATGGGAGGATCTAGACCAACTGGTTCTGAAATAAGATCAAATACAATTAATTATAATTTATAATTAATTTCATTTTTCTAAAGCAATTGTTAGATGATTATATACTTTATACAATGAAGAAAGCTAAACTATGAAAATCTCAAGAAGAAAAGTAACAGAAAAATACAGAAAAAAGTGATTATATAAACAAATCAAGCTGCAAGTACTGAAATCTGTATTTCAGACACTTATTGTAAAGGATCAAATGTGGTTAATTACTTAAAAAATTTGTTATTTTTTTTTAATGTAACCTTGTATTCCAGCCACTACATTAAATTGGCAATTTTTCAGTATTGGCCTGCTTACAGAAGTTTTACTGCATATAAGAAAAGGAATGAACAACAGTAGTTATACTTACTATCCTGTAATGTAACTATCATAACCCAAGCTGAATAAGTAAAACCAATGCTGTTTTTAGCTTTGATCCTAAAGTCATACTCTGTATAAGGTCTTAACTGCTGCTTGGTATATATGTAGGATGTAGTGGGTCCAAATATGCTGATAAATATAGACACATACTACTAAAACACAATTCTAGTTTTGGAGAGTATGTCAAATAGACAAATTTGTGTTGAATTTTTAAATGAACCATCATGAGGCATATATGAATAATCATAATAAAAATAAAAAATCAAAGAATGTGTCCAAGGGACATAGATGCCCCAGCTTAAAGTCCCAAACAGGAAGTAGTTGTACGACAGGTCAAGAAGTTGCTTAGGACATACAACTTGTGATACTGAAGCACCCTGCCAAATTTCTAATTGTTCTCATGTATGGTTTCTAAGAAAAGCTTGACGGAAATTTTCATACTCATGTTCACGCATTTTCATATTGGACCAGTCCCAAACAGGAAGTAGTTGTCCGACAAGTCTGAAAGTCGCCTAGGACGTACAACTTGTGATACTGAACCACCCTGCTAAATTTCAAATTGTTCTCATGTACGGTTTCCGAGAAAAGCTTGACGGAAATTGGTACGGACATACAGATGGACAGACATGAGTAAAACTTAAAGCCCCCGGACAAATCGTCGCAGGGGCAAAAAAATAGAAGAATGTGTCTATGGGACACAGATGCCCCCGCTTAATAAAGTCACAAACAGGAAGTAGTTGTCCGATAGGTCTGAAAGTCGCTTAGGATGTACACCTTGTGATACTGAACCACCCTGCCAAATTTCAAATTGTTCTCATGTAGGGTTTCTGAGAAAAGCTTGACGGAAATTCGTACGTACATACGACGTGACAGACAGATAGATGGACGACATGAGTAGAACTTAATGCCCCTGGACATGTCGTC
Source organism: Limnoperna fortunei (assembly GCA_944474755.1). Classification (NCBI taxonomy): domain Eukaryota; kingdom Metazoa; phylum Mollusca; class Bivalvia; order Mytilida; family Modiolidae; genus Limnoperna; species Limnoperna fortunei. The sequence goes on from OX104113.1 coordinate 52,710,283, forward strand.
ACAGGGGCCTAAAAAAAATCATTCCTAATGGCTGGCCCTTTATGTGGGCGTAAAAGGCCAACCCATGCTAAAATCAATATATTTTCTTGGCTCCGATGAATTAATTCGATTCTTATAGGACATATATATATATTTTAACAACATAACCTTTTAGTTGCAGAACTTGTCAGCCATTTAGGATACAAACTTGATTGTGACATCATTAAAATATGTGAAAAATCTAACTATGATGTATGCATAAAAAGTGTTGATCGTTTATGATTAGGAATATATACTCTTTTTACACATGGTGGGGACGTTTTAGGCACTTCACAAAAGAATGTATTTTAGTGATTACACATCCTTATTGATCAACATTATAAAACAATATATAGACATTTCACGTCTGTTCCCATATGAACTAGAGGTTCTAAGGCTAAGGAGTCGATATTATGCACCTAATTATCAGAACCTGTAGACGGTGGCAATCTTTGACATTGCATACAAAAGAAACAATAATTTTGAACAGTACCTCCCATTGACTAGACAGGAACTTTCCATTATACCATTATATTGCAATCGTTATAATTCATTTGGTCTTTTTTTTAATAAGAATTTAAAATAAAACTAAAAAAACTGTGAGCAATGTGCACTAATTGATACACCCACTTCATGCTCAATATGTATCCTTCAAGTCCAAGTTCATGTTTTTTTTTATGGGAAACCCTAAATTTCAAATCAAAATGTAAAATGTAAAATATCTGATATAGCATGTTACTATGTAAAAGTTAAATGCAATCCTTCCAGTTGTGTAGGAGGAGTTGCAAATAGGATTTCATTACCCTCAATTGTATGGAAAGGATGGACAGATGGATCTCCACTTTTCATGGGTATAATAAAGTTAAAATATGTACAGGATCTTATAAGCAGTATTCATGAAAAGTGGTTCAAAAACTAAAAATATCAGGTGGTGGCTATACTTCACCCAGAAAAAATTTTATTGTGAAAGAATCCAGTGGTAAAGTGTGAATTATTTCAGAAAATTGATGAAATTCCTAATTACACAAAATATGTTAAAAGCTTCAGAAAATAACATTTAAGACATGTATACAATAATTCACTCATGGTTTGAACTCCTTAGCAAGGTTATCATAGGCTTAACAACTTACTCAATGATTAGTGTTGAGTTGGTGCGATCCCTGAATTGCAATATATATACAGGTGCATCTTTAGCATTCTGTCTGCCAACCGAGGTCCATGTAGCAGTAATAGAGGTTGAAGACTGGGATACAAGGTTTGGAGGTTTTACACCATCAGGAGCTGCACAAAGAATGAAACAAATTAAAGAACTCTTTTAATAAAACCTATTATATTTGTTCAATAAAAGAAGCTGATTTCGAAAATATGACCAAATTTAAGCTGAACTTTCTCCACTCTGTATAACCCATCTAAAGTTGTCCTTTGCATTAGTGAAACCAAGTGTACTGCACTTGCAACAAAAAAGGAAAAAAATTAGGATGATTATGGTAAAATCAATCACTCTTTAGTATTTTTTCTGCACTCCAAAGGTTAAAATATTTTCTGTAAATTTTGTGAAACATCTTTTATGCATACAGGATAATTCTGGCAACAAATAAGCAGTAAAGAATAATATAAAGCTGATGGTTTTTTCATGTACATCCAATCAAACATGACTCCCTCTATCAGCAGACGTATTAAATAGACACTGATGAAGAATGTTGGTTGTGTCCCATAATATTCAGAAACATTATTTGGCATACGATAATTTGGGAAATTAGCACTTTTTATGGTTTCATCAGAGGCTAAGAAGTTGATAGTATCTTACTTCCTTCAGGCATGACAACATCTACTCTGTTACTGAGTATGTATCCTGCTGTGTTGGAGGCATTTACTTGTATACTGTATGACGACATAGGTATGACAGGTGTCACCTGTACCCAGACATTAGATACTGTGTCTTTGTACATACTTCTCACATCATGTACTGTAGTGTAGTCCCACTTGCCTGCAAATATGTAAAATATCAAAAGCTATGTTGATGTAAGACAGTTTTATTTATATAATAATTATTATTTGTCTGTTGTGCATTATGTTCTGAAAGCTTATTAGCTTATTATTATGAGGCCATAATATAAAATGTAATATATTACAACATTTTAGAATGCTATGTATCACTTTTTGTCATGATTTCAGTTTTGTCAATGCAGTTGGAATTCTCTACATGTATGTATTGACAGTCTACTGTAGTTTCAGCTGTGTATATAATTACTAAACAAGTACACCCTTACACTAGATTTTATACTGACATCATCCTATTAGTGCAGCTTAAAAGCACTGACCAATTACTTGTATGTTATTAACAGTCACTAGCTATAAAAGGATATTTAATTTGTTGACCTTTCTTGCTAAAGTAAACAAATAGATATGTTGCAATCACTCAAATTAGGAGTTTTGTTATTCCTTTCCAGTTGTTGGCCAAGTTTTGGTGGCCAAGTTGTTAAGGCAGTTAGTCATCCAACATTGATCACAGAGTCTGTAAACCCCCCAACCCCCCCCACCCCCCACAAAAAAAAAAAAAATGAATGCCACGATATAGCTTGAAAAATTACTAAATGTGGCTTTTAACACAATTCAAACAAACAAAACAAAAACTAAATTAGATGGTGCTTATTGTGTACTGCTGAAAAAAATTTGCAGTATTTTATGTTTAAAGAACTTGACAATAGTAGCCCTTTTCTTAATAGAATAGAAAAAAATATAGAGATCAATTGATTAAAAATGTCTAACCTGAATCATTATAGAACAATCCATCAAGGAATATATTATAATAGATTATTCCATTAGGTGTGTCTGGAGGAGTCCATTTCACACTTATTGTTCTAGGATCTTCAACTTTGGCTTCCATGACAACAAAACCACTAGGCCGAGCTTCCATAGTTCTACCACTGACCAATCTACTGGACCCACACCCTTTAACAGTACAAGCCACTAAACGGAAAGTATGTAAGCTGAATGGTTCAAGTTTTGATACTTTTTGAGTCATTAGAAGACCCTGATAAATCAGTACTTCATTATGGTACAGGAAATAGGCAGTAATGTGACCTGAAAATAATTCACAAAATGTTTAATGATACATCATAACTAAAAATGTACAATTTTATTATCCAGAAAAAAATAACAGCTGTACCATAAGTGCATGATATGCGAATGCCTGTCTGAAGATATAAGGACATTAGAGCTATACACTTCATGAATGCATAAATCTGCACTGATGAGACACAATCACATCTGTAATATCAACAATGCCCCAAAATTTTAAGAAAATGTATGAATGCATTCTTGAGTCTGGAAACATTCCCCTTTTTCCATGAGCAAAGTCCAATAGAATTACCAACCAGAGGCTCTTAAGAGCCTGTATCGCTCACCTGATTTTATAGGCAATGAAGATGGCATTTCCCTGATGTTAAAGTAAGTCTTGCTATTTTCAATAAACTTAAAATAGGACCATCTAAACAATATTACTAGAAAGTTTTGTTTCCATTGGTTAACCAGTTGTATAGAGAAGATTTTTTTTATTTGCCCATAGGGTCCTATGTTAAACTAAGTCCTGCGGCAGTGGCGGCCATTTTGAATTTCCAATTGCCATAAAAAGCATAAACTTTATAGAGGACCATCCAAACAATATTGCTAGTAAGTTTTTGTTTCCATTGATAAACCGGTTTCAGAGAAGAAGCCCTTTTAAACTTTTTTCTCATAGGGTCCAATGTTAAACCAAGTCCTGCGGTGGTGGCCATTTTAAATTTCTGATTGGGATAAAAAACAAGAACTTTATAGAGGACCATCCAAACAATATTGCTAGCAAGTTTTGTTTCGATTGGTTAAACGATTTCATAGAAGAAGCATTTTTAACTTTTTCCCATAGGGTCCTATGTTAAAGTACGTTCTGCGTTGGTAGCCACTTTTAATTTCCAATTGTCATAAAAAACATAAACTTTATAGAGGACCATCCAAACAATATTGGTAGTAAGTATTGTTTACATTGGTTAACCGGTTTCAGAGAAGACACCTTTTTTAACTTTTCCCCATAGGTCCTATGTTAAACTAAGTCCTTCGGTTGCATCGATTTTGATTTTCCAATAGGCATAAAAAACCTTAACTTTATAAAGGACCATCCAAACAATAATGGTAGTAAGTTTGGATTCGTTTGGTTAATTGGTTTCAGAGAAGAAGCCATTTTAAACTTTCTTCCCATAGGGTTCAATGTTAAACAAAGTCCTGCGGTGGTGGCCATTTTGAATTTCCTATAGGGATAAAAAACACAAATTTGATAGCGGACCATCCAAACAATATTGCTAGTAAGTTTTGTTTTGATTGGTTAAACGGTTTCAGAGAAGAAGCCCTTTTGAACTTTTTTCCCGTAGGGTCCTATGTTAAACTAAGTCTTGAGGTGGCAGCCATATTGGTTTTCCAATCAAAATAAAAAAACACAAACTTTGTTAAGGTCCATCCAATGAACATTATGGCCAAGTTTGGTTTCAATTGGCAAGGTGGTTTCAGAGAAGAAGATGAAAATGTAAAAAGTTTACAGAAGCCGACGCCGACGCATGCAAAGTGATAACAATAATGACCCCTTGGGTCAGGTGAGCTAAAAACTAAAGGAAGCTTGCATTTATCAAAATAAACAATTCCCTAAACTTTCAAGAAAATTCATAAAAGCATAAAAAACCAGATATTTTCAGGAAACTTTCCCAAGTCCATACCTGCAATAATTGCTCAATTGAGAAAACATCAAATTTGAATAAAATTAGGCAAAATAAGACCTGAGTATGCTTTCATATGACAATTCACTTGTCCTCGACTGGGTTGGATTTTCATAGTGCATGATAAAGGTTACATTTGGACACGTCACAATGAAACATCATCAATAGAACTCTAAGCCGACCAGTCCTTGAACTTCCTACCAAACAAACTATATCAAAGTATAGTAGAATTTTGATAACACAACTCAGTGGGGTCGCCAAGAACAGCTCCAGATAAAAAGTATCTATCACAAGTGGAAAGACGAGACATATTAATTATTAGTATTTTTTTTCGCGAGACAAGGATTATCAGGTCTATATCAGATGAGCTCGTAGAGCGAATCTGATATGGACCTGATAATCCTTGTCAAGCGAAAAAAAATACTAATAATTTTTTTATCGGTAATTTCTCAATTTAAATACATCTTTTTTATTTGTTTTCGGTTTTTTTGACACATTTGATGTTATTTTGCTTTGTAATAGTGCCGTTTTTACGGTAAGAATCTGTGCACTACTTCTTTTGTACAATTGTTATGCGTAATGCGGTCTGACATGACGTCACTTCTACCTCATTCATTCAAAAACTGTTAAAGCGATTGTACGCACGGAGACGGAGGGAATGGAATGGAGAGGAAATGTCAATCTGAAACCATTTTCAGCGTTAAGAAAAAGTTTAAAGAGGTAGGTTATCATGTTTGAAAACTATATTAATGTTACTTCACAGAAGAAAATGATTCTGATTACGATTTCTTTCACTGACCGGCTTGGCCGTGTGCATGTCAGTTATTCCGTTTATGGGGCTACCGATATTGATAAATCAATCCATATTGATTTCTTACCCCCTAAATATGTAATGAAAATTGCTGCATATGTAACACCAAATAATTAGTTGCCTATAGTATGAAGGGCTATAGCCTATCTACACTTTCAAGACACGTTTATCGCCGAAATTCGAGCGTACTGCCATATAAAAAGGGGGGTATTGTATGTACATTGTTCGTTATTCTTATTTCAGGAGATGAATAAGATACTCTCTAGATACTGATTGTGTGTTGCGTTTTATATTTTGTAACACTTCTTAGTGTCTGGACAGGTCTGATTAATTGCAGCATAGATGTATTGTTTTTTTTCGTGATGTTTGTTTTCATTGATATTAATGAGCTTTGGTCAGTGATGCGGGATTGGTCAAAAAGTAAGGCAGATTCTTCCGCAGTGTGTTCGCGCATGACAAATGACCAACAGCTGATAATTTCTAGTATCACTAGTCGTTGTTCTTCTGAGCGTTGATACTAATTTTATTGGTAGTAAAGATCAAAGGAAATTGTAACAAATTACCGATAAAAGAAAATCTCAGACCCAAGGGTCAAGATATCTGATCCATAAATTGACTCTGCAGAAGGATTTGACAAACAGATATCTTGCCCGCAGGTTTGAGAATTTCTTGCATCAGCTTTCCACAAGTGATTTGATACTTTTTCTCACGAGATTTTCAGATGTTATAGGCATTTCTTCATTATGCTTGGTAGCCATTTGTGTATAAGGAACTTGATGTCAATGAAATGATAATTAATTGATGTCACAATAAGCTATCTCACCAACAGGAAGTCACAAGATATTTCTATATCCTCAGGGCTCACGCTGGGTCAAAAATATAGGGAGAAGTCACTTCTCTTTTGGGTGGCTGACAGGGAGAAGTGAGGATAGAACAGGGAGAAGTGGGTGGACAACAGGGAGAGGTTGCATTATAAGTCGCAAAAGCATCCTGTTTACTTTGTTTTTGTTAAGTAAGTGTTGGCATTTGCATTTTTATTGTTATATGTTTTTTTAGCAGTTTAATTTATTGAGGATAAAGTATCAAAGATTTGATTAACTATTCAGAATACTTATTTCACACATTTTCATAAATACATGTTTTAAACATAACAATAAAAAAAGAATCAACTGTCATAAAACTGTTCATTTAAATAAATGTTTCTTTGTCATTGATACACAATTTGATTGATTTTTAATGTAGTACTATTAGAACTAGAAGTACATCATTGTGACAATATTATGTAAAATTGTAAAATTCACTATTAAAAGTATTTAAACATATTTAACATAAAATTGTTTAAAGTAACTGCAAAAATACTAATTTTACTACGTTTCTATCATTGAAAAACTAATTTCACCACTATCAGTGTGGTATATTTGCAATCTCGGTCACCAAATTCATAACCGCTCCAGAAATTTTCACAGGTTATTGTTCTCTGAACTGGTTTCCGGTTGTATTTTAAACCTCTGCTTTATATACCAAATAAAAGTTTAAAGGGTACCAGTTGAACTTTGGCTCGTAAACATAACAAACATGACGCGGTATCAAAAATATGAAGATATCTTACCAAAATGGGAATAAAATTTTAAAGGCGACATTAGGCGATTCAGTTCCCTTTTGAAGATGATCGACGGCAAATTGGGACCATGATAAGGTGACTTTTTTGCCCGAGTTGTTCTCCAACGTGAGCCCTGATCCTGGTTGGGAAATCGGTAGTTAGTATAGCCAATGAAGGGAATGACTGGAAATTCATTTGTAACGTACCGTGACAGTTTTTGTTTTTAGGTTGCTTGCTGATTTCCTATATGTGGTATGGCTGTTTGGAAACTAAAATATGTTTTGAATGTATGTAGATGTTTATTTAAAAAATTTTGATATGTAGAAAGTTAATTTAGGTGTTATAGTTTGTGTAATTAGACATTTCTATATCAGATATTATGAACTTCCATTGACTGCGCAAAAACCAGTTTGTACACAGTATATCTGCCATTGAAGTTGAATTAAGTAAATTATTTCCATAGATTTCTTGCTGACAAATTTTGCTTAAAATCATACACTCTTTAAAATTTGATCTTTAATATAAATTAAACTGCAATTGTCAACAAAGTCATGAATGATTTTTAATTGCATGTTTTTGTTTTTATTTTATATTCCGACAGGTACAGTTTATAATTTAAAAAATAACAATGTCTATTTTCCTGTTAAAACTAATCAATATACATGACATAATTATTATCTGTTACTTTTTTAAATTGACAAACAAAGTGGTACTAATTCTTATGGCTACTGTTATCTATGTCCTTTGTACCTGAAATTAATTGCTTCAAACTGACGCTTATAATTTTAGTTTGAGTTATTAATTTGTGACTTAAATGAGTTCACTATCAAAAAGTTTGTGTTTTCCAGAAATTAGTGTTTGAATAACCAGGGTTTTTGTACAAACATATATAGAAATAAAAGATGGGACTTAAAATACAGTTCGATAAATGGATGGTGTTTGATGTATTTACAGTTTATGTTCCTGCAGCAGACAATGCATAACTGGCCTTTTACAACAGTAAAAATTTGATAGCAAATGTCTGAATGGCAAGGTTGCAAACAGGTGCCTCAATAAATAGGGAATAGCTTAAAATATGTTAAAGGGTATGTGTAAAAGAAAGAGGCATTGATTACACTGTACAATAACAGAGTACCATTAACTATAAAATTGACATAAAAATGTCAATAAAGTTACCAAGTCTGCAAAAATAGGACAAAATTCCTCTAATGCAGGTGCACAACTTCAGTGTGTGGGCAATCCTTTTTCCATACCCCTGGCTGCCTACTTAACTATAAAATAACCTGGGTTTGCACTTCATGCAACCTGGCCAAAGAGTGAAAAATAAAATTATTTTAACATTTAAATAAGTGTGGACACTGGGCTAATGCTCACTAGTGATACCCTGGCTTACACAAATATGACTTTCATAAGTATTCAGTAAACAGGAAGTAAATGACCAAGGAGTATAAAATCCCTACACACCATATGGTACTATAGGATGAAGCAATACACAAAAAAATATCGGGTTTCTGCATCCTACGGTTGCTTAGAAAACTGCAACAGAAATTTACGTTACAGACGGACAAATGAATGAACTAAAGGACAGACAGACAAACAGAGAGAAAAAATTAAAAACGTATAACCCCTTTTCTTCAAAAAGGGGTACAATTATTTATTAAATGTGAAATATAATGGCAGTTTAATTTAAATACAAGTATGACTCATAAACAAACAACATTTTTAAATCACTGTGCAACTTACCATTAGGTAGCAATGGTTCCTTCCACGATACATTTAGCTCTGAGAAAGAAGGGGAGGTTATAACAGGATCTGACACTCCTTCTGGTGAACTCTCCTCTGTTTTAATTGTACTGACTGAACTCAGAGTACATCCACCACCAGTACAAGCCTAAAATGAAATTACAAATAAATTAAAATACTGTACAATAAATGAACTTGGCTATTAGATTCTAACATAATATTTTCACTGGAAAATAGACACATTTTTTTTTAATTTTAACACTTTGACACACAACTACAGATATTAAGATATTTTTACCATCAAATACATTTGGGTTTCCCCAATTTCAATAAAAAGCTGAACAGAGGTTTCCTCTATTTATGTGAATAATAGAGATATACTGTAAAATGATGTATGTAGACACAAAGCATCAGATGTAAACTTGAAAGGTATAGATGCATATATTTTACCTAATACCCATTAGTTATGTTTTTCACTTGAATTTGCATGAACATTTTTAAAACTGATCACATCCCATGCAGACTATGAATTCTGAACATCAAACAGTTCCTTACAAAATTTGTCCTGCATATTTTACAGTTCATTTTAAATTGTCTGCATTTATCATAATGAACCTGTAAAACATTTTATACAAAATGAAAGTGTAACCTTTGATACTTTTCTATCCATAACAGGTCCTAGTTTCATAAAACGTTTTGAATGAAAATTAAACTTTCCATTAAGAGAATAATTTGATGAAATCCTCTAAGATCTTGTAAAGATAAAACAACTTACTGATAAAGTAATATAATACACAGTCCCTGCTACTAAATCTGGTATAACATAATCTGTGAAGAAGTCTGAGTTGTTGTAGACCACTGTACCCAGAATAACTGGAAATGTTGACACAAAAAGAAGGTATCTTTCTAAAACTCCATTTAATTGGTCTGGTTCTTGCCATCTTACTTCAACCTGTTTTGTGCCTACAATAAATATACATGTATAATGACAATGAAAACTCGATAGAACATGAAACTTCATTTTGTGCATTTTATGTTTAAATCTTTTAATAATTTGCTTTTATTATTGTTATTGTTTTATGTTATATGTCAGGGTTCTCCACACTTTTTAGAGTAAAAGGCTGAATCACTTAAGTAGAAGGCAGGGGGTCTGGGGCCGGCTCAAGGCCCCCAGTGGGGTTAAGAGGCAGCGCCCCTATAGAGGGTCCAGGGGGGCTTCGTCCGAAAATGGTTTTTAGCTATTTTGAATGTGATTTGGACACCTCTCCTGGCATGAGCAGACAGATAAATGTTTTCACTGTTAGAGTGAATAAAAGTATAACGTAACAGCTTTACTTTATTTTAAGTCTATACATGTTATAAGACGTCGTATTCTCAGCGGAAAAAAATCCCATGTAATTAATTTATCCAAACACCGGTGGATATCGTAGGTTATCATTATTATCATTATTTGCAACTTCGTAAAAGGTAAAAGACATATTACCATCCTTTCTTACCATCGGTTAGTTTCTGCCTTTTAGTGAAATAGTCTGTAATATTTTTATTTCCAGCTACCCGTTTATTCATTGCAGTTTTATACACCGGAAACGCATGTAAAACAATACCGGTGTTGACACAAAGAAATACTGTAAATTATATTTTGCATCGAACGCGGACCTCGCCGAGAGCACCATTAAAAAAACGAACACGCTACGAGAAAAACAAACTTCAGCTGCCGATTTCTCTACATTATAAAGATTAAATTTTCATTCATAATTTTTTTAGCAATAGGTAACATAAATTTGGCAAAAAAGTAGCCGGTCAAAATACAAAAATACACGGCTTCAAAGGAAACCACTGATATGTTATCATAAGTGGCAAAGAAGCATTGACCTAGATAGTCCTCTAGAATAAAAGTACATAAAGCAATGTGTCCTTTAAAGCAAGCTTACATACACTTACCTAAAGCTGTAAGCTGAGGTGCCTTTACAAATGTTGGGGGAAGCTGAGCAGTACTTAGTGCAGCTACAGGACCATTAGTGCACCCTACAGCAGTACAGGCTCTGACATAGAACTGATATGACATGTAAACCTACAGCATAAGTATATATAAAACAAGAATTACATATTGAAATAATGACATTTCTATCTTTATCAATGTATATACCATGACTTTCTTCTCATCTATATTATGTTGTATAGTTGTCCTGGGACCCTCCCTGGACAAGTGGTTAGGGTATTCAGTCATCTACTGTTCATCCCCACTGTGTCACTACTTAGCATGCATGTTCAAGCCTGACTTTAAGCAGGATGTTCTCTACTGAAACCTTAATTAACAAGGTTTGATTAAGGTCTGGTTTTTTACTTGAGATTTCTCATCAATAAAAACTGGACATTATCATATATAGCTGACAAGTTGCTAAATATGGCATTAAACCAATGAACTGGCAAACTTTTATTGTAAACCTAGACTAGAAAGCTAAACCATAAGGTACAGGCAAAAACAAATCAATTACTATGCTGAATAAAATATGTTCTCTTCCCTTTTTTTGTAGAATTAATAAATATATCTTTTTAAAAAACACATAACCCATTCATATCAGTGACATAGCTAGAGTCTGAATGATGTGGAAGCCTTTTTCTCTGCAAGGAGTCTATGGCCACTTTAGGTCTTAGGTATGTCCAGAGCCAAGTCCTGTTAGGACGCTCTGGGGGGCAAATTACATAGAAGCTCTAGAGACCTAGCATTTGCGATATGTAATTACACATTCCTCTCTCTCTGGTCTCTATTTTTTGTTCTAAAATGACGTTAAAGCCTTGGATTCTGACTATTAGAAGCATTCATGGCTGATAAAAACCCTGTGTGTTTGTACAACATTTTATAGTCAAAATACAATGACCTGTCAGGTATTTTCTACCTATTGGTCAACCAATTCTTAATACAGGTAACAGCTGTTTAGAAAACTGCTTCATTCTGTTTTCTTTAAAGCTCTTCATCATTGATAGCTTGGACATTTAATTGCAGCTACTCACGCGTGACTCTGGTAACTTTTAAACTTCTAAGGTGTTCCATCTACATCGTACTCTATGGCCAGATTAGAAGCCTGAAGTTACCCGAGTCATGCATGAATAGCTGCAATTTAAATGTCCAGCTCTTTCTTACTAAGAGCTTTAAAGAAAACAGATTGAAGCAGTTTTCTAAACAGCTGTTATATATTTTTGGAATTGATTGAGCAATAGGTAGAAAGTACCTGACAGGTCCTTGTATTTTGACTATAAATTACAAAATTATTACAATTTATGAAAATCAGATTCATTCTTAATTCTAATGTTTGTCTTGTGTGAAATAAATTTTAATGGACTAAAACAAACTTTTAAAAGGAGGAGATAACTTATAAACTCTGCATGAATCAAGAAAAACATTTTTCCACCAAAACCCCAAAATTGTTAAAAATATAAATTGTTTTTGTTATCTGTATCCATCACCAGTTCTTTCTACAATAAATCACAACTGAAATGGGGCATTATATTTAGACTTGTACTGCTTTAATTGATGCTGACAAAGAAAGACAACCTTTGACTCTCTTTTAAATCCAAAATGGTAGTTGACAGAAAAATTCTGAAAGCATACAACTGAAAATATGTATTGAAGAAACAAAAACCCTGGATTGGAGATACCTGAAAAAAAACTCAATAGACAGATCAGCTATTCTATTAACAATAAAAAAGGACAGATGGCTTCTTGTTTCTTCAACAGCAAGAGCAGGAAAAGTTTAAAGCAACCAAACAAATTTTTGGCCTGTGAATGACCATAGTGTTAAAATATAAGAATTAAAATTTAGATCCTGGAAAATAAACTGTCTACCAACCCAGACCATTATAAGTTGGCAAATAATTTCTGGGTGCTTTATAAATAAGATAAGAAAAATAACAGATCATGTGTAATTCAGTCAGGGCATATAAGCCATTCAATAACATTTAGATAAGCTATTAAAACTAATGGAACATTCTATTGGGAGAAGCATTTGTGAAAGAAACCAAAATTATGTACTCAGGGAGGTTTTGTGAGAAATGGACAGCACAAAAACAACAGTTTTTCCCAAAGAGGTTAGTAACAGCAACTGTATTTCCAATTTTAAAGGCAACAACTGCTAAAAAGATCTTAGCAATTTATGAAATGATATCAACACATGTTTATGGTCATAAACAACAATCTGGTTTTTAAAAAATCCAACTTGAATTCCAGGAGAGAAGTGATCACAAGTTTTTTGTAATAAAAAGAGGGACTTTAACAACTTTATACAACTTATTCATATGAAAAACAGACAAGTATGTCCAAGTATTCACACAATTTTACCTGTAGTCCACTAATATTAAAAATTCTTTCTCCTCCAGTATAGACTAGTAGTCCATCCTTGTACAAGAAATATCCAGTAATAATACCATTAGGTTTCCCTGGCTCCTCCCACATAACGGACAATTCGTTTGTATTCGATAAGGCAGAGGGTGCCCGGACCTCTTGTGGAGCTGTAGAATGTGATAGAATGATAATTTCTGTATATGGATAATTGCAGTGGTGGAAAAATTTTCTCCTTAAGGTCAAGCCCAGGGCTTTCAAAGATTTTAAATGCCCAAGCCCAGCTATTTCATTCAAAGCCCAATTCTTACCAAGATATTTTGTAACTGGTATATAACAATAAAATGTATGCATATTATTTTTAGGTGTGTGGAATGCCAATGGACTAATTCTATTAATTTAAAATATTATTGATATTTGACATTGTTGTATTAGCAATTTCGTCTGTAATAAAAACAGTTTATGTTATCAAGATGTTTTATTTATTGCATGTAATAAAGTATTGGTTCATAGTTTGTAGATTTTAGTCTTTAAGATCTTTTGAAAGTTCAGACTTGTTTTTCACGGTCATACTTTTTATCTTTAGATTCATGATAATCATCATCGTCATCAGTGGCCTTTCTTTTATTCTGTTCTGATCCCGTGGTCACGTCCTGTTTACTTTTAGTAAACTTGAACTTGAAGAGCGACATTTATCATTTGCGACCCTATCAGCTACATTTAAAAAGCAACAACAAGTAAGCGCTTGAATCGAAACCCAAAAACTGGTTACTTTCAAAGGCCGAATGATTCGGATTCTAATTAGAATATTCATTTATTTATTTCTGATATCGTAAATAGACTAAACCAGGAATTAATCTCTCGATGTTGTTATGCTCAAATTAATACAAAATCAAAGGCAAACTATCAATCAAGATGTAAAATGAAATTAAAGAAATGTTTTTTATTTGAAAAGAAAGGCCCAACAGACTTTTTTCTATGGAAAAAAGCGTGCCCGTAGATACAACTGCACTGCCCCGGGCGTCGGACTAACACATTTTTCCACCCCTGAATTGTACTGTCAAAACATTTTAAGATATAAAGGATCTAACACCAGTTGGAGGGCAATATGGGAAAATCTCAGACACCCAATTGAAAGATTTCTAGTCTCCAACAAGGCTCTGCCAAGTCGGAGACCAGAAGAAATCTGTCATAGGGCTGTCTGAGATTTTCCCATCTTGCCCTCCCACCAATGTTCAATTCTATTTGTCACTAATTTGTTAAAAAAAAATCTAGTGCTGTTCTGTTGGAAGATGTGAACAAATAGAGTTATCTACCCTGAAAGTAATCTCTAGTATACAAATTTTGCGTAAACCTGTTTGTGTTGATGTGTACTTCTATCATATTATGGCATAAATTTGTAAGCTTAGATATGTTATTTTCATGTTAATATTTAATGAGGCAGAGTAAACAAACACAGTAAATGCACTTATTTCAGGATTTTTATTGCTGAACTGACAGTTGACATCACAATACATTTTTTATGGGAAAAGGTGTGAAATTCTTATCTCACCTACAGGTTGAGACAAGGATATTTCAACAAGCTAAAAATAGGTACCACGCTGTCTCATTAGTGAGAAATTTGTATTCAATTGGATGAAGAGCAGCTGAATTCTTGCAACGTTTTGTACAATTAATACAATGTGTCCACCAAGATGGTTCTGAAAAAAGACCATCAAAGATGTTATTTAACATGTTTGGACAATTTGACATAAAGCCATGATGATGACTAAAGACAACAATGGGCACTAAGTGATGAGAACAACTTAAATGACCCTTTGGGTAAGGTGAGCTAAAAAACAGTTATTACCTTCCTGGTTAGTGAAGACAACTACACCAGTAGGACTTTCTGTACAACCTCCTCCTGTGCAGGCTGCTAACTTTATACTGTAGTTAGTGTATGGTGTGGCATTACTTATCTGACCTAAAAAAAAACATTTATTACCATTATTTATTTCATGTTCAAAAAAAAAAATTTATAATTAAATTTTTAAAGTACAATTTTTTATGACTTGAAAAGTTGTGCTTACATTCCTTAAACCAAAATCTGAGTTGTCATGGTGGCATGTGCAAATGGAGGGTTACATGTGAAATCTAACTGCAATGATGTACATAGCCAACATTTTGGAACCAAATGTCTTTTCTATTAACACCATTTTCAATATGGCAAGGTTCACATTCAATCTACAAACAGAACAGCTTACCTACAGACAACATTTATGTTCTTCCATCCATATATAGCTTTCCTGATAACCTGATTTGAATACCACTGAACATTATGGAATGAGCTTGACATGTGTGTTTGCAAAGTACCTAGCACAGTCACTGATGCACCAGCATTGCAAGTTATAATATCCGTCAGTCACTACCACACTCAATATTGACTTTGACAATGGATATTCAAAGATAACAAAGCCACAAACTTTGTCACAAATTCAATCATATTGTCCAAAAATCAACTTTAGTATAAACTGTAAAATGTAAAATACTTAATATTTATGTGACTAAAAACTCATTTCATTAAATATTAGGTTGCTGCAACCATTGTTTAGTACCTTGTTGGATCAAATTTAATCCCCATCAATAGGCCGTTTTAATTTAAGTAACATTTACCTGCATACACTTTATCTCCATACTCTGCCTGTACAGGTGGAATATTGGGATAGTTTAGGTTGTAAGCTTTGAGGACATACTTTGACAGAAGGCCAGAGATGGACTGTGGCATGGTCCACTTAGCTGTGATGACATACCCTGTTACAACCATGACATCATATGGGGCTGATACACCAACAGGAGCTAGGTCAAATATAAACTAAGTTTAGTAAACATTATTGTACCAGTTTAAAATATTTACATATATATATGGTGGCCATGTTGTTTAAGTTAAGTTCAAACTTAACAAAAAATATATTATATGTCAAAACATATTGTTTTTAAAAGACTGACTTGAGATTTTGAATAATAAGAAACTTTAATTCATAATTTACTTTGACAAATATCAGCTTAAATCATTAATTATAACTCGTCAGAAAATCTGAAATTTGTCAAAATTCCATTAGAATAAACTTGAGCACAAAAATGTCTATTCACCTATAATATATAAGCACAACCATATTGGCTGGAAATTGCTTCAGGAATGTAACCTATACAATCAGTCATATTAATTTAACAAATGATTTGTGTAGTCTTACCCCCTTCTAATGTCCGTCCATAAGACCACGGGCTAGAACCATAACCTGCATCATTTCTGGCCAACACACGATATAAGTAATCTATAAATAGAACAAAGGAATAAAATACCTGTTGATGGATTTTTTTTCATGATCTCTTCCAGAAACCTAATAATTATGATAGACAGTAAATTATATATCACTGTTAAAGATTTAATTTAAATTTTGAGACTTAAAAAGAAACAAATTAAAAGAAATTTGTGTAATGTTGGGATCCAATGACGCCCACATATAATTATCATAGGGATTGCTATTATGGATATTTTTCAGTAAAAAGGCTTTTGCTAGTTTATTAAAGGAAATCTATATTTCAAAAAAATCTTTCACAAAATAGCACACCATAAATTGTTCAATTTGCTAAATTAAATGTACCAGATAAACATGTGTCAATTAACAAATATGTATATTTTAAAATTTCAATGCAGATATTGCATTCAACTTTCATTAAAACAACACTTCAAAAATACCCAGCTCAGAAAATAATTAGAAACCATGATCACCATGTATTTCTATACAAGATCAACCACTTGATTTTTGTCTAATTTACATACCTGAATAAGGAACCAAATTTTTATCATCAAAAGTTGTTTCTGTTCCATTGTATATATACTCAACAAAATCCTCACGGCATGTTCTGGATGGAATATAAAAGGGAGAACACCCATCTAAATTGACATTGGCTATCTCTATGGTTTGGTCAGAAAACAAGGGATAAATTGTATACGGAACTGGATAATTCATTTTTATTCTTACATTTCTCATACAGCCACCAAAACCTGGTAATTATAAGACAAACAATATAGTTTAACCATTCAAAATCAGCACAATTTTTAGTTCTGTAGGGCCGGATAGTTTACCTATTATACGATAGTACTTTTTAAATGGTACAACATATTTAAAAATTTTATGAATCAGATGATTTAAAACTATTGATTTCTATTTAAACTAGGAACAATCTGGAAGGATATTGTTTTCATTTTTTTTTAGTTTCATATGCCTTTATACATTCTTGACCAATATTGGCTGTTTAACTCTTTCCCTTTATTATCTGACTGCTTGCAAACAATTTATTTGTCCTGATATCTCTAGCAATACATTAAAGTTATTTTTAAAAGGTGCTTACCTACAAATGGTAAGGTAATTTTGTTGTCTTTAACAAACTTTATGGCTTCCGAATTTGGACGTAATCCTCCAACAAACACTTCTGAAATTGTAAGAACCTGTAGTGGAAAATTACTATCACCATTAGCAACAGTAATTGAATTAATTGTGATTTCTCCTTTCTGGTTCGTCTTTCTAGCTGTCACTACATGCCAATAACCATCACAAAGTGAAATGTCGGATCGACTAAATGTTACACTTCCTGAAGCCTGATTGTTTGAAAACTGCAGATGCAATGCTCCATTGATTAATCCTAAGTAAAAATAAACCCCTGGCCCTCCATAGGCAAAGAACAATAAACCACTTCTCATGTCAGTCCGAATTTCCACTTGTACTTCAATGGCATCCCGCACATCTAACGTGTTTGCAAGCATTGTTAGGAATCCTATAAGGAAAAATAATGTTTATATTGTTGTTTGTTTTAATACAGGAATAATATGTTCAGAACTTCAGATATAGTGACGAAATACATGTCACTTCTTCTTTCATTAATTCCAAAATAAGACTCAGTTGTTAAAAGATATATGTGAAATAAAATAGAAATAAAATTAAAGCACATTTCCATCCTATCCATAAATCATATGTTTGTTAATGCCATTGCAGTATTATATTGGGTACCATAAATATGTTAAATTTTCTGAACA
The DNA here is from genome assembly GCA_944474755.1 of Limnoperna fortunei. Taxonomy (NCBI): domain Eukaryota; kingdom Metazoa; phylum Mollusca; class Bivalvia; order Mytilida; family Modiolidae; genus Limnoperna; species Limnoperna fortunei. Next base: position 52,728,607 of record OX104113.1, read on the forward strand.
TTTTTCACTAAAAATCTTCTCTGGTAGTCAATGGATGTGCATTAGAGTTCCTAATGGGTTTCTTAGACTTAAGATTTATCATGCTTACTAGCAGTTTTAGGTCAAATTAGATTTGGAGATATAATGCTTACTATAATAAGTTTGTAAACATAAAAAAAACAAGTGTGGATAGTATTGCTCAGGCAAATACAATTTTCCAAGTCCAAGGACCATAATTGCATCAAAAATCATTGGGCAGGAATAACAGTTACACTTGATCTGTAACTCATGATGCGTGACTTACATACTAAATCTTAGCTCAATATCTGCAAGTGTTTAGAAAGTAAGTCTGGACTTTTCTAGAAATTGTTTTAAGTCCAGGGGCCATAATTTTCTCCAATTTCATTGGACCTGAACCATATTCAAACTTGATTTATAACTCATGATAGCTGACTCACATACCAAATATCAGCCCATTGAATAGAAATTTTCTAAGGGCCATAATTTCGTCAAAATAGTCTGAACAAAACAATATTGAACTTTATAGCTGTATACAACGATATCTGGTCTGCTCCTTTTATTGACAAAAACAAGGTATACATATTTTGTAAATTGAAAAGCTGCCAATATATTACAATCTATAAAACAAATATCAAAAACTGACCTTGTCCCATGAAATGTATACCACTATCTAGGTTGGTTGGACATCCTTGCCAGTTAGCAAAGGCCAATTCAAACGTCTTTGCAGTGGTCCAGTCCAAAGATGTCCATACTTCTACTGGGTACAACTGTTGAAGAATTTCTACATCTTTGATACATCCCTGAAAGCTTTTCTCAGTCACCTTTGAACAAGATAATGACATAAGTTTACTTTTTAGTAATGATGCACAACCTTACCAGATCAAACATTTAAAAAGTTATCTATATAAACTGTCCAGCAAGCTAAAAGCTAAAAGCATTCTGCGATGTAGGTAAAAATCTTTAATCCTTGCCTTAAGAGCCAAATTCTGTCATTAAATTCAGGTATCCCATGGTGCTATTGGTATAGGGACTGGTTCTGCAATATATAAGAACTCATACTCACAACAGTTCAGCTTACCATCCATGAGCAGTTCTTGCAAAGTAGCAATTCTCAAAATCTAATAAATTTCAAGTCAACACACAAGAGATGCAAAACTAATAAATGTGTCAAAATTGTGAAGGGAGTGTGCTATTTAAAGTTTAAGAACATTGTTCGTCCATATAAAATGGCTCCATTGGCAGGAAAAAATAGCTGGTGACTGATATACTAACCTGTGTTCTGGTATCATCACCACCAACCCTTTGGAGGAAGTTCTTTGGTATACCTCCAAAGTATACACCAGAAGAAGGTCCTATGATGGTTCCTGTAGCACAAGTACTCTCACGTACACCTTAGAAAGAAAATAATCACAGAATAAGAAAATGAAAATATTAATTTTCAGACTACCTTCTTGTATTTCAATATAAACCTTACAGATAAAAAAATAGGATTACATTATTATCAATCATAACTAAAGAGGAAGAGGTGAACCAACACTGTGTAAGTTGATCTCTAGTTGACGCTCCTTAGAAGTGGATACCTGTAGGTATGCAGGGTTGTCGTAGTACAAGTAAAACTATTAAAGGATTGACAACAACACTTCCTGAAGACCTGAAGACGGCAGGCAGCTGCCGAAACTAGTCGAACAGAATAAACATAGACTGTTGCATCCTACGAAGTGTTGTTGTCAATCCTTTAATTGTATTATCAATCATATAAAATTGTGTCAGGTGTTATGACATTAGTTTGATTGAACCAATCATAACTAGACAAAGTCGATCTAGCGATCGCTGATACCCCCACTTTAGTGAAAATTCTCTAACGTTTTTGGTGAATTGTGACCTTGAAATTGGATGGATTTCCACTAAAATCAATAGGCTTCTTACCAACAAAATATATAAGAATATTTTACAGTTTCATTAAAATCGGTTGAAAACTTTTTGAGTTATTGTCCGGAAAAAACTTTTTGTAAAAATTTCTAACATTTTTCGTGGACTGTGACCTTGAAATTTGACAGATTTCCCCCAAAATCAATAGGCTTCTTACCAACCTGATATATAACAATATCCCAAAGTTTCATTCAAATCACATGCAAACTTTTTGAGTTATTGTCCGGAAACAACTTTTATGTTAAAATTTCTAACGTTTTTCGTGGACTGTGACCTTGAAATTTGACGGATTTCCCCATAAAATCAATAGGCTTCTTACCAACCTGATATATGACAATATCCCAAAGTTTCATTCAAATCGGATGTAAACTTTTTGAGTTATTGTCCGGAAACAACTTTTTTGTTAAAAGTTCTAACGTTTTTTGTAGACTGTGACCTTGAAATTTGACGGATTTCCCCCAAAATCAATAGGCTTCTTACCAACCTGATATATAACAATATCCCAAAGTTTCATTCAAATCGGATGTAAACTTTTTGAATTATCATCCGGAAACCAAATGTGGACGGACGGACGGACATGAGGACCACTATATACCCCCGACTCTGTCGAGCGGGGGTATAAAAAAATTTTAATTACCACCCAATATCTGTAATTTCTTTACATTACTTATTCATCTTTATAGAGATTTTGAAAACTTTAGGCACATAGGAATAGGCAACTGTAAAAACCATTCTGCATGAGCTTTAGCAGGTTGTCCTTTGAGGTTAGCCAAAAACTAGACAAAGTAATGCCCTTTCACTATTAGAAATGGCTGTATTATAACTGATATTAAAATAGCACTATCTTGGAAAGGTTATTTTGTCAGGAGACACATACTATACTAAATGTTACATCCCGCTGCGCTAGGTGTTTTGCTTGCATTTTTTATTATTCCATATTGTACCTTTGTAGTGTTAAAATCCAATTTAAAACATTTCTACACGATAACACGTCCATATTTTATATTATGCCTTTGTTGTTGACAAGTTCGAAATCGTCCTTGACTTTTGCCATTTGAGTTTCTACAGGGACCTCGTTTTGTTTTCAAAAAGATCATCTGCTTTCGTAACGTTCAGTGGTATTCGGACAAACCAAGAGGATTTTCCTCGCATTAACTGCAGACGATATTACCCGAAGGATTTTGAACAGACGACAATGGACTCTTCCAAACATACACTTCCATTGTAATTTAGGTCAAACTTTACTATAGAAAATTGACCTATCATATTGAAAAATTCGCCGCATTTCAAAACCCTAAATAACAGTGGAAAATAAAGTGATAAATTCAATTTACACATTTTTTGTGATCTACAAAATGAGCTTAAGCTGGACCATATGCGGTAAGTAGTTTTCATTTGTCACGCAAAAACAATAACCAAAATATGTCAACATTTAGTATAAGTTCCCAAGTCTGGAAAATTAGGAATAAAATCCAGAACACTTCCAAGTCTGCCAACCTCCCCAACTTTACCATACTATAAGCCCGGTTTGCACTTTCAACCTAACAAAAATCCGCTGACAATCTTCAAATGTCCGCTAAAAACAGTGGAGCCTAATGAAAAGCAAACTTTATCTGCAATACATTACTGTACACTCACCAAAATAAGATAAATATCTACAAGCATTTCTAAAAAATAATAGAAAAGCATATGAAAAGGACTGACAGACAGACGGAAGCATTAGAATTATGAATGGAAGGACAAGGGTTAAACAATATGTTCTGAAACTGGGAGTTGCTGGGACATTAATAATGACCAAATTTAAAATATAACTAATTGTTAATTTACATCCAGTGAGTAATATGTTGAATAAGAACAAGTTAGCAAACAATAAATTACTATTATTACATAACAAGAGAATAGAATACTACAATGCATGGGAAAAGGAAATGGATAAGATATTTACACAGCAAAGGATAGGACAATGCATGTAATGCTACAATCCATGATATAGTATGATGCATGGAATAGGGAGAGAGCAATGCAAAGGACATTATGTAGGATAGGACAAAGCATGGGATAGGGCAGTACATAGAATTATGGAATATGAAAATGCATGGGATAGAACAAGGGATAGGGCAATGCAAGTGATACTGTATGGAATAGGACAATATATAGGACAATTTATTCAATACTACAATGCAAGGGATTAAATAAAGCTTGTATATAGAACAAAGCTTGTAATAGAACAAAGCATGTAATACTACAATGCATGAGGTAGGACAATGCTCAGTTATAACAATAAATGGGACAGCACATTGAATGGAAAGGACAATACATGGTATAGGACAATGCCCAAGATGGGACATGGTGGGATCAACATAGGTAGGTACCACATTGTCTCATTAGTGTGGAAGGAAATGAATGTAACAGATGAGATAGGACAAAATATGGAGTAGGACATTGCACAGGATAGAACAATGCAAGAAGAATGTATAGGACAATCCATGAAATAGAATAATGAATGGAATAGGACAATGCAAGGGATAAGATAATGCAAGGGATAGGACAATGCATGGGATACGACAACGCATGGAATAGGACAATGCAAGGGATAGGACAATGCATGGAATAGGACAATGCAAGGGATAGGACAATGCATGGAATAGGACAATGCATGGGATAAGACAATGCATGGGATAAGACAATGCATGGGATAAGACAATGCATGGGATAGGACAATGCATGGAATAGGACAATGTATGGGATAGGACAATGCAAGGGATAAGACAATGCATGGGATAGGACAATGCATGGGAAAGGACAATGCAAGGAATAGACATTGAATGGGACAGGTTAAAGCATCTGGTATGACAAAAACAAAAAATTTCAATTGCCAAAAGAAACAGTTAAGATGGACTGGGTCTGAAAATTGACAATTGCATGTGGCCGTCTACAGACTACTAGTAATAATGAACATGATTCATTACATCTTTTATGTACAAGAAGTCTGTCATGATGCCAACAGAGGAAAGTGTTTATTCAAAGGTTTGTCCTTTTATAAGTGTAGAAACTTAACTGATTTATTACTAGCAAGCTGCTGATAAAGACAATTATGTTTGTTTGTTTGTTTGATGGGGTTTAACGCCACTTTCAGCAATTTTTCAGCTATATCATGGCGTCCAGTTTTTATTGGGGGAGGAAGCCGGAGTACCCGGAGAAAACCCCCGACCTGCGGTAGGAAAACTGGCAATCCTTGTCAATTAAGATTGGAGTCGAGTACACCCTGCCTGCAGTGGGAATCGAACCCACAATCTCAGTGTTGACAGACCACGTGATCAATAGTAGAGGAACTACCTTGACCACTCGGCCACCGAGGCCCCTTAAAGACAATTAAGCATATTACAGAATTTCTTAAAACAGCTTAAATTATGTACAAATGTAATGGGACAATTAATATTTAATTATCATAAATATCTTTTGATTAAATGAAATTTCTCTAATTTTGACGTAATATTTCAAGCGCTTGACCGGTGTGGAAAAAATATTTCTCGTCACTAGTGAGTTTGTTGTTCTCAGCATTTGATTGGTTAAAAATAATAACGTCACAATAAGAACTCATGATGTCATAAACAAAACACCTTCAATTTACCGCGTATTCACGTCATGAACGTAAAAATTGGGGTTGGGAGAATTTGTACTTCGTTTCGCAAATTTACTACTTTTTAAAATTAGAGAAACAGAATCTTACATTAGTACTCTTGGATTATCGGATTTCTCCAATCTCGATAGTTAAATTATGGAAATTTAAGTCCTCGCCAAGGCTCGGACTTAAAATTCCATAATTTAACTATCTCGATTGGAGAAATCCGATAATCCACTCGTACCGATGTAAGATCCTATATTTACATAAAAGTTACTTGGCAAATTTTCAAAAATTAATTAGAAATATTTTAAAATGCAATTTAAGTTAATTTTTTTAAATTATACATTAAAGAAATATTTTTAATTAATATTTATTATCCAGAAATCTACAAATGAATTATCTAGCAAACCTGTCCAGTAAGTGTCTATGTAGATGTATGCTCTTTTTTCGTCCCTCCTGGCCTCCAGTTTGTGCCAATTAAGATCATTGTATGGTAAACCCTCATCATTTGTAGGAGTTACAAATGATGCACAACCTGGTCAAGATGCAAAGTGTGTCACAAAATACTATTAATAGTGTACATTAATGTATAGGTACCAGCTTTAATGGACAATTTTCTGTAATATGTACTTAATAATATGAGACCAACACTTATTTTGAATGATAATTTTTTAAAAAGCAATTGTAACATTATTTGAATTACCTGAATTTTCACATAAGATTAGTTTATGTCAAAATTCAGTTTGGTGGGTAGTGTTGTATGTAAATACATGTTAACTAAGTAATATACTTTCAAATTTGTTATATTTTGTTAATATGTTAAGAAATTGATGTGGAATTTTGACAAAACATTGTCCATAAAAACGGTGTCCTACAAGTTATTATTTAAGTACTAGCACACTAAAAGTTCTATTACTATGCTTCAGGCTGAAATCATTCAAGAAAATAGGTCCATAATAGTATCATTGGCACATGTAATCATCAGAAATATAATAACATCTGTCAATGTGTGGTATGTAAAATCATCAAAATGTGAACTTAAGTGATATTAGAATTTAAGAATTAACTTCCACTCTAAAAAATTTTTAAAAGTAAATACTTGTTCTATATTGCAGAAGCATCAGAGTAAATAGTCAACTATTTGTTTTAAGTCTTTCAACGTAGAGCAATAGTAAGCACACAATTATCAGCATTGCAATTTACTTATGTATTCTCCCCATATTCTAACACAAAAAAGGAAACTAATAATCAAACAAGTCATGTGTCAAACCACTATCAACCCTGTGAAACAAATAAAAGTTACATTAGACATCAATCCTGCAGCCAAATACCACTGATGTTATTTTTCTCTGGCACAGATATTTCAAAATAAATAAAAAATTAAATATGGCACTCAACTAAAACTTAAGCCAAAGTTTTGCAATGGTATTGATTCACAAACTGCAGCCAAATCAATTGTCTTTTTAAATTAAACCAATAAAAAACTTTAGAATCTATTAAAAAAATTTAATGCCAGAATATACACTACTGACCACTGCACACATACAATTACATAAAATTTCTCTTGAAAAAGTAAAATTGAAGTGATATTTGGCTACAATTTGTGCAAACAACATCATGCAAAATGCTAAAAGTCATGAATATCCAAATCTGTTCTATGACTTCACAGTCATCAAATTCAACTTCAGGATTTAAAATAGTTTATAAATGTGTCAAAAGTCTGGTTTTGAAATTTAAGTCATAATGCATTAAAATATAATGAAATATTAGGAATATTTTGAATATTAAAGTTGAATTTGTGACTGCTAATGCTAAAGCAGGCAATAAGAGCGCAAACTGTGCATCACTGCAACCGCATTCATTTCAGACCTTTGAACTTATTATCTATTCCTATGCGGGAATATTCATTGTCGCGCATCACTTGCAAAAAATGCCATTCACCATTATTGTATGTGCGGTCATCATCTGTTTTTGGGTCTATCTCTACATATGATGTACAGCCTAAATGCAGAGAAGCACAAATATTGTTCATTGCATTATTTAATTTTTTAAAAATATTTTTTTTCTATTAATATTTAGGAGACAACTGTAAAGTATTTTGAAGTCATTCATTTAATGGTTGAAAATTGAGTTTACTGGTGACAAATAAACAGATATGTGACTGTCAAACCATTCATTGATGCTGGAAATTGTTGAAATACAATACAAGTTAAAATGAACTTACGTGTGTGCTTGTACTTGTTTTGAATGAGGTTAATGCAGTTTTTAAGTCATTATGACATTTAGTTTTTATGGGTGGAAGAAGCAAGGATGTGAGGTGAAAACCCTGACCTTTGGCAAAAACAGAAATGTGTTTTTAAACCCGAGATATCTACAAACTATAAATACATTATTGTTATTGATATACTGCATCAATCAAGGTTTGTGTGATGACTTTAAATTTTCATCTTCCAATCGGAATTGCTTTTAAGAAAAAATGCTGAATTAGAAAAATGAATAAAAATTTAGTAATGAGCATACCATACAACACCAGAGAATAAACTGCTTTTACAAACTGTAAATTGTTATCTAGCACTTCACAGCAAGGTAATACAGTGATACATATCATGTTTTACTATTTTAGGGTAGCATCTCCTTATAAATGACTTATTTCTTTATGCAGGTTTTCACATAAATCAGGGTTTAGTCAACAAAACACACAGTTTTAGTCAACAAAACACACGGTTTATTAAATTTAGGCATGTCTTCTAATCACAATGAAGCCATACTAAATGTTTATTTTTTGTTTTATGACATGTCATTAGATGTTTTATTAATTTTGAACAGGAAATCTCATTCAAACATCAATAACATTGATAAAGACCTCAGGATGCAGCGCTAGGATAGAGCATAGATACTAAAGAATTTTTCAATTATTATACTTCAATCAGCATGCCCTAATACAAATTTTTAAACAATTATCAAGTAGAAAGGTAAAGCACAAAAATAATTGTATTGATTTGGTAAAACAATCATCAGTAATAACACCAGCAAGTGCATCTATTTATAGATCCTTTACATCTACTAGCATCCAAAACACAATCACCAAAATTCCTTTAAGAATTAACAACAAATTTGCAATTATAAATGACATAAAGGTACATGACTACTTTTCTTCTAAATAATATAAGGAAAATACAAGTACCTTGTGGGTCAAATAGAAACCAAGGTCGTCCTGCCTTAAACTGCACAGCAATAAATTCATCCTGGTTCCCTGGGGATGCAGCAAACATCAGTAAACCATCACGTAGTGATGTTCTGAACCAAAATTTTACACCTGAATAGAATTTAGCCAAATTTTTATTCAAAATTAACATAACTTAAAAAACTTTTTCTCAAATTGTTTGTTTGTTTGAATATTGTTTTACGCCACTTTCAGCAATTTTTCAGCTATATCATGGCGTCCAGTTTACATTAGGGGAGGAAGCTGGAGTACCCAGAGAAAACCCGACCCTCGGTAAGAAAACTGGCAATCCTTGTCAATTTAGATACATTTTTTAAGCTGGCTATATACATATATGCTGAATAATGCATCAATTTCATATTATTTTATGTTACTAGTAGCTGCCATCTAGGTAGAAAAACGTGGGTAGGAGAAGGTGTTTTATTTTGTTAAAATAAGTTTCTTTCACATACAAAATGGGCAAAAGTCTAAATTTGTCAGAAAAACACATATTATATACTAAACAATTTTGAGGCTGCATTACCTGTAAATCCTACATTGACTGGAATAGTTTCTGCTGGAAACAAATAATATCCTCCACCTGGAAATCTGGTTCCCTGTATCACATTTGGTGGGAAACTGAGTGATGTTTCTGTCTTTTGTACTGAGTAAAGAGGTTGAGGCCCATTTAATATCAGTGGCAGAGACCAGTTTAGTCTGATGACTGTTGAACTTAAACTGGTAATCATTGGTTTGCTAAAACCCTCTGGTACTGTAAAAATATAAAAATAAATTTGATAGCTAGTTTGTTTGATTTAACTTTTCTTACACAACTATGATCAGTTGACCAACATAATAATAAATCATTGAATCAAGTACAGTCAGGTGTTTGATATTTCAGTCATTCTTATATTCATATACAGGTACTATAGAAAATATAAGGAGTCTAAATGATCAGTTATAGTGTAGTCATGACACATCTGTGAAAGTTTTATCACTGACATATCTTTAAACAGTTTTCTGTGAACAGTTTTATCACTGACATATATTTGAACAGTTTTCTGTGAACAGTTTTATCTGTGTCAAACAACTGAATCAAACACACTGCTTGATTATAATTATGGTATATAATAATTTAAAGAACTTAATCATTTGATAAATTATTTGATTCCATGTTAATTAATGTCCACCAAAAATATTTTTTAGCTATATTCATTACAAAATAGGCAGTCAAAAATTTTATTCATTACTTATATAACATTTGTTCAGACTTCTTCATTACTGAAATCATATAAGGAAAATTGATGTAAAAACTAGATATCAGTGAGATGGTATCCATCTCTGTGGGCCATGCTGACCTTGAGGTCAAAGTTTAATGTCAAAGATCATAAACACATGCTACACAGATTATCTACCCACATACCAAATATTAAAAGCCTACGTCAAAAAGTTACAGCCTGTACACGATTAGTTTGGATGGACAGACTGATCACTATGGGCATCGACCACTAAGTGGCAGGGCCCACATTAAAAAAAAAGTTATTTACCTGCAAGCATTCTAGGTTAAACATTGTTACCTCAAGATAAAAGAAATCTAACACAAATTTCGTGCACAAATACAAACTGATATTTACACATTAGTGTAAAAGATGCTGATAACAATAGGACATCCTATAAAGTGTGTTAAATATGTTCTAATCAAAATAGGAAACCCTCTCCTGTTGTATATATGGTCCAGTCAAAATATGTTACCCTCTCCTGTTTGTGGATATGATTTAGTCAAAATATGAAACCCTCTATTGTTTGTGGATATGATTTAATCAAAAAAGGCTACCCTCTCCTGTTTGTGGATAGGATTTAGTCAAAATAAGAAACCCTATCTTGTTTGTGGATATGATTTAGTCAAAATAGGAAACCCTCTCCTTTTGTGGATATGATTTAGTCAAAAAAGGCTACACTCCCTCTCCTGCTTGTGGATATCATTTAGTCAAAATAGGAAACCATCTCCTGTTTGTTAAAAATGTTCTTGTCAAAATAGGAAACTCTCTCCTGTTTGTTAAAAATGATCTAACCAAAATAGAAAAATCCTCTACTGTTTGTTAAGTCAAAATAGGAAACCCACCTCTGTTTGTTAAATATGACCTAGTCAAAATAGGAAACTCTCTCATGTTTGTTAGATATAATCTAGAAACCCTCTCCTGTGGTACATGATCTAGTCAAAATAGGAAACACTCTCCTCCTGTTTTTTTAAATATGATCTATACTAAAAGACACCATGTCTGTTCTGAGGTTTTTGGCCTGACAAATGAAAACTGCTTACTGCATTTGGTCCAGCCTATGGTCTTTTTATAGATCCAAAAAAAGGAAATTGAATTCAACAATATTATTTCCCACAGTTAATTAACGTTTTTTTTTAATTTTGATAGGGCAATTTTCTATAGTAAATTTTGACCTAAATTACATTGGAAGTGTATGTTAGGAAGAGTGTATTTTGGCTATTCAAAATCCTTCAGGTAATGTTGTCTGCAGTTGAGGCAGGAAAAGTCTTAACGGTTTGTTTGAATACTCTTGAACATCACAAAAGCGGTTTGTCTGAATACTATTGAACATCACAAAAGCAGATGGTCTTTTGAAAACAGTACAAGGTCCCTTTAAAAACAAAAATGGCTGATTTACTATGTAAAATTCCCATAGCAAAAGTCAAAGACAATTGGTGACATGTCAACAACAAAGGCATAATATAAAATATGGATGTGTTATCCTGGAAAAAAATTTTCTATTGGGTTTTTGCAATACACAGGTACAATATTACCAGTATATGGAAAAATAAAAAATGCAAGCAAAAAAATTGAGCAAAATAGAAACCCTCTCCTGTTTGTTAAATATGATCTAGTCAAAATAGATATTTCTTTCAATTACAAGACTCCAAGAGTAAAATAAAGTACATATAACCTGCTACACAACAGAAATTTATAATATCTGTATCTGTATTTAAGATTTCATTCACTTTGATTAAATATCTGAGAAACTGTAGTGATGAAAGAAAGAAAACCTCAAACCCGAAAAACTGTGGTTCATTTGTAAGAATTCTGTTCTTTATACATTTACATACTAGCTTGTAGTGTTGTTCCATAGCTTTCAGTACTATTGATACAGCCCACATTATTACATGCTCCGATCTTCACAGTGTAGTTTGTATATGGTACTAGTCCAGTTATTGTGTGGGTAGTCACTGGTGGCGCTGTTACCTTCAGTTGCTAAAATGGAAAATATTTGGTTGTGATATTCATACATGTAAAAACTTGTGACATTGTAACTATTAAGATTGTTCAGTATGAAACTCTCTAACCATTTCACAATTCAAGTTTGTTTTAGCATACAAAAATGATGTATCCCCCCTTCCATATGAGGATTTTCAGCAAAAATTTCAAAGCCCCATAACACACACAAAATTTTAAGGATAAAAATTTCCTGGTAAAATGCACTTCTAAATATTTTCTACTTGCTACATACCAAGTTTCGTAAAATTTGGTGCAGTAGTTTCAGAGGAGTTGAGCCCAAACATTTGGAGGATCAGAATTCCCTAGTAAGATGCACAACAACATATGGTATTCTTATTACATACCAAGTTTCTTAAAATTTGGTTTAGTAGTTTCAGAGGAGTTGAGCGGAATAACTTTGTGACTGACAGACCGACAGACGGACAGGACAACAAAATGGGTGGAGACATAATTACCATTAACCAGTATGCTTAAAATCTAGACATACCATCCAAAGAAAAGGCGGAGCAAATGGATCGGCAGTAACATTAGTGGGTTTCCAGAAATACACAGTGTAAGTCTGAATTACACCCCTTGCTTCTGTATTAGATGGTTCAGTCCAGTTTACTAATACTGTTGTGCTGTTGACTGGTACCACAATAGGCGTGGGCATCAAAATCGGCATTGCCTCCCCTGTTCTGGCACTGATCCAAGGACTTGCTGTTTTGCCATTGTCATTTTCAGCTAAAACCTGATAAAAAATTATGAATCATTGAAAATAACCCTACTTTAGCTTATGAAATTTCTGTTGAAATGTCCAGGCAGTCCTAAAGTATTTTAAAGTTTTCAGTATAAGGAAATAAAATGTTTCATTTTTTTTTAGTTTCATTCAGAAGAAACAATTTTCAAGTTAATCTTTAAATCGTTATATACCTGAAATCCTATTTTTATAAAAACAAACTCTGTCATAGAGCAAAATTGAATTTCACTTTAATAAGGAAAACTATAGACACTTACATTATTGCAGTAACTTATTTTATTTTTATTTTTATTTTTTTTTAAACAAAAACATGTTTCTGTTACAGCCATTATTGAACATTACAATTTTTTATGGTCATTATATATATACTATGATCATAATATCTGATTTTGAATAGCAGAAAACCAGCTGAAAATGGCAAAAACATACACACAAAAACAGGTAAAATAAATCAAAGGGCCTAGTTGTAGAAATTTGAAAGTCATTCTTGATGGTACATATTAAACAAGAACTAGGAAATTTCATTGTTGATTGTACATATTTAACAAGAACTAGGAAATTTCATTGTTGATTGTACATATTTAACAAGAACTAGGACATGTCATTGTTGATTGTACATATTTAACAAGAAATAGGACATGTCATTGTTGATTGTACATATTTAACAAGAAATAGGACATGTCATTGTTGATTGTACATATTTAACAAGAAATAGGACATGTCATTGTTGATTGTACATATTTAACAAGAAATAGGACATGTCATTGTTGATTGTACATGTAATTTAATGTAACTCAACCATAAAAGAATTCATTATGTACTAAAAAAAACTGAATTAAAACCTCTAAGTTGAGGTACAGACTTATTGATTAGAATTTGGACATGTATCCGAAGACATTTGTGCTCATTTAAAAAAAAGTTAATTACAATGACGGGGTTTGGTAGATAATAACTGACCTTGATTTTCCTAACACATTTTCATAATAAGAGGTGCACATGTCTAATTATATATACAAACATTTTGTTAAGTTTAAAGGTTGAGGGTTGAAAAAGATGAAACAAAATAGATACTAAGGTTAAAGAATGTTGCAGACTTATTGATCAGAATTTGCACATGTATCCGAAGACATTTGTGCTCATTTAAAAAAAAGTTAATTACAATGACTGGGTTTGGTAGATAATAACTGACCTTGATTTTCCTAACACATTTTCATAATAAGAGGTGCACATGTCTAATTATATATACAAACATTTTAAGTTTAAAGGTTGAGGGTTGAAAAAGATGAAACAAAATAGATACCTTGGTTAAAGAATGTTGCAGAAAACGACAAAGTCTTTCACAATAAAAAAATTCTGCAAAAAACTGTTCCAATTGTATTCAAAAATACAATGAGTACATGTTCAATATATATTTTATCAAGTTTGAAGACTTGGATAAAAATTGTAGGTGTGGATAACAAAAAATAGACATCTTGTTTGCAAATTAAACATTAAAGTAAGCAAAAATTATTTTAAACATAATTAAAGAGACAAAATAAAAAATAGATATCAGTGAGATAGTATGCATCTCTGTCAGCCCTGAGGTCAAGGTCATCAACCATGGTATGCCACCACGAGTATGCTACACATTGCTTTTATTTACCCACATACAAAATATCAAGTCTCTCTCAAATGATAAAAAAGTTATGGCCCTAACACGACTAGTTTCCTACAGACGAACGGACAGAGGAACAGATGGAGGGACGGACGGACAGACTGATCACTATAGGGCATTCCCTCTAAGTGAAACAAATTTAATGTACTAACATCAAATTTCAGTTACCTGAAATTCATATACAGTGTAGGGATCTAATCCTGACAAGATATAGTTAGTATCTGGAGGAGGGAGAGTGTTCTCCTGTGGTGAAGATGTAGGTCTTGGATTGTACTGTCCCCCAGGGTGGAATATTCTGGTAGCTGGAGGGTGATGGTTTCCATCTGACTGCTTTTCACCTCTCATCCATAATTCATAGAAAATTATTATACCTGTAAAAATACAAACCATAAAAATTTAAGATATTCTCTGTCTTACATCCAAATGGATGAATCTAATTTAAATTAAACAAAAGTTTCCCCACACATAAATATATAAAAAAAAGCATTTGTTCCATCTTTCATTGCAAAAGCAGTAGTGTCTATGACATCTTTCATTGCAAAAGTCTATGACATCTTGTATTGCAAAAGCAATAAATGCGTTATAGTACCTACAGTAATTGTCAACATATAAAATAACAGTTATGTACACTGGAGAAAAGCTGACCCACATCCTTATATTAATATAAAATGTTGCTAGGCTATAAAAGTCAATAACTGTTTACTTACCATTTGGGTTTTTAGGTGGAGCCCATGAAATGTTTAATTCAGAATAACTGATAGTTTTAACCACAGGGGCAGCCATCCCTGAAGGTGCTGAAGACTTGGTAAAAAAAGAAGTGCGCCAGCTTTCTAGACAACCTCCTGGAGTGCAGGTAATAACAAACACAGTATAATTGGTAAAAGGAATTAAATCTAACACATCCATTGAAGTTGTAATTCCAGTCCAATGCACTGTATAATTTAGGTTTCCAGGGGTGACAGATTTTACAGTGTAATTTGTCAAAGGGCCATTCATGCTGATCGGTGGGTTCCATGAAAAGTGGGCAGAGTTGGATGTGACAGCAGACACTGTAATGATGACAATTCCTGCTGGTTGCCCAGGTAAAGTCATAAAAGTAACTTCAGGACTGTTGATACTGCCAAAGTCATTAGTTGCTTCAACTACATATGTATATTTGGTATAAGCTAAGAGATTTGTATCATTAAACTCCTTTCCTGCAAAAAAAGAAACAATTGGAATCAATTTATGTCTGCAAAATGTCTCTGATGATGGTACTAGAAAATAAAAACTATAAAAAATAAATAAAAAGTCTATTTTTATGCAATGCAGTAAAATTAGGTGAACTGTCACCCATTATCATCAATTTATTTAAGATAAATCTTTGTATCAAAGAGACAGCATTTTTTGAATGCTATTTAAATACTTTAAAAAAAAACATTAATAGGATATTAAATCTAATCAATAAATATTTATGTAAGAACAAAATTTTTGACATGATGATCAGGTAAACTTTGTTTTAAGTACATCTAGAACAACTTTACTGAGATATAATGGTCTTTCCAGACATTTTCACTGCAATGGAAATAAAAAATCTTTTGTAGAAACATAGTAGTACAATAACGAACAAAAATTGTGGATAACAATAACTTGAAAACATCAAATATAGGATATCTTCATTTATCATCAATCCAATAGTTAAGTATGAATTTGTAACAGCTCCTTTAAAGATTTACCTGTATCATTCCCTGTAAAGACCAATGTACCATTTCTGAATAATCGGTATCTTTTGATCACACCATTAGGATAATCTGGCTGAGACCAGTATATACGTAGTGCTGTGGAACTCAGCTGGTTGTGTAATGGTGGTGGTTGTTGTGCCGGATCTAAAAGAAAATATACTTTACAAACAGTGCACAACTTTAAGTTAAAAAAATCTGAAACCCACACAGCTATTCAAGGCAGCAAAGAAACAATACATTGGATATGTTACCATGTCTATAAGCGAATGTACATCTTTTTATAATAATTTGTTGTTTGTTTGTTTGTTAGGGTTAACACTATTTCAATGATAGAACATTATGGTAGTTGGTTTTTTGCTGAGGGAAACCCAAGTACTAAAAGAGAACCACTGTCCTTGGGCAATTTACTATTAAACCTTGATTATTTTTAGTGTTTTTGTGAAAGTAATATTACCACTTATTCATACTAAATTATGTAATCCGCCAAAAAGATGATGGAGCATTTTTGTGCTTTGTGAAATCTGTACTTCAGTAAGTTCTGTTACAAGTTTTATGAATCCTACTAATCTCAAACTTAATGAAGCATTTTAAGATTAAAATATATCTTTGGTAAATTCTTATTATATAATCTGGCTTCGTAAAAAAGAATTAAGTGTCACATTTTATGAAGCTTAAAATGAACTGCTGTTTGTGAATAAATAATCAAAGGCTAGTAATAACTCAAATGAGGCCACTGAATAAAAGTTGTGTGCATTGGCTATATTATCTCTGTTTATTTAAAAATTCGAAATGTCGAAACGCTTGCAGACACAAGTTTCGTTTGAAGTCTAATAATGTTGAATCATGGAAACAAGAAGTGCCAGAATACACAAGAATTTTTTTTATTGATAATAATCAGGAAAAACTTGGAACCACAAAAATTTGTCCAGTAAGACAATATGTAGGAATACTACCTTGTGACATTAAGCAGGTTCCACTACAGAAATCACTTGCAAATAACAAACATATTTCTTGAGAATTTAAACTTATAAAAAACTTCTATGCAGTTTTATTTTAATGAGGATGTGTATTCTGCAAAACTGGTACCTGTTAATGAACTAAATATATTGTGACGTTTATCACACAAAGAAAAACTCATTTTAGAATACAAGAGTGTATATATTATGCATTTTTTTATTTTAAGCTTTATATGACACATGCGAAGCTCATCCTAACTGTCTAAATATAACATTGATCGTGACATTTTGCTACTTTGTGTTTGTTTTTCTTACTTTTGCTGCATCCAAAAGGGTTGGTTTCATCAAGAAAGCTACTTCCTGCGATACATTTATCACATCTTCTGTTGGTCACAAAATCTTTACAAGGGCACTGACCAGAAACTGGGTCACAAAGGTCACTTTTACTTCCTGGCAGATAGCAGTCACATCGAGTGCAGCTGTAAGATAAATCAAGCCAGTTGTTCCATTATCAACTTTAACAAGGAAAAAACAAAGTGGTGTGATTTACCCACACACAACTGGTTGTATCATATGTTCTTTTAGAGGTAAATGAGCCTGCACATCAAGTTTATAATATTGAATTTGCGCAAGTTAAGATTAATTGGTATGGAGTTGTGAATAAGAGAACTTGTAAATATAAGCGATGCCACAAACTTTTCAGTTGAAAATTACTATCCAAAAGCAATATTTTTTCAAGAACAAAGGTGGAGCAAGCAACAGTTTATGAAACAATTTTATGCAAGCTTTGTTTATACCTTTGCAGCAGATAAGAGAAGCCACCATTTGCTTATCCTTTTTTCTGTTAAAAATTGACAAACATTTTTTAATTAAAATGTTTCATGTTTAAAAAGAAGCAGTGGATGCATCTAAGAACTTCCTTACTAAGTTAACAGTAATTTAAGAGGATTTTTTGGTAAAAAAATTGTGATGCAGATGAGGACAATGACAGATTAATAGATTGTTACCTATGTTTTGGAGAAAGACCACGTGATCTTCCATGAGTGATAAAATTATCTACGTCTTTTTACAAATGTAGCCCAGCAGAAGCAACAAAAGGCAAACAAATTGTTATCATGAGTTGAAGATCACATAGACTTCCTAAAATGCATGAACTCCATAAGCCCACAAGTTTAACACCTCAACTTCTTATAGCCTCTGCAGTTAATAATATCTGGCATCCAATCAGAATGTCTGAGACAAGAATATTACTATTAAAGTTCTTGTTTCAGGCATTAAAATTGGAAGCTGCATGAGAAGAGATAACTGGGCATTACCGTCCTTTGGTGTGTAAATGCATATTTTTGTATTGAGCACATCCCCTTTTCTGTCTGGTGAATGTTTAAAAAAATCTAATGCTTATGTATAAAATTCATGGACTAAAAAATATCACATTTTGATAAAAAGTATTTTTGTTTTTTGTTTGAATGGTGTTTTAATGCCAGTTTCAGCAATTTTTCAGCTATTTCATGGCGTCCAGTTTTTATTGGGGGAGGAAGCCGAAGTACCCGGAGAGAACCCAAGACCTGCGGTAGGAAAACTGGCAATCCTTGTCAATTAAGATTGGAGTCGAGTACACCCTGCCTGCAGTGAGATCGAACCCGCAATCTCAGTGTTTACAGACCACGTGATCAATAGTAGACGAACTACCTTGACCACTCGGCCACCGAGGCCTGGATAAAAAGGAAGTTTTCAATTTAACTAAAAAACTAATCCAAGTCTGTTAAGATCAAAATGGAATGGTATAAAAATTTTATTAAACAAATGGCCATTTACAGAAGAAGTGTTCAATCTGTTACACTGGCAACGATGCATTACATCAGTGTGTCAATGACCTCAATATTTAATTGGATTTTATGACAATTATTTTTCTTGTAATTAATTAAAACAAATTTCAACAAATTTTACCGACAAAGATGAAAATTAATACAAACAGACGTCAATTTGATCGTAAAGACATAATTATTAGGAATATTATCATTAAGATCAAAATTGATGTTTTACAGGTATGGTTTAAATCTTCAAACCTTTTATGACACAAGCCATATATAATTTTAGTTGTAGTTATTCATGGTTTTACAATGAATTTTAACAATTGGGACTGCTAATTTAGTTCTAGTTTTAAGGAAATCAATGTTCAAGAAATTGAAGCAGTTCACATTAATTATATTGGGGAAAGTTCCATACTTTTATAGGTGTTCGAGAAATCCTGGGTGTTCAAGCAATCCAAGTTCGAGCTACTGAAAACTTGATCTGTAACTAATGACAACTGGCACTCCAAATATTAGCTAAATACTTCAAAACATTTATAAAAAAGTCACAAAAACTGTTATGTTTAAGAAATTTACTGTCCAAGGGCCATTCCTTCATCAGAAATCATCAAACTGGAGTGGAATTTAAGTAACCAACTGACAGATGGCAAGAAAACCTGAAGTCCCCTTCATTGATGCAGGTAGGGGAATAATTATATATTTTGCTTGTTTAACCTTGACCAAAAAGGAACCTGTGAGCTACTGCTCACTCAGTATACTCCATGCTATTCACATCATTGAATTGACTAAGTCGCTAAGCAGTGAGGAAGTAGATATGTGATAGACCTGAAATCGATACTCACAATATAGAACCACATGGTTAGGTCACACAAAAAATTTCAAGTGGTCGTGAAAAGTAGTTGCTGAGAAAACTGTTACGAAGCTTATGTTGTGGACGAAAGGACGGACGACAGAGGTATAGCAGTACACCCCCCTCTTCTTCAAAGCAGGGGTATAAATTTATCCAAAAAAATGTTTGTTAAGGTAACAGTAATCAAATCAGTGAACAAGTTTTGTGGAATTAAATACTCTTTTTTCAATTTATCACTGCATGTTAAATTTCTCTTCAATCAAAACAGAACATGGTATGCTTGCTATTATAAGTAGCATCTTAAAATTGATTTAATGACCAATACTATAAAAAATACAATCTTTTTTAGGAATTAATTTGAAAATTTCTAAACTTTACACATCAACTTTACCTCAAATTAGAGAAAAATTTAGTTGTCATTTATTGACATGGTTGGTTTTTTTTTAAAAGAACAGTAAGAATGTAATTATATATTTATAGGATAATCAATTTGGCAGAGTGAATATAAAAAACATGATCACAAATGCCCTGACAAAAATGTCTGATTAAACAAGTACATGTATCTTGTTCCATGCACAAATTTAATCCGATTCATGAAGCAAAACACCTGATTATATTTTGGATTTTCACTCTGCCTAAAAGATTATCCTATTTTATATATATATATAAATCTCTTTTTGTCAAATTTTAATGATTGATCCAGCAATTAGATGAACAGCTAGTGGATGAATAACTGTAAAAGTGACATTTTTGTTGAAAAAAAAAACAAAAAAGGCAAATCAAAAATTATTATCACATATAATTTTATACTGAGATTTCTGTAAACGAGGAGTATTTGATATTCCATCCCTATCTTTATAATAATTTTCAAGAGTCCACTTACTTTCCGTTAGTTTTACTAAAGCTGAAATATTTCTCCATGCATTCATTGCATGCTCTTCCTGTGACCCCTGTCCCTAGTTCTTTACAGATGCACTGTCCTGTTAATGAATTACAGTGTGTCAAGGGTACTGTAGCTTTACTGTCACACCCACATGGGTTACACCCGCCACCTGGTGTAGGATTGAGGTAGTAATCTGAAATGTAGATGCCAGGTTTATATTGTGAAAAATAGGGCATCTAATGGGACATTAATGATACCCAGCCACGAAATAGTTAAATATATTTGTATATACTATACATCCACTATATACCAGAATATAGAGACAGAAAGAAATGAGTTATCTTTCTTAAACCAGAAAATTTCATTATTGTCAAATTTGAAAATTTATAAAGTGGCAAAACTACAATAATATTTTTCGGATCATCCTGAAAATTGAACTTGACCTGTATTTTATTGTACTGAACAGCTGTGCAAAATATCATTAAAATCTCTTGAGGCGTTTTCAAGTTATCATTTGGCAACTTTCCGGGGACAGATGGACAGACGTACGGACGACAGACAGACAGACACCAAACGAAACTGAGGGTATAACATAATACCTTGCCACTTTGTGTGGCGGGATATATAAACACAGAACAAATTTTGTTTTTTGTCCCACAATTGTCTTAAACAATTAGAAAATTCAACATTTTAAAACTTTCCTTCCCTCTGGTTTGACACACCTTTTACTCTAACTTCCACCGTGCCAGAACAATTTTATATCCATGTTCCAAACTAATTTTGTTTTATGGCTGTCACTCAGACTACCTGGACAAAATTGTAAGTAGTCTAAACCTAATTTCACTCATCCCAAAACATTTGTGTAGGTTTTACTTAAGACTTAATTGAAGTAAAACACAACCTGAAACAGTAAGTGTTGATTCTAAGGTAAAATCGGAACCAAAATCAGATAATATATATTGAAACTGTGCTGTGTAGGAGTTTTCCTGGATCACATTTCATTATGATAAAGACTATGATTTTTGATAATGTCAGTGTCACAAAATTGGCAGTTACCCCTCAGACTTTTGATTGATTGATTGTTTGATTCCATGTCTGCTTTAGGTCCAGCGAGCAGTATTTCAGCTATATTCAGGACAGGAACAAGTTAACAAACAATAAATCAACGGAAAATGGGGGTGGGATGGGTCACAGGGAATACAATGTATGGAAAAGTATGGAGTTTTGGGTAGGGGCAGAAAATTTAGCCTTTTGTAGCGGCTACAATGAGCCTACTTTTTTTCGAAATGTACAAAAGGGGTCTTTATCCTGCAAGGAGCATGGCACTCTCCAAACACGTTACCCACTACGGTCCACGGTCAGGCTTTCCGTATTATGACCTGACAACCCCCCAACAAGAGGGTCTCCCCTATCCGCCACCATGGGACATGCTGGGCTGCTCTGTTGGTCGAACACTGGGAACCCTCCCAGTATGGTCCCAGCTCAGACTTTTGATGGTCCTAGGATAACCTATGTCGGTTTGGAAAACTTGGAATTTTGAACACTGTTATGTTGCATTTCTTCCATATAAACTTAATATGAACATAATTCTAAATTATTGACCCATGAAAAAGACACATGTCTTGTAATTAAAGATAGTTAAGAAAGACAGGTTAATCTAAATTTAAGAACAAGTTAAAACTAAAAACCCTTAAAAATTAATTTACAATTAAGAGGCATGGCTTGAAAACAACATTTTTTTAAAACCCAAATTTTAACTTGCCCTATATTTTAACTTTTAAGGTTTTTTTAATTTAAAAAAATAGGCATAACTCAAAATTAACCCACAATGTTTACACAACTTTACTAAAATAAATATTCAGTGTTTACTCTAGACAACAACTGGGATAAAGTTTCATCAAATAGCTGAAATACTAACCATCTATACAGGTATTACATCTTCTACCTGATCTCTTTGCCAAACAGGTACACTGTCCTGTATTCTGATCACATGACAACGATGTTAAAGTCTTCCCATTCTCCGTCCCCGATGGATCACAATTACATGGCTGACATCCATCTGGATCAGTGATATTTAGTCCAAATGTGTTACTTTTACACTGGTTACAAGCCATTCCTTCTACGTTTGCCTTACAAATACAGTTTCCGTTGGTTTTGTTACAGATTCTAGTGTTGTTGAGAGTTCCAGCTAATTCACACGCACAATCAAAACATCCCTTGGTCAGAGAAGCACCAAAGCCAAAACTTCCATCGACACATTTGTCACAATTCAAGCCTTTAGTGTTTGCCTTACAGACACACTGCCCTGTAACTGGGTTGCAGACGGTTCCTGGAACACTTCCTTGGACGTTACATTGGCAAAGCACACATCCATTGTGAAAATCGTAATAACCAGCAGCACAAACGTCACATTTCCTTCCCACAACTCGGTCTTTACATGGACATTGTCCTGAACTTGTGTCACAGAACTGAGAGGTTGTTCCCATGGGGTTACAGTCACATGGTGTACAACCAAGAGGATTTTCATTGGTTAGATTGTAGTAACCATATTTGCATGCATCACATTTGTCATCTAAAATTATAAATGATGTTAAGAACTTAATAGGAAAAAATAAAGTGCAATAACCATTTAAAAAAGTATGGAAGAATGAAAATCAATAAGTTAAATCAAATATACAACTCTCAAAGGTTTCATTATCTGACATTATAGACAAGTATATGTAACTATGCAATCTTAGATGTATGAAAGATATCTATGAAAATCTATGAAACAAAAATGTTGAAGATTGCATGACGAGCGACTGTAAAATTTAAGATACAGTAAAACCTGGATAAACCGGCTACCTATGGGGCCGAACAATATAGCCGGTTTGGACAGTGGGCCGGTTTGTTCGGATTTGGAAAATCACCGGAAGTGAAGATGAAAAAGGGGGGTTTAAAAGACTACGGACACCTTTGATACACACTCGTTTTATATGCTAAGAATAAATGAAAGAAATGTAATAAAATGTATTATAATTGATAAAAGTTATAATATTCACTGATATTTTATATACACGAGTAATAATTACTCAATAGTTTACCGCAAAATACATGTCGGGGTTCCTTGCCTTTTCTCCATTTTTCTTTGCACGATAATGTCCTCTGTTAGTGATTGCATAAGCAAAAGAAACTACAGGTAACGATAATCTTTACTGTTTGCAAAGTTTATCAAGTATGCTATATGTCGTAGCATATTATCAGACTTAAATCTTTACGCGATCGTTTGGCGACGGAGTGTTACATTATCGTCAAATTTTCGCTCTCCATTTTTACTTTTGAAATTATTGGTTTTGAAAACGATTCGCATGTATTGAAAACATCGGTTCATTAATAGAATTCACTTTTGAAAATAATGCAAATTATGAAAATTAAATTAATGGTTTTGAAAACAATTTACCATTGTTGTACGCTTTGGCTCATTAATTAAATATGCCCTCAAGGAGACCTCACAAGTCATGTAAATTACCTTGTTTGGATAGCTATCAATTGATTAAATAAATACATCTGGTCATGTAAATTATTCGGTTTAAACAGGTAAATTTTAATTGAGAAGTGTGTATTGGTACTGGACATAAGGGTCGTAATTCGGAATACACGAGGTCCGGTTTATACAGGTTAAATTAACGAAGAACTTTAAGGGGAAAAAATGGGACCTAAACTTTCGACCGGAATCAACAGGAAACCGGTTTATTCAGGGGCCGGTTTTAAAAGGTTTTACTGTAGTTAGTATGAACTATGTCTGTCCCAAACTTCATGACATTATGTTTGTTTTTTTATGGTTTAAAGCCACTTCAAGAAACTTGTCATCTATATCATGGCTTCTTGTTTTTATTGGCAGAAGGAAGCTAGATTACCTTCAGCACAAAAACTGGCAATCCTTGCACACCCTGCATGTAATAAAGCTCAAACTGACAATCTTACTACTGACAGGCCAGGTAATCTTATAGAAGATGACTTCATTAACTAAATTAATCACTCATCTACTAAACCCCTTGAAATAATGTCTGAAAGTTTATAAATTAGTTGATGTAAAAGTATTTCAGCTATATTCAGGATGAGCATTTATACAATATCTGCATTTGAAAATTAATGAAATCTACTAATATTTTTAAAAATACAAATTTTATAATATTTCATCAATACATTTACAAGTCTAAATAAATTTTATTTAAGCATCTAGGCTCTGACTAGTCCTGTATACATACTTCTAACATTGTTTTTACAGTTGCAAACACCAGTAAAAGGATGACAGGTAATGTCTCCTTGTATTGTTCCCTTGGTAATACAGCTGCAATTGTTACAACCAACAAGATTGGTAGACTGTAGATTAAAGTATCCTGGTTTGCAGGTGTCACATTGTCTGCCTTCAACTAATGCTTTACAGCGACACTGACCCCCATCCTGAAAAAAGGTACAGAAAATGATCACATCATCATTAGCATTGAAATAGAATATGACATATTAACATTTCAGAACTTGTTCACAGCTTCAAACATAAAATGTTTCCACACACAAAAAAATAAAAAAGAATAATACACAAAAAATAGATGAAAGCATTTTGTATTGTTTATTATAAATAACTTATTGAAAATTCATTGTACTTCTTTTGTGTTTATGGATGAATGAATGGACAACAGAATAAATATATAACACAAATTTGGAAGTACAAAAAAAGCAATTTACACAACAACAACAAAAACATAAAAAAAGGTGAAAAATAAGGAGGAAACATGATTTGCTTGCAAACCTTCGAACAATCTAAATTTAAAGCTTCCACACCAGCAGGTAGACAATTGCAAGGTGAGCAGACGTCAATGTCATATTTGCTTTTTCCAACAGGTCTGTAGTAATAGGACATACAGGTGTCACATAACTGTCCAGTAGTGTTATGTTTACATCCTTGACATACACCGCCACCTCCAAGGTCATGGTTGTTGGGAAAAAGGTCAAGGGTAACATTATACACACAGCTGTCTGCATGGCCATAGCATTCACATGGTTTGCAATCATATCCATTGACCTGATCACCTTTCCTGTATGGCTTATTGTTATACAGAGGTTGACATTTTTGACACTAAAATCAATATACAAATAAATTATGGTTGCAATAATTATAAATGATTTTAATTATTAATTTCATCAATAATGTCTTTATTAGTTATGTTATTACATGTACAAGAAATGTCCATACAATAAGATTTTCATACTAAGTGGCCAAGTGATCAACTATTCATATTCACTTCAGATAGGGTGTGCTGACCTCAAACCTTAATTGACAAAGATTGTCAGTTTTCTGCCATGAGCTTATAAATGTATTTCAGCTTTCTTCCCCATATTAAGCTGAGAACTCAGAACAATGATACGGCTGAAAAATTGCTGAAAGTAGTACTAAACATCATTAACAGAACAAGCAAAACATTGGACAGTATTATGTTTTTTTAAGTTATAAATTGCATGATCTAAAGTTGTTGGGGTATTATAATTGCATTTATAAGTTTTATAATAGATAAATTACTTAGATAACCTGATCAGATATCTATTTGGTATTTATTAGCTGGCTTTCAACTCTCTTAACATTACATGATAATAAGAATGATTGCAACTGTTGAGGCTGGATTTAAAATGCTTTGTAGATAAACACTAATAGATCATGGAAAGTTATCTGAAAGACACAAAAACAATATTCTACTGTAGTGTAAAACCACTGCATGTGTCACATTTAACATACATGTGATATCTCACGGCGTGAGACAAAAACTCACGCAATTCTGATGGTCCCCACGCTCTCACGGCGTGAGACAACGATCTCACGCAAAACAAATAATGTAAAGTAAAAGAAAATTGATATTATTTCAGCACGAAGCAGTGCTATTTCGTAAGCCGCCATCTTTGTTTACAATAGATTTTTCATTGAGCGGTAGATAAATCCCGAGATTATCGAAATCACACTATTGATTATTTTTGGGTGTTACTAAATTAAGGAATATGGTCAATATTAATTGGAAATAAAGTGACAATGTTTTTTAGGGGTAAATACAAGTTAATTAATTAATTAAGAATTAGTTCAAAGAAAATAATATTTTTAAAGTTTATTTTTTACAACAATTTCTACTATTAACTCATGATAGAATTGTAAGGTCAACTAAATGGGAACATTCATGTACATAATGCTGGCTATAATTTTGATATAACAAATATTACAAAAATCTAGATTTACAACTTTCAAAGAGCTAAAACTTGCAGAAATACATCAACTTTTATTCATTTCATGAGTGTCAGGTACAGTCCAAGAGGGGACAAATATATCCAATACAGGCTCCACCAAGAACAACAGAGAATAATCATAAACATGGTTAAACATTAAGATGAAACAACAAAACAACAAACAAAATCAAAGAATGAAAACGCTAATAAAAACGCAAAATCAGGGTCGACTAAAAATCTCACACAAAATCATCAAATCTCACACAAAATTTAGTCCAGTCTCACACATTGGGCTGAGAGAAATATCACATGTATGCATTTAAACTGGATGAAACAATGTTAGAGTTGAACTTAAAAAACTAGAATTCACAGAAAACAAGTTGGAAAAATTAAAACTAATAGTTCTAGTTAAATTATACTAAAAATAGAAACAAATACCTTATTTCCATCTGTATGGCTGTTTACTGTACAATTACATTTGTATGGAAGACTGTTGGTGTCACAATTAAATGCATGTCCATTACAGTTACATCTAAAAATAGAACTGTATTATATTAAAACACTAATTCAAAAGATTATGTTTTTTTTTATTTTAAGTTTTCAATATAAGACAATGTAAGCAATACACATAAATTAAGTTCTAGTGATTGGAGAAGGTCCATGTGGAATTTCACTCAAACCGATGTTTTGTTTTTACAGGGATAAAAGAATCTTTCCCAATCACTGTTTTCAAGTACAATTTAAACAGGCAGTATTATTACATACATTTTTGTGAAGAAACCAATTGTTGAAATAACATGTTAAATTATTTAATCATTAGACTAAGTCAACTTCTAAGAACTATAATAAAAAAAATTAACAAACAGTAATTACATGAATATAGATCTAATCTATTTGTTCAAAATTAGTTTAACTGAAAACTTTCACTTTATCAACACCATGTTATTGTCACTGCAGGGCAAGTCTACATCATCACATTAAAGATCTGAACAAGGATAACACTAATTTATTTGATATTTATGGAGTGGGTACTAACACTTCATTGGTATTCAGTCCAAATGGTGACCCGGTATCATAAGAACACTTTCTTTACTGGCTTCTGATGAATCTACTATACCTTCCATTAACAACAAATTCAGACATTCCAAAATATTCATGTCTGAAATGATTGCTGTAATAGTGATCCTGTAGTCTTATCCTTACTAACGATGCTTCAACAAAACTAAGGAGCTCTGGGGTCTCATAGAACTTATTGTAAGCTGGTCTGCTCACAGGCTCTGGTGACAGGATATTGAAAATTATCTGTCCTTGGGAGTATGGCACTTCAGTTCTGTAAGATATACATGATAGTTAGCATTGAAAACCTTTAATTTTGTTTTGTTAAATATAGGTCTATTCTCAAATTAGGATCAAATTGTCATTTATAGAAAAATTAATTTTTATTTAGAACCCTTACTCCCAAGTCAGGGGTTCTGAGTCCACATTCGCTCATCATCATCCATAAACTCAGAATCCCTGTCTGGGAAATGTTTACGTATTTTAGTTATTGTTTTTGCGTGACAAATAAAAACTCAGTAACTTACCACGTATGGTCCAGCTTACACTCCTTTTGTAGATTAAAAAATGTGGAAATTGAATTCATCACTTTATTTTCCACAGTTATATAGCATTTTGAAATGCGGCGGATTTTTCATTGTGATAGAGCAATTTTTTATAGTAAAGTTTGACCTAAATTACAACGAAAGTGTATGTTTGGAAGAGTCCATTGTCGTTTGTTCGAAATCCTTCGGGTAATATCATCTGCAGTTAAGGCGGGAAAATCCTTGCAGTTTGTCCGAATACCACTGAACGTTACAAAAGCAGACGATCTTTTTGAAAACAACGCGAGGTCCCTGTAGAAACTGAAATGGCTGCATGACTTCCTATGTAAAATTCCTGTAGCAAATGTCAAGGATGATTTGGGACTTGTCAACAACAAAGGCATAATAGGAAATACGGAGGTGTTATCGTGTAGAAACTCGTGTTTTAAATTGGATTTTAACACTACAAAGGTACAATATGGAATAATAAAAAAAATGCAAGCAAAACACTGAGCACAGCGGAGTGTAACTTTTAGTATAATAAATTTTGTAATCTTATAATTTTTTGTATTTCCTATTAAAACTATAATTATGATAATGGATTATAAAACCAACTGACACATGCGGAATGTACAGCCTGATATATAAAACACATTTAGTTAAATTGAATATTCAGGGACTTTTTTAGCGCTGGCCACTTTCGTCATTGACAAAATCATTTGAAAATTGACGATAGATTTCTAAATCAATTTCGTCACCTGATTTCCAACAAGTACTAAAATTCATTCTACCAAGTGTAAAACGACATATTTATGACCCCAAAGCCAATTAACAGGAAATTTAAATATTTCACCTTGATAGTTTTAAACAGCAGGTGTCAATCGTCCAATCGATAATTTTACAGGTAATCTGATTAACATGATTAAGTGGTGCTCCTGGTCAATATTCGCAAACTAAAGTGTCGTAGTTCGAACTGATGCCCACAGACTTCCACCTTTTGATTAAATATGTAATGAAAATAAAAATTGCAAAGATTTTGCGTATTTAACTCATTTTTCGTATGTTTTGCTGGTTTCAACTGGATTACGCGCCATTTGTGTACATCCGGGATACGTCTAATTACCGATGGCTTCCACTTGGAAAATGCAGAGTACAACGGCCCTTAATGAAAAATTGTAACCGATTGAAAAATAAACGCTTTTTAAATAAGTCTTTAAATTAAAATTCTATGAAAATTTATAAACATTTTGTTATAATCATTTTTTAAAACAAACTTATACACTGCAATTCAAAGAATATAGTTTTTTATACTATGATATTTCAACAGTACAATGAATGCATGCTTCTCAGCAGATGATTATATATATGGCTCATCCGCTAAAGTGACTAAAGCCCTCAAAATGCTAAAAAATTCCCTGATATTAAATGTCAATCAACTTCTGCATACTTTTAACTTCTTGACAATAACTTAATCTCTTGTTAATAAACTAATCCCTAAACAGAATATACATACTCTACAAACTGTAAACAGTTAACTGAGGTTGATGTGATGAGGGGTCCATTATTTGGTTGACTGAAGTATTGTTGACAGTCCACTGCATAGTACTGCCAAGTAGTCCAGGGGGATGAGGAATTCTGCTTCCTTTCTATTGTCAAAGCCTTTGGAAATGGACTATAAAACTGTAGAACTACATAAAATACCTGAAGCAAATTTCAGAATATAAGTGAATTACATTTTGTTTGTGTTTGTTGATAGAGAAAAGGTGGAGGAGATAAAGGTATGAATAATAAACACTTAACAATTAAAACACTTTTAATTTATGATAATTTTTATAACCTTAACTGGCTCATTATGAATTTAAAACTTATTTTATTATTTTTATTATTATTATTATTATTATTTTGCTTGTAATAAATTATATTCTTTTCTTTGTAATTGAAATCTTGAACTCCAATTTTATGTCTAAATATTTGCATATATATAATCACTCAGATTTTTTTAATAAAATACCTAGACAGTTAATGTCATAGATTTTTGCATCGAACACAAGTCTAAATTTTGTATGGTATATTTCTAATAAATAAAAGTAAAAAAACCACCAGCTGAATGGAAGTATTCTGCTGTTTTGCCAAGGACACAGTACAAACAACTCAAATTATAATTTAATAGGAAAATGATAGCAAAAATAAAGTTAAACAACTGTAAAAAAATTGTTATAAATCATTAGGTGAAACAGTCAGGATTTTATTTTGGCATTTGGTCCTATAGCTATATATGTTGACATTATAATGCAACACCATTTTTATTAATGATTCGTCACAAAAAACATTAGGTCAGGAACTTCTTGTTGTATGAGGTAGTTAAGCTAGTATAATTAAAGTGTTGCTAATACATTCTAACGAATATGCTTATTAATGTACTATTTTCTTGCTTTTTTGGTCTGAATTTCAACATATACTTAGCTAACTGTCTGCTATAAAGATGCTACTTTTTGGTCTGGGGCACCTAGATGCCATCATTTACCTTCTAACTGCTGAAAGTGGCATACAAACTCAAATAAACAAACAGACAAAATCATAACATACAACATGAATAAAATGTCAGAAAAGAATGTGCATGTATTTCTAACCTGAAATAAATCTCCAAGATCTATCATAATATATACTTCATTCTGGAACTTTGATATCCATAGACTGTTACTGTCGCCATCATTTATATATTCCAGGACATGTGCTTCTTCATTTAGTCGAAGAACAACATCTCCGCTGTTGTCAACAACATTGTTAGGGATGCAGTAATGAGTTTTATCTGGTCTCACTCTTGGGTGAGAAGGGGGGCAACGACATTCTGACTGATATCGTAACTGTGGTAAAAATCCTGTGTATACTTCTTGAATTTCCCTAAAAATTAAAATTTAAAACTAAGTTTCAACACTCTACCAATGTTGGTAATTAATTTTCTTTCTGAATATAGTACAGCATTGTATATACCAGGTACAATAGAAAAATCAATGGTAAAATCCATATTGCATGCTGTATCGCCACAAGGCTTTATTGGTTGAGTGGTGAAGCAGCATGTGATATGTGTTTTGCATGTATTGTACTGTATATCATATATTTAACTTAATAAACTAGAGATTTTCTTAGAGGGTTATGAGACAGAATATACAGTACGTGTTTAGCTATGTGGCAAAGGGTATGCAATACAGAGTACAGGAGGTAATATGCCGCCAGAGGGAAGAACCTTTGCTGAATGTACAAAAATCCTGTTTTTAGTACTTAATATAGGATTAAATATGGTAATATACCTTTTGAATCATTTATATTGAAATGCAATGCATCCACATGACTAAATTTTAATATCTTTTTTTCAATTTAAAATTACAGACAGATAACACATTTGTATCAGCCTCATATGAAAGGTTTGCTCCAATAAATCTATCTTTGTTACCTGTTTGATATTGTTGTAGAATAGATGAAGACATCTTGAAGCCTTCCTAAAAACTGCTCTCCTCCTGAATAATTTTGTCCAACTCTCAAGATACCATTTCCATCAAACAAGAAACCAGTCAACTGCACAGTCCATGTTGGTAAAAAACCAGGTCGAATACCATTCACATAGAAACTTAGAATGTTTTTGTATGCCTGAAACAGAAAGTCTTACTCAATACAGTAATTTCAATTTGTAATTTACATTTATAACTGAGTTATACACCTGCTAACATGATTTAAATATTTTTATGTTTTAAAGTTCGTCATATTCATCCTTATGGCAGTAAGAGTACTTCTGGACTTTATTTACAATTTTACTTGTACAAAATATTTTTTCCTTCAATTTTAAATTTCAGAGAAACAAAACCTACTACTGACATGTTGTACCAATAAAGATTCAAAGATTTACACATTGGTTTATATTTCCTCTTCTTAAATGTACCAAATCTTTTTTTGTTAAACTAGTCATAATGAGAGTGTTGAAAAAGCTTTAAGAAACAACGAGAATTCACTAACTGTTTTGTACTAAAAAGGTAAAAATTATTTTGGTTTGCAACAAATTTAGCAGAATCTAAATACATTTCTGCCAAAAAAAGATTTCTAGTTTCTATTCAAGAAAAATTTTAAGTAGTGGAAGTTATACTAATAAATTATTATTATTTAGGCTTTCCCCTTTCTGAGTTTCTTATTCTTTTTTTTTTTTTCTGCCAAGTTTTATTTTCCCATTATAAATTTTGTTTGCAACATGTCGCAAAGACATTTTGTTCTGTGTAGGTATTAGACATGACACGTTCGCAGTTAACCCTGGCACACCGAACACTTTTTATTTATAAAGTTATTTCCCCTATCACAAAAAAGCTTGTTTGCAGATTAACTATGAAACCGTAAAAGATGTTGCAATAAAATTTATACCAACATGTTCTGTGATTGATAAAGATACTTTGTAACATATCGCAATAAAAAAGTTTTCCCCTCATTATATGAGAGTTAATTCTCATTCTTTATTGAAAGTTGATAGTGTAATTTATTAACTCACGAACCAGAAGTGATAGACTTGGGATTTCACAAGTTGGTCATCATTGACCTTGACCTTGAAAAAGGCCATAAGGTCAAAGGTCAAGGTCACATTCTAAATTGACATTGCGGTGTGTGTTATTCTCCTCTTGAACCATAAGAGCTAAAGAAATAAATCTTTTACCAAAATTTAGATCATATTAAGGTCTTGAAAGGTCACTTAACATGATTTTACTTTTGAAAGAATTATCTCCCTTGGATCAATTAAATATAGTGTAAATAGCGTTATCTCAGTAACTATAACATATTTTGACCTCAGATTTTCTGTGTTGTTGATTGTTGACCTTCAGCAAGGTCAAGGTCACAAGTAAGAGGTCAAGGTCTAGTGATTTTGTTTTTAATTTTCATTTTCTATGTAAGTTATTATGATTAATGTTTACTTTGGATAAATAATATATGCAAAAATCAAAAGGTCAAAGGTCTGTGAGAATGTCTTACTTTATGACCTTTTTTTATTTCAAAAGATATACAAATGGTTTTTTCATTGATTTATTAACATTGCGAAATGGATTTAATTTGAACAAAAAAGGGGTTGAGGTCAAGATCATAGTGTCCTACAATTTGACCTTTTCTATTTTAACAGTTATTTAAATAGTATTTTCTTTAAATTTTTTAACTTTATCAAAGAATGAATTATGTTTATATGTAAAATTTTAAAGTCTTTTAACTCTTGTACATATAGTTCTGTTTAATTCCCTTATGTGGAAAGCCTATTAATTGTTCAAGAGAATGATTGAACTTATTATTATTATTATTATTATTATTATTATTATTATTATTATTTAAAGTTTAAAAGTTTTTAGTTAAAATTTTCAAGAAAACATAGATAAATGAAATTGAATTTGATGAATTAAACCTTGTGCAAAAAATCAAAACACAAAGAAAATCTTCATTTCAGAGAAATTATATATTACCTGGAGAGCTAAATGTGTCCACGTTTTAGCTGGTATAACTTCATTCAGAGTAACTGTGTATATCCCATCAGCAGTCCGATACTTAAAAGTAACACCAGTTTGATCTAACTTAAGCTGATATATGATCTCTTTACTGAGTGTGGAATATTTCTGAATAATAGACCTGTGATTAAGAAAATAAACAGTTTTTTACACATTGCTATATTGACCTGACTTGAGCAGAATTTTAACATTTGTAATACATTTCAAAAAATGATTTACTAAAATTATAAATTTCTCAAAAAATGAGTATAGAATGCTGAGGCCCCAGTATAGAATGAGGTATCAAAACATAATTATCTCACCCCTATAAAATAAGATTGTATTCTGAATATAATAAATGCTTTACAAAAGCGGTACATTGCAGGCTCCTGTTCTTAATTGCAATTAGATTGTATCCATCACTGATGGCACTGCTGAAGTTTAGGTCAAAGGACATCAACCATGGCATGCAACACATTGCATTGATATAATCTTCCCTGTATACAAAATATCAAAAGCCTACCTCAAAAGACAAAAAAGTTACAGGCTGACACGATTTCTGACATGGACACACAGACAGACAAACTCACTTTAAGTCGTCCGCCACAAAGCGGCGGGGCCTAAATAAAAAATATTTTTATCTTGCCACTTCTTCTTTCTTGTATAATGTATCCTTTTAATTAAGTTAAAAAAAGAATAAATATAGATCAAAATAAAGTAGATCTAATTCCATATACCCCCAAAAGTCATAAATGCATGCCTAAATATTCTCCAAGGAAATGATCATCAAGTTAGTCAGTCTGATCAAAGACAATCTTTATTGATTAAGACAGAAAGGGTTCAATTATCATTAATTATTTACAAAACTCAGGGTATACACATGTGTAATCTTATGTTAAATAATATTAAATTAAAGTATTTTAAAAAGATATATCTATGTTCTATGTGAAACATTCCACAAAATACACCATTTCAGGATGAACAAGTCTTTATTAATATATTATATTGCATTCTGGGATTTCTTTGAAAAAAAAAGAGCCAAAATCTATGTTTCCCCATATATGCTGAATATTTTGTGTCTGAATTAATGCACTGTATTTTTTTTAATAAAGATGCACAATTAAATCTCCCTTCTATTTTACAATTAAATAATGTTGCCATTTAATTTATTCCTGTGAATATTCCAAATTATTGCTGGTTTTCAAACTTACATAGAAGTAATCCATTGATTTAATATAAAAAGTAAGACAGGTATAAACATCTGTAATGTTCTGACTTTAGGTTATATTTACAGTACGAGTCATTTACTGCATCTGATTTACAGCAAATGGGCGTGTATCGAGTCCGACTTAAGGTTGTGAGTGCTATGAGTGGTCATTTATGTCATAATTCTGCTATTTCTATCACGTTACTTTTAAGAAGTATTGTGATAATTTCAATTTCTCTATCATGATTCTTCTTAAAAATAACGCATAACTTTAAATTTCGTTTGTAGCACGATACTTCTTGAAAGTAATGCATTACTTTTAAGACCAATTATCCCTAAGCACCAAAATAACTGGGACATGACATGTCTCAGATTTTGCTAATTTTAATTTCATAAGTTGCAATTGACCATTGGATCATAAAAATGATGACTGTTTGTTATGATTGACCACGGTTGCCATGGTAACTGAGGCGGTCATTTTTTATCATTTCTCATACTGCGAAATATCCTATATTCAATTCCCAATGTGTAATTCATAAATCAATGCATATTCAATATAATGTTTTATTTGCTTAATTCAATACCTCATTGGCAATATTCAAAACAGTTTCAAGACTAAACATAAATGTGTAGTCAGAACGAGGCCATCTAATATGACAAGAAATCATGCATTTTTTCTGGAATTTTTCTACTAAAAAAATACCATTTTTGCCACTTTACTGACTCCATTTTCAGAAAATGCACCAATCACAAATACTCATCATGGATATAATTACATAAATTGATGATTAATATTCAAAAGTTATAAAAATCTCAATGGGGTGACAAAAGATGTCTATAGAAAACACTGTCAAAGATGGTTACCATGGTAACTTGAGAAAAAAGCCATTATTGTATTGTTCAGTATTTCCATGAAACTACTGTTTCTCTTAGGAATAAATTAAATCATCCTTAATTATTATTTTTAACAGACATACTATAAACTTAAACTGACATTGAAATCATTTCAGGGTACAGTGTCTCAAGGTCAAGGTCAACTAAAAATTGAACTTTCAAATATGAAAATCTCGAAGCAAAATCAATTTTAAGTGACCTTGAGAATAACACAAGTGACCTTGAAAGTTTTCTAAGGTCATACTAAGTTGAAAAGATCCTTTTAGGTACATATGATGACAACAATTGTTATCTTGGCTCATATTAGAAGTATGGTCATACATGTATTTAAATATCGAAAAATTGCCGTTTTTGTTTTATTACCATAGTAACCAACTTTAACAGTGTTTTTTAAAGACATTTTTTCTTACCCCATTGAGATTTTTAAAATTTTTGAATATTAATCATCAATCTATGTAATTTTATTCATGATGATTATTTGTGATTGGTGCATTTTCTGAAAATGGAGTCAGAAAAGTATCAAAAATGGTAATATTTTTTACCAAAAATTATAGAGAATAATGCACTATTTCTTTACATGTTCAATAGTCTCAGTCTGATCACACATATACTTAAAGTGTTGTAACTGTTTTGAATATTGTCAGTGAGATATTGAATTAAGCAAATAAATAAATTCTATTAAATATGAATCGATTTTCCCCTGAAAAATTGGGATTTGAATATTGCCCTTTTCACTGTATTTTAATCGGCCCAAAATGGCTGCCACGGTTACCGTGGCAACCGAAGTCAAATCATAACAAACAATAATTATTTTGTGGTCCAATGGTCAATTTCAACTTATAAAATGAAAATCAGCTAAATCTGAGACATGTCATGTCTCACCCTATACGGAAATCCGTTGATCCTTATGGAGAATTGGTGTTAAGAAATATTATGATACCTGAAATTCAGCTGCATTTCATTAACCAATTGGAAGAAACGTTACAGGTATAATTCGGTTATAGTCAAATCTTGTATATTTTTGGGGGAGCAAAATACATGAAAGTAAACTGAATTTCACTAGATCCCATTATATCTCACATTAGTTTACAAGATATGACTAGAGTTTTAAAGTTGGATAATATATATATATGTTACTTTCTAAAAGTATCGTATTACAAGTGAAAATTAAAAGTAAGGCATTACTTTTAACAACTATCACATCACTTTTATGAAGTATCTCTATACTACTAACAATTAATGCAATAGAAATAACACAATTATGGCATGAACAGCCACTAGTAAACTGAACTTTATATCTTAATTGACGTGCATATTTTTCTGTCAAAGATCTGGGGTTTTCATTTGGTACTCCAGCCTCTCCCATTAAAAACTGGATGCAATGCTAAGCTTAAATAACTAAAATTTCATTAAAACCCATCAAACAAACAATATTTTTATAATATGAATGCTGCAGTTGTAACTATCTGCTTTTGTATTTAGAAAATGTTGAATAGTGTTGCCCAACATTGATTTATTGGCAATTTGCTTAACAGTGAGCTGTATCCAGGATGAGAACAAATTATTAAAAAAATACAAAGGATCCAGACCAACAGGAACAAATTTGTCACTGCATTATTATGGAGTATTGGGTAGAGACAAAGAAATTTTTGTAGCAGCTACAATCAAACTGCTCTTTTTCAAAATATACAAATGGAGGCTTTATTGTGCACGAGAGTGTTCCACTCTCCAATACATTTCACCATGGTTCGTGGTCAGCCTTTCCACATAATGACCAAACAACTCCTCATACGAAAGGGCATCCCATATCCACCAACTGGGGACTCACTGGGCAGCTCTGTACAAACTATAAATTATTCATAGTTTGAAAATCATACTCTGCATTAATGGCAACCAAATTAAATATTAACAAATACAGTATGCAAACATAGTAAGCATAATCCCTTAGCTGCTTAAAGTTTGGCCCAGTCTATCCATGTTTTATTTGTGCTTGCTTACTGTGGTTTTAAAAAAATGATCAAACACTTCTTTACTCACCCATAATTCCCTTCTTCAATCCAAATCCACAAAGTAAATGTTACTGCTCCTTCATCATATATATCTGGTGTTCCTGATGGTGTTATATAACAGTCAGGACCAGAGTTCATAAAATACATAGAAAATTGTCCAATTATACTCTGTGGTCTTTTGTTAAAATTATCTTTCATTATACATTTTCCTGTTCCATTACTTGTACCTACAAGTAATTCCGTTGGTATTGGAAGTTGTGTCCTGTTTGGACAAGACTGTACACAAAAATCCTGGACACACTGGTCTATAGATGCTTTATAAATAGAACTGATGCAATATGCATTCCTTGTAGGGATTCCACATGTACTGTCAGAGGGATCAGTTGTAACGGGACAATTTTGAGCAACATTTATTAATGCAGGAAAAGCCTTTTGTCCTAAACTGAAGTTGATCGTGAATGAAAATAAATAAATTATAAACAATGTCATTTTACATATTGAAGGTTTAAATGCACACAAATTTGTTACTCGGGTTTCGTCCTGTATTTCCATTAATAGAGCACCAACAATCAGAAAGCATAATCTGAAAAAAAATATTTCCTTTTTATACACATATATATGGTTTGGAATTTGTTTTATTCTAAGATGAGAACTATCTGTAAAAACTATTTTGAAAGAAGAATGAAAAGACAAATACATTTTAACAAATTATTTTAAGAATCAATCACTAACCATACAGCATACAGAGTACTGTAGAGCTAATTTATAATTCTGAATTCTCTATTGTAGTAACAAAACTATCAAATAAGACATTTTTAAACTTAAAAAAAACCTGCAATTTTTATAGTATATAGAAAAGATATGTAAAAATGTTAAAACAGTTCTTACCTGTAAAATTATTTTTTTAATTTGTGAGACTACTCTTCTTGTTATTGTCCATGAACATGAAACAAAAAATAATAGTAAAAAAAAATCTTAGCTTAATCACAGAAAAACAGATTAATAAATAATAAATGCATTTTATTGTTATTTCCTGACATAGTTATCTAATTCAACAGCTCCATACCTATACATATGGTCAGGTAAACAATTAACAAGCCTGTCCAAAATCAAAAATCAATAAAACCTGACAACACATCATTAATTATTTAAAATAACAATGTGTAATTATTAAGTTTATTTTTTTTCCAATCTGGTAACACCCATATATGATAGCAGCAAGATGAACAACTCAACCGTTCATCAATTAAAAGCAATCTCTTAAATTGAAAATCAAACAACAGAATGTTGAAGAGGTTTTTTTTTTATTCTCTAAAGATTGGTATTGGATAAATAATCATGACTTTTTTCCAAGACTTGGAAAATACTAAGAAACCTACGCAGACGATTCCGTAACAGCAGATACACAACATCATTTATAATGTGTGCAATCTTTCTATGATGTTTCAGAGATCTGGGTTATAGCTGTAGCAGGAGTTGATTACTATAATAGGAATCATCTTATGTGAAATTTGCTAAAAATTGCATAAGCTGAAATGGCCAATTTGCAAAGCATGTGCCTTAATAAATTGGAATGGTTTACATTTTGTTGAGAGATTTTGGGTCTAAGTGTCAAAAAATGTGGGAGGAGTTGATTACACAAGAACAGAACCACCATGTAATAAATGAGCTAAAAAATGGCCCAAGTTCTAATGCATAGGCAAATAGGAAAAACAATTTCATGAGATCAGGTGCACAACTTCAATAGGTTTGCAATCTTTCTATGAACTTTTTCAAGGATATGGTTTGAAAGCTGTAGGAGGAAATGATTACATACAATAGGTAATGTCTTCTGAATAATTATCTGAAAAATGACATGACAAATTTCTTAAGCCTGAAAAAGTGGGAAAAAATTCCCTGAACAATTCCATAACAGCAGGTGCACAACTTCAAGGTGTGCAATTCTGTGACGTTTCAGAGACCTAGATTATGAACTGTAGGAGGAGGTAAGTACACAAAATAAATATCTTATTCTCGAAGCCTGCCCACCCATCACTTGGACTTCATCATACTATATATATCATATCTTCTGCAAATGTTCTGAAAAATGAATAAGTTCCATAATAGCAGGTGCACAACTTAAATACATGTGCAATCTTTCTGTGAAGTTTCAGAGATCTGGGTTGAAAACTGTAGGAGGAGTTGATTAAACAAAATAAATACCCTAATATCCCTGCCTGCCCACCCATCAGCCTGACTTCATTTTACTGTAACCCAGTTGGCACTTGCTGCATACCAGGCCAAAAAGGCATATGGATAAAAGACAGAGTTCCCAAGTCTGGAAAAAGGCTAAAAAACTACTTGAACAGTTCTAAAACAGCAGATGCCTAACTTCAATATCTTTGAAGTTTTAAATCAGAGATCCTAAGGTTGAAGGCTGTAGGAGGAGTTCTGATGATTATTCAATAAAAAGGTAGTCTTCTCTAAAATTTGTTGATAAAAGACAGACTTTCAATTTTTGAAAAAATGGGGAAAAAATATTAAACTATTCCATAATAGCAGGTGCACAACTTCAATATGTGTGCAATCTTCCTGTTAAGTTTCAAAGATGTGGCTTAAAAGTTCTAGGAGGAGTTGATTACAGATTGAAAACAGGTGCAGTCTTCCGTAAAGATTGCAGAAAAAAGACTAAATTCCCAAGTCTGGAAAAATAGAAAAGCATTTTTTTAACAATTCCTTAATAAAAGGTTTGTTTGTTTGTTTGATGGTGTTCAACGCACTTTCAGCAATTTTTCAGCTATATCATGGCATCCAGTTTTTATTGGGGGAGGAAGCCGGAGTACCCGGAGAAAACCCCTGACCTGCGGTAGGAAAACTGGCAATCCTTGTCAATTAAGATTGGAGTCGAGTACACCCTGCCTGCAGTGAGAATCGAACCCGCAATCTCAGTGTTGACAGACCACGTGGTCAATAGTAGACGAACTACCTTGACCACTCTGCCACCGAGGCCCCTTAATAAAAGGTTAATAACTTTAATATGTGTGCAATTTTTCTGTGAGGTTTCAGAAATCTAGTTGACAGATGAAATAGAAGTTGATTACTTTACACAGAATAGGTGTCCTTCTTCCCTGTCTGCTACCCACTGCTTTGCCAACAAAAATACTATAACCTGGCTTTGCACTTCCTGCAATATGGCCGAAATTAGAAAAGATCACATAATTTTACATTTACTATGAAGTAATCAAAAACACAGAATACAAGTCAAAACAGATAGTTAAAAGGTCATTTTTCAAACATATACAATAAAAGTAATTGATACAACCTTTGTATGAATGCAGGATTTATAAAATTCCTTTTCTGTTAAATTTCTTCACATCTTTAACAAGACCATTTTCAAGACATCTGTAAGTATTAATTTTCAAAATAAAATTGCATTGCTAAAATCAGAAACAGCTTTTGCTTCAACATAAACAAATTATAACATATTATAAATTAATATGTCATACCTAATAGCTTTCCAGTGGGAGTTATGGCTTGGTAATTTTAACAGCCCTTCACTAGACACGTCCTCCTCGTCAGATGTGGCTCATACGTAAATCATTTTTCACCACGATTGTGGTGTCAAA
Organism: Limnoperna fortunei; assembly: GCA_944474755.1. Classification (NCBI taxonomy): domain Eukaryota; kingdom Metazoa; phylum Mollusca; class Bivalvia; order Mytilida; family Modiolidae; genus Limnoperna; species Limnoperna fortunei. The sequence goes on from OX104113.1 coordinate 52,770,300, forward strand.
ACATTTAAAGCATGTCATATTATAATATTTTTTATCAACTTCTATTACATCACTGAATCAATATTTACTTAACTTACATACATCTTTGTTTAAAACAATTTATTAACTTAATTATTTCTTAAAAATTTTCTTTTAGTAACTTTCATAACAGTACTTCAAAATTACAACAAGAGATTTTGTATTAATAATTCAAAGAGGATGATGTAAACCCAGGAAATGATGGTATTACCCTAGTTGTTAATCAGTGTTTATCATTTGTATTGAACTATTCATATGGACTCGTAGGAAAATCCTTTGCATACAACTGAAAAAACGTTATTCGACTCTGCTAAGATACGGATTAACCCAATCTGTTTTTTGTCCATGTTCTGTCTTTTATAATCCCTTCGTAAAACAAAATCAGTTTTAATAAGAGCATGTTAATTTGATCAAGCGTTAACTATCAGCAAATTCAAGAACTAATCCACTAACATTGCTCCAAATACTTTACCAGCTCTTTTGTAAATAAATTCTAACTTTGTGTTACCTCCTGTTACTGGCAAATCCTGTTATGATATAAAAAAGAAAATAGAGCTTGTAAGTGACACTGCAGAACCGTTTAATTAGCTACACCATGGCTATAACAAGCTAATGGTCTTTGAATACTTTCAAGCTGTGTAAGTTGTACTGTTGGAATTAAGAGTCAATATGTTTACACCTAAAATATCTTCTCAAATCTATTAACTGGACAAGAATTTCTTACACTGGAATAAATTTGTCAGCTTTGTCATTTAAATATAGTTCACATAGTTGAGGTGTACTTTTATGTGTTACAAGTGCAATGTACATTACATCATGATTTGCATGAAGTTTTCATGAAGTTACACAACAATGCAACCAACATGTTATATTTTTATCTGCAGATGTCAATTTCATTTCCTGCAGTGTCAAGGTGAAATGTACTTTACATCAGACATTATTTTGGTCAATAAATATCCATGAATGTCATAAATATATTTCTTTCTACTCCACCCAACTCTTAACATGGTTTAAAACATTTTGTTTCCATCATTCATTTGAAGTTTCAGAAAGATGTTGTTCTTCAATTCCTTAAAGGGCTTAAAACTTCGTTAGAAAATTATTACAGGACTTTCTCGCCATTCCTAACATCTAAGTTTAAGATCTACTAAACAGGATAAAAGCATATTTGTCATTAACATTAAAATTTTAAAATGCAAAAACTATATTTGTAAAATTCATTTGTTTTATACATTATATGTTAATTCTTATAAAAATCATCTAAAATGTTACAGAAAGTTAAACATAAAGTTATACATTTGAAATAATATAGTTAAGACTTGAATGCATTCTTTTGAAGTTTCATGCATGTATGAAAGTGTTGACTAAAGCACATTTTTCAATGAAGCATGGTAGCATGAAACTTCAAAAGAATGCATTTAATTCTTCTTAATACATTTTTTATTTAATAAACAATGAGAAAAAATTGATGACAAAATTTAACTTAAACCTCCATTTTGTTTTGAATTATTACAATGCCACAGTGTAATGATGTTTATGGAGCACCAGAGCTGACAAGATACATTGTTATGACCACATGACCAAATTTAACCAAAGAAAATGATGGATTTCAATGAAATGTATATGTAATGTAATAATTTGTTGCACATTCAATATCTTACAAGCTGGAGGCCAAACAGAACCTTTTCGCGAATGGCTGCCATCCCAAGTATACAAACACTGAAGCTTCCTGATCATTACTGTACCAATTAAAGGCTTGCTTTTTAAAACACAAACAATTTATATGTATGACCATACATTTTTGTTCTTAAAAAAAAATGAAAGTAATGATAAGTGTACTACATTCATCCTATAAGAAAAATAACTGAAATAATAAACCAGAGGCTCTCAAGAGCCTGAACATAAATCTGATTTATATAAGCAATGAAGATGGCATTTAACAAGACCTGTAAGCTTCATTTAAATTGGTTAACAGGTTCAAAAAAGAAGCTGTTAAACAATTTTATAACATACAGGGTCTTATGTTAAACTAAGTCTTGTGGTAGAGGCCATTTTGAATTTCCAATTGGCATAAAAAACATAAACTTTATGGAGTACTATTCAATGAATTCTGGTGATAAGTTTTGTTTCAATTGGTTAACAAGTTTTAGAGAATAAGTTTTTTTAACTGTTTTCCTATTTTTTTTTTTTGGCAAATACATTGCTAACTCGGATAGGGTAAAGTGGTCGCTGCAAACTGGGAATTGGCAATTGGGAATCGGAAAACTGGAATGCTACCCTGTTGGAAATCAAAATTCTCATCTGTTTATTGTGATTTTAAGAGAACAAACATGGCTATACACTAGGAAGAAACTTACCTATCAAATGTTTGAACACTTTTTTCTGTTAAATATTAGAGAAAAATGCTCAAAAAGGTTAAATAAATAGAATTTATAGGTGAATTTGTTACAGCAAAACTAGTTTAGGTTTTAGGTTTTAAACCGGTTTCAATGAAGTTTTCAAAACTGGTTTTGGTTTAATGATGAGTAACAAATAATTGGTTTTCGGTTTAGTTTTAAGAAATTAATAAAGAAACATTCTTTTTAATAGTTAATAGGAAGCAAAGATTATGCAATTATAAATTGGGAAAAACAAATTCTAACATTTGTTGCATATGCTTCTATTCAGATGACTCTCTAAAAATTTTGTTGGGACTTTGTTTTCGAAATCTTCAAATGTCAAAGACTTTGTTTGACAATGTTTATGTTTGTCTTTTATTAGTTTTCCCATTAAACAGCAATGCTATGTTCTAGTAAAGATTTATCTTGTTTCTTTGATTTTTCAAAATATTTCTTCATTTATCTTTACAACATCTCCACATTGCGACATTGAGTGCCGCAATTTTTTAATACTCAAACCTAAAATCCTAAACCGCAAACCACCCCTGTATGTGGTTTGGATGGTTTGCGAAACCAGTTTCAGTTTGCTACTAACAAACGGCAAACCAGTTTAGGTTCCAAACTAGTTTCAAACCTGTTCTCATTAACAAATAGAAAGTTAATAAACTGAAACTGGTTTTGCCCTTACAAATACGCCCTATATAAAGCTTAACAAAATAAACCATTATGACAATAACAAGAACAAAATGTGTCAAGTTACATTTAAAGTTCATAACTTCAAATACAGACAGAAAAAAGTCAAAGACCCTAGTAATCAAATTTAATCACATGTATTGATTTTACACCTATTAATAATTGTCATATCCTTGTTGTTTAATGCATAATTGACAGTAATTACAGTAAACTGTCAACTGTGTTATGTGGATTAATTGACTGGTGTGTGTGTGTGTGCATGCATGTGTGGGTGTTGTGCTACATGCGTGCGTGCATGCGTGCATGATCTTAAATTATTTTATAACAAATACATTAAATATGTACACAGAAAATTTTTGTTGAAAACTAATCACTTATTTTAGTAAAGGCTGTTTCTGTCTTATGTTGGTTTGTTTGAATGGTGTTTAATACTTGTAGATGAGTAACTACCTTAACCACTCGGCTGCCGATAAGGTTTATCACTTAACATAATGTGTCCAGCAAATTTTCATTGTGACATGTCTTTGAATGTATCTATCCACGAATTAATATTCTGATGCAGTCTAACTAAGTTACTGCTGATATGCATACCTACCAACTTCCATAAGTACTCATATAACGAGTTTCAGAGAAGAATGTTTCAAGGAATACCTGATAACATAACTAAAAGAGCAAAATGAACATATTGCATCAAAGAATTTATTACTGAGAAGTTGAATACCAATATTTAAAATGAACTCTTACAAAATAAGTGAAATATCAATTATTTTATGGGCATGTGCCATAATAATACAATGACTTCAATTTAAAAAACAGTTACAAATTGGTTCAATCTATATTTTTCTTAATTCATTATATAAAATGGTTACAAATCAGTTAAATCTACGTTTTTCTGTCATCATTTAATAAAAGGGTTACAAATAAGTTACAGATATTTTTATGCCCCCATTTTATAAAATGGTTACATATTGGTTACATCTCTTTTTTCTGTCTTCATTTTATAAGAGTTACAGATATTTTATGCCCTCCATTTTATAAAACGGTTACAAATTGGTTACATCTATATTTTTCTGTCTTCATTTTATAAGAGGGTTACAAATCAGTTACAGATATTTTTATGCCATCCATTTTATAAAACAGTTACAAATTGGTTACATCTATATTTTTATGTCTTCATTTTATAAAAGGTTACAAATCATACAATTCAATGTTGTTTTATACTATATATTAAATATAAATAAATACTATTTTTTATACAAGTTATACTATCATAAATATAAACATATACTATCTTACATGTATATACCAACTACTATCATATATACATAAATATACAGAAAACTACAAACAGAATATTAAAACATATATATGCAATATAAACATAAATAAAAATAAATTTACATTAGAAATTGTTAAATTAATGTATTATTTTTTACGATTTGCACACTTCCACTCTAAATCAGGTTTATTTTGCAGTTTCTGTATACTCTGCTGATGTTTCTGTTGTGCCTCTTCTGTGCAACTAGGATGAACATTGTGAGCACTCAACCCACATTAGAGTAACTCCATAAAAAATTCCACACTTTTTGCATGGAATGCACTAGAAAAGAAAATTATAAATTTTAGCATCTACATAATATGTAACAATACAATGTTTCAGTTATTTGAGATTGCATCATCAGCTTACTTTAAATTACAATAATTCAAAAAAATCTTCAAATTTAATTATTTAATGTTATTCCAAATTACTTGGCATGAAATTATAAAATGTCAAATAAAAACAGACTGTGTGCTCCTACAATTAAGTATAATTTGTTGACATTAACTCTTTGTATGCTTACTATCTTTTTCGTTTTGGTAGCAAACTTGCAAAGTCCATTTTTTTATTGCAGGAGGTTTGGTAGGCTCCAACCCTACTGCAACCAAACCATTTTGGTGCTACTGCTTCAGATGTTGGACCTGGTTGGAGAAGTGCTGGAGTTATTCCTGCGAAAGTGCCACTGGAGCTGGATGGTGTGGTGCAGCAGCTAGGTCCAGTCTGGAATTGCAGCCTAAGGTTGTTTTGTTGTCTGGGGAACTTTTGGATGTTGCTGCTGATTCCTCTACAGCTTGTTAGGCTGGTGTTGCCACTACTTCTGGAGCAGGTGGGGGTTGCACTGCTGCTTCCTCTACACCTTGTGAGGCTGGTGGTGCCACTACCTCTGGAGCAGGTGGGGGTGGCACTGCTGTTCCTTCCTCAAATATTTCCTCTGAGGCTGGAGTTCCATCCACAGGATTGTCTTCAGCACCTACAAGTAAGTGAAATGTTAAAAGGAACTCGTTTTTTTTTAATAATTACAAAATAGTGAATTATACTAATGACTGTACAGTAGTCCCCCTCTTATATGATCCTCTCGCCAGCGACCACCCGCTTCATCCGGCCAAAACCCTGATGCATTAAGTGTTTCTAACGTAAAATTACCTCTCGCGAACGACCACCCCTCAAACGCGACCAGCGACCACGTTTTCTTGACACAAAAACGTAAATTCCCCTCAAGAACGACCATTTTCACTGACCGGATGTTTATTTTGGAATTCTCGAATGGAACGTGATTTGGTTTTATTATCGTAAACCAGTTCGGTAACAGTTCATCAATGTCGAAATCGCGTAAAAGAAAGATGTTTAAGATGGATTAAAGGGGAAAACAAGTAGGATATTGTAGATCAGTTTGATTTCGGCATTACGGAAATCGGGTTTCTTACAAGAAGACTGAAATTTTCAACAAGGAGATAATAGTACAATGTACCAACATACCGTATATCTTCGCCTATAAGACGACTTTTTAGGAGGAATTTAAGCTTTCCTGGGAAGGGGGGTCGTCTTATAGGAATGGTCAACCACTTGGGGGTAAAATTTTATCAATATCTAAAATGGTAAGTGGGAAAAATTACGATCTTACCAAGGAATTTTACGATCCTCTTTCCGAAAAATCGTAAAATTTCTCCAAATCAAAACGTCCTATAGTTCGGGATATACGGTATGTTATTAACGGTAATTGTATTTCAATTCAAACATGTAATTTTTTCTTGTTTATTGTTTATTTAGTAGTGAATTCAAAAATCTTTTGAAGTGTTGACACTTAGCTTGTTGTGATGTGTTGTTTACGTTGTCCCAATTTAAAAAGATCAATTAGAATTAATTAAGTATTAATTTATTTAATGAATTATAGGTGAAAGATGTACAATTAGAATTTTAAAAGTTTGATAATCATATGTTTATTCACAGCTTGGCATGTTCAGTGTCAAAAGATAATCCGATTATCTCGTGTTAGAGTTGCTCATGTCATGTTAGAATTTTAATGTTGATCAAAATTTGATATGGCAATTAAACTTAAAAAATATATACCAATTTGCATGGACAAGTGTTTTAAATTACTGTAAATAACTTTTTGTTCAAATTAATTACAAAAAACAAAGCTGATGATTATCGATTTAATGAGATGTTCTATTTGTCTTTTATTATCAAAACAGGAAGTAACCTTCTTCAGTTTGAAGGAAGTAGATATTTCCCGCCGTTATCAAGTACGTTTCGCTCCCCTTTTCCTTAGTATTTCCCTGATGATAGTCGGGATTAATAACTGTTTGATGATAAATTATTTAAGTATTAATAAGTTGTTTTAATGGTGCCAATATTATTTCTAATACAAGGACAAGTTTATTCTTGATAAAGACATAAAGTCTTGTAGATATTTTTCTAATTTGATGGTCGTCTTATAGCAGGGTCAAGACGAAAGTACTGAATTGTTTTCATGAAAAAGGGGGGTCGTCTTATTGGCGCCGTAGTCTTATGGGCGAGTATGTACGGTAATCATAAATCAAAATTTACAACAAACGATGTCAAAAACTAGGGAAACTGGAAACAGAGAGAAACCTGGATGTTTTCAAACTAAACGGAACCTTAATAAACTACGAAGTGGAACCTGGGCAGACAATAAAAGTGATAAAAATAATGATAATGCAGATGAAACAGGAACAGAAACTTTCACTGATAAGAAGACTTGGAATTCTTATATTATCATTACACATTTTTAACAGATAAAAACTGCATGAATTCTTTTTATTTTTATTTATACTGAATAATAAAATACAAATATTTATTATGTGTGATTCTTGATCACTTCACAGCTCTTGTTGCTGATCAACCGACCAAGCTCTATAAACCTGTGTTAGTGACATATGTGTATATCCCCTCAAGAAAGACCACCCCCATTATAAGACCACTTTCATGACTCAGATGGGGTGGTCTTATAAGAGGGGGACTACTGTACCATGAAAACTGAGCCCAAGGACTGTGGAATGGACCAGGATTACTGATGTAGACTGAGCCATCATTTAAAATTTATATTATGTTTATTGCATTAAGGAACAGTTTCAACGTTTGTTTAACTTCCCGAAATTGACTAGATTGATTTTCTGCTATTAATCTATATAAGAAAATCAGGCCGTTTGTCTTTATACCATGTATTTCTTTACGTAAACTTGTCAGTTGTAACCCAATAAAATGGAAGAATTATTACTGATATACAATAACATACAATATATAGTCATTATATGGCACATATTTTATTAATGTTTCTATGGGTTTACTGTAAGTTTTTTTTGTGTGTTCACAACTTACTATATTCTGCTATGGCAGCTTTTACAAACTCCCACTGCTCTCCAAACGCAGAAGATGGAAGTGATATGCATTTAGTGGGTCTGCCCATCAGTCGAACTGTATGGTTTACTTTGCCTCCTTTTTCTATTACTTCTCATCTTTAGATTTTTTTGGGAAGAATCTTAAGTCTTTTCTTACCAATGGCAACCGAGTCCTTCACAATGCAACATTATTTCCCTAAAATAGAAAATCCCCTGTTTGCAACATTTTATGATATGAATACATATCTAACAATTGCTTTAAACCTGATTGGGGGCCTCTGGATACCCAATTAAAACTGGACGACATGATATATCTGAGAAATTGCTGAAAGTAGTATTGAATAACATAAAAAAACAAACAAAAAACTCATTAATAGTCTGATTTATATAATATTTAGTGTGACTCACTGGCTTCATGTATTTGAATTCGCCCAGATTGTTAATGTGGAAATGTCTATACTGAGACTGACAATTGCTCTTAATTAATATCAAATCATTATTTAACACCTCTCAACTTTGATCTTTCATGTTGAGCAAAATCTTACATTGCTCTGTATGACTGCTAGGATCTCCGGAATGAATGAATCACCAGTGGCCTGCAGAGGAAATTCATGTGGTTCTGAAGCTGCATCCAATGTAGACTTATAGTAAGGCACCATAATGTCTTTGACATATGTGATGACTGCTGGAATGTTGAGAATCTGCAATTCAAAAATATTCATACAAGATTTGTCAATTTATCAATATACGTTTAATTATTAACTTTCAAGAATGTATTTCTTAGCAATAAATTCCTTTTCAATTTTATCACGATGCTGTATCCCATTATACTGAGCATAATAAAAAAGCAAGTTACAAAGCCCTTGTCTGTCCTTAATCTGCAAATTACATTTTATTTTTATTAGAATTATACACCTTTACTAATTTATGAAATAATATAAAATGTACTGGCATTTTATAAATAAAATGTTAGGGGTTCATATTAACACAGAATCCTAATTAAAAGCAATATCATTTTGTATGCTGTAAGATAAGGACTTTGGCACAAAGAAGGGGAACAGCAATCTCTTACGGCAAACAGATGTCGGAATCCAGTTCAAGCCATTTAACTTCTGAAGCAATGTCTCTTTTTCAGTCTTGTTTAAAGCACAGATTACATATGGTAATGCAACTGATGCCATACGGGCCAAGTCCTCAACCAATCTCGCATCCCTAATGTCTCTCTTTGCCGATTTATGGTGCTAATGGGGAAAACAACCAATCGACTGAAAAACTTTAAAAAATAAGCATTAAAATGTACAAACAAATTACCACATTTTTGATCCTATTAACTAAATACTTAAGAACATCACACACACAAGACTGTTAAAAAAAGCATGAATGTTTTAAGATTTAAGGGGATGCAGGACACTTTCACTGAAAATAAATTGTCAATTAATTTTCTTTAAATTCGCCAAGTAGTTAGTTTTTTATACAAGTTATCATAATTCAAAATAAAAAAAGGGGGGTTTCAGAGCTTATTTTCGAGTGGTTGAGCACTGAAATTTTAAATTTTCATATAGATTATACAGAGAAGAGAATAAAAAAGCACTAAAATAAAAGATTACATAAATTCTGTCCAATGAAATTTTCTAAATTTTTGATATAATGTCAAGCAATTGGTATACATTTTAGTGATGGAAAGAAAAAGAGGGGCTCTGAGTTAACTTTTTGTCAATTAGGCAAAAGTGCTAAAAAATTTTATTTTTGGTCAAAATTACCTCCTTTTTTTAAAATTTCATTTTCATTATTTTTCCCAATACCAAACTCATTTAAACGAAAACTTTTTATTTCAACCATTAATAAATTGAAGTAATAATATAGGTACAAGACTTTTATATGTTTTAAATTTTATTGAAATTAGGAAATAATGAAAGAAATTATTATTTAATTTACCATAAATGTTCTATTTTGAAATTTTCACAAAAAATGGCAGATGGTGCCCTGCATCCCCTTAAAAAAAAATGAATGCATCATACATTTGTTACGATTCATATAATCAAGAAGCAATAATGTTCATTGTTGATTATAAATGAATGTTTACTGAAATATTGTTCCTTTGCTAATTTGCAGCTTGTTTATCTGTTACATCCATTAACAACATGGATGACACACAAAAATGCCATGACACAAATTTTATATTTGGTATTTTAGTGTCTGGTTGAAATTTGAAAAACATGTATTCAGTAGACTTGTCATTTATTCATATTTACTGTAGAGTTTAAGCCCCAATTGTACTTACTTGTACAATACTGACAAGTCAAAGTTTGCTGTAATCAGACAACCAGTTAGTGAGGTCTTTATGTCCAAAAAACATGCAATAAGAACAATTTACACAGCTATTTTGAAGAATAATCTGTGAACACCTGTGAAAAAATGACAAATGTAAAAACAAAATGCTTGATAACATGTTTCTTTAATGTGCAGCAAGGTGTGTTTTAGCTATACTCAGGACAAGAACAAGTTAACACTAGTTAAATATGGAACAGACTAATGGGACTCTTCAAAAGTATGACTTTATGGGTAGGGACACCAAATTTAGACTAGTAGGTATTCTTTTTGAAAAGTATAAAATCTCCAAACACATCACCTTGGCCAGGTTTTCAGTTTTATGACCTTACAAACTCCAATCATAAGAGTTACGTTATCTGTGCTGACCAGGTCTGTCCCTCAAGAAATGGGACATGTTTTAGTATGATCCCAGTTAACACTGTTTCATTTGTTTTACTTAAATAACCAATCTCACTTACAGCTTCATTGGCAAGGTCAAATGCAAGTTGCGCAGCTTCCTCACTACAAGCTGGGTCATCCCACAGAAATGGCAGACTGCTGCTTGTCAACCATGTAGTGACAAATGCCAGAGTGCACCTGGAAACAAGAATTACAAGCACAGATAAACTGATTTTGTTTATTTAAATGTGTAGTTACATTTAGGTTGAACTTCAGACAATACATTCTTGAAAGGATAAAAATTCCTGTATTTATTAATAAACAATAATTGTATACACTTACAGTGAAGCAATGTAAAGATCACTACAACCATTCAGCCATGCACCACACTGGGCAATGAGGGTTTTTCCTACAGTTGTTAGCCGTACAGTACTGGCAGGCTGAAATGTCTAACATCGTGTAGAACCTTTCTGTAGATATTCAAAAAATACATGCTGCCTCAAGCTAAAATGGCAGGTCCAAAGTTGTTATCAAAAATGGTACAGGCTATTTGTAGAAAGTTTCCTAGTGGTTTAATATCAAATGGTGGGTTGATGCTTCTCATCAATTCTTCTTGAGAGCAACCCGAAACATCAATTAACCAGACATATGGAGACACATCAGCATTTACCTGTAGAAATAAATGCACAAATTTAATATGTTAAAATCATTACAGTCTCATTTATGACGTCCTGAATATAGCTGAAATATTGCTTGCTGGACGTTAAACAACCATCAATCAATCAATCATTCATATGACTGCCAATTTAACACTGTGTTATTAATGTTATTGCAGTTATCTCCCCTATATTAATTCCAGTACATTATATACCAATAAAACACATTTCTCACAAATTTGTGACATTTTGCTTTGATAGTGATTTGACTCGATTCAATTCCTTTCTCACAAATAAATTTACTAATAATATTAATTTAACTGATTTTGCATTTTACTGGCAATAAGAAAAGCTTCAAATAATGGTTTATGTTCTGTTGAGCTTTAATAATATCTATAATTACATCCAGTCTATGACTTACAGTCTACAGTTACTTGACTGTAAGGGGTATTGTACATGTACATATTCTTACTTACCAATGTTGCATACCTTATGTCAATTATCTCTGTTGGATTTAACATGATGTGAGTGCCATCTGGTTGCAGACCTGCATTTATCACCATCTTCTTTCTTGTTGTGTTGTGTAGTAGTCTGGCTTGGTTTGCTAACTCTGAAACTAATGGCACAAGTTGGTCTTAAAGCAAGTTTCCATGTGGAAAGTACGGTTAAGTGCACCTTGAAACACCTTCAGATTATGGAGATCACCTGCTCTAAATGATGCCACTCTGCAATAGACAAACACATTGTAAGGTAAATGTCCAAGTGTATATTTTAACTTAAAAGAAATTGATAACCATGTGTGGTTTTTTTTAAAGTAAAATTTTGCTGTGTTCTTTTTGAATATAAATGACCCAAAGAGCAAACACTGGATAAGTTGAAGTTTATTCTTATCCCTCAACCTGAACTTTTCACATAATAAGGAAACTTTTTAAAGCATTGATTTATCCTTTTGCAAAGCTAGGATCCTCACTAGTCAGAAATTATTGTTTATCTTGGTTTGATGTTTTGTAAATATGTCATTTTTATTATGTTTGCTTGACCTTTAAGGGTGTATTTTTTGCAAGTTATTAGTATAGACCTTAATAGAAAAATTTTGCAAAACTTTCTCTGGAAAGGACTAGTTGCACAATTGACTATGTTCCTTAATTCAAAATGTATTTTCAAATGATAAAATCTTGATTCAACATTTCCATACACATTTTTGGAAAAAGTGGTTTGTGTGCGTGCAATAAATTAACAAAATGCAAAATTAGGTTTCTGTGTTAAATTTTTGCCTATTGGGTAATTCTGTACTGGACATTGGGGGTTCAAGGGTCGAGTTGTTAAGGTAGTGAGTCATCTACTATTGATCATGTGGTCTGTCAACACTGAGGTTATGGGAGGCGGGGAGTGGGGGGGGGGAGGTCAGGATGTACTTGACTACTATCTTTACTTGACAAGCTAACACCAATCAAACAAACAATCAAAATCTGCCTCCCTTGTTAAAATGTATTTGTATTTAAATGGCAAATAACTGGATTTTTTACAGAAGTACCTTACTTGTACATTTTGGATACAATTTTTTACCCCGTGGTACTTTTTAATAGAACCATAGAAACCATTAGTTATGTTTGAAGTATATGGAATAGAATAAAAGATTTACTGTATAATATAGCCTCATTAACAATAAATCTGTTCGTAATGTTTTGCCTACTGACAATAACTAAGCTTTAACTTAGTACTTTTTTTTGGAAAGAATTACCTCCCTTTTTTATTTGTATTGAATTTCAAATATTGTACAGATAACTAAACTTGATTTTCATAGATTTCAAGAAAGCCTTTGATCGCGAATGGTACTAAGGTCTATGGCGAGTACTACACCCCTATGAAATACATCTTAAGATGATCAATCTGATTGAGAATTTGTACAAGAGAATGCAAAGCGCTATTAGAATTGGTAACAATGTAACGGAGTGGTTTAAGCAAGAAATCGGCGTACGACAAGGCTGTATTTTGTTGCCAGATCTATTCAATATCTACCTGGAGCACATTATGAGACAGGCACTTGAAGGCTCTGGGGACAATGGAGTACCCATAATTGGCAAATCAATCAACAACCTACATTTTTCCAACGACATTGGCCACATGGTCGAACTACTCACTCAAGCACAACTCTTCCTGGACAGAGTTCAGCAGGGCTCGCGTTGGAGGGCGACTCGGGCGAAGAAGTCGCCTTATAGTGGTCGCACTTCGCCGTCGATCATCTTCAAAAGCGAAGTGAAGTCGCCCTTTCATTTTGTAGAATCGCCTAATGTCGCCTTTCAAATTTTATTCCCATTTTGGTAAGAAATCTTCATATTTTTGATACCGCGTCATGTTTACTTATATGTATGTGTGAGACTTGTGTTACTATATGTATATGTCTGTATTGGTTATGTGTATAGATATTGTGATTGTATTTTTCTTTTAACCGTATTGTGTGTATTGACATGTACATGTATTGTGATTGTATTTTTCTGTGATCTGTATTGTGGTGTCATTGTGTACACCAATTGTTTGTACAACAAAACTGCTAGGTTTTGATAAACTTAAACTTGTTTGAAAGTTAAACGAATTTTCATCAGGGTTAAATTAATTTAAACTTTAATTTAAACTTTGATATAAAATAGTATACTAGTGTAGAGAAGATTGTCTTTCTGTAACACATTTGTCCATCTAACAACTATCCTTGACATTATTACCTTTATACCAAATATCCTATCCCTTTTACTAACATTGAGTATTTTCTCTACTTATTGTTTTCTTCAGTATAAGGGGAGGTAAATCTAGTTTAGGTTAATTTCTACCCCAGGTCTTGTTGGTGTTGTGCTGTGACACTATAGGTCTGTCTGATCTTATTCTTTGATTTTGTTCGGTACATTTTGGTGATATATATATATATATTTTTTTTTTTGTGTGCACAAACATTAAATTTAATAATTATTTGTATTATTATTTAATTTTGAGGTGAGATTGTGAACTTAAAAGCTTTACAACTCATATCCAAGTTTAGGTTGTGTATCCTGCAGGTAGGTCATATTGATTATTTATTACTTATTTGTTTACTATAAACTATATTTTTGTTTCTTATTGCAGGTACTATAATAAATATTTGTGTTTCTTATTGTAGGTACTATAATAAATATTTTTGTTTCTTATTGTAGGTACTATAATAAATATTTTTGTTTCTTATTGTAGGTACAATAATAAATATTTTTGTCATTGTAGGTACTATAATAAATATTTTTGTTTCCTATTATAGGTACTATAAATAGTTTTTTTTTGTAGATAATATAATAATTTTTTTTTCTCAATTATAGGCAATTTAATTATTTTGTTTTCTCAATTGTAGGCAATTTAATTATTTTTTTTTAACTATAGGCAATTTAATTATTTTGTTTTCTCAATTGTAGGCAATTTAATTATTTTGTTTTCTCAATTGTAGGCAATTTAATTATTTTGTTTCCTCAATTGTAGGCAATTTAATTATTTTGTTTTCTCAATTGTAGCCAATTTAATTATATATATTTTTTTATTTGTAGGTAATCTAATCATTGTTTTTCTAATTATAGGTAATTTAATCAGTATTTTTTCCTATTGTAACTAATCTAATTTTTTTTTCTTTCTACATTTCAGATAGTTTTGTTCTTTTTATATACTTTCAGTGTGTATATTTGTAGGTTTCAGTTTTTATTTATTGTAGCTTTTCACATCTTTCTGATTTTGTAGGTACTTTAAAATATTTTTTTTCCTTGTAGATTTATTGACTTAGTTTGTTTTTGTATTACTCTTTACTTGTCTATAATGGATCCAGAACAAATATCACCAGAGGATATTGCATTTCTTAAGTTATTGAAGAAGGAAGTTAAGTCAACACCAGGAAAGGATGATGCTGAAAGTTTGAAGGATTGGATGCTTCAATATTTATCAACCAGTGGCAAATTAGAAGTAAAAAAGGAACAAGAGTCTACTAAGACAAAGGAGTATATACCAATACCAAAAATGAGAGAACCACCAAGGATTTCAACATTTTCTGGAAGTAACAACAAAGGAGAAACCACTTATGCCTTATGGAGATATGAAATTTGTGGACTCATGGCTGATCATCTGTATGATCCAGAAAGTATTAATTACGCAGTTAGACGATCATTAAAAGGAGATGCTGGTATGATTGCTATGAACCTTGGTCCTAAAGCTAGTGTGGTGGAAATCTTGGAGAAATTAGATAGCATATATGGAGATGTGGAACGCAAGGAGGATTTATTAGCACAATTCTATCGTGCAAGGCAGGAGGATGACGAGTCAGTTACCAAATGGAGTTGTAGACTGGAAACCATCATTGGAAAGATTGTTGAGAAGAACATTATTCAGAAGAAAGATACAAACGAGATGCTACGTTCAATGTTATGGACTGGACTTAGGAGTGAATTAAAGGACATATCAGGTCATAAGTATGATGCTATTAAGGATTTTGACCAGCTCCGCATTGCATTAAGACAGATAGAGATGGAACATCTGGAAAGAAAACCAAGGAAACCTCAACCTGCTAAGGCTGCTGCATCATCATCAGAAGAATCAACGATTGACAAGAAGATGGAGGAATTCAGAGGAATGATCCAAAACCTGAATTTGAGATTTGACAAAATGGAACAGCAACAAAACCAATATAGACGTAATCCTAATTATGGTAAGAATCGAGGGAACTATAGACCGAAACAGAATCAGAAATGGAGAACAGATGACACTCAACAAAACTTAGCCTCATCGACACCAGACACTGGGAGGAAAATAGTTTGTTATAGATGTGGTCAAGAAGGACACAAGAGGATTGGATGTGCCAACCCACCGAAACAATACCAAGGGTTAAACTCCAGGAAGCCTATGGAACAGGACCGTCACTAGGCTTAGAAACAGATACCCCAGGTCCTACAATCACTGAAAATAGGAAAATACCTCAAGGACTTTTTGGAAATCCAACTGAGACAGACGTGTTACTCAATGGTAATAAAGTGAAGACTTTACTTGACACAGGATCAACAGTGTCTACCATCAGTCAGACTTATTATTCCAACAATTTATCTTCAGTTAATCTTCAAACTATTGATACCATCTTAGATATAGAGTGTGCTGGAGGACAACAGTTACCCTACATCGGCTTAGTTGAGACAACACTTCAGCTGCCACACCAAAGCACCACATACCCATGTGTACTACTTGTCGTTCCTGACAGTCACTACAACACCCATGTACCTTTGTTGATTGGAACCAACATTCTACGACCAATCATGGATGACATTAAACAGGAACATGGTGATCGATTTCTTCAATCCTGCGATTTGACTACGCCATGGTATCTTGCTTTTCGTTCCATCAGCCTTCGAGAAAAGGAGTTGAACCGAAACAACAATATTTTGGCAGTAGTCAGGAATGCAGTTACTCGACCAGTTACAATTACACCCAACACCAGAACACAGATAAAAGGATATCTTGATAAGGAACTACCATACAGTTTAACTCCTGCTATGCTTCATTCGTCAAAACTTCAGCCAAATTGGAGAGACTTAGAAATTGAGCCTGGACTTATCAACTACAGATATAAGGAGAACGGAACCATCAATGTTCAAATAGCGAACCTTACTACCAGGACCATTACTATTCCACCCAAAGCAGTTATATGTGAGGTTCAACCTGTTACATTGGAGCAAGAGGAAAAGTCATCACCATCCGTCATACCAAATATTTTAGAACAAGTTAAGATTACCAAGAGTGACCTCACTGAGGAGCAGTTAGAAGCTGGTATTACACTGATACAAGATTATGTGGATATATTTGCAAAAGATGATGGAGATCTAGGCCACACACAGGTTAAACACCGGATTGATTTAGTGGATGAAAAGCCTTTTAAGCAGAGATATCGTCGCATACCATCTTCGATGTACGATGAAGTTAAAGATCACCTTCGTCAGTTACTCTCTGCTGGTACCATCAGACCATCGCACAGTCCATGGGCATCGAACGTTGTGCTGGTGAGGAAAAAGAATGGCAACCTAAGACTATGTGTGGACTATCGACAGCTGAATTCTGTAACGAAGAAAGATAGCTATAGTCTCCCTAGAATAGAAGAACTTCTTGACTGTCTCGCCGGAAGCACATTCTTCAGCACAGTCGATATGAAGAGTGGTTACCATCAAATAGAAATATTTGAAAACCACAAGGAAAGAACAGCATTTACCGTTGGTCCCTTGGGATTTTATGAATATAACCGGATGCCATTTGGTCTTACTAATTCTCCAGCAACCTACCAGCGCATGATGGAAAACTGTTTATCTGATTGTCATCTCGTGATATGCTGTATTTTCATCGATGACGTGATCATCTTTGGGAAGTCGTACGACGAAAACCTGGAGAATCTAGAGCATGTCTTTCACCGAATACGACAAGCCAACTTGAAGTTAGCGCCTGATAAGTGTGCCTTCTTCAAAAGAAAAGTGACGTATGTTGGTCACGTTGTATCAGCTGAAGGAATAGAAGTAGATCCAGATAAAACAGCAAAAGTTGAGACCTGGCCAAAACCATCCAACCCAGAGGATGTCAGACGCTTTCTTGGTTTTGTGGGCTATTTCCGCCGGTTTATCAAAGACTTTAGTAAGATTAGCAAACCTTTGACCGAGCTAATGCCAAATCCCGGAACCAAGAAAACATCTAAGAAACAACAAAAGCCATGGCAATGGGGACAGAAACAAGAGGATGCTTTCTTATTGTTGAAGCAACACCTGACTACAGCACCCATCCTTGGATATGCGGTCAGCGGCTGTCCTTATGAATTGCACACTGATGCTTCTGGTACAGCACTAGGCGCAGTCCTCTACCAAGAACAAGATGGTGTGAAACGGGTCATATGTTATGCCAGTCGAGGGTTATCGAAGGCTGAGAGCAGATACCCACCGCATAAGTTGGAATTCCTGGCACTGAAGTGGGCTATTTGTGATAAATTTAGAGACTACCTGACTGGCAACAGCTTCACCGTATTAACAGACAACAACCCTCTCACTTATGTGCTCACTACTGCTAAACTCGACGCTACTGGACATCGATGGCTTGCAGCCTTGGCAGATTTCAACTTTGAGATCCTCTATCGTCCAGGAAGGAAGAATAACGATGCAGATGGACTTAGTCGTAGACCACAGACTGTAGACGTTGATTTGAACAGACGAGATACTATCTCCATAGAATCCGTCCAGGCCATCTGTAACGCCAGTCTTCCAAAGGCTTACATTGAGAGTATAGCCGTCAATCCTGATTTAATACCAACAGATGAACAGGATATGATTGAGGACATAGTCGATTGGGCGAAGTCACAAGCCAAGGATCCACTTATTAAGACTTTTGTAAAACATGTCATCGAGGGACACAAACCGACAACTGCGGAAGTTGGAACCACACCACTTTTGCGACAGTTTGACAACCTCATCGTTAAGGATGGTGTGCTTTATCGTGAAGTCACCATCAATGATGACAGAAAAACCCAGTTAGTCCTACCGTCAGCACATGTTCATGTTGTGATGGAAGCTCTTCATGATGACATGGGACATCCGGGGAAAGATAGGACTATGTCTTTGATCCGTGACAGATTCTATTGGCCTGTAATGGATAAAGATGTAGAGACTTGGATACGACAATGTGGACGATGTATTAAGAACAAGACTCCAACCAATCAGAGAGCACCGTTGGTAAGCATAGAGACACATTTTCCTCTGCAACTCGTGTGTCTAGATTACCTGAAGCTGGAGCGATCTAAAGGTGGATTTGAAGATGTACTAGTCATCACAGACCATTTTACGAGATACGCTCAAGCTATACCAACCCGTAACCAGACAGCGAGGACCACGGCACAGACTCTTTTTGATCACTTTGTTATTCATTACGGAATTCCTGAGAGGATTCATTCTGATCAGGGAGGAAGTTTTGAAAGTAAGGTGATTAAAGAACTCAGCACTCTTCTTGGTATGCAAAAGTCCAGAACCACTCCTTACCATCCTATGGGAAATGGAATGCCTGAGCGCTTTAACCGGACTCTAATCAGCATGCTGGGGACATTGGAACCAAGTCAGAAAACCAACTGGAAAGCGTACATTGCAGCATTGGTACACGCATACAATTGCACCAGGCATGAGTCAACGGGCGTTTCCCCATATTTCCTTTTGTTTGGCAGGAATCCGAGACTCCCGATTGATCTTGCTTTTGGACTACGAAAGGATGTGAAGCTGCCTTTCACCAAGTATGTTGCAGATCTACGTGACAGATTATCACATGCTTACCAGTTAGCAGCAGAAACGTCCAGGAATTCACAAGCAACACAGAAGGAAAACTATGATTTACGTGTTAGAGGAGCCGCCATACATAAAGGAGACCGTGTCCTAGTTAAGATCGTAGCACATGATGGCCGACACAAATTAGCTGATAAATGGGAAGAAATCCCTTATGTTGTAGTTGATCAACAGAATCCTGATATTCCTGTTTACACAGTTATAAGGGAAGATGGCGAGGGACGGACCAAGAATCTATTACTTCCCGTCGGATTCATTAGGGAAAATAACCATGTACAACCAGAGAGGCCAAAACCAATACCAAGACCACGTACGAGGCTACAGAAGAAAATTACAGACCAGAAATCCACTTCAGATAACGCCACGGATGAGTCAGATGATGAATCTACTGACATGTTTGATGTGGAATATATGCTGGAAAGAACAGTAGACAGTGAAACAACACTCACTGATGAAACTACTTTGGAGATACAACCAGCACAGGATGTCACTGTTCCACCTGAGGACGCTCAGACCAAGGACAATCTTGGAGAGGAACATGCGACTGCTGAGGGAAGCGCTTCCGCTACTGTTGAGGTTGTTGAGACAGCTGAACATCAAGAGAACACACTTGATGAGTCGCCTCAAGTTGTTTCACCACCTATTCCTGTCCGCCGATCAGGAAGAGATAGAAAACCACCAGCTTGGATCTCCTCCGTTCAGTACGACATGGCAGCTGTGAATTCTTCTGTTAGACCTTTGACGTCAACTGTCCAAACAGAACCAACACCGGAATGGCAAAAGAGAACTGAATACCTCATTTCTCTTACTAATACCCCTTTATTTTCTACTTTACAGAAAGAGACAGCTTTAGCCATTTTAGATTTAGTCCATCACCATTGCTAAGCAGAATGACGGGACGTCCTTCTATGGCTGGGGGGAGTGTGTGATAGGGCTACAGTTTTGATATTTTTATATTTGTTTGTAGTGTTATTAGTTTCATAAAATATTATATATTTTATGATTTATCTTAACAGATCTGACTAATTTGCATATTATTTCAATTGCAGTACTTTATACTTTGTGTTCGTTCAGGTGTGACTGTATTTTCTTATTTTATTGGTCAACTTATTCTTGGCGGGAATCTATTGTTTTAGTCTCATTCTTTCTTTGTTCATACTTTTGGCTAGTTGTCATTTTTGGTGGCCATTATATTTTTTGTATATCTTTGGATTTTGGATCTTGTTGGACAGTCTATTCTATATTTTAAGGTCAGTCTTTACTAATATTCCTAGTATCATAATAGTCAAATCCTGTGACATTTCAGTGTAAAAGATATTTGTGAAAATGTATGTGTTTTGTTTGAGTGAGTGATTTGTGGTGGAGTGAGTGAGCATTTAAAGTTTAATATCGTATTTATAAACTTGCTTTTAAATTATAGTATGATTACTAAGCAGAACTTGCAATTTATAACTAGGAATTGCATAAAATTGATAATTTAACTTTAAAACTATTAAATTAATAGTTCACTACATAACCTATAATATCAGTAATTTCAGCTAGTTGTTTTAATGACAGATAATAATCAACTTGTGTACATAATGAAAATAATCTAATTTTCGATTCAAGAAAGGGAGATAATACAGTTTTTTAGACTTAGCAGATTTGTATATAGTTAATACAATATTTAAGGTCGCAAATATTTATACTTCAGGTCAAAGAGAATATTGTATATCATTGACACAATGTTACTGAAGTTCTTGTAAGAGCCTTCACACCTACACGTGAGGTATGTTTCTATGTGTTTTATGCAGTATTTAACCACTTGTGATAGTTTGCTAGTTAGCATGCAAACTTTAATGTCTTGTTCGATTTGTAACACTTGATTGCTCGTTTTCGTGTATTTATATTTCGGGTTTTGTCATTTACAGATTTAAACCTATTTTGGTTCTTGCTCGTATATAATTACGAGCATATGAACTTAGTAGAACTTGCACATTTTAAAATAACATTTAAGATGTTGTATCTATAATGAGACAAAAGTAATATTTTTAAAACTGCTAGAAAATGTAAATCATTTGCTAGTTTATGATACTTAATATTATTATATTTAGTCTTATTTGTATATTATTGTTATTACAGGGCTTTTTGATTGTTTACCTGTAATTCATGGAATCTAAAATTCGAAATAAAATGTAGAACCCATGGAAGTGAGTTTACCTTATTTAAAGGCCTAAAGTAACTCTACTACATTTTGGCGCCCAACGTGGATTTATTCATCGAATTAGTGATTCCGAAAGTTGTTGTGTATTGGATTTTTCAAGGGACACTTACTGGCCAGTTATACGTCATTGACTTGATAAGTGATTGTTTACGTATTGACATTTCGTATTTCCGGTCACCGCGGTGGTCAACATCTAGGACAACAACAACACTGCACAGTGGACACTGATTCTTGTGCATGGACACAACTGGATTTAGCAGTGTTTAGTGTGTTGTGGTAACTATTATTTTATTATTATTATTTATCCATCAATATTGTATATGTTTAATGTTCGTCTAAAATTTGTTAGTATGTATTCATGATTAATATTTAAAGAAAAAACAACAACGTGAAATTTGACGAGTATAGTAAAAATTTTTCTGTTTAATACAGAAAGAGAAAATAACTTCTTAAAAATACTTATACATTTTCTCTGCAGTTCTTGAAACAGTACTGTAAATTTATATAACATATCAATATTTAATTGATTCATTTTATTATAATTTTTTTTTGGTAATTTAACTGATTTGATTTATAGTTGAACTTAGTGTGATCACCCTACTTTGACCATACCCCCCTACCCCCACCCCATAGAGAGGTCAAGGTCACAGGTTAACCGGAAGTGGGTTAGCAGTTCCTGTTTATATTATTATACTTTTGCTTTCACTTTAACTTTTATAAGACGTGAAAGTATTTCATATCTGACATACACGCATATACACTAGGTATATTAGAAAATAAATCATTTTTGATATTTGTAGACTTATTACACATAGGATTTTCGTTTACACCGGTAATTTTAAAATTCATTTTTGAGATTTTGCGCTCATTGAGACTTAGCGATTGTTGCATCAAGTACCCATTTTGGTATAAAATATATCAAATTTGTCGTCTACAAATAGTTGTCTAATCACATTGATTTTTAAACATCCTTTATTTGTAGACGACAAATTTGATATATTTTATTCAATATTGTTTTATCAGTGCTGCTTCAAAACAGAATGGAAGGAAAATACTGAAATTGTAGTGTACAGTCAACCCTGTTCAATAGACAATTTTTTTAAAGCAAAAATACCATTATATGAAGACCAATCTTTAATGAATTTTATATTACTGAACCTGTATTTAAAGACCACCTGTTTTATGAAACCACCCTTTTGCTCTCCCTTGGGTAGCCACCTTTATGCTCTGCTTTGGGGAGCCTCCTTCAACAGGTTTGTCTGTACATGTTACAACTTGAGCTTGGTTGTATTTGAATAAAACAAAAACTGTGATATGTACAGAATTTTGTGTATATATACAAGTATGTAAATATTATCAATATTTATTGTAAAACCCTTATCCACGGAGAGGGTTAACCATTTTGTTGAAATATTTATACTTTTTTTAGGGCCATTGTTCCGTCTTGCCGTCTTGTATGATTGGTGTTACAAGCCGATGTTTTTTATTATGCCTGGATTTTTTTTCAAAAAATCAGTTTCTGAGAAATGCAGGCAGCCAATGATTTATACTGTACCAGGGAGATCTTTAACATACATACCCATAGTTAGTAATATATTACATGAAAATTTTTTAGATAACAAAATTAAGAGTGTATAAATAATATCACATATATTATTTAATACTTAACTTGCATTTCATTTTATAATTGATGTCCACATCCTTTTATGTTTAAAAATGATTGTTACTGAAGGAGAGAAAATCAGAAAAAAAATTTATGGTTACTACACATGTATGTGTGTACTCGCCCTAATTTCACAGTGCTGGGTACAATTAACATTGTATATTTACATAGAACAGCTCTTAGAAAAAGCAAAAAATGTTAAATGGGTATGTTGGTTATGGCTCCATTTTGGGGGCTTCTGTACAACCCATTCCCCACACACACACATAAACACATGCACTTAATTTTAATTATCCTTACAAATTATACTCTTGAAAATAAAGTCACATGTTTAACTTTCTATGTGTTGATTATAGCGATGTGTATTACTCGACAATCATCAATGTTCTGTAGACATCCTATTTCAATTTTAGGTTTACCTGGGTATTGTGTATTTTAATTTTTACCTTTGTTTGATACTTGTGGTACTTTTACAGAATTGAAATTTAGAAAGTTCTTCATAATTAAAATTTAGTAAAGAAAACTTGCGTTATTAGCAAAATATTTATTTGTAACATTTTGAATGTTTGGTTTCAGTCTGAAGTGGTTAAATTAAATCGTTTAAAGGAATATTTACATGTGGAGGCTAGAAGCATTATTATAATCAAGTCCCAACTATGGTACTTTAAATCACGCTAAATAATAAGGCTTTTATTTATTTATATTTTATATATCGGGATAAGAATTTCAAAAAATGACAACTAGCCAAAAGTATGAACAAAGAAAGAATGAGACTAAAACAATAGATTCCCGCCAAGAATAAGTTGACCAATAAAATAAGAAAATACAGTCACACCTGAACGAACACAAAGTATAAAGTACTGCAATTGAAATAATATGCAAATTAGTCAGATCTGTTAAGATAAATCATAAAATATATAATATTTTATGAAACTAATAACACTACAAACAAATATAAAAATATCAAAACTGTAGCCCTATCACATTTACGCGCCAAAGTTGAACTGGTACCCTTTTAACTTTTATTTGGTATATAAAGCGTAGGTTTACAATATAACAGAAAACCAGTTCAGAGCACAAGAATTTGTGAAAATTTCCGGACCGGATATGAATTTGGTGCCGGAGATTGCAAATATAATACGCTGATACTGGTGAAATGAGTTATGCAATGATAGACACGAAGTAAAAATAGTATTTTGGCAGTTACTTAAAACAAATTTAAGTTAAATATGTTTAAATACTTTTAATAGTGAATTTTACAATTTTAAATAATATATTATGTGTCACAATGATGTAATTTTCTTCTTCTAAGTTCTAATAGTACTTCATTATAAATCAATCAAATTGTGTATCAATGACAAAGAAACATTTATTTTAATGAACAGTTTTGTGACAGTTGATTTTTTTTTATTGTTATGTTTAATACATGTATTTTTGAAAATGTGTGAAATAAGTATACTGAATAGTTAATCAAATCTTTGATACTTTAACCTCAATAAATTAAACTGCTAAAAAAAACATAATAAAAATGCAAATGCCAACGCTAATTTAAAAAAAAAAAAGGAAAACAGGACGCTTTCGCGACATATACTGCAACCTCTCCCTGTTTTCCACCCACTTCTCCCTGTTCTATCCTCACTTCTCCCTGTCAGCCACCCAAAAGAGAAGTGACTTCTCCCTATAATTTTGACCCAGCGTGAGCCCTGAGTTGATCAGGTCAGCACATGGTACTGACAAGAGATAAGTGAGACCAAGACAGAATAGATGCTAATAAGTACAAAAGACAAGCAAATAGCAAAGGAGCGAATTGATCAAGAACTACTGCTACAAGAGCTTACATCATGTGGTCAGCTTCGAATACCTTGGGTCCACTTTGACTGAAAACTGCAACAACACGAAGGACATCAAGATATGGACAGCAACAGTCTTGAAAGTGATAAGCGAGTTGGATAACATCTGGAAAAACAAGCATGTCAAAAGTGAAACGAAATTGTGACTGTATTAATCACTCATAATACCTTGTACCTAATTGCCTTGTACGGATGCGAGACTTCCATACTTAGAAGCGCTGAAGAAAGGAGATTACTTGTGTTCGAGATGGCAGTGCTTAGAAAGATCCTAGGAGTTTGCATCAAGCATAGGATGAGGAATAAAGACATCATAAAGGCTCTGAAGCAGAAAGAAACAATAGTGCAACGAGTACATGAAAGACAACATCAATTGCTATGACACGTGATACGGATGGATAAGAACAGGATAGCAAATGTTGTATTGCACGGTAGAGTAGACAGAACAGAAGAAGAACTAAACTTCATTTAAATACCACTTTGTTTTTAAAAAGTATATGTGTAACCTTTTTATGAATATTGTGAATTTATGGAATTTAGGTGTAAATAGTGCAACAATTAAGAAATTACTTTTGGAATCTTTTCTATTTGTAAGAATGGTGACCACATTAAATGAAATTAATAAATGTTTAGTTTCAGTTTAATGTACACCTCCACAAAAAAGTACATTTGACTATCAATAAATTTAAATTTGAACTCAAACACTTTCTCAGGATGGACTAGGTGCATAATGAGGACAGTTTTATACTACTTTTGAAATGTATTTCAAGGGATAAAAGTCTTGTTTGAAGGCACTCAGAATCTCACTTTGGAAAAAAGAGGTGGGGTGTGTGAAATAAACTAACAAAATCCAAAATTATGTAATTAGTGCCTTTCTATTTGTGAAATATATATAAGTTCCTTTGTGTTGGCTGTATATAGTCAAGCTTGCCATTTACATCTGTGACTAAGAAATTAAAAAATTAAGGAATAATGCAATTCTTTATCCCCAAGCTCATTTTGCATGTTTATGCGTATGTTAAGGGTTTGTATGTTTTCATGCATTTCTTGAAAACCGTTTAATGAAATTCAACAAAATTTTAGAATTTGTTTCAAATAACATGAATATAAGACTCGAAAATTTATTAAATTTGTTGAACAAGACATATCCTTTATAAGGGCTTTACAAAAGTATAAAATATTTGCATGACAGGTCATTTAGAGAATGTATTAACCAATTTCTAGATGCTTTCACTTTTTAATACTAATAAGAATGTAAATATTTCTGTGATAAGATCCTTATAATAGAACAAAAATGGTGTCCTTCTATTAATATCATTGGAAAACAAATTGTTTGATTGGTCAGCTAATAATTTTTATGCAAGACTAAAAAACTCAAAAGTCTAATGCTTTTTATTTTCTGTTTATGACCTAAAATCAAAGGACAAATAATTAGCTTTATTATACAGATTTCTATATTATGGTCTCAGCTACTAGAACATTTATGACCTATTCACATCAGTTGTGTTACCTGCATCACTTATTACATAATTTATTATGAAGCAATCACGCTCTTATATTTATGACCCTACAGATCAATTTATTGACTATAAATTTAATTCATAACTAAGCATTATTCTAAATAATTTCAATATATGAAAGTAGAAATTATAAGTAACTATACCCTTTTTAGAAAATTGGAGGTAAGAGACTACAGATGTAACCAATTTGTAAACATTTAAAAAATTGAAGGCATAAATATATGTTACTGTGATGTAACCTATTTATAAAATGAAGACAAAAATATATTTGTAACTAAACTATAATTGTAACCAATTTGTAACTGTTTTCTGTAATGAGCATTTATGTAACTATTATAGTACTTTTTTATATAACTGTTTTGTAACCGATTACAAAACAAGCCCCCTTTAAATTTCTTGCCATATATGTATGCAGTAGACTGCTTAAAAGTAGGTTTTATGTGTTTTTGCATGAATTTAGAGAATTGGCTACATACATGAAAATTTATAGATAGTCGTGTGCATTAGACCAATAAAAAGTAGGTTTTAAGTGTTTTTGCATGAATTTTAAGGATAAGAAATTAGTAAATAATTGTTAAAATTTGGGATCAACTTTCCCCTTCTTGGCTCATGACATAACATCATCACTCTTTGTGTGATTTTAAACAAACCCTTGTTTTTTATGCTTAGAATCAACTAAGTAGTAACTAATTGAGTGGTGTTTTGAGTAGTAAGTGTACTGACAAATAGGCAGACCAACACTTTTTGCCCAACTGTGAAAACAAAATATAAAATTGTAAGCTTTTCCATATAGATCCTTAGGAAAGGGGGAATTTAACATATGGAGAGAGACTAAAGATCGGAGACATTGTTACAAATGAAGGAAAAAAAAGAAACATTTTTACTTGCACTTCTGTGATTAATTGAGCATCTTTCTTTGTTGCCTTGAAGTAAGTTGTCTCTATCACTTGCTCAATCGATCTTAAAATCTCTTCATCTCACAATTCTTTGTCCTTAGTCTGTAAAAATATAAGAAATCTAATCCAGAGTCCTGTTTAAACTTTAAAATACCTTTTTTCATTCTTTATTAACATTCCAATTATTAACCCATATCTTGTTTTACTATGCAAGAAGTGCAAATTTATATCTTTTAAAAAGCTAGGGAACAGAATTTGTTTCCAAAAACAATATGTAACATGGATAATATCAGTTCTATCACTGCCTTGAAATGATGTCTGTACTGTATTAAAATTTATTGTTCATGAATATCTTACAATGACATAATCATGTAAAGCAATATTTCAAAAAATTAATGAAGAAAGGAAACAAAATTACCTCCACATTTTGAAAAACCTTGTCTAGCTTTCACATCATTCCCCCCAATTCTTCTCCAACTTCTCTGGGATCAAAGCAGGTTGCACTTGAAAAAACTCCTGAATCATCTAGAAAAAACCATGTTTTACAAACATGATTTTACACACTGGTCAACAAAAAAAGAGGAAATAGATAAAACTGGAAGCAAATATACAGTAAAAATAGAATATTAATGGCAAAATATCAAGTATAAGAAATAATAAAATCCACTTTTTAGTATAAATTCACAGAAACAGTATAAGAAAAAAAGATTTTAAACATGTTCCATATTTATTTAAAATTGTTTCATGTTTGTTGCAAGTAGATCAACACCTATTAAAATAAATGAGTACTTTTTTACTCAAGTCTTCATAAAAGCCTTTCCATCTGATGTGCAAGACTGAATAAATTTTCTTCTACCGTTTAATGTTATTCTCACAGCTTTAGTCATCAAAGGTTTGTTTTGATCTTTTTGTATGGCTTGGACAACTAATGTCTTTCATGCTTTGCATAGCTTCTTCTTGCATCATCTCATTATATTCCAGCTATAAACAAAGAAAACTGTATGTTTCATTATGACATGTATTATTTATAAAGAAAGTAATCAACCAATCAGTTTCCAACAAAAGAGCAATACACCACAGAATGCAACATTTACCATATTTTATCAGTGTCATACACAGAGAAAAAGTTGTTTTAACATGAGCACCTGCACTCACCCAACTTTAGTGGGCAACTCAAGTTGTCTTTACTGTTAAAAGTTGTAACATTCTTCCATTTCGCCATGGTCTTGTCTGTTCACACATTTTAAACATCAGTAAACTTTGATTTCTTATTCTAATTAAAAGGATAATATTTCATAGACCAAACACAGCTTGAGTGAAATTTAATAAAGTTTCGTTAAGACTAATTTCCAAGGCTCACCACACTGGGCGAAGTGGGCGACCTTTTGGGTCCTGAAGTCGCCCCAAGGTGAGGCAAAATCTAAGTTGAAGTCGCCCCAAGGTGAGGCAAAATCTAAGTTGAAGTTGTCCTGTTATTTCCCTCACGTCCCCTGATGGTTCACAGAAGATACCGGTATATCTGGTCCACATGATTTGCTCAAACTACCACTTTATCAGTAAATATTGAAATGAAAAACATTGAGAAACCCAAAACTGAATGGTGTGTTGCATCTTGGGTAATACATATGTAAATTACTGTTGTTATAGTATGCAAATTAGCCCGTTTATAATAAAATTAGGTCACATTATCCATATACGGAAAAATGATCAACATAGCATTTTCCATGGGCATCCTCCAAGACAAAAAAGAAACTTCTTCAATAAAGATCGTCTCCTCTTAGTTTCACAATGTCTAAAGTTTTAATATTGTAAAGAAGATGAATATTATGTTTGAATTTTGTATAAATAGACCCAAGTTAAAATTTTTGATTTATTTATTTTGAAGCGATCACGCTCTTATACATGTATTTATTACCCTACAGTAAAATTCGACCGAAAATATGTACCAGAACAGTCTTTACAGATTCACTATATTAAAATGCAAAGGTGCGAATTGGTAGAGGTACAAGTTTGTAGGGTACTAGTTGGTTGAGGTACGAGTTGACCTGCACCCTCATTATAGGCCCTGTTTGGTTATTTTGTTATGAAAACTTCGAATTTTCTTATATTTTAGTAACTAATATCTAACAAAATATTTATGAAACCTCAGCACATGATAATCAAATAGCTTAATAAAGATGTTTTTCTATCGAAACCAAATTACAGACCCTTAAAACCTCTCGTTTTATTAAAAACCTGATTCAGTAAATGACATCGTCATGACCTGTATAACGTGGAAATCTCAAAAGGGGGAATAACTCCTCGAAATAACTGAAACTAAAAATTGATTTATTTGAATTGCAGATTTCGAACCAGAATTTACCATGTATTTTTGTTGTCAGATTGTTAAAATTAAATATATTATTAACTGAAGAACTACTAGTGGTTTATTTATCTTTTTAGTTATTTTTGAAAGTTATTAGTCGTATTGATATATTTCGAACACACCGTAACAAAGTTACTTATAAAAGATACAGACATAATAAACTTTAAAAAAAAGAATATGAGTTTTATACATATATATCAGACATTGCATTAAGGTATCGGGAGATTCTTAAATTTCCTAAAAACAAACCTTTTCATTTATGTGCCAGATCTTCTGTCCAGATTTTCCAGCAAATTTGCAGATGCGTTATTTTCTTCTTGCTTCCGCCTTTGAAGCCTCTTGCTAGTGATTCATACTTGGTCGTTTTTATGCAAGTGTTTAGCAGGAATACACAGCACTACAGTTTGCAATATTCAACTGCGTATAGATTGTAATGCATTGATATACATGTATTATCAGTTTTTACCAACGTTAACGGATTTAACAACACCTACTCCAAAATTGGGACTAGTTGATTTATAGGTTCCTGTCCAAATAAGAAGCTTACTTAAAACTTAAAATGACCGAAACAGTCTATGGCCACTAAATGCTTTAATTACATGACAATAAGTTGAAATAAACAACGCGGCATTGTTTTAAAAGCTGACCGAAATACTACAGAGTGATGCCAGAATTAGTTGACCTGCCTCCTCCTATACTGCCTGATATCTAAACTGTCGGATATTATTCAGGGGAGATAATTGGACTTAGACTTTTTAAATATAGTATTCAGTGGGAGACCTCGTAAACGCAACTCCTCCTAAACCGTTTGAAAAATTCTGATGAAACTTTACATGAAGGAAGTACGTAAATGTAAATATGCATGAAGAATTTTTGTTGCTGTCGGATATCATTCAGGGGAGAAAATTGGACTTGAAAGCGAACCGGGGGGGGGGGGGGGTATCCCTTTGTGGGCGTGCTCACAGTCCACACTTGTTAATTGTTTTGGGTGTTTTATGGGAGATGGGGGTGTTTTTGTTTGTTTTGGTTTGCTTTTGTTTGTTTGGCTATGTTTGTAACTTCAAATAAATTCGTTTCCATTACAATGTATTACGAAATCAATGAAAATCGACAAACAATAAATCACTGCGAATGTTACCAACCCACAGAGTTAAAAGAATCGTTGAATAATAAGTCTTAATGGGACATTATATACTTACATATAACTTTATTGTGGTATATGATTTGCAACATATGTGGAACATAAAAATTAAACGTTGTTGCAGTTTAAGAAAATGATATTTCCAAGAGATTAAAAGAATCCATTTTGTGAACCATGAAACCGAGAAGTAGAAGTAATGTATAATTTTCCACGTGGATAATTTCACAAGAAAACAATATTTATATAGAATTTAAAACTCATTAATATTGATACGTAGGCAGAGTATTATGATTTTTAAGGAAAATAGAGACCTAAGAAATGTTTTCATTACTTTTACGTTTCTTACTATTTTCATCATTCAAAACTAAACCTTTTTTTGTAATGTGTCAGTAACCTGGACATAACGTATAGAATGTATATTACGGGTATAATTAAGTAGTGCTGATAATTAAAACATGAATATTTTTTCATTTTTTACATTTGCAGGCTTTGTTCCATTTATTGTTGTTTTATTGTGGATATTTAAATATTCATCTGGACAAAAATATGAGCAACAACAATCAGCAAATCCAGGTAAAGTATTTATTACCTTGTATATTTAATTTTTCATTAACAAATTTACCTGTATTCCATTTCGCTTTTTTGTTAAATGATGTACATTTTAGTATTTATGTTTTCTCGCGGTACCAAATATAGGAGGAAAAAAGGTATTTATATTCGAGTGGACCCAAATCGTTGTCACGTGTTTAAACGGCCGTTTGCGGTATCCGCCCGTGCTTCTGTCAACAACTTCAAATGTATGCGCAAAATGTTTCTTATTTAATTTTATTGTTTTATATGAGGGGGTGGGGAAGATCTTTTCTGTTAATGTGTTTTGGGCATTTTTACAGGTGTGTTAACTGTTTTTTTTAAATAAAGCAACTGTTAACTGTTTTTCACCCATTAGCTGTTATCTGTTTTCTTAAAAATTGACATTGTTGTTAACTGTTATAATGAAAATAAAAACAATGTTTGCTGTTACTATAGTATTGCCCTTCGATCTGCTGTTATCTGTTTTTCTCGATTTTTGAACTCACTGTTTTATGTTTTCTCATGTAAATTGCTGTTATCTGTTATAGTTATTTTAAATTTACTGTTATATGTTTTGAGAAAAATAAAAAAATGTTAACCTGTTAATGGACCCCCCCCCCTCTTACATGTTGCCTTGGGTTCTGGACACAGATTTCCTTTACCTTTTTAGGTTAACGTTTTTCGTGGCGTCGTATTTTATAGACTTTGGAAACGTTCACAGGTTTGGAAAAAGGGTGAACGGTTTATCGAGACCTATTGTCGCTAGATTCATTCACCACAAAGACCTACGTTTGGTACTTGAGAACGCCACGTGGCTCAAAAACACACATTATGGGATACACGAACAGTTCCCAAAGGAGATTGAGGACAAAAGAAAAAAGCTCTACCCTGTTTATAAACAGGCAAGACGTGATCGTAAAAACGCAGTGCTGGTTCGGGATAAACTTTTCATCAATGGGGTACAATATACTCCTGAAGCCGAGAATACCGTTGTTAGACAACCGATCACCAATAGAACTGACAATGGCTTCCGAGACGCACTCGTATCTACACCAAGACGAAAAGAATTTGAACGTCCATTTAAAAGAGAACGACAATCTGACTCTTCATCGCCGGACAAAGATCGATTGAACGGAGTGTACTAGGACAGCCCAGGGGCACAAATTGACTTAAATGTAGAATCTGTAAAACATACTAATGATATTGATTGTATAGTAAACTCGTATAGTTTTGTAAATGAACTAGAAATCACTGAACCTAACGGGACACACACATTTGTTGAATTAGATTTATATTCGCCTATCTATGATGACCATTCCTCCATTGTTGATTTTGAAACTGATTATGTTAACTGTTTGTATAGATACCTAAGTAAGAATATAAATGATTTCCCTTATGTTTATCACACAGGCAATTGTTCAGCTGATCAAAACTTAATCAATTCTGAAAAGAAAGAATCTTTACCAAATGTGAAAGCATCTAACAATAATAAAATCAATACAAACCATTTTTTACAATTATTATATGTAAATTGCTGTGGTATAAAACTGAAATTACAATACCCAGAATTTTGTGACTTAATTAGTAACCATGATATTTGTTGTTTTGTGGAAAGCAAGACTGACGATATTGATGTTTTAAATTTACCTGGGTATGTTTTTCATATGAAAAATAGAAAAAAAAAAAATTCAAACCGCCGGTCAGGCGGAATTGTGCTTGCTTTCAAAGAAGAACTAAGCGACTACATTGAGTTAATAAATACTAGTAGTAGGTTCGTACTGTGGTTTAAATGTAAAGGTGATCTGTTTCACACTAAAGCTCATGTTATTTTTGGTATTGTATACATTCCACCGGAGAATACACGGTACTCTTCAGAAGACGCATTTCATGAAATTGAACAAGAATATCTTTCTATATCACTTAACACCCAAAATGTTTGCCTAATAGGGGACTTTAATGCAAGGACTGCGTCTGAAAAGGACTTTGTAGACTTCGGTGAAAATCGGCACTCTAACGACCAAGGCTTGAATGACTATGTAGACAATTGTGTAAGCATTCTTCAGAACTTAAATATACCTGTCAATAGAACAAATATGGATGTTGCAAAAAATAAGTATGGAAACTTTTTGTTACAGTTTTGCAAAGCTAACAGTTTATTTATTGTAAATAGTAGGGTTGGTAAAGACCAAGGTGTAGGAAAATTTACATGTAAAAACTCTAGCGTGGTAGACTATTGTATTGTAAAACCACAACTTTTTAAATGTTTGAAAGATTTTGAAGTGTTAGATTTTAATAAATTGTTCTCTGATGTACATTGCCCAATACATATAACATTTGAAACGCATCTTAGCAACTCAGAAGCTAAAATAGAACATGAAACGGCAAAAGGTGAACAAAAATGGGAAGTCAAACCGTGGAACCCAGAAAAAAACTTAAATTACCAAAACAATATTAACGAAGTAAAGTTACAAGAGCTTGAAGCTCAATTATTAGACTGCATTGGTGAGGTAAATGATGATACTGTAAACTTTTTAACAAATCAATTGTGTGGAATATTCCTCGATTCTGGGCAAAAAACATTTGGCACATACTAGAAAAAATCACTTTAACGATAAACCATGGTTTGATTTAGATTGTAAATTTTCCCGCCAAAATTATAGAAAATTAAAAAAACGATTCAAAAAGAATAACAACCCTGAAAACAGCACAAGTATGAAAAATGCTGAGAAATATTATAAAAAGACTATCGATAAAAAATATAAAGAATTTTGCCAAAACCTTTCTAAGAATATTCACGACTATGATAAATCCGATCCAAAGAAGTTTTGGCGAATCCTTCGTGGGCACAGAAAAAGTCGACAACCTAATATCGAATTTGAGTCACTTTTTAACTTTTTTAAAGACCTTAATATGGATAATAGTAACGACGACATAGACAATATTCAAGACCCAAACCCAAACGAAATACCCGAGTTTTTAAATAATGACTTAAACAGTCCCATCTCCAAGGAAGAAATTATGAAATGCATCCAAAATCTTAAGAACGATAAAGCACACGGAGAAGACGAAATTATAAACGAATATATAAAGGAAACAGCTTTTCGTTGTATTAATGTGTATGAACTACTTTTTAATATAATTTTTGATAAAGGTTTACTACCACACACCTGGCTAGTTGGTACTATAAAACCTATCTACAAGAATAAGGGTGACTCGAAAGATCCCAAAAACTACAGACCAATTACGATATTAAGTTGTCTTGGAAAATTATTTACATCTGTTCTAAACGCACGGCTTGTAAAATTTTCAGATGAATTTAATATTATCAAGGAAAATCAATGCGGATTTAGACAAGAATATTCAACTGTTGATAACATTTTTTGTCTATTCTCTTTGTTTCAACTACTAAAAGTAAAAAAGAAAAAGATGTTTTGTGTATTCATCGATTTTGAAAAAGCTTTTGACAAAGTTTGGCGTGATGGGTTGTTTTATAAGTTAGCTATGAACAATATTAATGGTAAGATGTACAATGTAATTGTAAACATGTATGCAAATATTAAATCATGTGTATCTTATAACAATTATACCTCTGATTATTTTGATTGTAAAAATGGTGTTCGTCAGGGAGAAAACCTCTCCCCCTTTTTGTTTGCTTTATTTTTGAATGATCTAGACACTTGTCTGCTTTCAAAGAATATCACTGGTTTAAAAACTCTATCGGATGAGTTAGAAAAGGAATTGGATGTATTTTTAAAATTATTTGTTATTTTATACGCTGACGACACAGTCTTGATGTCCGAAGATGTGCACGACTTGCAAAACCAACTTAATGTCTTTCGTGACTATTGTAACAACTGGAAACTAAAAGTAAATGTTAGTAAAACAAAAGTTATGATATTTGGAAGTGGTAGAGTGTCTCGACTTGTTGCTTTTAAATATGATGATATTGATCTAGAAATTGTAAACGAGTTTAACTATTTAGGAGTTATTTTTACAAAAACCGGAAATTTTTCTATGAATAAAAAATATCTTGCAGAAAAGGCCCAAAAAGCTATGTACGAAATCATGAAAATGGGTAGGATGTACAAGCTTTCTATTAAACTCCAACTGCAATTATTTGATAAAATGATAAAACCGATCCTTTTATATGGTTGCGAAGTTTGGGGATTTGGAAACAATGAAATACTGGAACGCGTACAGTTAAAATTTTGTAAGACACTATTAAACTTAAAGTCATCGACCCCTAGCTTCATGGTTTATGCAGAATTAGGTAGATACCCAATAGAAATTGACATTAAGCAGCGAATGATATCTTTCTGGGCAAAACTTGTATGTGGAAAAGAGTCGAAATATTCAAATATTTTATATAGACTGTTAAAACATTTATATTTTACTAATAAAGATCAACAGTTCAGTTGGATTAAAAATATTGAAATTATATTAAATGAATGTGGCTTTACATATATATGGGAAACCGAGAACTTTGTAAATAGAAAACAACTTACTGCTATAGTCAGGCAGCGCTTGCATGACCAGTTTTTGCAACATTGGAACTCATTGTTACAAAACTCAACAAAATCATTAAACTATAGAATATACAAAACTGATCTTAAATTCGAAGAATATTTAAACATATTACCCATGAAAGAAGCTTTATTATTTTGTAGATTTAGAACTACAAACCATCATTTACCCATAGAAACTGGTAGGTGGAATAACATTGGCAGAACCGAACGATTGTGTAACATCTGTAGTTCTAGTCAAATTGGTGATGAATATCATTACATATTTGAATGTCCAAAAATTAATAACCAAAGAAATAATCTAATTCCAAAATATTATACTAATCTTCATAACACTTTGAAGTTCTCATACCTCATGAATAGCAAACGAAAACCAATTCTTATAAAACTGTGCAAATTTATAAAGTGTATTTTCGATACAGTTTGTACTCCTGGCTAAGTGCCTTATATCTTATTCACTTATTTACTTATGTATCTATTTATTTTTGTGCCTAAAATTTTTATTACTATGTAAATAATGTACATATTGTATATAGTTGTAATGTCTCTGTACCAATGTAATGCATTGGCTGTTTGAGAATAAAGATATAGTATAGTATTTGTCCGTGATGGAGTTCATATTTTGTTTATGGAGGTAAACTTGATCATTTTAAGTGTGTACATCAATATCGTTTTGAATTTATAACAAACACAGATGTAACATATTAGACGTAATGTACCTTTTTACATTAAAAATCCGGTTTCCGCTGGCTTCCTTAGGATATCGGCAATCTTTAATTGCATTTGTTCTTTTTTTTGATTATATTAAGATGTATGAAGGGTTTGTGTTCAAGAGATAGCAAATAGATATAATTTGTTAGGTATATGGCGTGAACACGTTTGTAATAGACAAAACGTTTGAACTGTTGACTGGGGGCTTTGAAATTTCGTGATTTGCATTGATCTGTCAGAAACACCATGCAAATACATGTATCTTGGCCCTCAATCTGGAAGAACCTAAACTGTTAGTAGAATGTCATAAGAAGGCCATTTGGGAAGGAGCTCATTTAGCTGTATTGACTAGAAGATTTAATTCAAATTCTAAACATACATTGATTATAATTGCCATTATTTGAATGTTGGACAACCGACCGGAAATGCTATCAATAAAGAAATAAAATGGTGTCCTAACATGAAATCTTGTATCCCTTTATTCCAATTTTTCGTGCTCACAGTATCTGACTTGTTTTTATTTGTCTTGTTCATGCCATCCGAATATGTTACGAACATTCTTGCAAACCAGCAATACAAGTGTGTTTACATTTGTTCATAAATTATGTCTGTTGGTTTACATAACGTAAATATAATACATCTGGAGAATCCTGAAATGATTAAATATATTAATGAATAATATCAATATAATCTGACAAATCCTCGTTTTTATTTTCTCATATGTAAACAAGTTTCTATGCCATCGATTATAACGAAAGTATGTGACAAAAAACGTTTGACATCAGAAAACATATATGCTGGTCACTATTTGTCATAATGATAATTAACTTATCACACTAAAAAGGATTTAATGTAAAACAATGTTTCTGTTTAGAGCAGACCACTAACAAAAGTGCGCTATGTAGTTAAGTATAGCAGTATCTAATATATAGACCAGTTGTAATTTCACCAGTTTGTCGCCTGACGTATACTTTACGAACAGCTGAATTCAAATTACAACACAACAGATTTTGCATTAATTAGCACAGTCTCGTGCATTTTTGTAGCGGCGAGTTAAGAGCCCTTTAGCTATGTATTATTTATTTCATTTTTAATTTGGTTTTAAATACCATTAAGCAATTGCTCAGATTAATTAAATTGTAATGTTCATGAAGACTTTGAGAAACCCAAACCTTTAGCAGGAAAACTGACACTCCTTGTCCATTATCACACAATGTCCCAAATCGGTGGTTACAGTTTCGGATATTATTAATTGTCTGAACAAATCGACCTTCTATACATGTAGGTCTAAATAAGAGGGATATTTTAAAATAAATATAAATATCTGCTCAAAACCTATTTGACGCAATACCGTTATAGCCTTAACTAAGCTTGAGAAAGACCTAATGATATTCTAAAAAGGATTGATGCTTTTGTTATTATTATGTTGAATTATTACGAATTAATCCATTGTTTTAATATCCCTTTAATTACTAAATCTATAACTACTTATTTATGAGATTGATATTCTTTTAGAAACCTGTGAAGTAGGACCATGGTCCTCATGGGGAGAAATAAACTGTATAACCGAACAGAGGACAAGGACCAGGGAAATTAATAAAGAAGGGACATTGAGATGCACGGTTGCACTCACAGACGTAAAATATGGTAATCATTGACTTTAAAATTAAAGGTCTTTAACTGATATAATTATGAGGTAAAAATCCGATGAAAAAAACGTGTTTCAATTGCATGTTTAAATGAATTCTGCAAGTGGCAAAGTCAATTATAGATTGGAATTTTTTATTTGATGTTGGTGAAAAACAGTCTTAATATAATGCTATTCTAGTATTAAAAGAATTCTTTGTTACTTACAACTTTAAAAATCAGGCAGACATATTATATAATTTTGATTCATGGTATAAAAAAACGCAATGCAGTTTGGAAATTTGCAGCGCCACTCAAATGACGATTGCAGAATTGTGCATGCATTTTATTTGTCTTGTGTTGTGAAATGTCTTTCCTCAAAATTACAGCGACTTATACTATAGATTAATGAGTTGTCACCCCTTTCTTATTGCATATGTAGTCCATTTATTGAATTAATATCTCTCGTGTCAATATACAAAATGGTAGTGAATTGAGTAGCTTAGTATAAATAGTACATTTCTTTATTTGGTTACATAAAAGCATTTAAACACATTTAAACAAACTAAAACAGACTAGTCCGATGTATAACATAGGTTCTCAATTTTTGGTACATTGCTTTTTGTCAGTATTTGCTTTGTAAAACAAATAGAAATTAATTTGTCGGTCTATTATGTAGAATAAATGTTGACTGTAAATATAAGTATTTTACGATTACGTCTTCGTGTTTTCCTGTTTTGTAGTAAGAATTCCATCTCCGATCGTAACAGCATGGTCGGAATGGGGACATCCAGATAGCAATGGCACAAGACGACGATGGCGAACAATAAATGGTATCTGTGCAGATATAAAACTTGGCCCAGATTTTCCACTCGAAGAAACAAAATCTGAGATTAAATTAGGAGATGAAAAGAAACAAAATCAAAACAATAAAATAACGAATGCATACAACGATATACCTGTTCACTCAACGCAAGTATCAAATCATAAACAGAATCTAACCA
This sequence comes from Limnoperna fortunei, assembly GCA_944474755.1. Lineage (NCBI taxonomy): Eukaryota > Metazoa > Mollusca > Bivalvia > Mytilida > Modiolidae > Limnoperna > Limnoperna fortunei. The sequence goes on from OX104113.1 coordinate 52,809,845, forward strand.
TCGAACCATTTGTTCCAATCAAAATAAATTTTTCCGACAGTAAAACCACTCCGAGTACCGTAAATGAAGAAACAAGTCCTTCAACGGATTCGGTAAATAAAAGTCACAAATCAACTGAACCAAGTAAGATTATCCCGGATAAGATAGTCGAATCTCCCAAAAGAAAAATGCTAATAGAACCTTTTGTTCCACTGTCTTTAAATTTATCGTCTCCAGTAAATTTATCAATAGAAGATACAAATAAAACAAGTAGTTTACCTGTTATTACAGACATTAAGGATGAATCACCTTTTGTAATTATGCATTCTAGAGTTGCCCAAACTACAAGGAACTTTGATTCAAGAAACGAGAATGAAAAGAGAAACGGTGATCAGAATGTGGACATTTTGCCAGCAGACGATAATCATGCCCATTTTGAAATGAAGTCAAATGAAAAAGACTTAGGTAACAATGAATCAACATCTACACCTCAAAATAATGACGATTCCAAAGATTCTTTTCGAAACGTTATTTCCAAGGCAATACAAGTTATAATTCAGTCAAAAGATGACGATTTTCCAAGTTCATCTACGCATATCCAGACGGCACCACTGTCTGTTCATCATAATAAACCAGTCGTTTATAGAAAACTTTTCATACAACACGTAAAACCTATAAACCAGTATTACAAACTTCCATCTTACAAAATTCACAGGAACGTGTTGCCTCACATTTTAGAAGGAACCTACCTGAAATCAGAGATAATGGATGACGATTCTGCAGTAATATCAACAACTCCAAGACCTATACCTACAACTCCTAAGCGGTCATTCTGGAAATCTAATAGTGGCTGGTTTGGATTGCCTTTACAATCTCGTGGCTCTCAAAATACGCCTGTGTTATATGACGGTCCCGGGGGTTTTGTAGGAAATCAAATGACTAATATTGATAGGTCATATGGCAATCAACTTCCCAGTTTTGATGGATCATATGGTAGTCAACTACCACGTTTTGATGGGTCATATGGTAGTCAGCTACCAAGTTCTGATGGGTCATATGGTAGTCAGATACCAAGTTCTGCTGGGTCATATGGTAGTCAGATACCAAGTTCTGCTGGGTCATATGGTAGTCAGATACCAAGTTATGCTGGGTCATATGGTAGTCAGATACCAAGTTCTGCTGGGTCATATGGTAGTCAGATACCAAGTTCTGCTGGGTCATATGGTAGTCAGATACCAAGTTCTGATGGGTCATATGGTAGTCAGATACCAAGTTCTGCTGGGTCATATGGTAGTCAGATACCAAGTTCTGATGGGTCATATGGTAGTCAGCTACCAAGTTCTGATGGGTCATATGGTAGTCAGATACCAAGTTCTGCTGGATCATATGGTAGTCAGCTACCGAGTTTGCATGGGTCATATGGTAGTCAGATACCAAGTTCTGATGGGTCATATGGTAGTCAGATACCAAGTTCTGATGGGTCATATGGTAGTCAGCTACCAAGTTCTGACGGGGCATATGGTAGTCAGCTACCGAGTTTTGATGGATCATACGGTAGTTCAGAGTCACTTGCTGTAGGACCCGCTGTTTCCCATAATTTATATGCAACCCATTCAAACACAGATACACCGGGAAATCATAATACGATATCTAATATACAACATAACAATCAAAATGCCCCCCACACTTTATGGCCAGGCAGTAGCCATTTTATAGCTGCTCAGTCTAGGGTGGTTTATCCTGCGGCAGCTGGACAGTCACGTGATAATAATCGACATAGAGCATCTGGAAATTCTGGTCAGTTGTCTAACGAAGATCTGGGAGATTTTAAAAGTGCCGATAGTTTTGCAACCAATAACATGTTTCACAATAATTTAACAGTACTTGACTCTCATAATAAAACATCGTTGATAAATAATCCATCAGCAGATTCTAATAAATTCGTTGGAGAGAACTGGAATTTCGGCCTCGATTTCCCTTCTTCTAGATTAAGTGAAAATTCGAACTTCCTCGATTTCGACAGAAACAGTAATATCGATCATTTTAACTCGGGGAAGGATTTCAGCGATATTTTTTCGCTTTTAGGTACAAACAATCACAATTCAAAAGAAACCGGTTCGGGAGAAAAGCACGATTCATTCTACGATTTTGTCGACCCTTTCACTAATTTGAATTTGACAATGTGGAGATCCGTATAGGATATTTGTACTGAAATATGACTGTTAAAACAGCTGTTAATTTGATTCCGATATAATAGACTTAAGAAGTGTATTACACTTGTCTTAATAAATTCAACTTTAACACACCAATCAACCGACTTGTCTCATTTTTGTAAAAAGTAGTATGACACGATGAAAAGAGAGACTCCCAGAGGTCCGTAATCGCTCATCAGGAACACAAATATATTTAATTTTTTGAAATTTGCAGTTTCAGTCTAGTTCTTATAGCTTTAAGTGACAGGGCAAAAACTAAACACTTCTTAAAAAATTTTGATCAGGCACAATAACTCCTATTAAGTGCCATCAGACAAAATAATTATATGTATGTCTTGTCGTTTGGGTTGATTTTTAATTTACAGTTTTAATCTAGTTGTTATAGATTTTATAACACAAAAACTAATTATTTTTGCCAGAATTCGTCAATAAAGGGTAATAACTTATATAAAGAGTCATCTAACAATTTTGGACTGGCCTTGCCTTGCTGATCATTTGTGTTATTTACTGTTTCACTCTAGCTGTTATGGCATTTAAGTTACAGGGCGAAACTACAAATTTCACAAAAATTGTTATTAAATGGCAATAACTCTTACATAAAGTCATCTGACAATTTCAAACAATATTAATAATGTGTGGGCCATGTCCTGGTTAATTTTGCTATTTACAGTTTTACACAAGAGATTACAGTTTTAAATTTCTAAGGCAAAAATTGCTAATTTTGTCTAAAATCATTAAGGACAATAACTCCTATAAGGAGCCATCTTACAATTTCAGACCAATTAATTGAATTGTAGAACTTGTATAGGTGAGTATATTTTCAATTTTTAGTCTCCATCTAGCTTTTAGCTTTTATGTAACAGGACGAAAACGGAAATTTTCATTAAAAGAAAAATAGTCATTAAAGGACCATAACTCCTATAAGGAGTCATGTGACAATTTCAAACTACTTAAGTGAATTGTGGGACTTGTATTGAAAATCAATTTTGCAATTAATAGTTTCACTATTGCTGTTATAGTTTTTAGGTAGCAAGACAAAAACGGTAAATTTCCGTCATTAGAGGGCAATAAATCCTATAAGGACTCATCTGAAAATTCATACTACTAAAATAAATTGTAGGACTTTTATAGATTTTAGATTACAGAACGAAAACGGGTTTTCAAGAAAAAAAATTGCAATTAAAGGACAATTACTACTATAAGGAGTCATCTGACAAATTCAGACCAATAATAAGCAATTAACAATATTATTCTAGATCTTTTAGTTTTCAAATTATATTGTAAAACTGAAAATTTTGTCAAAAATCATAATTGAAGGACAATAACTGAGACCATTAGACATCCTCATACTAATAGCAACTATTGTAGTGCTCAATTTGATGATCAATTTGATGTAAAGGTTTATTCCATAGCTATTTTATTTTTTTGACATATTGGCCAAAAACGTGTGTTGATACATATGTTCTACCGTTAGTAACAGCGGCCATCGTTGTCTGTTGATCAACACCCTGGATATAAATTTGAAACTAGGTACCTTATGGATAATTGTGGTTGTGGCTAAGTTCGAAAAAAGTGGCCCAATGGTTTCAGAGGAGAACAATTGTAAATATGTTTACGAAGGACGACCGACGATGGACGCCAGGTTGTGTCAAAAGCCTCCCCCCGGGTGAGCTAAAAAGATCTAAACAAGTTCAAACATATGAAAACGACGCAGTTACAGTTTTCAAAATATTTAAGGTTTTAAACTCACTGTAGCGAATAAAATATATATTAAAAGACGATTAAGCATAGTTGTTTTAGCTGTCGTTTAATCCCAAAAATGTATCTTATTGCATTACAATCTGGGTTCGAATTTAATTGCATAGTCAAAGAGTATGACAGAAATAAACTAGTTCAATGATACTATTAAATTAAGAAATAAAACTTAAATAATGCTGATCGATTGAATAAGTATGCATTTTATTAGTTTGTAACGTAATAATCTATTTGAAACATTCATTTTTGAGTCTATATAAAGATGAAAAGGAACATGTGCAGATTTAATTTTGATCATTGTGCATATCATTACATTTTGTAATGTTACCTTCCATTGAAACAAAGTAGCTCACATCAACCTATATTACGATATTGCATGATTGACGTTACGATTTTAATTGATATTGCATGGCTGACTATTTTGGCATAAGTGGGCAAGCGCGGCTCCGTTGCTTATTAAGTTGTCCATGTGTAGTTATTTTGTGTCAAGAATTTATTGTAGACTGTGAATAATATTCAATGATGTACAAACAGTAGTTGTATACAGTTATTGAAATGCCCGATGTGGAAGAATAAAACTAATAACTTGATAAATTAGCGGCTGAATTGTCATTCATGTCAATGAACTTTCATTCAGCGTGTCGTTATGGAAACATGAGCTGGTTTTTTCTTTTTCATTTTTTTTTTCAGTAAACACGTCGACAAACAGATTACAATTCTTAATAAATTGGGGTTAGAAGAAATTTATTGGCATCAGTTTATTCTTTTGAGCAAAAACACTTGATATAGAAATATATTGTGCTGTCATTTGTTAAAAATTTGATCTACGACGCATACCAGTACCTTTAAACCGATTTTTCGATTAAAAATAAAAATATTAGTTTATGATTATTAAATATGTTTATTGAGAAATGTATACTTAATTGTTTTTACTACACTGTATTTGCTACAGTGAGTTTTTATTTATTGATTTGCAGTGAGCAGTATTTCAGCTATATTCAGGACGAGAACAAGTTAACAAACAACAATTTAATTCGGGAAAAAAAGACCACGGGAATGCCACTAAAGAGCTATGGAGTAGTGGTACGGGTTTAAAATTTAGCCTTTGGAAACAGCTACAACGAGTCTACTCTTATCGACATTTACAAAAGCAGCAGGTGCACTCAAGTCCATCTTTAAATGACAAGGATTGCCAGTTCCCTTACCGAAGCTCGGGAAATTTTACCTGGTATTTACCCCCAAACCAATAAAAACTGGACGTCATGAGAGAGGTGAATAGTTTCGTTCAACTTCAGTTAAAAGCATTTATGTTTATTGTTGAATTTTTATTGATGTTCACTTTCCCCTTGGCTGCACCATGTGATGGCTGTTCGATAGTTTATAAAACTGAAATCCAATGTACACATAATGATTGTAGAAATATACTGAGCATAAGCATATACATATAAAACAAGGTGTTATGGTTTTATACGTCTCTGTCCTTTTCATTACTTTAATGTATATAAAAGTAACATTATTGTAACATATAATATAGATTTTGGTGTACTGTATGGTTACACGATAATACACAAGCACAGCGTCTGTAAATACTTCGATCTACTGATTCACATTAAAATTACATTTTTATAAGCGGATGTGGGTCTAGTGATCTAGGCCGCTGGATCTTGCACATACTAATTGATGGTTCGATATCTTGTGTTCGCTAGAGTTCCGCTAAAGAGTAAGTAAATAAAAATTACCCGACAAAAATCTTACAGTATTTGTTTTAATTGCAATACGAATTTTTTGTGTGTTTTGTTTTATTATTTCGATAGCGAAATGGATCATTATCTCTATGAAATTGACTCCTAGTGAGTAACAGGCAATAGATTATACAATTATTCGGTAACTTCAAGTAGAACAAAATCCAGTTTTAAATCAAATCCCCAGAAGTTGACAGTTATTGCAATTCTTTAGTGACATCTGAAGAAGTTAAATATAATATTCTTTTTCTAAATCTTTGTATATATCACGTATTACACACAGCTACTTAAAAGTCTTCTGAAATGCAAGGAGTAATGGGTCATGTATAGGTATTTACTTATATATAATATTGCTAAATTGTCAATAAACACTTGAAAACTTTTTAAAGTTGATCACGCACTAGTTGTAAACATTTTCATGAAGAGACGGTATAAAATTTAATTCACTATTTATGTTCGGGTTTTGTTTGTAAATTGATAAATAAATTAGAATTTTGACCAAGTTGTCATGCACTTACAAACAATCATAAATTTAATTTATAATGATTAAACAAATTTTCAGTTTAGCTATTTTCACCAGGTATGCGATATTGTACGATATAAACTAATAAACTCTCGCATTATAATGGTGACAGTTTGGTTGTCTGATTTGTTAAGGTAGGTAGGCATTTACTTTTGAACACGTGCCTGTCAAATGAGGTGAGGCATCGGTTGCCGAGAGGTTACGGTAGTTCATCTACTATTGATCACGTGGTATGTCAACACTTGCGGGTTCAAGTCTCACTATATAGGGGTAGTGTGAGCTCGACTCCAATCTTAATTGACAAAGGATTGCCAGTTTCATACCGAAAGTGTGGGGTTTTCTCCGGTTCTCCGACTTCCTCACTTAATAAAACTGGACGTCATGATATAGCTGAAAAATCGATGAATGTGGCGTTAAACAACATTCAAACTAACAAATAAAAACAATCAAATAAGGTTGTGAATTCAAGAGTAACTGCGAGCAGGATGTGTTCGTTTCCAACACACATTTACAAGGATTTACTAGGTGTCCTGTCAAATGTTGCAGATTTTGTTAGGTTATGACTTCCTACCCTAATAAAAATTGAACGCCATGATATAGCTGAAAAATTGCTGAAAGTGGCGATCAACCCTATTCAAATAAACAAAACAATAACATGGAGACGCAGGTATTAAACACCTGAATCGGTAAGTGAGAAATCAACTTGTAACTTACTACAGGTATTTCAAAATGCCTGGTCATAGTTATACCAAGTGCGCGGAACGTGACGTCACAATATCCTGAAAGCACCAATTTTGGCAGAAACATATTAAAAATGCAGTGATTTTTCCGACGCAGTCGGTATTATATTCACTTTTTACCCTTTGACCTCATGACACTTCACCTCTCGTAATTCTGTTTCTTGATTGGTTAAAAACCAATTGCACGGGGGTTCGGAACAGGGTGGTAAATTGGACAGGCGCTCGGAACAGGGTGGTAATTCACCTTTCAAATTGTGTACTATTATTATTAGATTTTGCCGTCTGTTTGTTTATAAAATTATTTCATAGTGCAATTTAAGTATAAAGAACGATAGGGATGAGCTGCCGTTTGTAAAATTTTATATCAAACAACTTGTACAAAAATGTTAAATATTTTTTTATTCCGACGCAGTCGGTATTATATTCAGTTTTTACCCTTTGACCTCATGACACTTCACCTCTCGAAAAGCAAGTAACGTGATCCTAATTCTGTTTCTTGATTAGTCAAAAACCAATTTGGACGGGGGTTCGAAACAGGGTAATGAATTGGACAGGGGTTCGGAACAGGATGGTAAATTGGCAATTCTAATTTCAAATTGTGTCCTATTATTATTAGATTTTGCCGTCTGTTTGTTTATAAAATTATTTCATAGTGCAATTTAAGTATTAAGAACGATAGCGATGAGCTGCAGTTTGTACAATTTTAAATTAAACGTCTTGTACAAAAATGTTAAATATTTTTTATTTGAAGTACAGCGCAAATTAAAACGCATATTAACAGCCTGGATTTTTCCGGGATTTTATAGAGTGTAAAAGAAACGAAGAGAAGAAATTTTAATTAATTTCTTTAAAAAATACAAATTAACAATCATTGTATATTCATGTTGATAGTAAATCAAATGTGTTATTATTGTTCTTGGCCGTCCGTCGTAGTACACACATAGATAGAGAGTTGTGGCTCTAATTGTAAAGTATACTTTGCTTAATCAGTAAACTATAAACATTTTATTAAACAATTCTTATATTCAATTTGTTGACATAATTGTATAACTGCTTTTGGTGCTCGCAGAAAAACATCATTTCTGTATCTTAGGCAGTGGGTTCCAATACATAATAGCAATAAACGTTCTGGAATATGTACATGTACAACAAAGTATCAATTTTGAGTTAACTGTATGCTTAGTAAATCTGTTAATATTGAAAACACGTAAATAAAAAGGGGGGCGCGAACACATGTATAAATTAATAATTTCCAACTCGTTTCACCTGGGACTAATGTTAATTTATAGGTTCATGATTTCTTTCACGTAGTAATAATTGTCCGTCAGTACTTCCCCAAAAAAATGTCCATCAAACATTTCTGGTCTATTGAAACGGGGAATTTGTATGACAATAATGATGATTCGTAGTTTAATGCATAACTCAATTTATATCTTTAATGCGTCGGTTATCTTTTTTAAAGATAGTACTTGTTTGAAGTTTCGCGCAAATTAAATGCATATTATAAAACACGCTGTATTTTGGCGGGCTTTTATGGAGTGTAAACTCCGCATCCTTGAATCAAAAAAATATTCAAAATATATATTCTGTATGATTAAGAAAAAAATAGTAAATTATGGTTTTAATCCAAGCATGCGGTAGTACTTTTAATTTTTTTAAAAATTGGCTTGATTTAAGTTAAAATTTAACGATTTTTGTCAAAACCCTGATATTCACCTCATTGAATGACCCCATACAGTTTATTATATGTATAAATTATACAAACTTGGTAAAGGATACTATTAGTAAGATATTTTTCTGTTTTACAGCAAAGTTTAACTGATTATTTGAGATTCCAAATTCAGGGCCAATATGGGCCCTTAATGCACCTCCTCCTTTCGGTATATCATCGACGGCAATGTAATAATCATTTCTGTGCTATGAAAGTCTGTAAAAAAAATTTCCGTGACACGCCTAAATATAGTCACATCAAATGTTTTATAATAACCTTAATAATAAGCGAAGGATATAAACCTAACATGAACATCACAAGTAAATGATGAGCTTGAACAGTACAAAATGTGTATACGTCTCGGGAACATTATTTTTGTATTCGTCGTATTTAGTATAATGAGAATATATTGGTATTATCTTTCGAAATAAATATCGCGCTCCGTATGTATTGAAATAAAAAAGATTAGAAATGGCTATGACTTTAATTATACCAGTAGGGGCCTCGGTGGCCGAGTGGTCAAGGTAGTTCGTCTACTATTGATCACGTGGTCTGTCAACACTGAGATTGCGGGTTCGATTCTCACTGCGGGCTGGGTGTACTCGACTCCAATCTTAATTGACAAGGATTTCCAGTTTTCCTACCGCAGGTCGGGGGTTCTCTCCGGGTACTCCGGCTTCCTCCCCCAATAAAAACTGGACGCCATGAAATAGCTGAAAAATTGCTGAAAGTGGCGTTAAAACACCATTCAAACAAACAAACAATTATACCAGTAAAAAAAGTCAAATGACTGAGAGGGCCAGTATTTGTTGAATTGTATTTCGCTCGGATTTAAAAAAGAAATCCCTCCCATGTTGACCGGTTGAAAATGACATTCTTAGACAACAGTAAACATAAATGTTATAGACTAAAGTAATTGCTGACAACGATAAGATCCAAAATGGTCGGTCATATAAATAGCATGCACTGGATATCTTAAGTTTTGGGTTTTAAACATTAGAATTAAAGGTATACATAATATTAAAACTCGCAGTTTTTCAATGCAGGTGTAATAAACAAAAAAAAACAGACAATCTTCATTAAAATAGTTTTAATTAATCTTTTTGTAAAACATGGCTTCAAAAGCCTGTTTGTTTTCAACATTATACCGTTGTTTCGAAATATCCTTTTAACCTTTAATACCCCATGGTACTAAGTTTGTAAGGCTATCCATGACGACGAGAGCTGTATATATACATGTAAAGTCATCAAACGACGAACTAGTAAACATACAACGTAAAGGTAATTTTGTAACAAAAGTTTAAACAATACTAAATTGAAACTTAATTTTTCATTGTTCTGATGAGCATTGTTTTTCGTCAGTCTATTTATAAACATTTGAGTTAATCCACATGCCGACACACACCCACCCTCACCCACACACACATCCTCCCTCACACACACACACACACACGCACTTTTTCGAAACAATTGTATAAAATGCTATTCACCCGTTTTTCGAAGTGCTATTGACAAATGATATACCAAACCTTGTACTGCATTTAAATTTAATTTGGTACAGACACTTGTCAAATTTGATACGCTAACCGATTTAGTTTGTTCAAAAGATTTTTAATTATTAAATAAACTCGTATTCTTGAGAACCTCTCAACAATACCATACAACCTCAAGGCCATTAAAGGAGTTTTTCATCTCATATTTTTCTGGTTTTATAAATAACAGTTAATGATTTTGTTGAAAAGTCGGTCAAGGAATTTTTAACATCAAAAGTTAGTAGGATTATATTTGAAGTGTTCTTTTATTTACATTTTTATGGTAAACAAAAATTTAAGATATCTAATTAAGTGTATAAAATTGCGTTTATAATTTATCAGACTACAACATGTCATTTCATGTACGTCGTTTTTATACAACTACATGTAGTTTAAAATGATTGATTGATATTTAGTGTCAAACGGGCAAATATTATAGCTGTATCCAGACGCAAACAAGGCACAGAAGATGTGAAATGTAATAGATTAATTAAGATTGGCATCTCTAACCTGCAGAGAACGTCATGATCCTAGAATTTAAGATTCGCTTGACAAGCTGTTTCCCGAAAAGCAATTGCTGACGCCATGCTGCTAGATACGATTTCTTTATACCAGGCTTACTTCATCATCACTAACAAAATACACACATTTAAAAAAAAACTCTATAGTACACCCAAAAAGCTACATTCTGTCCAGTATCTGCGTATTTTTGTGAAAAATATAATCTACATCGCCTTTTGTTTTTGATATAATATGGAATTAAATATATCTAATAAAATTGCGTGATATATATCTCCGCGTGACTTATTTAGTGTATGCCTCGGTGATTTGAATGTATTTTTGATGTTAATAAACATTAAGACATTGATATTGATTGCGATCGTTAAAAATGAATTAAGTTTTGATTATTTCTATAAAATGTACAAGTACTTACTCGTTTTTTTACTCGAAATTAAGCTTTGCAATTGGCAAAATATGACGGTCAACTTTCGTCACCCGATCAAATAAAGGTGAAGTTGGGCACAACTTGCCGAAGAGGAGTTCAGCTCTAAAACATTATAGGGTTTCCACGCTGATAATCAATAACAAACTTGACCAATCGGTTGGATTGTAATAAATTGAGTTTGTTAAAATTTAATTTATTTTTTCGTGATATCAACTAGTTTATATAAATGCATTTGTACCTGTTCTTCTGACAAGTGTTTTGATAAAATGATTCATGAATACTGCTTAATGATATCTAAATATCTATACATATAAACTAGAATTAAAGTCAATGTAAATTTATTTAAAACTAGACATCTTACATTCGACTTATTTGTATAAAGGCTTTGCACGCCCATGCAACTCTTAAACGCAGACGTCAAGTAATTAGGACCTTTCATCTTTTCTTTTTTTCTACAAGTTAATTACAAGGATATATAAGATTTTTTTGTTTTGATTTTCATTTGTTAATATGAAAATAGAAAAAAAGAATAGTTTTTTAAGATAATGGATGCACATTTTAAAAGAATACATACTTATACGTTCTACTAAAATACTGTCTGTTTTAAAAAGCACTTATAAATGTTTGCGTAGTGCCATGTCCTTTACTTTTAAACAAATACATTCTAATTAGCATGTCACTATATCATAGCTTGTCAGATAATCCATACAAGATATTGTCAAACATATATGGCCGATTCGTTTTGACACTGAACTGAAAACGATTTTCAATTTTCCACGAATTTCTATACGCTAAATTTTCATAATTACACTAATTTTAAATAAACCCTATTTGTTCAGCTTGCTACAGAAAATTCACATATGTCGATGTTAGATAGTACAATAAGACATATAATTAAGACGTTTTCCCACTTCTTACTATCAACACTAACAACAAACATTATTTGTTTGAATTATGAACAATGGCACTTTTAAAGAAACTAACGATGGTATCACTATTTAAGACTACTCCTTTGTCGGAGATACCGGCAAGGTTGAAGCGTTGACCACCATTGGCTTTGTAATTTATCCTCCTCTCCTAATTCTTTCAGTGAAAGTTCCTTTGCCTTTAATAATTGTGCCGTTGTAACTGTTTTCAACCACTTATCTAGTTTGATTTTCATTTTTTCATATTCGGTTTTGTCTTTTTCGTCAGTTGTTGGTTCATAACTTACTGGATCTACTTTCATATTTGTCGGAATTTGCTTGTCTTTACTAGGAGTTACCCATTGCAATGACTCGCCAAAGTTTGATTTTATACCCCTAGTGACTTCAAGCAGAAATGTTTCGTTCATTGTACCGTGCTGTCCTCTCTGAAAAATTCTGCCAAATTTGGCAATTGAACAGGTCGGATCAATGTTTAGTAATGATGTATTTTGCTGTAGTATATGTCTTTTATGTGTCACATATTCTTCTTGGTTCTCTAAGACGTATTTTAGGTATTGCAGTAAAACCGTATGATCGACTTTTATTTCGGTTTCATCTCCCTTCTTTTTTCCCTTTCGTTTTAACTTTTCAAATTTTGCCTGTTCTATCTCACTGTCTTCTTCGTCCTTTTCTGTTGTTTCTTTGTCACCGTCAGTCGACAATTTTGTTTCGCTGTCACCTTCAGGCGACACTTGTGTTTCTTGTATTGCATTTGCATCTTCTATTGCTTTGAGCTTCTCGTCGATTTCTTTGTCATCAATGTTAACTTTTGCTCTTCGTCTGAGACGTTGCCTGCGTTTAGACTCCATAGCATCTATGTCCAAACCAGCATCTTTTAAAGCCTTTTCGTGACAATTAAAGTTACTTCTTTTGGGTAAGTAATATTCTAGTTCTTGTTTCGTAAATCGTATGCCAGGATAACATTTCTGTCTTCTAGAACTAGACTTCATGCTGTAAGTCGAATTAGGGATTGATGTACCGGGATCAGATTGTGCAGAAAATGGCCTTTTTGTCACTTCTATGTTTGAATCGACAATTTTTTCACTCTTTAATGACGGAATGTTAGTTTTTCGTTTCATTTGATCATCGGTTTTATTGAGTTCATTTTCTTTCCGCGTTTGCTTAAAAATCAAAGCATCTCCATTCGGAATTAATGCTGGAGGACTATTAAATGTTCTTTCTATTGGCATGGTGTCACTACCGTCATGTTTCTTCGTTAGTGTTGTCTTCTTATCGCCATTTAATACCTTATCTGTTTGAACTTTGGTCTCGGAACGTAACCTCTTCACCGCTTTCTCTTCGCCTTTCACATTTTCCAATATTGTTGACAAATGACTTGCTCGACTGTTACGACTCGTCGGCGATGACATTCTTTCAGAGCATTCAACTTTCTTATTTCCTAAATTTTCATCCAATTTAATTGTATTAGTTTCCGTGATATAATCATTAGGAATGGTTTCGTTTGAATCATTTTTATTTCCATCGCTTGAATTACTTGAAGAAAAAGTTGAGTTAGATGTGGTCAATATAGGTTTCTGTCCATTTAATTCGACCTTTCTATCAGTTTCACTCGTTATATGTTCCACTGCTATGATAGAAACATTACTTTGAACACGTTCAGTATTTTCAAATCCTTTTGAATGTAATTTCAGGTTGCTATTGTGAACAATACCGTTTTCAACTATTTGTTTTGTGTTGTCATTATTAGACACGACACTCTGGACTTTTTGTTTTCGCTTCGAGCATACCATTGTTCTTTCATGTAATTGTTTAACTTTGTGTTTCATCTTTCCTTTTTGTTGAACAATGTTAATTTCGAATACCTTTTTCCAAAGGTGGTTGTTAAATTCACAATATGACACAATCGCAATATTTCAATTTTGTAGACTTTAAAAAGTAATTAAGATTTTGTTCCAAAGAATGAGCAAGAATGACACACCATCGAAAATGACTAGTTTATGTATCCTTACAACTCACTAGTTTATTTGACAATTATATGTTAAATTGCTTGTACGTTATATATATAGATGTTTCGACTTTAAAGATCTCGTTAGGTGAATCAATGGTTCGTAGTAAGGTAAAGTTTAAATGTTCTAAAACAACGACCTTAAGGTGATTACTAAATTGCTAAAAAATTTAAATTTGACAAGCACCTTTATACCCGAATGAACTCTATTCTTCGCCTTTTTTTTATAAGACTTTAAACTTTCTACCAAAACAATGCATTCATTCCTTGGTGCCTTATGTCTTGGTTACAGAGCACGGTGTCTAATCCTTCTAATATCCGTTAAAATATTAGACGGTATTGTTTTGACAGCTTTTGGGTATTAAAATCAATATCAAAATACCAAATTATTTTTGAAAATGTCACGGCTTCTAAGTTTTTATGTCAACCAAGTTTTAATTTCATTGTAGATTCCAATAATGACTGTTTATAAAAACGGTTATCTTTGTTCTCTTTGTTCCTATCTTAGAGATATTTGTTTTGTTACCTATGGTACGCATTCGTTTTAATTCTAAAAAATCCCCTAACTGTCGATAGTTATCTGCGAATGATCGATTGTCGAGCGAATTTTAAAAACCTGTATAATTATGTCTTCGTTAATTTAGAATCTAAAAATCATAATATTTTGATTCTAGCTCAAGATAACAAAAGACCATCGAACTATCGGATCAGTTGAAATATTAATTTCTAATCAACTACATCTGAAATACAAACAAAAAACATAAAGTTAGCATTACACATAAATACACTTTTAATTGTTTGTAGGTAAAATAACTTGCCCGTTTAAAGATGTTAATATATTCTAAAATTAGTATTTACAATTAACTTTTAAATGTTTGGTTCTAGCAAAGTAACAGTGAATGTACTAAAACAACGACGCCTTGTATAAATCATTCTAGTCAGTAGTATATGACAAAATTGTACTTCAATAATCAAAATTGTTTCAGGAAAACCCCAAAATAGTATATAAATATTGAAAAACATTAAATCTAGAACTGTTTAAAACAATATGACAATAAAAAGGAGACAAATTCATTCAAACGGTGACACTATTTTACGATTACGAATTGTGAGCACCGGCCAAATGACATATCTAGTTGGAAGGTTTCGGAAAACTAGGAGAGTATGTGTATTACTAATATTTAGAACATGTCGACTGATTTCGTTTAAAATATTAATAACAAAACTGTTCGAGTGAAGGAATTTCGCGCTGATATGATAATCTCGAGTTTAAAATATTTGTACTATGAAATTTACTTGCGCATGATATCTATAACTGGACAAACTTATGCTAATTTACCTTACAGTTGTCTTGTTTTCTCTTTACACGAAATTTTCTTTTGGCAAGTTAACACTCGCTCAAATTTGATAAAAATCACTTTCTATATTAAAAATATGCCATTAACTATATTCCTACCTGCTATATTCAGATGATTAAAGTCGCAAAATAAAGCCAGTACAAGCACAGCTGACTGTTGCAATCGATTGTAATTAAAGATGCAAGCCTTAGATTCTTTAATCAAAGTTCATTGAAAATTAATCAACTTTATTGTGGAACGAGTTGCCTCCTGTGCAGTTAGAACAAGTGGTTTGTTATATCAAACAAATCAGTTTTGTTCGTGAAATGAATTATAAAAATCAATACCTGTATTGATCATATTGATACCTTAGCTGTAAAAAGAACAGTTAAAAAAGTAGACTGCAGATTTATAGATAATAAAATGTGGGGTTTTAGTAGAATGATGCCTGTTGTTATTGTTTTGTGTGCAGTTGCGATAAAAAGCACACGTTCTTGTAACGATTATACCGCTTCTAAAAACTGTTAAACAGTGATAACATTCACTGCAAATAGTACGATATTTTAGAAGATTACACGTTAAACAGAGAAATTTACGGCGTTATAGGAAAATTAAACATTGATTTGAATAACATGAACAATACAACAACTTCTAAATACCCAAAACATTATCTGATGTCATTAAAATCTGATTTGTATAATATAGTTTTCAACAAAACAATACGTTATCGACGCTTTTTAGCAAAGATTGAAACACTGGGCTATTTATAATTAAAATTGTGTCGTTTCATAGAACACGAGCAAGTACTTTACTTACCCGTTAAATATTCAAAGATTAGCATGGAATGTTAACTTGTATCTTTGTAGTCAGGAGTATCTTTTTGTATTGTCTTCCACAAATATTAATAACGTTATGCATTCAGTAAGAATCTGTATGTTTGCTTTTCACTGACAAACAAAAAATATTATTCAGGCCCCCCCCTTTATAGCTTTTGGGATAAGACTATTTCGATATCTAACGGCTTTGGTTGTTAATCTGATACGGGGGTTTTTGGTACTCGGTCTTAATACCGTGTTTGGGCACTTAAGCAAACGTCGCGTTGTCCAGAATTAAATGTGCATTAGATTATGTAAGGATCTGAAACAAGGTAGGATAATATGCGAGAATTTCGATAAGACATGAACTCAGATTGGACAATACGTCATATGGATTTAGTATTGTGTATTGTTAACACCAACACGAAAATACTTTTGTTTGATCAACTGCAATAAGAAATCAGCGTTATTATATTTAACATGTATCGTTAACTTACCAAGACAGTTCCAGTGTTATAAGGAAATTAACGAATATCTCCTATATAAGCTCAAAATTACATGTTATCTTTTGTCCGAAGGAAATCTAACACCACCAGAGAATGAAGAACTTGTATGTGTCAATACTGTTACAGATTTAAAAATCAAAATGTGATTAATCCTAGTTAAACAGTGATATAAAGACGTCTTGTCATTTAAAGGTCTGATATAATACAAAATAATTTACGATGGATTTATTATGTATACACACTAGCCCTTTGAAAAATCTATCATAGAATAGTAGCCTTTAATGATTTTGACAATTGTACGTATAAAAATACAAAATCGAAATTTAAAAAAAATATATATCTATTTTAAAAAATAAAATTATCTCACGTGATATCCTTATCTTAAAGTATTTAAAACTTTACGAATATACAAAATGCAAATCAATGATAGTGTCATAACTTATTCTCTGACCAATGCATTGGTGAAAAATCTTTACTCGTGTTTTAGTTTCTCTGTTATATGGAGAAGTATATTTATGAGAATTCATTGAAAATTAACCCTTAAATAAAAGAAAATGGGGGTTATTTATCGCCCAGTGAGCACGTTTTCGATTTTTTATGTTAAAGGGGCAGCTTTAGATTATCATTGTTTCTGCACCCTATAGTATATGTAGGCAGTGCTTAAAACATCCTTATAAATGCATTGTCTTAAGGAATAATTCAACTTAGTGACATGTACAAACTTTAATATCTTTGGTTTCACTGGCGATTACGTCGTAGTGTGCAATACAAATGTCTTTACATCTGGGGCCGAACCAGTCATTACTCAAATTACCAAAATAGGAAACGACACACAAAAAAGATGTCCTTCCATAAGTGAGGTCACTAAATGTAAAAAAAAATATCAATTTAGAAGGCAGGTGTATTTTTAATATAAATCTTTTTTGCATTTACTAATTCATAATGTGGACATTAACATGATCGCCACCAAATAGAAAAGAAAATAACCGAAAAGAGAAAAGGATAAAGTAACGATAATGCTCATTTAAAACTGTTAAGGAGTAATTATAAACACATTCTTGACTGTATATAATTTCTATGATATGCTTGCCTGCTATCTGATCTCAATATATTGTGAATAAAGAAACGTGTATGCAATATCTGTCCTTCATCAAGACAGTCAATATATAGGACTATGTAATATTCTCTACGAATATAGGAACTAGCATTGTGACTAAATATTTAAAGTATCTTGATAGGCATGAATTTTGACAGGGCCTCGTTAACCCAGTGGTTAATGTAGTTAGTCATCTAATATTGATCATTTTCTTGCTTTTCAACACTGAGTTTGAGTGTTCAAGTTTTTGTTGCACTAATGGTGAGCTGGACTAAAATCTTAATTTGCAATGATTGCCAGTTTTCCTACCAAATGTCGGAGGTTTTCGTCGGGTTGTATATCAATAAGTGATAAACATCTAAACATATTGCATAGTTGACGCACTAATCTTAATTAAAAATGATTCGAAAAAATATATAAAAAGCTGCTTTTGTACTGTAAGAACTAGATTACCCCAAATCCCAATTATACCTGTTTGTTTGAGCAATGGTGTTTAAGCCACTTTTAGCACTTTTGCAGACATATCATTGCTGTCCAGTTTTTAATGGGGGGAAGAAAACTCCAGACCTTTGATAGAAAATCTGGCAATCCTTGTAATTAAGACTGAAGTCGAGTACACGTGTGCTTTTTGTTTAGCAGTCCTCATAGAGATGTAGTTGGATGTTTGTTCAAGGAATACACAACTGTTGGTAATAATAAAGTAACTTCAACCGCAAACAAAATAATTTGCCATTATATGAAAAATATACTTGAGATTTAGCGTATAAAATCAATCAATTTTGCCACCTACGTAAAACCATTAAACTAATTTTAAAGTGTATTACACCTACTAATTTAAAACTATATTAGTATCACCTAAAGGTTATTTAAAACGTACCAACTACAGGCATGCTATTTTCCATACACGTTTAATAATCAATAATGTCAAACACGAACTCTATAGAGGTTGAAAAGAACAAAGTGAGAGTGAGTCGTATCGGTGTCGTAATCTTAAAGTTAAAAAAAGGCGTAACTACATACATAAATGAATCATTTTATATTTTTATATCATTTTTAACGTTTTATACATATAATTTTGACGATCTTCTGTTTAATAAACGATTTGCAATTCGTGAATATAATATATCGTGTTCTGACAGACTTTTCTATTGAGTTCATGCTCTGTCTAGTGACATCAGAATTTTTTGTAGATTCTATTAGTTTTTAATTTAGAATGTTGGTGACAACGTCAAAATGAAATAACGTGTTTTAATTACAATAGAGAATACTGAAATAGAAAAAAAACAAGAAGATAGTATTCACTCCAAAGTCTTTTCTTTCTGAAATAAATAAACTTATCTTCAGTTTTATGTACGAAATTTTGTGGAAGAAAATATATATTTCCGTCATGAATATGTTAAGGTATCACATCTAGGTTGGTTGTATGATTATTACTAACGAAAAATTGATTACTTTTTTATGTTATTGAGCTATCGACGATGTCATCGCATGTCTATAGAGGCTGTCTGAATTTCTGGTCTCTACTCGACTCGATTTGTTCTCGCCTATATAAACATACAGGATTTTAACCATTTATTTGTCTTAAAGTGCTTTTTGGCCTATTTTGCTCGTATGAACTCTATGTAGGCGGAGTTCCATGTTTGGAAACTAAGTTGTTCATGTGCATTGTATTCATAAACTGTTCAACCTATGGAAGGTACATTAGATAAAAGAACTATATTTCTTCTGTCATTATTTTTAGCAATGACCGATGTTCAACACGCTAATACACATATTTTTGGAAATAGAAGATATGTCTAAAATTGTGAGAATTTGTCTTAGCAACTTGCCAAACTTTGCCGTAAAAATCTGATATATTGTGCATTTTACAAAAGGGTATTTTAGTAAAACATATCAAAGCTTTCAGATACATTGCTAAATTTTCAGATGCTATGTTTACTTAACACGTAATAAATGGTAACGTCCAAAGGCGTCAGTTTTCTTTCAAACAGAACAACGTTATAATTCTACTTTAATATTTAAATTATTTAACACATATTTTATTAATATAAAAGCTACGAAATGCTTGTGAAGCACGAATTTTAAATATTTGTTTATTAAAAACAGAGAATCAGGAACTATGAATCCTTTCAGAGCAACATGTTTCAGTATTTACCCGTGTTATTATTGCTAACGTTAGTTGTAAGAGTTGTAATAATTTGAAATTTGTCTTTTTCTATCTGTTGTGGCTCTCGCGTTTGTTTAGCTATTTTTTTTTAAACGACGTTATTCTAATTTCTGTAGTATTGATTCTTTTAAAATTTCATGACTATATTTTAAAAAGCGGTTACATAACAATTCAGTTTGTTTCTGTATTAATAATAAATTGTATAGTTATAACGTTCAGTAGATCAATGTAGCCAAAAAAGAGACACACTTGTTTTGTATAAGGTATATAAATATAATAATATTTTTGTTAGCATGAGATATTTGCTGGATTCTATTTTAAAAATTGCTATTAGTCTTCCTGTTATTGCTTGGTTTAACATTCTGTTCAACGAGCAAAATTCTGATATATGACTTTACTGCTTACCCGAGTAAGAGAAACGTTCATTCTTTTTTATTGTTGATTGAGATAACAATGTTAAGTAATAGGTCAGTGATATAATTCAAAGTGTATGTTTTTGTTTGATAAAAATATAAGAATGCTATTGTTGAAAGCTAAGCGCGACAGGTATTGAAATTATGTGCTGTCTTTAAATAAAAAGATCAAAACATCTAGCCATTGTGTTTGTATTTTCCACTGTTTACAGATCATTTAACTGTTGAACACTTTTTACTTCCATCGATGCATATTGCAACAGTATATAGTACCCTACCTTTAAAAATATATCTATATATTAAGATTTACACTTATTAATGATAACAGTTATTAAGCGCGTATTACGAATGTTATTTAGTATAAACGTATCATCAAGTTAAAAATTTTTAAAGTTCCAGCTAAGTTTGTTTAAATATTTTTACTTTGTCATATTTTGCTCCTAGGAAAACTGTTCTTGTTTTAATAAATTTTAGAGGATATTCCATACAAATTTACCTAAGTCGGGGAACAGGTTTCTGAATCCTCAGGTTTCATCTAGAAATGATTGGTTTTTCTATGTAATTCTCTTAAACTAGTGTTTTCAGCTTGCCGTTTTATTTTTTCTCTCGTCGTCTGACATTTTATGATAATTTCTTATTTATTACAAAGTTTTCCTATTTAATAAATAATTAAGCGGTTAAATGTCCTATTTTCATGCAAAATAGTTAAATTTGATCATTTTGTAAATATTATTTTGATAAGTATGTTTAAGTAATCTGCAAAATTCATTGGGGCTATGTTTTACAATCGTAATCATTATCGTAGCGTACACGGAGACTTGTGATAAGGTCATTCTTGATACGTCACACTTCCTTATAAAGAGCTTTTTAGAGGTTAAATTTAAAATTTGGCTTTCATCTAAAAAATTATTAACAATTAAGTCCGACCGGCAAGCCAAATAATTGTTGTATTGAAGTTATGGCCAAAAGTTCTAAGTTGCCGGCCGAGTATTAATTTGACGGCCGGTCTCAGAGGGTATACAAGGCGGGAGACTGAGGCAAAATGGCATATCGCATCAGAATGTCGAAGCGAGAGCATCAGACTAACCAGTGAACAACAACTCGAATCCAGATAATGTTTTAATTTTGAGCTGAATTTGTAATTAAGGTACCAGTCATGAATATTTTTTACAAAATTTTTCCACATGCAAACGAAATTCCAGACTAAGTTAACATCCTATTATTATTTCAATGAAAGAACTGAAAACTGTAATATAGTTCCGAATCGATTTCCATAAATTTTTCATAAAATTTTTAATGAATTCACTATATGGAAGAATCATTTAAGTAAAATCCAACGTATTACTATTATAAAACAAATTCCGACAGTCTATTATACATGTATTAGGCTGCCCCCTTCTTACATAAGTATTTTTTTGAAATTTTGAAGGCCATCGTCTTAAATAGTTTATTATTAAACATACTGTTTATGTGAACGTAACGATATATATATACATATGAATATGAATATATAAGGATGAAATAATAATACAAATATTACGGCCAAGGAGTATCGTATTACTTCTATAATGAGGAGAACAAACGTTTTTACACAAAACAATGGACCACTCGCCCGTCTATGACACACTGGTGTCAGAAGTGGGATTTTCAATTCTACACAGTTTTGTATACGAACTCACTTTGAATAAACTTACATAATTTAATAATGGAACCTTGGTGTGGTGGAATTTGAAGGTTTGAATAGTCCATACATGTATTCATGATGCGTGTAATTACGGAACAACGATTTGAGAAATGGAAAAAACGTCAGACAGAGAAATTACCTTTCCAAGACACACAGATCCACGAGACGGAAGAGACAACGAATTTGAAGATGCAAACGAGACGCTAGATGATCCAAGGTCTGGAGCGTGTGGACAAGGTAGCGGCTGCAGTAATGGCATTTACCGGTTTAACAGACGACAGGGGTGTGGAGATGTAAACCAAATGACACCTTACAAGCTATTCATCAAGCCCGAGACGTACGACCGAGGAAATGACTGGGAAGAGTATAGTTCACATTTCGAGATAAGCACAGAACTTGGCCGATGGACTGAACACTAGAAGGTATTAGCTCTGGGAATGGCGCTGAAGGGACCGGCAAGGACATTCTATATCAACCTGGCAGTTACTGAGAGACGGACAATGTTTTGGTACAATGATTTGGTCAGAGGTTTGGTAGTACGGGACAAAAGAACAGATAGTTATGACGACTTCAGTCAAGGAATAGGGACAAGGGGAGTCTATTGCTGCTCTTGCAGACGATTTGAGGCAGATGGCACAGGAAGTATTAGCTTTGAACCAGTTATATAAGAGCGTCACACCGGAAATAAAGTACCAATGTACCAATCAAGAATGCACATCAGTGAGCGAAGCAGTCGAAGTGATTGGGAGATATGAAGCTATAATCGGCGTCTGTACTGACAGGAAAAGACCAAACGTAAGAATGGTGACAGAAACAAGTATACTAAAATAGACGTTGAATGGCGATTAAGTCAATACCAACATGGCTGATAAATTGCTCAAACTGACAAGATTAGTTGACACGCTCGATGACAAAAGTTTACAGACAACCAGAAGGTACAACCTACAGAACTATGGCAGCAGTAGGAATGCTAGAAAGCCGCTTTCCTGTCATTTTTGTGGAAAGACAGACCATTTGAACAGAGCTGTATAGCCTATACAAAGTGCAAGCAGGAATTTCATGCAAAACAGTAGACACAGAAGACTGTTAGACAAAATGAAAATAGAACCAACCAAAAATCTGACAATGGGAACCAAGGAAACTGGCTTATTAGACTGATAACCAGTGGGGTACAGCACATTACGCTCAGAACAATTAAGAGTAGGCCAAATAGGAAATAATGGCGGAATTTACGATAACGGTCTTTATACAAAAGGTTATATTGGCACTTTGCCCATTAATATTTTGATTGACAATGGATCAACTTCAACACTTTTAAATTACAGATTGTACCAAGAGCTGTTAAAAACAGCTGATAAAACTCTACACCTACAAGAATATCAACTTTATGATGTAAATGGCCAAGAATTACCGCTTTATGGGGTATTGCTATATAACGTCCAATAAGGAAACGCAGATTTCGAACTTATTTTTCTAGTTTGCGTCATAGGAATTGACGCCATTCTTGGACAGGATTTTCTGCTACAAAACGTGAGTAAACGTTATGCACTGATAATAACGAAATAAAGTGTTGGATCGGCGGACAAGCCAACGTTAAATGTAGAGTTGTCTCACGAGATACAGTCCAGGTTCCTGGCAGGTGCAAACAGTTTATACCAGTTCTGATTCAAGACAGTGAGCATAGGGATTCGTTGAACAGAAGACAGACAAAGGAATTAACGACATGCTTTACATCACTTGAGCACTTATAAACCCACATGAAGAAAATGTATTGACACAAGTCGTCAACCTGGATAAAGCACCAGTGACGATTCATGCAAAAAGGTACATTGGAACATGCGAGTCATACTACGAACTCCGGCCGGAAATAGTAACGCGCTTCAAAATAGTACAGATGGAGGGAATAGACAACAACAGGGTACCAGACCACCTTCAAGACTTGTATGAAAGAAGAGTTGTACACCTAAAAGATATTGACTGGAATACACTTGCAAGAATACTCATACAGTTCCAAGAATTCCAAAACTTCATCGATTGTATGTATAAATTTATTATCTCATTACATGTAATTAGTCTATAATCTAGTTGAAGCATCCAGAGGGAATATACGTTATCTCTAGGAGTGATAAAGGATTTTTATTTGTTTTGACTAGCCAGTATTAAACTTAATGTGACCTCATGTTAAGAATTAATTACCCAAATAATGTTTCAACTTTGAATTATAATTTGGCGAAGAGACCTGTCATTAGGCATAGGGACAGTACAGACGTGGTTTTCATTGTTAAGAGAGAGATGTTAATTATAATGTATATATTTATACATATTGATGTACATTTTATGTAATAATATAAAATAAATGTGTATTCTGAACGTGATGTCAACTTTGTATTCAGTAATCAGTTACGTTACAAGCAAAGGTCGCGACATTTTTTGGTGGCAGCGGTGGTATCGAGAAAGCAATTAGCACTAAGCCTATGGAATATTGAGCATACACAGTATGTACCGTACGTCGGATAGAACTGTGTCAGAAAAATTACCCATTCTGTACTGAATTTGGATCGTGTGTTGATCACTGAATTTGGATCGTGTGTCGATCTGATATTTTTGAATGTGTCTCATTAAAGTATAGATAATTTAACTGTGTCAGTGTATACAGTGTCCCAGTAGGACTTGATGTGAACCGTGTGTCTGACTGGAAATAAACTATGTTAGTTTATATAGTGTCTTAGGAGGTCTTGACGTCAACCGTGTGTCGGGCTGGAAATTAACTTTTTGTCAGTCTATACAGAGGTTTAAACGGACTGGAAGTAAACCGTGTTGCGGAACAGAAGCAAACTGTGTGTCAGTTTTTTTTACCTAACCTGAGTACTAAAAGGAGAAGATATCCGTTTGTCGTATTTATTGGCAACTGTGAAAAGTTAACTCTGTCAGAAAAATAGAATTGGCCATTTTAAGTGGATCAAGTAGAACGCTGCGCAACAAGACGAAGTGACTGGGTGTTCCTGACTAACAGACTTTACTGGAATACTGGAATTTGTGAATCAACGTGATTATTGATGAACAATGACAATTAAATTTTAAATTTTTTTTTAAATATTTATTTTGCATTATTACTTCGGAAGAGTGACAGTGAAATATTTTTTATTAATTGACTGTAAAGATATACATTTAATTTTCTTTAATTTGTTTAATTAATTGATTAAATTTTTATGTATCTTTAATTATTTTTTTGGTCATCCAGACATCCATCTCTCTGGGGCAAAATGTTAATTATCTTTAGCAATATATATACTTTTCAAAATGTCTAAACATTCTGAAGATAACGTTGTAAGTCATTCGAATGATGAAGATGAAGACACAGTAGAAGTAACCTTTAAACCACGGGTAAGTGATCAAAGTACAGCAGTATTAGAAAAAGAGACTCCAGATGGTAAAGATGGGATACAAGATATTAAAGGTAAGTCTCCAGAAACGCTAATCGCTTACTTTGAACATAAGGAACGTTTATTGGAAAGAAAACAGAGGGCATAAATGGAACATCTACAACAAAGGCTTACACATGAGCAAGAACTGGAGATAAGGAAACTTGAATATAAATTAAATTTAGAAAAGCTAAAATATGAAAAGGTCAAACCCAATCTATGGAGTCAGATTCTAATGCAATTTATAACGGTCCAAAGGTTCCGAAATTTGAGGAAGGTCAGGATATTGATAGGTATTTACATACATTTGAGGTTTATGAATGGCCAAAAGAAAAGTTGGCGACGAGACCTGCTGCTCTGTTGGCTGGGTAGGCTATAGAAGCCTATGCAAGGATGGATCGGGACGATTCTAAAGATTATACTAAAGTAAAGAGAGCAATTCTTAAGAGGTACGAGTCAAACAGTGAAGCCTATCGCAAGAAATTCAGACGTAGTACAAGGACTGTGGATGAAACATTTGCAGAGTTGAGCGTGCGTTTGACCAGGTATGTGGACCAGTGGATGGAAGGGGAAGAAATTGGTCCATTTACACAGAAAGAGAATGGTGCGAGTAAAGTAAAAGATTTATTTATTCGTGAACAGTTGTTAGAAAATTCTCCTCCAAAAATAAGAACTAGGTTAAAAGAGCATCAACCAAAATCTGGATAAACTTGGAGACAGGTATTTGGCATCCCATTAACAGTAAAACCGGAATGTTTGGAATTAATAACCATGTCCAAAATCAGTTCCTTGAGAAAGTTCCCATCAAAAAGGAAGAAAGCAGGAAATGTTACAAATGTTACAAAATAGGGACAATAGCGGCAGGTTGTGAGTTACAATTTGCGAGGCCAAGGAAAGGATTTGATTGAGGTTTGTTTTCTACTTTGTTTTATTTGATATTGTTTTTAATTTGTGAGGAAACTACATTTACTTAAAAGAGAACGGAGGAGTGTCACAAAGTGAAAACTTCACCAATTTTATGTATAAATTTATTACCTCATTAATTAGTCTATAATCTAAGGATAATCTTTTTAAAAGCTGGACAGTTTTAAGTATAAATGCATCCAGAGAGAATATACGTTATCTCTAGGAGTGATTAAAGATTTTTATTTGTTTTGACTAGCCAGTATTTAACTTTATGTGACCTCATGTTAAGAATTTTAAATTACCCAAATAATGTTTCCACTTTGAATTTTAATTTGGGGAAGAGACAACTGATAAGGCATAGTGGCAGTACAGACGTGGTTTTCTTTGTTAAGAGAGAGATGTCAATTGTAATGTATATATATGGATGTACATTTTATGTAATAGTATAGAATAAATGTGTATTCTGAACGTGATGTCAACTTTGTATTAAGTAATCAGTTACGTTACAAGCAAAGGTTGTGACAGTCACGTAGTATCAAAAAATGGTATCAGCATCGACCGTAAAAAAGATTTTGGCAATACAAGAATGGCCTCTGCCAAAAACAGTAAAACAGCTAAAGAGCTTCTTAGGGTTGTGTAGCAACTACCAACGTTATTTTAAATTTCTTCGCAGATATTGCACAACCTTTACACAAAATCTGCAAAGGAAAGAAACTTATCTGGGGGGATGAATGTCAAACAGCTTTCGAAAGCATGAAACAAACACAAGTCCACCAGTGCTGATGCACCCCATGGAAGGAAAAGAGTTCACACTGGACACATATTACAGCAACGTGGCAGTTGGGCTGTATTATCGCAGGAAACTGAGGGCGAGAAACGAGTCATTGCCTATATGAGCAAATCGCTCAAGTACTGCACAAGAAAAGAGTTGCTTGCTGTTTCGTTGCACAGAAAAACTTCCAATCTTATGTTTATGGTCAAAGAATACATCTAAGAACAAACAATGCTACCGTCAGTTGGCTTAGAAGTCTCAAAAATCCCTCGGGGCAGGTAGCGGGATGGCTAGAGGTACTGGGAAATTACAATATAAGAGTTTCACATCGAAGCGGTCAAAAGCATGGTATTGCTGATGCATTAAGTAGAGCACCCTGCATGTCTTGCCAACAACATGAACAACTAAACCAAGAGAATGGAGAGAGTCCCCAGATTGAGTGTGTTGAGCCAGGCGCCCACTCAAAAGT
The DNA here is from genome assembly GCA_944474755.1 of Limnoperna fortunei. NCBI lineage: Eukaryota > Metazoa > Mollusca > Bivalvia > Mytilida > Modiolidae > Limnoperna > Limnoperna fortunei. The sequence continues at coordinate 52,837,504 of OX104113.1, forward strand.
AATTGTAGAGTCAATGATGGGTAAAGAGTCTGAAAAGAAGGATGTTTCAAGCATCAAGCAGACCAATTGCCATAGAGACACAAAGAAGGAAAGTGTAGAAAAAACCAGTATGAGTTATATACCAAAAAGCGACACCAAAATGTGAGAGCTATCACAAGGAGTATGCAAGATTAGTCAGCATATAGTATGTTGTTGATTGGATGGGACCCATGCTCTATTAAAGCCAACTGTCAGCCGAGAATATTGGACCAATAATGGTTGCCAAGAAAACAAATAAAGAAAGATCAGTATTAGGGAAAGCATATCAGCAAACGGGCTGCACCTAAAAACTATATGGGCTCAAAGGGGCCGATTGGAATTGCACAATGGGGTTTTATACAGACATGGAAGGCAGACAACAGCAAAAACTATAAATTACAACTTATACTACCAGCAAACAAAAGGGACGAAGTACTTAACTATTATCATGACATTCCTACTGCCGGTCATTTAGGCGTGGAAAAGACAGTTGCAAGGGTTAAAGAAAACTTTTATTGGCCACCCATGAAAGAATATATGCAGGACTATTGCCGGCAATGTGAATGCAACTGCCCTCATCGACAACTTCATATGTAGATTTGGAACACCTCTCAAGCTCCATAAAGACAAGGGACACGCTTTGAGCCAGAACTATTTAAGGACATTTGTAATTTCTTGGGCATAGCCAAAACCAGGACTACAAGTTACAGGCCACAGTCTAATGAAACAGTTGAAAGATACAATAGAACACTAGCAGCTATGTTACCAATGTATTGCGAAAAACATCAAAACAGATATAACGAATATCTTCAGAAGGTCATGATGGCCTATCGGGCTTCGGTACACAGATCCACATCAAAACTCCTAATTCTATGGTGTTTAACAGAGAAATCACCATGTCTCTCCAAGCTGTGATTAGTACACCTAGATATTCAGAAGACAGTGAACCATGTGCAGATGCTGAGCAATACATCTTCAACCTGAAAAAGAAATTAAATGAGAATCATGAAATTGCGAGAAAATATATTGAACAATCTTCCGAACATCAGAAACGTCATTATGATTTGAAAACCAGGAAGCGCTCTTTCCGAAGAGGACTACCTGTATGGGTATTCGAACTAGCAAGCAAAGTATGAGTCTGTACTAAACTGACATCACCGTGGAAAGGTCCGTTTATCATTGAAAAGAAAATTGACAATGTAACTTACCCCGTAAAGAGATCCATCCGCCAACCAAAGAGACTCTATCTCATAGAAAAGCTAGCGTTGTACTCAGGAAGAAATCTTTCGTCATGGACAACCAGGTTTTTGCAAGAGAAAACTTAGCACTGCATTCAGAATAAAGAAGATGATATTTCACTTCAAGTAGTAGAGAAAACGGCCGTAATAATTAGGAATATGAAGCTGGCCTGATCAACCAGCGATCAAATCACCTAGTCAGAGTCCTGACAACAGAGAATTGAAATTTTATTGAACATTTAGTTGTTTTGTTATGGTTATGCTTGTTGTTGCGTGACGGGTGATGGCCTTCCTGCTAAATTTAGTAAACGAAAAAAACCAGCAGGAAATCAACATTGAAGTATCAAACTCGAAACGGTGTAATGGGATGTCGAACGCAGAATTTAATCGAACATTGTAACTAAACACCGAAATCCTTTGTTATTTTCCAGAATGTCATCAGTTGTGAATGTAAAGTGCCCAGACTCCTTCTCAACTAACAAAGAACTGAAAACTATGCAGCTTCATCCAAACATTCGGCTATTAGAGTTGTATGTCCATTGTCTTTTGTTGATGAGAAGACTTACCGTACAAGTGCGGAGCTGTTAAAATATAGAAAAACGATACCAGTATGTGACTGAGTAGACGAAGAAAGAAGCCGCATTCTTCTCGGAAAACAATGGGTATTGGCTTAGACTAAACCCAGAGGACTACAGGAAACTTGTGAAGCCTACAGATTATGAAAGTACCATAGCTATGCAGACTAAATACATTGTAGGCCGATGGCTGGACAAGCTGAAAAAGAAGGGATTTAAGACAGCACGCCAGTGGAAAGATGGCTGGGACCAAGCCAGGACCTGCAATGGGGTGTCGTACAATCCATCAAGACCGCCTGTACCAGAAGCCAGACTCCAGCTAGTTAACCTGGAATTGTCATCAGCAAGACACATAGCTGTGATGTTAGATGAGGAGGCCACCATAGGGGATGTATGGTATAGAAAAGAAATTCTGACAATTGTCTATAATGATAGGAAGTCATCAGAGGGGTTAATGAGAAGACTGCAGAAAAAATTGACAAGAAATGTGCCTACCACATTTAACTGCATTGTTGGATACAGACCTAGTATCAGTAGGGCTGCAGCCACGACCTTAGGGGTTGTAGAGAGATATATTGGAGAAATAAGAAGGATAATTTTGACATTCGCCGACCATACCAAGAAAAGGAAGCTATCTGATGATGGTTTAGAGATAGAGTTAGGTATGGCAGATGACATCGAGATCATAGAACTAGTTGAAACTACAAGAAAGGAAGAACCTACAAGGGGATACTGATAACATCAAGGAGTCAACGACAAACAAACCAGTATTGACAAAGCAGAAACAATCGGAATCCCCTAGGTTGGCAACTGTGGCGCCTGTTATGACATCAAAACAGACAATGGAAACATCGAAAGCGCAAGTGATGCCAACAACAACTGAGGCTACAACAAACACACAAGAAAGCAGACAACCAGAAACAACAGAACCAACGACAATTACGCTGACAGAGGACGATTATTGTATCAGACAAAAGACACGTGAGGAACAATGCGGAACAATACACACTGTAGAGATGCCAAACAGAAATGCTAACAACACTTACCAAACATGAAGTGGAGGAATGTAGAAGGGCAGAAAAAACAACAACCAGGAGACATACTGAGGAGTGGTGTTTAGCCTTAGTTCCACCAGCCAGACGAGAGGGTGGAGCCAGTGGAGCAGGTAAAGGCAGCTCCGTCACCCATCATGTGGCCACCTAACAACTGAACAGGGTTGTCAGCAGAGGAGAAGCTGACTGTGTGGCCTTACGCCGCGATGGCATAGAGGTAACCAGAGGAGTGATTTTAATAAAGGATCAAGGAGAACTTCTAGATAGATATGCTTTTATGGCACTGCTTGGCACTAAAGTGTCAGCCACATACAGTCATCAGATTGACCAACTACAATCTTCTGAAGGACATTCACCTTGGATAAATGCGGGGCGACTCCAAGGGATGGGTCCGTGTATTCCGGGCAGCGGCTGCAGGAGCAGATCATACTACCGTTGGCATTCTAAGGAAAATAAGCCACGTCCCATTTAGACTAACAGCAGAAACAGAACCTAACCTTTAAATGTGAACATTTCAACTATGGACTGTTCAAACCTCTGGAAGACAAGTACATTAACATTTTATTTAGACTTTTAGACTTTAGTACTAAAGCATCATAAATTTTCAGAAATTTTGATGCTCTTAAAACTTTGTCCGACTTTCATGACAAATATGTTGTTGTGCCAGCAGATAAGGCCCCTAACAATATCATTTTTATCTGCAAAAAACATTACATAGAGTGTTTAATTAATGAGTTAGGCATTGATAGTTCACTAGGCAATCCTACTTACACATTCACTACGCTTTCAAAAGAGGAGATTATTGAAAATCACAAATCGGTATTGGCATCCTTTGATCTCTAAATCAGAGTCGAAGATTGTGATCTCCCTTTATTGTATTGGATTCCTAAACTTCACAAAAATCCATACAAACAGCGTTTCATAGCAGGATCGTCTAAGTGTACTACCAAAACACTATCGCAACTCCTGACCACTATTTTAACAACAGTAAAAACGGGACTTCAAAAATAGAGTGACATTTGCTACTCCAGAAGTGGAATAAATGAAATGTGGATATTAAAAAATTCAAAAGACCTGATAGACATCTTGAGGTCTGGATCTCTTTCCCATTGTAACAGCATTAAAACATTTGATTTTTCGACGCTCTATACGGCCATCCCTCATACGCAGCTTAAAACCAGGCTAAAAGATCTTATAAAACGCTGCTTTTTTAAGAAAAACGGAAAGAGACGATATAAATACCTGGTAATTAGTCATGACAGATCTTACTTCGTCATCAATGACTCCAAAGCTAATACTAAATATACTGAAGACCAAATCTGTCACATGTTAGATTTTCTAATTGACAACATATTCGTCATGTTTGGAGGACATGTTTTTCAACAGACTGTTGGTATTCCAATGGGTACTAATTGTGCTCCTCTCCTCGCCGACCTGTTTTTGTACTCCTAAGAGTTCCTAGAAGGCCTACTGAAGAAGAAAGAAAAGACTCTGGCCAAGACCTTTAATTTCACATTCCGCTATATTGATGAAGTTTTGTCCCTCAACAATTCTAAATTTGGTGACTATTTACATTCAATTTACCCTAGCGAGCTTGAAATTAAAGACACCACCAATACACTAAGATCAGCCTCTTACTTAGACCTACTTCTAGAAATAGACTCAGGAAAACTACAAACTAGGCTCTACGACAAGCGTGATGACTTCAACTTCCCAATTGTCAACTTCCCGTTCATCGACAGCAACATTCCAGCAGCTCCAGCGTATGGTGTGTACATTTCACAACTTATACGTTATTCTAGATCCTGCGATCTTTATTCAGTTTTTCTAGACCGATCACTGCTGTTGACTACTCAACTACTCAAACAAGGGTTCGTTGTACCTAGGTTGATGTTATCTCTCCAGGAGTTCTATGGTCGGCACCACGACTTAATTGATCGTTACGAAAATCAGTGTCTCAAATAGGATCCGACATTTTCGCTGAGTCATAGGTAGTGTTTCCTATTCCTGGATTTGACTTTTCCCTAGACAAGACAATGAGTAAATCGACGGGTGTCTAATTAGAGGCAGGCACTGCTTACTCGTCCGGAGCACCTGAGTGCACCCATGGTTTTTATTGGGTTCGGGTTACTCTCTTTCTGTGTTTTATGTTTTTGATTTTTGTGTTGTGTTTGTTTATATCCGGTAACTGTCCCTTGGTTTTTGGCTCTTGTTGTTCGGTGGGTTTTCTTTGCTACTTTTTAAATTATTGTTGCATGTATAATTTTATCAGTTCCAAAATACTCTCTGCTAGTATTTCGAACTTAGGTGGGAGGGTGTGATAGTATATAGTAGCCTACCTTTAAAAATATATCTATCTATTAAGACATATAATTCCACACATTAATGATAACTGTTTTTAAGCTTGTATTACGAATGTTATTTAGTATAAACTTATCATCAAGTTTTTTAAAATATTTTTACGGTGGCAAATATTTGCTCCCAAGAAAACTGTTCTTGTTTTGTGAATTTTTAGAGGATATCCCATACAAATTTACATAAGTCTGGAAACAGGCTACTGAATCCTCTGGTTTCAACTAGAAATGATTGGTATTTTCTATGTAATTCTCTTAAACTCGTGTTTTCATTTCATTTTTCCCCCGTCGTCGGACATTTTATGATAGTTTCGTATATATCACAAAGTTTGTGCAAAATAGTTCAGTTTTATTATTTTGTAAATATTGTTTTGATAAGTATGTTTAAGTAATCTATAAAATTCATTGGGACTATGTTTTCCAATCGTAATCATGATTGTAGCGTACTTGGAGACTTGTGATAAGGTCATGCTTGATACGTCACACTTCCTTATAGAGAGTTTTTTTAGCGGGAAAATTTAAAATTTGGATTTCATCTATTAAGATATTAATAATTAAGTCCGACCGTCAGCTAACCTATTGTTCTGTTGAAGTTATGGCCAAAAGTTCTGAGTTGCCGGCCGAGTATCCATATTACGGCCAAGGAGTATCTAATTACTTATACAATGATGAGAACAAACATTTTTACAAAAAACAGGAGATCACTCGCCCATCCATGACAATATTCTTGCCTAAAATTATACAGTGGCACATTATTTGTAAATAATGTAGATAAGATTGAAACGACATTCAAGAGTGTTTGCTGATACTATAAATCATAGACAAACATGAAGTATTTTAACTCCTAGATTAAAATGAATAATTACGAACAGTGTATTGAATCGATGCATAGGTATAACAGTAGCAAGTGTGTCCATTAACAGGTTACCAGATTGTGTACCCTACATTAATTACAACAGTGAATGCTATGTTGTACTCTGATTTAGTCAATAGTGGTTACATGTGTACAATTTTGTGTCTGTAAGCTCCTGCATAAATTAAGTTTTGAAAAGTGGTACAATTTTTCGCAGATCTTGTAAGATAAAATTTTGGTAATTTTTTAAAACAATTTGGTGTTTTTATATTCACTGCATTAGAAAAAGGCTGAATTTTACTGCCGTCATAATCCAAATTTGGTTTTGTTATTTGTCGAATAAACGGCGGAATTCAGTCATATTGCTGGTAATGTAGCAAATGAAAAATTTTAACTTCGGTCTATTTGTACAAAATTCAAACATAATATCCATCTTCTTTACGTTATTAAAGCTTTAGACATTGCAAAACTAACGGGAAATGATCTTTATTGAAGAAATTTCTTTTTTCGTCTTGGAAGATGCACGTGGAAAAAGCTTTGTTGATCATTTTTCCGTATATGGATAATGTGACCTAATTTTGTTATAAACGTGCTAATTTGCATACTATACCAACCATTCCGTAGTAAAAATCCAAAATTTTACATATGTATTACCCAAACTGCAACTTGCCATTCATTTTCGGGGTTTTCCATGTTTTCATGTAGTAGACGTAATTAAAAAGAGATACGAATGTCAATTAATACACAAAGCAATACGGGTTATTAAAACGGCAAAAACTATCATTTCGTATCAATAATGATCGATTTAAAACACGAAACTGATGAAAAGATGGTGACACTGTCGAAAGATATCAAGATCGACCACGTCTGATTGTAGAGGGTTCGATTATTCGTTCTACATTAGAAAGTGCATATTAAAGTGCAAGCGTTTCAAAATGTTCTAAGCAGCGAAAAAAGGATTGGTCACGGATATATATGGCATATATTTTTAATGTTTGATGAAAGTTTACTAATTTCATAGCACAGGTAAATGCTAATCAATGTTAAAAACGTATGCAAATCTCATAAATATTAGTATTTTCGACTTTATCCAAAACATTTTATACTGTTCTACCTATAATGATACCTTAGCTAATCAATTCATGCTGTAACTTTTTTAAAACAAAGACGGAAAAGCGTATAATTTTTTTCTCAACATTAGATGATCATCCATTTATTGTCTTTCTGCAACTTATTTGACCAACAAGCAATGTGGTAATTAAAACATCAAAGAAGCTGTCAGTTGCAGTTTCCGTTTCTAGCAAAATGCGCGTATCTTATCCTTTTAGATTTCTACAGTTCAAATCTCCTTTCCCCGTTGATGAAAAATGTTAAATCAACATTGAAACATATTCAAAAAATAAAAAAACTACGGAAATGTGCAGAATAAATAGACATGAATGAACAACAGTAGAATCTAACATCGCACCTCATGTTGTTTTTTAATGGGTTTGCTTTAACATAGACATCAATGCCACTTTTTCAGAACTTGTCTCTTCCTCATCAGGGTTTTCCCTGTTCTCTAATTAGTTTTCTGAGACTGGGATTGGATCCTTTTCCTAGCTGTTTTTGGCAGGTAGGATTCTTTTAGGGCCCCTACATTCTTCTACTTTTTTTCAGTTTTCTTAAAAAATACCGAGTCTTTAGGAGATCTTCGCCGATTGTTAGAAAATTTGTTGTAGGAGTTAGGGGTGATTTCTGGTAGGATCTCAACTCTTGTAGGCCAATAAGTTCCCAAGCTCATTAACGCCAGGAAGCTTACGTTTGCGCTTCTGAAGACCAGTTCATAACAAGGGATATATCATCCTTGTTCTCTCCTAGACCTAAGAAATATGTTTCTATTTTTGAGAGTTTCGGCTTATGGACCTAAAGGTTAAAGAAATTGATAACGTTTCCATAGCCTCATGTAGCGATAAAATTTACTTCCTTGGTGAGCGCATGAAAAGGTGGTTCCGTGGAGAACCAGAGGTAGAGGACTCCGATGCATTTTTAAAGACTGGCTTAGCACAAGGAATCATTCTCTGTGAGTGATGTTTGCCAATGCTTCTTGTTCTCCTTCCAGACATAGAAAACATTTTCTATTTGAAGACTTCATAGGTATGAATTCAAGTTTTTACGAATCTATCCTTGAAGCTGCAAATTGGGAGATATTTCTGCTAAGGGATTTCTTTCGCAGATGTTTTGGTCCTACGTCTTTTCTAAGTAGGTTTATAACTTAGAACTTTTAGATCAATTACTTTTCTTGAAAGAAAAACAGCTCCGGGTTGTGACAAGTCCTTAACATAAGCCACTAGACGAAAGTGTAATGACTATCTTTGGCCTTTCTACTCCCTTGGCAAAGTCGAAAAATTGTAATTGTAGCTTGTTGCTTTAGTTTAATTCTGGACGAATCTATCTGAAATTATAACACTTATTTTACAGGTTTGCCTGCCTCTTTGGACACTCTAGCAAATTTCTTCACCCTTTCTAAGGCGGGAAATTCTACAGAAATCTGTTAGCTTTTAATTTTGTTTTCGATTTGGCTTTACAGAGGGGATAAGAGGAGAGTCTCTAGACTTCACTACCACTTTAAGTCAATCTACAATTATGGCTTTTGGTTTAGGTATTCTTTTCTACAAGTCATCTTCTAATAAAGGAGAAGGGTGACCAATATCACTGATTCTCTGTTTCCTACAAAATCTTTTCTTAAGGATTAAAGGGAACCAAGTAGGCTGGGTCTCTCATTTAGGTTGTCTCTTTTCAGCAGAAAATGAATTCTCGTAAGATGTTTTTCCTTAGTTTTTCCATTTTTGTATCAGTGAATGTATATCACAACAGATGAGTGTGTATTTTTCAGTAATTCATAGGTGGGTGGATTTCTTCGTTAACAGAAGTTCGCTTCCTTTGTATCAGACTTCAGACAAGGAAAAATTTCTTTTGTTGTACATGTTTCTATTACTGATACAAATAATAGAACAACCTCCTTCTCTTTTAGACTCTATTTTTTTATTCCCGCCTTGTCCTGGCCTGTCTCAAGAAATCATGCAGAATGAGATTGGTAACAAATCTTTATATTCATACTACTTGCCTTTCAGTTCTTCTTTCCCAACATATCACAAGGTTTTTTATTAACCAGGCAAAGTAATGTTGAATACCAGTTGGTTCTTCTCAAATTTCCATTGGGATTGAATACTGGAAATAGTTTTATTTCGTTTGAAAAGGAACGTTCTTCCAGTTTTTAGTTCTGTTTTTGTTCTGGCAAGTACTCATCGAGTTTTTTTACCTGAGTTTGTCAGAAAGGTGAAGCTCATCTACACACCATGTCTATTATTTTTTAACTCCAATCCGAGCTATTCTCTACTGAAAGAGAACAACACAGAATCTCGTCTCAAAACACTCACTTCTTTATCGAACTTTTAATGGATCTGGGTTTTTTTATTTTGTAAAAATTAGAGATCATTCCTTTTTATAACTCTTGTTCGTAGAAGCACGTATAGGCGAGATCTTTGAGGAAATGTTTGTGTCTCTGTGTTAGAGAATTCTTGCGTTTCACAACAAATCTACTGCGCCTGTCTAGTGCTATACCTTTTGACTTCCTCTGAGGCGACTTCTTCTGTCTCAGTACAGATTTTGTTCTTTTTCTTCATGTTTGAATACTTTAAGAAAAGGTCTAACACAGAACGGCTTTTTGAAAGAGCATCATTTCACTTCTCTAATTGGTCAGAGTTTATGGGTATCGTGTATGATGCCAAGTGGTCTATCTTCTGTGATAGGTGACGTGAGCAGGAATTTGATCCTGTTTAAATAACTGCTCCCTACTGGTTGATTTAGTAGTTTTTCCTTATTTTAGACTATAGGTAGATTATGTCTCTTTTTGGTGGTTGAGACTTGTTGATAGTGAATATATTTTATTATTAATGAGGACTTTTTTGTTTTTAAGTTCTAAACAGAATAAGTTATTTCCTAAGTAGAATTGGGTGTTTGCATTGGCTATTGAAATTTCTCTCTTTTTGAGCCAGCTGTCACACTTCCGGTCAAGATGGCGGCAGGCAGAAAAATTTCTCTGCTCAAATATTTTACTTGTATCATACTTATTATCAATAAAACAGAGTATCTATGCATCAACGAAATATTAGTTGGAGAGGAGACTAAACCAAACCTAATCCGGAGCACAACATCTTCCGTAAACGTACCGAACTTTACCAGTTCACCAATCGACAGACATGACAGAAAAGTAAACAAACTACAGCTGATACATTATGATGACTATGCATACGATTCAGGACTCTTTCTATTACGTAGTGGTGATGTACATCCTAAACCAGGACCAGGTAATACTAGAAAACCCAAATTCCCATGTCAAAAGTGCCAGAAAGGCGTTATCTCCACCAGTAAGGCAGTTGACTGTGACTTGTGTGGAAAATGGACTCACGTAATTTGTACAATATCCATAACAACTGAACAATATATTAATTGGTAGATGGGAACATTACTTTTGACATCATATGTGATATATGTGTCTTAAAAAGCCTACCATTTAGTCATTTAGAAAACTTTACATCGATACATAACATAAACGATTCAGCATCAAAGACAAACACATCATACAGTCTGAACACTGATCAAAACACCAACTCAAAAGATGATATATTCCAACCCCTTAAGTCAAAGGGCCTTCATATCTTACATTGTAACGCAAGATCGTTGTTGCCCAAGATATCCGAACTCAGAAGTATTGTTGCGAGTAATAAACCCGCTGTCATATGCATTACTGAAACTTGGCTTGACGAGTCTGTGACATCCACTGAAGTAGAGCTTATGGTTACAGCCTACTGAGGAAAGATCGTTCTCGCTCGGGAGGTGGAGTATGTGCGTATATAAGAAGTAACCTACCGTACACGAGAAGAGAAGACCTTCACCACAAAGACTTGGAAGCAATTTGGTTTGATATCTTACTACCAAAAACCAAGCCGATTCTAATTGGCAATGTCTATCGATCACCAAAACAAACTGACTTTATTTGCAAAATTGAAGAAATACTCAATAAAATAAATCCAGAACATGAGACTTTTATAGTTGGAGACTTTCACATTTGTGTAATAAATAAATTGTCAAAATTATGTAAAGATTATATGAATCTATTGAAATTGTTTAATCTAAAACAAATTATATGTAACCCCTCCAGAGTAACTAACTCAAGCAGTACTTTGATAGATCATATAATTGTCAGTAGAGATGAAAAAATAAGTCAATATGGGGTCTTTGAATCAGGTCTTAGTGACCATTTCATGACTTTCTGCACAAGAAAATGTAGTAAAAAGGGCATAAGTGAAAGAAATAACACAATCAAAATAAGATCAACAAAAAATTATGATAAACAAATTTTTATTAACAAACTGGAGAATGTTAATTGGTCAGAGCTCTACTTATGCAGAAATGTAAACTCTGCTTGGGAAATTTTTAAAGGATTGTTTATAGCAATTCTAAATGAAGTGGCTCCAACAAAAGAGATCAAAATTAAAACAAAAACCGAGCCATTGATAACCTCTGAAATTTTAGAGCTTATTCGAGAACGTGATAATAATTTATCTAAATTTAGAAAACTTGGTAATAACAATTACTATACAAATTATTGTTCCCTTAGAAATAAGGTACAGAGAATGGCAAAAAATGCAAAGGAAAACTATTTTGAAAACAAAATAGAGGAAAACTATAACAATCCTAAAAGACTTTGGGATCAGTTTAAAAACTTTAAAGGATATAACAACAAGCAAAAAGATAACTCAAACATAGTTTTAGAAATCAATAATGAAATAACTCATGATGCTGGAAAGATTGTCAATCATTTTAACATGTTTTTTACTATCATTGCTGAGTCTCTGGTTGTTAAACTACAACAAGCTGAGTATATTTACGACACTTGTTCAAATGTTTTTAAAAGATTTTATAGAAAAGTTTTTTGTCAAAACTTATTACTAGAATCGTCATCAATAAATGAGGATTTTGTTCTTAGATACTAGAGAAACTTAATATTAGTAAAAGTACAGGATTAGACGGAATACCAACTAGATTCCTGAAAGAAAGGGCACAAGTTCTTGTAAAACCTATGACTTTTTTAGTAAATATATCTATTAATGGTGGTACGGTGCCAAATGAAATGAAACAAGCTCGGGTATGTCCTATATACAAAAAAGGTAACCGGCTTGATGTTGGTAACTATAGGCCTGTACGCATACTTATTATCATATCTAAGATACTAGAAAGAGCTGTATATAAACAATTAGAAAATTACTTGAATAAGAATAATTTATTGTACGAACTTCAATCTGGATTTCGATCCAAGTACTCAACTGACACATGTTTAATACATTTACTTGACCACATCAAGTCACAGACTGCACAAAGAATCTACACTGGCATGATCATGCTTGACCTACAAAAAGCATTGGACACAGTGGATCATCAGATATTATGTAAAAAGCTTCAAACCATGGGAGTGATTTCAACTAAATGGTTTGAATCATATTTAACTAACCGGCAACATAAAGTAAGTGCAAATGGCACTGAATCTGAATATCTAAGTGTCAAATGTGGGGTACCACAGGAAAGCATACGAGGTCCGTTACTATTTTTATGCTATGTTAATGACATGTCTGCCAGTGTGGGGTCTGAATGCAAACTGTTACTCTACGCTGATGATAGTGCAATATTATTCTCTGATAAAAACCCAGAGATTATATCTTCAAAACTTAGCCACGAACTCCATTCTTGTAGTAAATGGCTTGTTGATAATAAGTTAAGCCTCAATTAGGGGAAACCGGGAGTGCATACTTTTTGGCACAATAAGACAGCTAAAAAAATTTAAGAGTTTAGTGTTACATGTAACAACCACACTATTTTATCCCAAAATAGTGTTAGATATTTGGGCCTACTAATCGATCAATTCTTATCTGGTGACATCATAGTTAATAGTATTTTGCAAAAAGCTAATGCAAGACTGAAATTCTTATATAGAAATGCAAAGTATTTGTCTGAGCATTCAAGAAAAACACTTTGTCTGTCATTAATTCAATGCCATTTCGATTATGCTTGCTCAGCATGGTTTAATAATGTCAACAAAACTTTACAAAATAAACTACAAATCACACAGAATAAGATCATAAGATTTATAAATGGATTAAGTTTTAGACATAGAATAGATTATATTGAATGTCGGGTTTCTAAATGTATGCAACAGAGTCAGACAAACGAGACTCAACCATGCTCATAATATATATTACAACAAATGTTCACACTATATGAAATCTAACTTTGTAAAATCCAGAGATATTGTATCTTATAACACCAGACATAATGAATTTAATTTTTATGTGCCATCTATAAATGGACAGTCTGCAAATACTTTTTATTATAAAGCCATCAAAGATTGGAATAGTCTCCCTTCTGACATTAAAAAAATTAAGAGCACACATGAATTTAAATATAAAGTTAAATGTTTCCTGTTTGATAGCATGAGAGAATCTTATTGTGTTGCCTTTGTTAAATAAAACAATTGTAAGTGTAAGTTTTTGTATACACACAAACAATAAACAATTACACAGATAAGCTGTAATCAAATTACAATACATAAAACGCCAAATATTGACGAGTGCAATCGATTTCGTCGCAACAGTCGTCCTACGCCTCATGAACAAGATAACAAAAAAAAAAAAATAACAAAAAAACTGAAATTTAGCCATCAATTAAATAGATTCAGTGAAAGCGACCTTGAATATATATCCACAGACATCGAAAGCAAACTAGTCTTGGACGATGAGGATGTGGATCGCATAGCAACCGCAGTCAGTAAAAACCTACACACTCAATTCGAAACACTACTGATCAATGCTATAAAACCCTTAGAATAAAAAATCTCACAACTTTCGCACGAAAATAGGGTACTGAAATCCGAGATAGATGCCCTAGAACAGTACGGTAGGCGTCCATTGATGCGAATTCACGGCGTAACTGATGAATCGAATGATAACACTGAAAACACAACAGCATTAGTTGCAAACATTCTTAGTAAAGTTGATAAAGAGTTTAAACAGGAAGAACTCGAACGAGCCCATAGAATTGGCGATTCGCGTGACAAAAAAAAAGACAAATAATTGTTCGTCTAAAAAGCCCTGCTATTAAAAGGCGAATCTTGAAGAATGCTAAGTATCTGAAAAATCACCCAACACTTGCAAATGTTCATCTAAATGAAGATCTCACAAAATCCAGGCATTTGAATGTCGAAAATTGGTTTGGGAGAAAAAAATTAGTCAGACTTGGAGAATAGAATGGAAAATACATATGAAGGACAATCATGGAAAGCTCCATTCCATCACAAATGAAATGGAGTTTGAAAAGGTCTTGACTAGTTTAAATATAGCCTGGCCAGAGTATCTCCAAGTCAATAAATTTGATACCGCAACTGCAGTACAAACTTTTTCACAGATAGTATCTGGGCTCAATATAATACCGTGAACATAAATTCAAACCTTAATTGTTGTATATTTACATAAGTATTTGTGATAAACATTTGTTCATATTAATGCATAAATATATAACAAAACATACTACGTACAATATTTACAACAAATAACAACAGGACTAAACCAAGAAAATATACATTTTTTATCCCCCTTATGAATGTACGCAATGAAAGTCAATTAAATTCTTAGACTTTTTTGTCTCAGAGATAAGTTCTTCACATTTTAGAATATTATGGTTTTTTTTTATTTTGGTAAAAGCATGATCATCTTTTTTCAGAGAAAATGTACATTTAGAATATAAAACTTGTGGGTATCGTCTTGCACCAAAATCAAGAACCATTCCTGTTGGTTTATAGTTCTCAAACTAAACCAACAAACACGTATTCATGTGGTCACTAAGTCGACTATAATGTTTTGTTGTTGTGATGCATCTACAATTAACAAATGACAATATACCAACAATCTTCCTGTCGAACTGCCCGACTAACCTAATGCGATTTACAGGATATTTCTTACCTGTTCTTACCTGTTGTTATATTGTTGCAAATTCCTTAGACACATTATAATAATGTTAATTGTATATGTGCGACTCGTGGAAATATAGATAAAATTACAGTAGAGCTTACACGTGTGTTCATGAAAATATCTACAGTCGCCTTTAAAGACGATATTAATTCATTTTGTACATATTTTTATTATATTAATGTTTTCCCTTCAATCCAGTTTGTAATTTTGATAGAAAAATCAATTCCAAAACAACCTATCGAGCTGCTCCGCTATCCCTATATGTATTGTTTGATCTAAACCTCATTATTACACTAGTAAAATTTGAGCGATTAGTTACATTATTCGAATATTACACTACTATGCCTTCTCTAAGTCAACGAAATGTATACTTATAGTGTTAATATAGTAAGTTCATGATCACATACATATTCACTTGTCGGACATCTCGAATATACCTAATTTGTGTATTGATTGACCTAAATCATATTATTATCTTACGTAATTCCCCGGGCACTTTAAAGCAGATAATAGCAATTATTTCACTGGTAAGTAATCACCCAAGTTTGATGCAAGCGAGTTTATTGTTTTATAGACTGGATTATGAATGATACAAGGACCATCTGTAGACTTGAGCAACATTTTTTTTTATCATGCATAACTAAAATAATCTTTGTCCTTAAGGAATGCATCACCTTTATTCTGTGTTATGTATAAGTAACAGTGAACACTTACCTGTGGGTCAGCTCGACTACGTTCCCATTTTCTATACCCTGTTGTCTCATCGAATTTAAATGCATAAGAGTGGAAACATTGTTTTGAAATTCTTTTACGATCAAATAGTGCCTTCGAATCGCCATTAACAAGCGTTATGAATAATCGTTATGAAAAACAACTAAACATGTATTTGCACAGAAGTATTTCTTCTCTAAAAAGCTGTCATAGGCTGATGTCGTTTATAACTTCATCCGACCTGCACTACCCACTTCCCTTATTATTTGTCTTCACAACTACGTATCCAAAATGTATATACTTTTTTATTTGTTTTCATCAATGTTTATGTTAAATGTGTTTGTGTCTGTAAATTCTTTTACTACTCATTTTCAAAGCAGTGTTTTTGAATCTCTTATTTTTTGTTCACGTTTAACTATTTATGTCAAACCTATGTTACATGTTGAATTTTTATTTAAAAGCCCGATAACTTACCCTACATCTCACTGGTACTCGTCCTTATTTGGAGTGACGTAACATGAGTATATCATTAGCTCAATACAGGGTAAGAATCGGCTCACATTACGGTGTGGCCACTAAGGCGTCCTGTTACTATTTAACGCTTCAAGATATACAATCTATAAATTTGATAGCAAGCTTTGGTTGCAATGCCAAACCATTAGTTATATATACGTACTTCCTAGCTAATGGAAATGTTGATCCATTTAGTGTGATTACCTCCCCTGAATATTTACAACCACTTGACTATTCAAATGTGTATCAAAATTATACAAAACTTGTGTTCAGTATGATTGATTGATTGATTGATTAATGGTGTTTAACGCCCGAGCAGCAATATTTCAGCTATATTCAGGCGATGTTCAGTATGATACTACTCTTATTACTTATTATTGCTGGTATTGAAATCAACCATGGACCTATATCATCCCGAAACCTCAGATGACTTAAATATGTCTCATATTACCGACTTAAGTAACCTTATCGAAAACTCTGTTTCTTTCCTTCACTTAAATATACAAAGTTTGGTACCTAAATTAGATCTGATAACTGCTGAATACAGCAGTCAAGAAATCATTTCCTTTTCTGAAACCTGGTTAAAATCGACTACTCCTGACGACGACATTAGCATTCCTCATTTTAAAAAACCATATCGTAAAGATAGGCCCGAAGGCAAGTCAGGGGGAGGGGTTATTACATACGTTAAGGAGCACGTATTTCAGCCAGGCGAACCGATTTGGAAGTAAGTGGTGTAGAGGGCATATGGGTGGAAGTGAAATTCAAAAATACACCGTATCTGTATGGTACTTTTTACATGCCACCAGGAAGTAACAGACAAACGTGGGATCTTTTTGAACAATCCTTGGAACTTCCGCTAAATAGCACTATTAAAAATATTGTGGTTGTTGGTGGCTTTAACGACAATCAATTTGATCCCAAAAACAAAACAATAAAAGATATTATCCAAAAATATAGTTTAAATCAATCCATACGAGATCCGACATTCTTCACAGAATATTCCAATTCTCTTTTAGATCTTATCTTAACAAACGAATCGCACTCAAACTTAATTTATACTGAAGTAGGACCTCCACTTTTAAAGCTTAAGCGTTTTCATTGTCCAACAATTGGATTATTGAACTGTGACAAAATACAACAACAATCTTTCAAGCGAAAAATTTGGTAATATGACAAAGGTGATTATATTAAACTCCGTAAAATTAAGTACTAAAACCGTGACGGAAGTTATATTAGGGGCAGCTAATTTGTCAATACCAAATAAAATAGCACGCGTACGACCAACTGAACCGCGCTGGATTACGAATGAACTGAAACGTCAAATACGGGGGAAAAACAGAGTATACAGACAGGCTAAAAAACAAAATAGGAAAGAGCTTTGGGAAAAGTTTAAAAATTTACGGAATAAATTACGGATTCGGTTCGTCTGGCTAAGAACACGTACTATAAAAAGCTAATAATATGCTCCAAGACGATAGTCTTGTTCAAACGGATTGGTGGAAAACTATTCGAGATCTGGTGGGTTTTAAACTAAGTTGGTCTGAATTATCCCCAATTTTCCATAATAATGAAATAGTCGTTGATAATGTTGAAAGAGCTGAAATTTTTAATTCTCATGACATATATCCTTTAAATGAAATTATAATTACTGAATCTGACGTTGAAGATGTTCTTATTAACTTAAATACTAGTAAAGCACTTGGACCAGACTTAATTAGCCCGAAAGTACTTAAGGAAGGTGCGGTTGTATTAAAAAGACCACTTTGTAAGCTGTTCAACCTATCACTTGAAAAGGGTATTTTTCCAGATGATTGAAAAGACGCAAACGTTTGATCTGTTTTTAAAAACGGTGACCAAAATAATGTCGTTAACTATAGACCGACTTCTCTTTTATCTGTACTTGGTAAAGTTATGGAAAGATGTGTTTATAAGCATGTAAATAACTACCTTCTACAAAATAAAATTATCACACCATTCCAATCTGGATTTACAAAAAATGATTCTGCCGTCAATCAACTAGTAGATATCACTAATGAATTCGGGAGGGCTCTAGACAAAGGGAAAGAAATCAGAGTGATCTTCTGTGATATTAGCAAGGCGTTCGATCGAGTTTGGCATAAAGGGTTATTATTGAAATTACATAACTACATGTATGGACTTCGAGGACAAATTTTTCTTTGGTTTAAAAATTACTTGAAAAACAGACATCAACGTGTTATAATTAATGGGGAATTCTCTTCTTGGGGTAATATTAATGCTGGAGTTCCACAAGGATCAATCTTAGATCCCTTACTCTTCCTTATATTTATAAATGACATAGTAAATGATATTCAAGCCAACATTAGATTATTTGCGGATGACACTAGTCTTTACTTTATTGTTGAGAACCCGGTTCTAGCTGCAGATGTTCTTAATAGCGAAATGAATAAAATATATTTGTGGTCACAACAGTGGCTTGTTACATTTAATCCCGGAAAAACTGAAACATTACTTATTTCTCGGAAAAATATGAAGCCATCCCACCCTGACCTCCTAATGAATAATCAGCTGATAAAACAAGTAGATAAACATAAACACTTGGGTTTGTATTTTTTAGAAGACGGTACTTGGAACAATCATGTGGACCTAATAGTGACCAAAGCTTATAACAGACTTAACCTTATTAGAAAACTTAAATTTAAACTAGACAGGGGGCTCTAGAAAAGTTATATTTAACCTTTATTAGACCTTTACTCGAGTATTGTGACATTATATGGGATAGTAAACTCCAATATTTAATAGATAAAGTTGAAGGTGTTTAACTAGAAGCCGCAAGAATTATAAACGGAGGAACAAAACTCACATCAAAGGAAATTTTATATAAGGAGACTGGGTTAGAAAAATTAAGCTCTAGACGTGCAAAACATAAACTACTTCACTTTTATAAGATGTTCTATATGGAATGTCTCCTAACTACTTGACAAACTTGATTCCAAGACGTGTTAGCAATTATGCAACGCGAAACGCAAGTTTGGTTCAAACTGTCCGAACAAAAACAGTTCTGTACTCCCAACTATTTTTACCATCGACCATATCTCTTTGGAACTCGTTTAGTGACGATATAAAAACTTCTGATACTATTCATTCTTTCAAAACAAAGATCAATGCCGAACTGATTCAGCGGAAACCCCCCAAGTACTTTTATTCAGGCACACGAATAGGACAAGTTTTACATTCACGTCTCCGCATGTGTTGTAGCAGCCTTAACGAACATCTGTTTTGAGAAATCTAGTGAATACTCCCAACTGTACCTGTGGCTCCATCGAATCTACTGCTCATTTTATTTTATACTGCCAAAAATACAATACACTCAGAGAACAACACTTGCTTTCCATTAATATACCTACTCCACTAACCATAGAACTCTGCCTTTTTGGTTCACAAGAGTTATCCCTGGACATCAATATTAAAATATTTCAACAGGTTCAAAACTATATCATAAAAACTAAGAGATTCACTGCTTAGCTATGTTCTTTTTTTCTCTTATTTTTTCTCTTTTTTCACTTATATATTATATTAGATTTAACATTCCCAATTGTCACTTTAGTGTAACATAATCGATTTTGTCATGCGGCTTTTATTCCAGACAATATATGTAATTTATAGTTATAAGGAAACGGATTTTAATAAGCATGTTGCTTTTTCCGAATCCTTTTGTTTAAATGTTCCACTTACTTAAATTGTAAAATTGTGTGACGTACTTGTACATTTATTCAATAAAATATTGTTTACACTAAATAAAACAGTTATAATAAGATTTTAAGATTTTACATCTTATTTTTACACACACATCTGGTCATCCCAGATTAATATCTGCACTGCCTAAGTCTTGAACCGGTTGTTGTTTATTTTATTTTTTAACCTTAAGTTAATTTGACATCTATGGACCCCATTGGAAATAAGCCAACAGGATTTCATGCGATATCCTTGGTTAAATATCAACTTATGGTCAAAAGTTGATATTTTACATCACCTGTATCAATGTGCTTTATCTATCTATTTATTTATCTATCCATCTATCTAAGTAAGTGATCTACTGTCTGGTTTTTTTAGTCTGGTTTCTTACTAACGAGTTTTCATGAAATAAATCTTTACCCGTGACTCAGTTATTGCTATTGAAGTTAGAGCCCTTGCTTCGTCATTCGCACTTTTTAATTTTGTTTTTCTTTTTCTGAATTTTTTTCTGCAGGATTTTGGAGGTGCCAATTTCTTTCACCTCTGTACCTTTGGTCTATACCTGCCCTAGCAACCTATCTTCCCTTGGTCCTAAAGTTGCGACTCAAAAGAAAAAGTTTCCTTTGGTTTCCAAGAAATTGTGGGAATCAGCCGTCTCTTACTTCTGAGTTTCTCAAGTTTCAAGGGAGTAAGCTTTCTATTGATATAATTACGCGTTTGAAGAGAAATGTACTGAGTTAACTATGGGTATAAGAGATATGATATCCTGTTAAGGGAATATCTCAAAACGTATTGCTGTCTTCCTCTTGTGTAAAGTTCGCCAGGGGAGTAGAATATCTCAGAATTTATAGTGGTAAGTATTTATTCAAAAAATTAGTATTTACTCAGAAAAAATACTAATTTATATAAGACATATAATTTGCATAACACATTTCAACGTCATTTACAAAAAGGTAAGTCAGCCATAACAATTTACTTTTTATCAATACCAAACTAATCAATCGATAATGAACGAACTTGTTTTATTTATAGACGCGATTGAATGAATTACTTCCTTTTGGAAATCACAACAATAACCTAGTAAACTTCCATACAGACGATCATATTCAAGGTTAAGAGTAGCGATTCAATGGTTTTGCCTTTTTTCGTACCACAAATGACTTAACTGAAATTGGCTAGCACTGTATTTGAGTCTGACACGCGTTTCTGTTAAAGGTGTCTTTATAATTCTACAATACGTAACCAACGCTACATTTACTTGTATTTTATCAATCTTTTCGAAACACGACAAAAATGCAGCCATTCATTTGTAAAATATGAAATAATACGGAAAGCACGACAGTTAGACTTTAAATTATCTCAAATTAATTCCTGGAAAATATTAATATAGAAAGTTGTAATTCACAACAGGCTGAACAATGTTTTAATTAAACTACTGTATTAAAAAATGTATCGTTACCATTAATGCTGTGACCACTATAGCAACAAATGTTGGTTCTGTGTTCATTTGCCTATTACTCTTTTTCTAGGAAGATGACTTCAAATTCAGTTCGTTTTCGGGAGGAAGGAAATAAGGTTTATTTGACAGCCACCGCAGGCTTAAGTCATTCTGTACAAACTGAACGACTTCAACAGGCCTCAAACTTATACTATAAAGCCTACAATACTAGCCAAAACTTGGAAGAAAAAATTTCGGCTGCAAAAAACTTGGGAATGGTATCTTGGAGACTTGGTAAAGCGGCAAAAAATTCACAAGCCAGGTCTTCTGTCAGCATGTACCACTTCAATGAAGCCTTAAAATATCTTTCAGAAGCATGGATAAAATCCCGTGACGTCAAGTCAGACATTTGGAGAAACGATTTATGCACCTCTGCTTTAAGTTGCTGGGAAGACTTCAAAGACGGGATATTATGCGATATTGAAATAAACAAAAGAACTGCAGTATTGTATGATATACTTCCTAAAATTGAAATGCCTACTATCAGAGCGGACTGTTACATTCACATTGCCACCTGCCATTTTCATGCAGGCGTAGTAGCTATTCAGGAAAAGAATTTTAAAATGGCGCTTTATCAAATGAAGGAGTGCTATCTACCCGTCACAGAAGCCTCAGTTCTTGGAAAAAACATACCGTTATTACACGTGGAAAGTGCGACTAAGGTACTAGAAAGCGATGTATTAATGCATCAATGCATTGCAGAATCGATGCAAGCAAATCAAATCGGTAAGTCTTATATTGAATGTATGTTATAATAACATTCACCATTAAAAGGAGAATTTCAAAACATTTCAGTTATTTTAAAGAAACAAAGTTTTATCGGAAAAGGAAGCAGTCTATGGTACCAGAAGATAATGTCAATATATAATGTTACTTGGTAGTTTCAAATCGAGTGTATTTTAGAAAAAAAATGCTAGAAAGTATACTACCAATGTCGAGATTTTAATGACATAATACACAGACAAGTGTGGATATAGGGAACTTTCCGGTGACAAGACGATTGTTTTTTATTTTAGATACAGTCCGATATCTCTGGGCGGCGTGTCACACCGAGTCTGTTCGGTACAAACTTCGAGCAACGTGAAATTTGACCAAATATTTGACGTTTAACTACATCGGGACAAATGATTGTGCCTTAAATAAAAAATAACGAATTAATCTATCGAAGGTTGTGATGTTCTCTGGGTTACTCCACCTACCAAAAATATAGATGAACAAAATATTGATATTAATGTTTTAGTTTTTAAATTTAGCTTCATTTTTTCTTAAACCGTAAAACATGAAAATGGCCACCAAAAACACTTCAGGGGTATTACTAACTGTTTTATCCATATATAAAGATCTGTGAGCTTTTTCAGGTGATGATCTATTTAAAAAAGTGTTAATGGATGAAGAAAACCTCAATATTGACATGGTTTACGAAGTTATCGACTGGTACAAACAGGCAGTACTGCGGACAAGAGAAATAACAGAGGTGGAAGTTGAAGCCATTGCTATGAGTCGCATTGGAAAGGTCTATGACAAAGTTTTGAAACTTAAGTACAAGGCTAAGGAGTACATAATGCGTTCAATGCAACTGGCCAACTCTATGCACCCAAGGATATTCCATGATGAAGGTAAAGATGATTATTTTCACCCAATGCTTTTTTTAGGCATCAGAAGTAGAAACAATTTTACTTGAATTTATTTGCAAAATAGTTGAAAACGGGTATTAGAGTGTTTGTAAGAAGATAGTTAAAGGTCAAACAAAAAACCAATAACAAACGATTAGGCACAAAAAGAGTTAGAACAAGAAGAAAAACACAATTCTGTATGTAATAAATAAATGTTAACATTCCAATGCTCATAGTGTTGCTGCTTTAACAAAGTTATTGAAGATATTATTTATTTGTATTGCTAAAGCGGTCACTTCATCCATGTTTTCACACCATGTAAACCTTGTGACAGTCACGTACACAATTATTCTTAAAGTTTCTACATGTATTTTGGTAAATTTTACAGATATTGTAGTCGCTTGCAATACCTACAAAAGTACATAAAGAACATAATTAAACATAAAGAGCATCAATAGAACTGAACATTAATATAACTCGTGTATGCGTATCCAACTCTGCATAGAAAGCATCTGAGCATAAATACATCATTTTATGTATCGTCCGGAGCACATGAGTGCTCCCGTGGTTTTTATTTGGATCGGGTTACTATCTGTTTTGTGTTTTTTAGTTTTTGTTTCGTGTTGTACATCTTAGACTTAATCTGGATTTGTAATCGTCCCATGACATTCGTGTCCGGTCTGTTTCATGGACATTTTTTATATTAATTGAACTCTCGTGTTCGAATCTGAACTTTGAAATATCCTAACATAATAAAGCTATCCCATACCTTGTGAACATAAATACATGCAAAATGTACTACATGTGTTTTATTTTTAGAGATACTAGTATGTGATATTTTTCAGATTGGTTTAAAGATTGTACGGAAATTCTGCAAAGATATCAGAAAGAGACAGTTGAGCAAGAAAGTCAGAAATGGCAAAACGACCGAGAGGTTTATTTGAAGGAACTTGAAAGTGAACTTAAAGCCATACAACAAGAGGATATTCAGCATACATTTACAAGGTCGGAAGGATTTCTAAAATATATATACAAGACATTTCCACCTGTTAATCCTGACCATAAACTCGAAGGAGTTCCAGATGTTGGCGCCATGGAAGCAGCAGATTTGAAGAAGGTCTTACAGAAAGCTGTCGTACATTATCATCCTGACCGTATAGACGTAGAGAAACATGGGAAGAAACAAAAGGTTTTGTGTGAAGAGATTACTAAATATCTTACAAGACGATATGAGACATTCAAAGTTTATTGAATAAATATACTTAAGGACCTCACAGTATAAATTTGCCTGTTTTAAGTTTTTTGTTGTTTTTTGTGTTTTGATGTTTTATCAACAATGGTTAATTTGAATAAAAAATACAAAGTTTTGATTTGCTATAACTGAAAAATATCGGAATTTACTATGATGTGCACAGCGATCCAAATTAGTAGTCATTGTCATGACACGAATCGTTTATTAATATGATTATTTACAAGGAAATGTTGCTTTCAACAATATTGGTATGTGTCAGTTTGGTAAATGTTGTATTTATATTGACCTTTTATGAAGGGTTTGGCACCGCCTTTGTTATTTATTAGTGTTGTTTCAAGGGTCTGTTCTGGTATTCGATGGTTTGTCTCCTATTTGTATCGATGTGTTATGCCGTATTTTAAAAAGTAGGGTCGTTTCGGTTGCTTGATTGTGCGATGATTTTTTGTGAAATACGTTTCTGCTTGTCTTCAGACTTCAACAAATGGGGCAAATAGGAATGCCTTTACCGTTTTAATCACTCCACATAATTGTGTGTGACCAGTCTACTACTGCAGTTTATGCTATGTTTTATCCTTTCTGTATTTGACATCTTAGTGATTTATTGTGTTCCTTGTTCGATTTATTTATCTGTGAATGCTGAATTTGGATTTTATTCTCAATGCAGGTTATTTGAAGATTTTATTCACTTTCCTTTCGTAACATCAGTTTCAAATTTACGATGTCCCGTTTTCAGTTTAATTTTTGGCTATTAAGATAATTTCCTTTTAATAGTTGCTCGTAATATAGTTCAAAGTTTTGAAGAAAATGTAATCATTTACCTGGCCACAATTTTCAACGTTGTAGAATAATTGATTTCGTACGGTTTGAGATACCCTCTTTGAATTACAACAGTAAATTAGATAATTATTTATAAGTGATAACATGCCGAAAAGGTCTCGACATTTGGTATTTACTACATACGTGTTAATATTTATAAATTGGTCTTTCTTTTTGTTATCATATAAGAAATGTCCGCAGGCAGAAATGGCATGGATATATAAAGAGACTTTTAATTGCCACGTGAAGACAGTAGAACAATTTTCTCACGAACATCAACAACAAGGCACTTTCAACCAGCTTGCTGTATCTAATTATGTACGTGCATTGAGCGTGTCATATCTTCACGATGGTCCTGAGATTTTATGTCCGAATCCGAACGAAGTTTAAATCGTTTTGTTTAGTTAAATCTAATTTTCAAAACAAAATATTATATATGGGTGCGCAAATATACAACACTTTTATTTTAGACTTTAATCATCGTCGGTTAACCATTGATAATTTTTATGGCTGTTCGCCAATGACGCATTTGAAAATCAAGTGAATTATGATGCAGCTGACGTACACTTTTAAGTTTCATTAAAAGTTTGGACCTCCAAATGAAAATGCGGATGTTTTGAATAATATTCGTGCCAAAACAATTCAAAACTGAAGATCATTAAATTAATTACCCATGGGCGATAGAGTACATATTTAACGAAAATTTTTTAGTAAGCGAGTTAAAAGTGTAGTAATCTCATTTATTGTAGTTTTTATCAGTTAACAGTTGCTTATTGTTAACGGGTATTAATACTCTGAAGTATCATCGAATTCTCAGCTATTCAAAGCCTGTTTCTTTGCGACATGATAGCGTATGAATTTTTCTAACTGTTTGTTTCCGCATAGACAAGTTAACATGTGGCTTAGAAGACATGATTTATCAAAGATAATTTACGATGTCATTATCTTGCACGTTTACTTTACTACATTAAAGTACTTTTTTGATAAATGGTATCGATGGCGTCGACAAAATCTGTTTTATAGTATTACGTCACATTTCAAACTTTTAATTTGTTAACTTGCTGTTTGGTTCTTCTCTACTTTTGAACATCTGTTTACATCCAGACTATCGGCAACTATACTGAGAAATGTATCCATTATTACTTTTGACATGGATGTAGGGCAGCCATGTAAAAAGTCTATTAAAAAGGAGGTCTATTCGTAAAATGCAATGAAAGGTTTTAAAGTAAAAATTGTAATGGATTTCATTTCAAAAGTGACGCATTTGCCTAATTTGCCCACATTTTGCTTCGGTCATGCTTGATCAAGTATTGTCATGTTGCTAAGTGTAGTTATCCGTAGTCAAATTGGAGTAAAGAATTAAAAGGTATTTACTACCCCACAGTGTTATCTGGTGATTTATAATGCCCTCAGCTAGCGGTTCAGCTACTCTACATCACCAAACAACACTTAGTTAAAACGGTTCTCTGTAAGAAGTACATAATAAAATAATTGTCAGCATAACTGGAACTTGGTGGTTTGAGTTGTGTCTGAGTAAAGTCCTCTCTTTTACCAAAAAATTGCTGCATTTAATTCATGTAATTTGTTCAACTACATGCAAGTTATTAGGTTTCCACGACTGTAGGGTGGCAGGAGAGTGGAAGAAAATGAACGAAACATGGCTTCAACATATTCAAGGTAAATAGGAAGTCAAAGTTAACATTTTTTCGTCTTTATTAAGTATGAAAGTGTGAAAAGAATTGAATACAATTAAGAACAATTATATATATATTTACAGGTACATATATACATTTCATGATTAACAATACAATGTTTATTTAATCTAATAATTAAAATTTAGTTACATACCTTTAACAAGTATATAACTCAAAACAAAAAACAAAATTAAAACAAAAACATTAGGGATATATATATGTCCACCTGATGTGCCACAATACATTTCAAACACCTCTGTCTCGTACACAATGGCTCCTAATGTCCAATCTGAAAGATA
Source organism: Limnoperna fortunei (assembly GCA_944474755.1). NCBI lineage: Eukaryota > Metazoa > Mollusca > Bivalvia > Mytilida > Modiolidae > Limnoperna > Limnoperna fortunei. The sequence continues at coordinate 52,864,769 of OX104113.1, forward strand.
TGCATTACATGAAACGAAATGGATGCGATGTGAAAACTAATTCCATTAAAATCTGTGTGTACGCGTTTTCGTACTATAACAAAATTTTTAACAATTCCTGAGAACTCACATGTGTATTATTTATTCCATTGACAAGGCTGTACAAAATCTGAATTTAACTAGTGTTTTAAAACATTTCCAAAGAATATTACTCCAACAACTCACATGATGATTTTTCTTTTCTTCAATTAAACGTGCTACTTATATTTAGGCAAGTTTTGTAAACTCAAGTTTAGGCTTCTGTTTAAGTTTAAATTTGGGTTTAAATAGCGAATCTGTCTCACTTCTTTATCGATATTGATGTAATTGTATTAGCCACAGTTTTATTTTTTTTATTTTAACAAAATTTATTTCAATGTTAAAAAAGTTCAATGTTCCTGTAGATTGTATTAATGTATCACTTACGATATATACATACCTACTGTTATGTCACTTATTTTGTTAACTAATTTTATCTTGTTTGTTTCAGGAGTAAATCCGTAAGCTTTTGATAATAGTGCTGGAATATATAACCCCATCATGCAATATGGTGATCCATATTTCGATGGAATAGACGTGTTTGAAGTTGCATCAGAGAGTGTCTGGAAAAACAGGTAATATATATTATAAACTTGAGTTAATATACATGTTATCAATACAAATAAATGTTATTCCGGTGCTTTCCGAGAAATAGCCCATGTTTTTTAAATCAGGGTTATCCGGCTGTTCTATTAGTTAATATGCATATGGCTTATCTGTAGCAAGACTTTACGAGTTCATTACGCCACAGCAACAATAAATGTTCTATGTCTTTTCCCCAAATGTAATTGTTAGTTAAGTAATTAAACCTTAAATACAAGAATAGGTTTTGTAAGATCACATTAACCCAAGTCCATGCCATAATGACATATAATGCATGAACCTCTAATGTCATAATGGAAAAGGCGCTACGTCTTTTGCTCTACTAACTACATGATTCAGTAATGCAGACGATACAATATCAGTTTATGTTGATACGTTATAACGCACACAACTATAATGTAGCATAACCTATATTGCTTTGGTGTATCGCTTGATAGTTGTCAATATGCTAGCAAAGAAATACGAACCAATCCCGTTTCATTTGGATATTAAGCTTTATCTACAGAAGATTTATTATACACATCACCTGTTCGTGTGAAGCGTGTTAAGTAGGTTTAAACAGGCGTTATAACTACCCTGTTGGCTTTACATACCTTTTGACAATAATTATTTGCCGTTTTATTCAGTAGATCTATGTTAAGTTTCCCTGAAGAATCTACTGCTTTCAAAGATTCTGGTGCATAAGTAAAAGCTGCTATTGCGTAGAAATTGTCTGTCCCTAGAGAAGGCTGATATGTTGTTCCAATTGCACAAGGTTTTGGATAACACATATCGTCGGTGGCACTTTTGAGGAAGGAATTTAAAATAGTAAGGCACTTAGATGGATCCCCTTCGCCCCTAAAAGTCGTTATGTTTTCTCCATAAAGAACTTCCTTTGTATCTTCTGAAAAAACACCAAAATTCGAACATAGACAAATATACATTATGAATCGAAACGACTCTATTTAAAGTATTTCAAGTTAAGTTTAATATTAATTCATGTTATTCACATTATCCCAACTGCTTGGAATTTCGACAACTTATTGTTTGGTTGCATACATGTAACTGTATTATCATGGAAGAGTTTAACCTGTGTTATTCAAGATTTGACTAAGTATTAAAACTACTATCATGCAATTTGTGACTTTGATACAGGTCGTTATTGGGATTTCTCAATCATAGGAAATTTAATATTTACCGAGACGTTAGGCGAAGTGAATACTCATTTTTGAGGGTTGAGAAATACCGTTAGCGACGGCATATCAAAGTCGGTAATTGTTTTATTATATGACAAAAAACCTAAACCTTAGCAAGTCTGTAAGCAGCAGAGGAGTGCATTGTTGTTAAGATTTTGTGTAACAGACGCGTACACGAATGATTCACATTGATTAGATGATTGAGATTAAGACGGCTATTGATTGGCTATTGAACAATTATACCTTTTAATCTAATTTTAGGGTAAAACAAGTTAACGCGACTACTTAGAACTATGCGAATATTTTCTGGTTTATTTCAAGTTGCAACACATTTTTTGTTGATATAAATGCCTCTTTCAGCAATTCTTCAGTTATATCGTTGCGTCCTTTTTTACCTGAGGATGACACAAACCACCGAGTACTCCGTAGGAAAACTTGCAACCAATGTAAATGTATATGTAATACATGTATGTATAATCTAATCGTGGCTTTGTTTGTCCTGTTATTATATTTCTGAGTATTTATACTAAGAGTAATAGGTCCTTTCATACGTTTTCTGGAAAGACCAGGTGATTTCCACGAGTGATGAAAATTGTATGTATTTTCGCGAGTGAAGCGCAGACAGATCGAGAAATAGACATAACCGATTTCTATCTCGAGTAGAAGATCACACAAGAATTCCCAAAAGCGCATGAAAGTACTTATTTCTACCGTAAACTAACAACTTTTTACATCACACCATAATTGTTTTTTACTGTTTAATATTTGACATCCAATCAGAATATCCGAAACAAGAATGCTAATCAAGAATGTCGTTATGTGACCGCAACAATCGTTTTGATTGGAAGATACAAGGACTACAGATGAGTGCACGTAAGCTTATTTGTACTGACTTGGTGATCTGTATTATAAATAGGCCATTTAAGGGAGAAAAAAATCATATTTTAAACGAAAAGTTATTTTTTTATATATTTTTTCAATCTACGTAGAGTTCAATTAACGCTACTGCTTATATTTCTGTCAAACGGTGCGAATACTAGCCGATGTATTTATTCTGGTTGATTTCAAGTTTTAATACTTATCAAGTAATTCATGATACTAAGAGCCATATTCTGTTTTACGGACCAAGACATCATCTCTTTATAGTACAAGACCGAAGCGAAGCTGAAGAATATTATACTTCCAACCGCTCCAATCTATTGGGCTGTATCTAAAATACACTTTACCATGTGTATCCTAAATTGTAGTATATAGGACCAGAGCCTAAGAAAATGAAAATATTACTGGAACAAAATATAAAAAGGCAAATAGGGAAAGAAAAATGTTAAATAAAACATATATGTAATTATGTTATCGTGTTCAGTTTAATCTGAAATATAATATAAATATAAATAAAGTAATTTTTAAGGATTTACTATAGGAATAAACACTGGGTTTTAATAAATTATCAATTTGTAAACTACGGCGACTCATTCACAAACAAATAAAGTCCGAAGGACTTTATGTCAAGTTTGTCAGGGAGTCGCCGGCGTTTACACATTGATAATTTCCTAAAACACAGTGTTTAATCCTTATAATTCTGTGAAATATTCGGTGCGATTTTTAATACAGCAAAAAAAGTTACCGAAACCCATCTAGACCTTAAAACGTACCTAGGCCGGAAAGCGTAGGGATATGCAAAACTTAGTACCAAAGGAATCGCGGTTCTGTAGATATTAATAGGAAAAAAACAAAATGAAACACTAAATTGTATATATATTTTATTTTATTTGAAATCTCAGTCGATTTAATTGGAAATAATTCAGCAGAGAGAATATTGTCCCCTCCCCACAACGATACGCTAGGAGGACGCCATCTTGTTTACATTGAATAGAATAAATACTGAAAGTAGTCCGCTCAGAGGAAATATCGATATATAAATTATCTCAGATGACGCCATTTAAGTGTTTTTATCCAATCAAAGCAAAATCAAAATAAATTACAGCATGAATAGAATTATTTAGTTTTGCAAGCGTCAGTAAATCACATTATTAACTAACTACTATAATATTCACTTTGATAACAGCAAAACTGCCGATATGATATATTTTGCTGAACCAGTATAATACGGATTTTACAAGTCCAATATCGTTATTGGCCTGATCGTCCCGTATTGTTCCGATTCCAACATGTATTAGCCTAATTGATTTGGACTAGTTAATTAATAAAGATATCATTACGTGAGGATTTCTGTATTGGCCTAGTTATTGGTCCTTGACCAGCTGTATTGTACTTCGGCTGCGCCTCAGGCCAATGCAGCAAGCCTTGGACCAATAACTAGGCCAATTCAGAAATCATTACGTAATGATATCACAGTAAAATTAACAGAGAAGGCACTGTCATGTCGCCTAGTAAAACTATTGTATTTTTGCTATGCTTGCTTGATTGCCATATATGCAATAAGTGCAAGTACTGCAGTTGTTTACTTTGTCAATTAAAAATAGAAAATTTAATTTTAAACAATGTCTTTACCTTTCAACATACAAGGATTTGTATACGGTGATGACTTTGGATTTTGCTCTATGATGAATCGTTCTATCCTAGATATCATATAATCTTGTCCATAGAACAAATAGCTATGTGCATATAGGCTGTACCTTTCTCCTGCAATACGGACCTGAAACATGTTGGCTAATAGCGGGCCATCTGGTAGGAACACAATCTGTGTTGATCCTCCTCCCATTTCTAACACACCAACTGCTTTTGAAGGAGGTCTTTAAAAATGAAAATTAATTTTCAGATATTAATGAATAATAAAATATGTAAGATATTAATGTTTCATTGTGTGAAAATGTGTCAATAAATCCTTGCACTTAAATGAGCTTTATGTGTTTATGTTTTTTAGTGTGGTTGCTATATTTTAGGTTGTTGGTTCTCAAATTTGCCGGTTTCCTGGACTTGTATTTGTCGATTGCCATTTTTGACAATTTCCTTTGTTTTCGGTATTTTGTTATAACCTTCATCTAGCTACCGCATGTATTATTTGAATTACATCATTATTTTAGGATAACCCTTATACTTGGAGAGCAGGGTTTATTTGGCAACGCACACAGACTTGCCATGTTTAGGCACCTGTCTTGCATGAACTCATGTACCACATGACAACAAGTCACTACTTATGGTCTGGTAATATTCACGCTACATCCAACATCGAAGCTGTCTACTCAATCAAGGTGAAGTCGTCTGAAACATTTTATTGATCTAATATACAGGTCAGTGAAAAATAAAGAATATTAGTAATTAATAACCTTGGCCTTTAAACTTAGCACAGAAGCCCACAATTCCCATTTAATGGGACAGTACAAAACTAAAACATTTGATGCACAGAACAATATATTGTAAGTCTCTCAACCACACATTTTATACAACTAATTCAAAGTCAATTGGTGTATACGTTCCTCACAAGGTAACATAACGTATTAATATACTACAACAAAATACATCTACAGTTAAAAAACGAACGTCCATGTTATAAAGAGAACCTGGAACTTTGACGTACTGACCCAAAATCACTAGAAATTCGAAAATTCCATACATGAAATTAAAAAAAGTATTGCCAGACATCATTTACAGTATTTTTTAAATGTTCTAATGTACTTTGTCATTTTTATTATAACATAGCTGTACAATAAAGGTATACATTGTGTGTTTTCCTTTGTTTATATGGTATACGAATTAATGACGTATCTTATTGCTTGTTAATTTCAATTACATATGTCTAACGTCTGTGGAATGTGTTATGCAGTTTTCAGTGTCAATGACAGCGTTCTTCAAAATCCTACGTTGCATAAACGTCAGTTATACATCACGATTTTTTCTTAACTACTGAACTTGGTTGCAAAAAAACCATTGATGCGGCGTGAGAACAAAACTATCCACTTTTTACTTAAATATAAAAATTTGACGTAACTGCAACCAACAAATTTTTATTTTCAGCGATGTAATATTGTTTACTGGGATGATACCCAATTCGTATAATGATCATAAGTGAATGGCTAAAGACAAATAAAGGAACAGTTCGTTTTTGGATTTCTATTTGAGGTGTGCGTCTGAAGTATGTAGTTTTTGTTCCGTTGATTTTAGTAGTCACAGACGTATTTTAGAAGCTCAGTAAAATTGAAAATAAAAAATGTGTTTACATTGTATTTTTACTAACTACAAAAAAAGGAAAAAAAGGCTAGTCTTGACTATAAAGATTGCAGTCATTTTCAGACAATGTACATATACTGAATATTAAGACACTCGGTCTTTATAAAATAATGATAATGGTAGCCAGAGCAAGAAAAGAACATACTCCTATACCAAAACTTTATGAAGAAGAATTGGTCAAACTTCGTAAAAGAGAGTGGAATGATGAAAAGTAACAACCTTCTACTCGTGCAATACCAGCTATACAACGAGAGACACAAGACATAACCACCAAGGTTATTAGAAGAAATAGTGAAACAGTGAATCGTGAATAGGCAGAAACAACTATTTCCTACTAGCAGACGACAACCCCACTGGACACATGCTGGTCTTCAGTACTCAATAGAATCTTACAGCAGCAGACACTGTCTACTGTAATGGTACAGTCTATGCATGTCCCAAGGTATTTTTCCAGCTTTACACATTCCACCCTATAATTGAAGGAACCGTGTTTCCAACATGATCAAGCTACTAAAACAGGAATAAGCTGTCCATGCTTGTACATTACTACAATACAGGGCTGGTCGAAAACGTGTTCTAAAGAAGAGAAAATACAGGGAGATCGACAATAGACTTGAAACTTTCAAGACACGTTTACTAAACCATGAGCCAACACCAGTACAGTATGCTGATGCCGCATCACATATTTAGCTGTTATGACTTGATAGTGGTGTGGCAATTCTATATACATTCTATATATGTAACATATATTGCTCTATGATTTTGTGTTGTAGTGCTTGCGTGCCATTTTTGCGCTAATGCAAATATAATTATTTTTTTCTTTGAATTTATCTTTTCTTTCAATTCCAACAAATTTTACATGTTATTTGGCTAATATAATGAAATAAGACGTTTTTACAGCATACACAAACATAATCCCTGGTTTATATAAGAATTGAGGCTATTCCAACATTAATTTTTAATAACTCTACCTCTAAAATTTAAAATGTTGAAAAGCTAGAATACACCTAATTTAAAATGTTCAAATAGCCAGAATAAACCTTTTTTGTTTCTAAATCTAATTAAAATATTTGTAAAGGAATTATGTTTTAAAGCCGTGGAACCATGACTATCGATATAAACAGAAAGATATACAACAGCTGTTTAGTAGTGATTAATGAGTTGAACATTCTTCAGTGAACTTATAAATAAATATTCTATTTTTGAATTGTATTACCTAGCTTATGTTCTGACATTCCCTTATGTACTTATCCTATAAACTAATTTTTTTAAGTACAAGACAGGCTTGTTGAAATTAATATTTGTTAACAGGGTAATCGTGAAAAGTTGCAAATAAGAAATGATCTTGATTTTGTTAACATGTTCTCTTTATTGTAATTACTCCATGATTACCGATTTTATGACATTAAAAAAAACTCGTACAAAGCGGTTCAAAGGTTCATTGTAATAAAATCATCAATAATTAGCACTTTAGATCGTAGACTATTTATATAAAGTTATTTCAAGCGGTGTAATTAGCATACCTAGACGTACGTAAGCATTTTTTTAATTCAACGAAACTGTTATTTTGGCCTCATTAATGTTTATTATCTTTACAGTAACACGAGTAATTGTATTTTATTTGATGTAGTTACGAATAATTTACATTATATCTCTATATATCTCAATCTTTAACATGTAAACTATTTTTATCATACCATTGTTAGCCGAGTTGGTAATGTCACGATAAACACACTATTTTAGTGACAACACAAAATTATAGTTGCCGTCTGCTGTTGGGTTAGAGGTACAATGTTTTAAGTTTGTAAACAGTCAGTCAAAAAACGGATACTTTGACTGAATTTAACACATAACTTATGACATTGATTTATAAACAAATTGTAGAACTAAAATACAGTGACATAAATGATCCCGAAATCTATGCAGAAAGAGTATCGTGTGGAGAAGACTTGCCACAAGTCCCATTTAATTTCAATTAGAGAGTTACATCTTTTTTTATCAACATTTCTTATACCATCCACGTGTGAAGAAAGGTATACAAGTTGATAGTATAGGAAATGTTGATAATCTCTCTAATAGCAAATTCAAAGGGACTTGTGGCAAGTCTAGTAAAAATTAAGGTTGAAAATCAAAATGTCTGAACTTACTAGACATAGCAGAAGACGACACCAGAAATCATCTTACTTATAAGAAAGAATATATCATAAGATAGTCGAAACTTAAAAATTAGATGCTGTGATTTCCTGTTTTATTTTTTGTACAGAGAGCCCAGTTAACCAGGGGCTAACATGCCAAACGCTTGCCTGAGCCCGATCGTAAGATTTATCTTCAACCATAATCTTTAAAATGATTTCAACAAATATCTCACAGATGCTTTATCTACAAACATTTGCTGTAGCTTTTAAAGTCATCAAAGTGTATAAGAGGTTCTAATATCTGTTAAACAAAATCAGAGTACATATAGCTTACTTCTTAAGAAAAATATCTTAGTTTTCCGATTATCTCCTGTTTAAAGAAGCCGTTGGACCGAACACAATGCATTTAAGCACTGGCACGAAAATTGAAATTGCAATTTCTAGATTTAAATTTGTCAGTTACTCAATTATCTTCTCTTTGAAAAGGGCGAGGCGTTTCTGTTGCACATACAGGCAATTATATTTTATGCCAAGTTTGATTTAAATGAGCACAAAAGTAGCTGACGTGAACTTGAATCCACTTCCTTTTACGATACTTTGTGTCAGGTTTGATTAGCGCAACAGTTCCTAATTTTTACATAATTTCTTATCTCCCCTGTGACGAGGGTATGGCCTTTCGTTTGAACAAACTTAAATCTTCTATACCCAAGAATACTTTGTGGTAAGTTTGGCTGAAATTGACTGAATGGGTCTATAGACGATGGGAACAATGTTAATTTTACGATGACAAAGTCACACAAGGAGCAAATTTTGACCGGAATGATTACTTGAAACTGTGGCTGGTGTGGGATAAAAAGTCTATATCAGCAAGTCACAATAAAATAATAGTCACAGTGTCGTCGGAAAAATTGGAAAAAAAAAATATCAAAGTGGCAACAACATTTAACATTTGAAGTTCATTATTTAATGCCTAAACAAGTTTGAATTCATTTCCCATAACGTTGTGCTGCAGACCAATATAGGTCTAGATAGTATTTGAATAAAGATATTTAAGTTATAGACGCCTGTGAGACGAAAATGACGAACGATAATCCATAATTGTCGATGAAATAAACAATCAAAAACTTATGTTCTTTTTTATTTGACACGTTAAGGCGTTTTATTTCTCATTCGACAACATTAATTGTGTTTAAATTCAATAAACTGCAACATAAAGCAACTTACTGGTTGGACCCAAAAAAGTTTTCGAGGTAGTTAATTGTTATCCAAGCAAAAACGCCCTCTTCCTCGCCAGATAAAATTCTGACATTTGAAGGATTATACACAAACGGGTTCAATGTCTTATTCCCAAGCACATTTCTAATCGCCACCATTATGTTTCTTGCATCGTTTTCTGGAAGAACGCGCAAACCTGAAAAAATAAACCACTCATCTTGTGTTGTAAATTAAATAAAATATGTTATCTTAGTAGGTTATTTCTTGTTGTTATTTTGTAGGAAGGATGTGCTCGACTCCGACCTTAAATTACAAAAATTATCCGTTATCCTGCAGAATGTCCCAGTTACTTCCTTCGACAAAAAATACTGGATGTCACGAAATAACGAGAAAATTGCTTAAATTGGCGTAAAACCCAACATTAGTTTTCACGTGTCACAAGTATATAATATGTGCATATTTACCTGCTGTTGCTAATAAATACAAAGACGTTGTACTATATTTGTCTTCCGGTATGTTTCTTTTCACACTGTCCATCATTTGCCCAATATAACTGCTCATATTTCCCGAATCATTCACATAATTAGAAATTCCAGGAGAAAATTTCTCACTGTCTCCAACTTGTTTAATTTCCAGGACGGAAGAAAGTGAAGTCCTTGGTGGCCATCGATAGATCTTTACTTTTGTACTGGAACTTCCTGCATCCAAAATAGCGCCATATTGCCACGTGCTACCACCAAATGTTACTTCGGGTAGAAATATCATCATGTATAAAAACAGGACATTTGTGTCCATTTCCTGTAATGGACAAAAAATGTCTATGATAAGAAAAGGTCAGTGTGAGTAATACAGCCTTCATAAAACGGTTTTGGTAGATTTAGTTTTCCCCTCCGGCTTTTTAGATTTTTAATGAAGATAATTCTATTGTCACATTCCATAGCCTAAATTAAGCGCCCTACTTTACGTTTAATAAACAGTGGCAAGTTCAATAAAAAAACAGTACAAATTATAAAAATAGACGAAACAAGTTTAAATAAGATTATTTGAATATATATGACATAATAACAACAATTACCCACGCAAAATGCTTGTAATTATATAAGAAAATTATATACATGTTTAAATGCGAAATACATAATTCAAGACAATACGGACTACATAAGTGTATTTCTGATAATATAACTTGAACCACCCAAAAGCAATCTCTTTAATTTGATCAACGAGTGTATACATTATAAATTGGTTCAATTGTTTTTATTGAAAAAGGATTCCTCAAGAATGAGATCAACAATGCAATAAGATGTATGTTCACGATGTAACCTGAGAATAAACTTTTTGTACATGATGTTTGTTTGAATATAGTTTAACGCCGTTTTAAGCAATTTTTCAGCTATATCCAGTTTTTATTGAGGGAGGAAGCCGGAGTACCGTAGAAAACCCCCGACCTTCGGTAGGAAAACTGGCAATCCTTGTCATTTAAGGTTGGAGTCGACTAGACCCTGTCTGCAGTGAGAATCGAACCCGCAATCTCAGTGTTGACAGACCACATAATCGATAGTAGACGAACTACCTTAACCACTCGGCCACCGAGGCCCCTTTTCTGCGTGAAACAATTACTTGTGCAAATGTGTACCCTTTTCAATCTGGAAAATATGAAACTAGTCGAGCAGACATTAGGATTTTAGACAACAAAAAGTATTTATAAAATTACTGTAACCGAACGGGGCGAGTTATCAATCTCGGGCCCATACCAGCTTCACAGGATTCATAGGAAGTTAACGACAAAGCTTTACTATACAAGAAAACAATCTTTAAATATATCAATATCAAAATATATGTTCACAGCTGATTGTGTAAGATACAAAATATTGATTCACCAACAGCAACTACATGTATATCTTATCCTTGTATCGAACTTGTCTCAAGCCTATTTACTGAACCTATTCGGTTCGACATGAGTGAACAAGGTATTTAGTCCCCATATAATTTACAGGCAACACAGTGGCAAGTACGTTAAAAATATCTTACCTTCCACAACCTTTCAACTTCTATGGTCGGACAACTTAATTAAGGGGATTTTAATTTCCTTGACTATCGTAATACGGTCTTGCACGGGCTTGTGAATTTTATGACCCTGACGCAAGACTGACAAGTGAAGCAAGTTGTCATGTAAACTATGAACGCGGACGTCGTGGAAATAATATAGAGTATTTGAGAGTAAAACAATTGATAACAGTGGGTTTAAAAAATACTTCAGAATGCATATTATAAAATTAATTGTTTTTTTATAAAATTTAAAGACATAAAAAAACACATGTAAATATAATGCTTTTTTCTCTATTTTATATTATTTTAATTATTATATCCAGGGTTATAAAGAAATAATAATAAATGATTCGGTTTATGAAAATTTTTGTCTAAAATGTTTAAGAACTTACTATCAGAAGTCACTACTCGTCAGCAGTAAGATCACATTCCGACTTATCTGTCACATATGTTGCTTATCAATAAAACACGACTAGAAAGTCTGATTGGCAGCATATGATCTCCTTGATCAGCACACATGTAAGATGATCTTTTTGATAAACACATATGTATATATTAATAATAATATAGTACAACATTAGAGGAGGCTAATGGGTAACTACCTAATGTTTATTGTTGGTTTTAAAATGACAATAATTTGATACAAAAACAAAATTAATAGAACGTTAACACAGGAAAATTTGTTCTAAACCTGAGCTGTATTTTTCGTGCAACTTAGGAAACCAATTACAAAATCTCGCATAAGCGGTCATTTACATGAAAATTAGGCCGTTATATATAAAAATACTTCCAGAATTCGCACTTTTTTTTTGCCCTGTTGGGAAGTGTACGATAAAACGACTCTAGTCTTTTCCCTTCACAAAAATCAGCAGCTTAGGCAAAATTATGCTTCTTCATCGATGAAAGTATTTAAAAAATTCAATGAGTTAATGACAAACAAAATCTCATTTTGAACCCAAATAATTTTCGACAGGTGCAGAATATAGATTCCTTTAATCGAACTGATGTCAAGGGACTTATGAATTGTTATCTGTTGAACTGTTTGTTGTTATGTTTGTCACAGGCTGTTAAAATATCTTAATGATTAAACAAGATATTAACCTCCAATGTTCATGCTATTTGTATACGCCCGTCGAAGATATTATTATGATTCAAGTTTTTATTTGCATTCACTCAAATGACACATTTAAGTGTTACAAGATGAAATATACAAACAATATGGATGGAAAGGACAGGCATTACAATGATCATAATAAAAACACATAACATATTTACAATAGTTTTTCAAGTTTTCTAACAAAGCAGCATACATTATTAATTACATTTGTATTGTAGTTGGTGAACAAACCAATCATTTTATGGATTGAGGGATATTTGGTATAATAACTAGGTACATATTTTGCCGTTAGGTTTTTGACTTCTTCGTGATCACATATAAAAAAGTAATGAAACTCGTCTCCTATTTCTCTACTGTTACATATATGACAGATACGGTTATCCAAAGCGAGTCCTGTCCATCTACCCGTCTCAACGGGAATTTTTATGTTTGAGCAGCGTAATTTACTAAATGTACATCGGTTATTTTTGCTTAACTGAATCAAGTATTGTCCGAATTCTGATTTGAGTTTTAGATAAGTCTCACCCCTTGACGACTGTGACATGCTACTGTACCAACTATGAATAAAATGATCAATAAGACGTTGTTTAACCAGTACATTTATATCGTTTTTATTAAGACTATGTTGTCCGTCCCAAATGTAACCAAATCCAGCCTCAGAGATAATTGATTTGACATACTCAATCCATTTAAAATGAAAGTTTTGCGCTCCATGGAGTTTACAAATAAGTTTATAGCAAATTCCACTTAATTTGTCTGGGCTGTTCAACAGTTTTTGCCAAAAGTTTATCATTCTTATCTTAATTTGAATTTGTAGTGGAAATCTTACACTCTCCCCATACCATGTAGTTTGGTGTACTTTTCCTGACACACATAATCTTTTTTATAAATTGTAAGTGTAATTTTTCAATCTCATTTATGTTTTCATATCCCCAAATTTCAGATGAATACAACAGAATCGGTGCTACTAAGGAGTCAAATAATTTCAGTTGTAAATCGGTTGTTATGTTCAAATATCTTATTTTGCGATGAAGTGCAAAGATTGATTTTTGGGCTTGTTGCACGAGAGATTTTCTAGCTGTTGCTAAGTTACCATTATATTTAAAGGGTAATCCCAGAAATACACACTCATCCACAATATACAGAGAGTTGCCAAAGAGTTTAAATTCGGGAGTTTTGTCGAGTTTTACGTTTGCAAAAAATCATCACATTTGATTTGCTCGAATTAATCTTTTGTTTCCAAAAGTTACAGTATTCCTCAAACTTTGACAACGTATCTTTTAACTTATCTGGACTCTCAGCTAATAATATAGTGTCATCGGCGTATAACAATACAAATAGTCGTACAAGACATTGTATTTCGCTCTCAATAAGGTTATTAGCTATTTCAAGACCTTCAATATTATTTTCAATAAAAAGGCGTTCCAAGTAATTCAGAAATATAGCGAACAGAAAAGGTTACCTGTTTTCCCCTTGACGTATACCAATATCGCATAGGAAAAAGTCTGAGTTCTGGTTCCTTGCTTAATGCAAGACTTAATATTTTGGTACATATTTACAATTACACGAAGTATTTTGACCTTTACCCCACTGTCAAAAAGTTTTTTCCGTAGACCCACGCGCCAAACTGTATCGAACGCTTTTTTGAAGTCAATAAAAGTAAAATAGAGTTTTTTGCCAATGCCTTAATATAATTGTACAAGTGCATGTAAACAAAAAATGTTATCTGAAGTGGAGTATCCCTTTCGAAAGCTTGCTTGAGATTTTGTGATAAGCTCTGAGTAGTTTGCAAATTCTGTAAGTCTTGAATTCAAGATAGATGTAAACAGTTTTCCCAAATTTGAGATAAGTGTGATAGCCCTATATGAATCAGGGTCCTTCGGGTCACCTTAATTTTTATAAATAGACTGAATGATCACCCATGGCGCGCGGGCGGGTGGCGTCCACAGTGATGTCCGCTCTCTAACTCGAACAGTTGTTGTCCGATTTTCATGAAACTTGGGGAAAATGTTTCCAGGCATATCTCGGCCAAGTTGGAAAACCAGTCAAAACATTTCAGCCTCTTCAGAGTAATGACCCTTTATTTATACAAAAATGGCAAATTGGCCTTGTCTGCTCTCTAACACAAATAGTTGTCCGATCTTCATGAAACTTGGGAAAAATAATTATGGGCATAATATCTATGCCATCTTTGACAACCAGCCAAATCACGTTAGCCACTTCAGATTTATGGCTCTTCATTTATAAAACAAATGGCAAATTCGCCTTTTCTGTTCTCTAACTCGAACAGTTGTCGCCAGATCTTCATGAAACTTGGGGATGTTTATGGGCATTATATCTTAACAAAGATTGATAACCAGCCACATTGCTTTTGACACTTCCTTATTGTGGCCCTTTGTTTATATAAAATTGGCAATTGTTCGACGGGCTTATTTTGTACCACTGGCACTTGTTTAATTTCACGTTCTAATCTATTATATATAAAATTAAGGTGTTTCTTGTCAAATAGAAGCTTACAGGATGGAGAAGTCTTCGTGGAAAAAAAGTGTTCGAAAAAAGGTAAAAAAAAGTATGCTTATTAATCGTGTTATCAATGAGACTAGTCCCAGATTATATGTAAGAAAATGATAATCCATTTCTTCATACATAAGATCGAGACGAAGTCGATATCTATAGGCAAATTACTATTAACCACATTAACATACAAAATATCTATGTGTCTGATTAAGCGTATTATGGTATACAATAGTATACATATTCATTGACGTTATTTCCATCGTTAGTTAATTCTTTAATGTTTCGACTGAAATAAACTGAGCAAACATAAAAACACACGATTAAGTCATAAATAAAGGTTTGATATTATTTCTTCATACTTCATTATATTTTTCACATTCTAAAATAAAATGGTACTCATTCTCTAAAATTCATGTTGTATATTTGAAATTTTTAGCTCTGATTTCTACTTAAATAAAGTAATTTGTTAGTAAATTGATGTTTGTTTGCTAATGATGCCAACTCAAAATGTGTGAAAATTAGTTTTGTTGTACAATAGAAACTATACGTAACAATCCTGATCTATTTAATGTACTTTCAAATTTAATCATGAAAACGGTCTGTAAAACTGACAAGAGGCATGCAGCGTTATCTACTGTTGGATATAGAGAGTCGATGAGCATGGGGGACCGATCATTGAACGATTTCTACTCTTTGTAAAATCCTTTAAAATAGCCACACAAGACAACACTTTGCCAGAACCTTGCAGTCGCCTTCAAATACCGAAACATAGTTAATCATTTTATCAACCAGAACAGAAGGACAGTCCTGACAAAACACATGTAAACAATAACTGTCGAATTATGTCAATCAGTGTGTGATTTGCATTAAGGGGGAATTTTTATTAAAACAATGACTGTCGAATTATGTAAATCGTGTGTGATTTGCATTAAGGGGAAAGAATTTTATTGGAATTTCGTTTGTTCTGAAAGGTTTTAATATCTGAATGTGGTACAGCATATGGCTACTCTTCATGTTGGTTGAGTCACCTAATTCGTTTTTATAAAAACCATTGTTTAGACACCTGCAACACTTTCCCAAAGTTACCTTTTTATAAAACATTACGTTATAATATTGCTGTGATACACCAATTGTTAATTTGGGGATTTTCTACAATGTTTGTTTGAGTTTTTTTTTGGTTTACTTTTGTGACTTTCATAATATATAACAACTGAGAAAACTAAGCTATCTGGGTGGTCGAAGGCACTTTACAGTGTTTTTATTTATTTTTGCTGATCAATAAGAGATAATTGATTGTTGGTTAATAGTATTATTGGTTTACACAGGATTACTTAGCAGACTGTTGAAACTACTTTATGACCCTATTTATAATAAAAAAACAAAATGTTCTTTTAACCCAAATAACTGAAAAATTTACAACTTTTGAAAATTAAAAATGGTCTTTTAAAAGAACAGAATGTTAATACATATCACTTGTGGACGATTCGCGAAAAGGGTCGGAAGGGGGATTACCTTTTCTGTTATGTATTTAATATGTACTTTATCTTAATTTTCATCTGTTAATTAATTTAAAACCGTACGTTATTATTAATTTCATAAAGGAATATAGACTATTATTATCAGCTGACAAGATATTATGCTTTCTTTTAAAAGATATTTTTCGAAAAATGCAACAAGTGTTAAACAGTGCATGGCTTTAGTTACGTAACGTAAACAATAAAGCATGCATTTGCTTTCTGAACACATTTACCACGGATCTAAATAAGATTTTTTGCAGGACATTTCAATGATGCAAAAATGCCGCGAATGGGAAAAATTGTTTGTTTGAATCAATAAGGTAATGCTACTATTCTGACGATCGTTTACATATTTTTGTATTAACGACCTTGAACATTATAAAACCTATTTATTTCTCTATCCACTAAAATCGATTAACACGAATATAAATGAATTCATAGTATTCAGTTACGACAAAAATTACATCTTACTGTCTATAAATATAGGCCTATAAATATAAAAATTACAGAGACGGTAACAGGGCGTTGACTGATGCGCTTCATTAATCATCGGAGATTTCTAAATTAACAAATATTTCCTTAAATCGCTATGAAGTTTGTTGTTATACCAAGATAAACAGATTAATAATAATAAAGTTTATTTCCTTCTATTGTCTAATAATCTAATAATAACTCATCAACAATGCAAGGTATGTTAAACAAGCAAAGGAACACCCACTTAACCCAACGGCCCAGTTAGAAGATGTTAAAAGAAGCAGGACTGATTGACATACACACCAATGTTTTCGCCGACTTCTAAGCCAAATATTGGATAGAGGGCCAACAGAAACAATTGACCACATAGAGACAATGTACCAAAAACGATAAAGAAGAGTGCACAGTGAAGTGGATAAGAAACTTGTTTGAAGCGCTCAACCCAACATTCATCTGATTAAAGAAGAAACGAGCAAATAGAAGGTAAACCAGATTCAAGTAACAACATGCGTAACCACCAGGAGAAATATAGAAACATTGACTAGCGACTCGAAGTACTCAAGCCCACATTCTTCAACCAGGAAATCACAGTCCAGGAATAGACCAAGAATAGTTTTTCTTCCGCATCGAGCTTCCCTAATGAATGTTTGTTTATGCGTTGCAATTTTTCTGACTGTGCGTGATACATTTCTCTTGTGGTAATGTTTAAGTATAAAATGGTATGAATGTGCTAAAATAAAAAAATAAAAATAAATAAAAATAAATAAATAAATAAATAAAATAAAATAAAATAAAATAAAATAAAATAAAATAAAATAAAATAAAATAAAATAAAATAAAATAAAATAAAATAAAATAAAATAAAATAAAATAAAATAAAATAAAATAAAATAAAATAAAATAAAATAAAATAAAATAAAATAATTATTAATTATTTATTGTTAATTATTTATTGTTAATTAACAAATTAATAATAAAGGATACAAATAAACTAACAATCGAAATAGCAGCAACCGTTCAATTATCATTATATCTAAAAGCTGTAGGTATTGCTTTAGGCTAAGTGAAAATCTTAGAAAAGGTGAATATACCCTTACAATTACATAAAGAAGCAGATTGTTTTGAAAGGCGGAGTTAGAAACAGGAAAACTAATTTATTATTTTGACAAAAATCGCACTCGTAATTACGAGTCATCAGTAGACACATCAGATACATCAACTGTGAGAGTTCGAATCCAGCTGAGCGTAAGGAAAAAAAATTGACATTATTAAAATCTAGTTCTAATAGTGTTGATTTATTTGTAAGTATATATATTAATATTTGGTATTAACCCTGTAGTTTCGCTGGTTTCGCTAGATAGATTGTTGTTACAATGGTGTGTTCACGTTTCTCCAACATTTGATAATTAATTAAAACAACACTCAATTAAGGGTGGAGATTAAGGGGCATCTGAAGGATTATCATGTTGATATTTACCTGTAATATTTACATGTTTAATAAATTTTAGTTATAAATTCAAATCATAATTAAAAAGTATAACCACGGAAGTATTATAGACTAGTATACTCCGTATATCGATATTTTACTTGACGGCAGTTATTACTAGCAGACGAAGGTGCATGACACACATTTTTCCGCTATTTTCTACAAGACACGTAACCTCACCAACTGCGTAAACGCTGATACCATATATGGAAACAAGTGTTGGGTATACATAGAACCAAAAAAAGGAAACCCATACAACCATTCCACAACTGAAGGAACACCCATCAACAATCACTTGACTGTCCTTGTATGTATGTAGTTTACTTACTGTGACTGTATGACAAGTAACTTTGAAATACTATATAATACATACAAAAATGCAGAGTTAGATTACCTTCAGATTAATACGCACTAGGCTAACGAAAATTCCAACGTCACACGCTTGTACGACGTCTATCTCTACTATTCAACTCGGTTAATGAACCCCTATTTTTAAATAGCGGATTTGATGTAGTGGTCTAGATCCCTAGAAATAATGCAGGAAAATGGGTGCCACAGTGTCACAGTGTTAGTTCGTATCCCGCTGGGGGTAAGCAGAAATATACGGCCTTAGCTTTATTTGTAAATAATGATGTCAGCTCCTGGTACCTTTGTCCTTATTTCCAACGATATTTAGTTCTTTCCTATCAATCAGGCTATCAATCGAACACGAGCCAAAATTTTAAGTCAAAAATCGTACAAAAATCGTACAAAAATGAATTTTCTGGTTGCAGAATAAAACAATATTCGTACATTGTCAGAAAATATACAGTTTATTTGTACGAGCATTAACAGGTAGAAATGCGATGCTCTGCTGAACATTTCTTAACTGTTTTGCGACGAGTACGAATATTGTATACCTATCCCGCGGATTTATAAATATAGTTGGCAATCTTATTTTTACTGAAAACGGAGACAAACGAAAAATCAATATTGAAACCAGATGTGATTTTCACTTATTTTAAGTACACATGTTACCATTTTTTCCCAAGCTACTTACTGAAGGTGCTTGAATTTTTACAAAAATGTAATTACAAATATTCAGATGAATATAAACAAACGGAATTTCTGTTTTTCACAGCAGGTCTGATATACGAAACAGACGATGCATTAAATTTACTGGTTATCAGAGTTCATTGTAACTGCTGGTTTATTACTGAACAACGGTCCATTGTTCCCATGATATATAATACGAAACAACATCTGCATATTATATTTTTACGTCTGATTCGACAATAAATATAATTTAAATATGAAATCATTTAATAAATTTATTCTTTCAATACTGAGGAGAGTGGGCTTGAAGACTACAATATTTTATTTAAATATTTCACTGACGGTATCGTATTTTTATGTCTCCCAAACAAAGTTTTAGGAGACATATTGTTTTTGTACGGTTTCTTATTATGTCTCCCAAACATAGCTGGACCGTCTTTCAACCACGTATATCTTTATTTCTCCATGACTTGTAAATATATAATAATATAGACTCATTTCATCTGATATTTTTCACTTAAAATATTCGTATTTGTCCTCTTCAAATTTTGAATCATTGAATCTTCTTACCTAGAACGAATAATCGTACTCTCGATTATGTATTTTTTATGTTTTTTTGGCGAGGAACGTTTGGACAGCACATGTCTAACTAGAGCGCGAGGAACGTTTGGACAGCACATGTCTAACTAGAGCGCTGATTTCAAAGTCTAACAAGTATTATCTGCACTGGGTTGATTGATTGAGTGGATGTTTGCTTTACGTAATGCGAGAAGTATTTCAGCTATATTCAGGACGAGAACAAGTTAATTATGTAATAGTAACTTGTGTGTAGGGCCGTATCCAGAATTACGGACTGATGAAGGACCCGATACTGTTACAGCCCGAGCCAAAGGCAGAAGTCCGTAGTTCTGATACGGTCATACACACAAGTTACTTTTACTTTTATTTCATTAAAAACATTAGAAAACAAACAAGTTCAATAGTATACAAGACAAAATGAACTTTGTTTACCTGTAATTGTTTAGCATGTGTGTTAAATAATATGTTCTGTTGATATTTTAAAGGTTTTACATTTTGGTAAGTAATAAGCAATCTATTTACATTTATTTGTGGCACATGAAAATTGGAAATTCAAATCATCTTTTTTTTTGATCGGACTATATTACCGTTACAGCCAGGGATGTATCAAACTTAGGGCTGTAACAGTAGATTGGATACAGCCCGTTTGCTGATACAGCTCTGCTTGAGTCTTTTATTCTTAAACACATTAACTGTAGCTTAATATACAGACTGCAAATTATCCAATGGAATGGTTTTACATTATTGATATGAAATAACAAACAATAAATAAATTCGGGAAAGATGTACCAAGGGGGAATATTTTGAATGCCACTGGGAAAGTGTGGGGTATGGGTAGGGGGTCCTTAGCTTGACACTCTCCAAACACGTTGCCCACTGTGGTCCGCCTTCGGGCATCCTGTATTATGACCTAACAACCACCGAACGAGAGGTCTTCCCTATTCCACCACCTGGGGACGCGCTGGGCAGCTCTGTGAATCCTCACAATATCTACAGTGGAAATGTACAATACAATGTCATCTTGTCTCGTTTATGAAACTAAAACGAAAGTATAATTTAATTATTTAAAGGGGAAACGTACGGCGGAAAATTACGATGTATATGCAATATTTTTAGAAATGTAACACGTAGAATTAATTGACATGTTTTTGTGTTTATTTGAACGGTCAATTTATCTCATCACATAATTAACATGTTATATTCCCCCACTTCAAAGACTTCTGGTCCCCCCATCCCCCCAAGAAAACGAAATTTGTTCACTGTTTGAGTCTTTTCCCATGCAACAACTATTTTATGTTGGTTTGTACATTTGCAGTTCCTTAAAACAATCAGGGGCCATGTCAGCGAAGCTATCTTATGACTAGGATATGTCTTGGGATGGTCTTTGGAGACAGCGTAGTCCTAAGGCGTGTCAAGGAAAGCGTCCTATGTTAGGAGATCTCCTTACTTTCATCCAAAAGTTAGGATGTCTAGAAGGGTGTTTTAAGATGGTCTTAAAATATTTCTAGAAATTCGAATGCCCTTACTTTGCCCAAACACAAATATGTCTGCTATATACGAACACATTAGAAGACGGGTACATAATATTCGTCGAAACAAAATATTTAAGGAGAGAGACAAACTGTTATATTATTTATATATTTAATTGAATAGATCGACAATTTGTTCCATATTTCGTCCACTGTCATCTGATAAGTCTTAATTTCTAGCATTTTGTAAGCATTCACTTCGGCGACCAAAACTTCAAGTTCAGTCCGTTAAATTTGTGACTTATTTCCTTACTAATAGTTTTACTAATGACAATTTGCACATGTATAGATGTCGAGTGGACCTTATAGAAAATTCTATATATAAGTGACCGGTTTATAGTAGTCCATAATCTTTAAGAGATATATAAATGATTTTGAAATAATTAACTTTTTTAAGTTATAATTTTTTAATACAAATGATCAGGATTTCTTCACAAAATTATCTTAAACGCCTAAATCTATTATTATATTAAATTTATTAATTCTTTAACATTCATTTAAGAAAATATAATACGAACAACTTTGTTTCTCTTGAGTTGGTCCAACTAAATATAACTTATGATTTTATATTTAAGGGTAGTGATAAAATTAACTTATTTGTGAAACATTTACCGCCGCTTTAAAAAGCAGTTTTAAACCTATAACTAAAAAAATTAGAACGGTAATATTTCAAAACAATTTTGATTTTTAACTTGAAATAATATATTCATTGAAATGAAACTTGTATATTGGCATGCTTTATTCTATGAAAGCATTCATTTGAAATACAAAGAGAATATTTACTTTTACTTAGGTCAAAATATGGAAATGAATAAATGTTTTATACAAGTCTTACAAATGTTTTAAAATCATTCACATTTTGCATATATTTTTACTTAAATTTTTGAATATTTATAACATATTGTCTAAGGATGGCCATAAGCTTAAGTCAAATTTAGGTCATTTTCTAAGACCATCGTAAGTACTATCTTTAGACATATTTTAGGATTCTTTTACAGTTGCCTAAACACTTGCATTTATCAGCATGTAATCTTTTAGTTTTAAAATGCAAAATACTCCAACGGCGAAGAGGAAAAAAGTAATACAAAATGTACATAACAAAACAAACAGAAAACATTGCACGAAATCAATCTTTGGAATAAGATCGGTTGTCTGAACAAGGTAAGCACCTCAACACACGTCGTCCGAATTGATGTAAATCTGGTGAGGCCATTTCAGAAAATATTCGCCCCTGTAGCTCGATCTATAGACAAAACAAATCGTCACGAAATACAGATACAGAAAGTTCGCACTGATTGAACAATTCTTACATCCGTAAAACACGGAGCTGCGAGTTTCATAGCCTTAAGCAACCTCTCTGTTTAGAAGTTTAGAAAATTTCCCTAGTGACAACAATCCCCAATAGCCTCAAAGACCTTACACGGTAGAAGCGCATTTTAACCAATTACATACAGAAAAAGGTTGAAGCAGACTGTGTATCCGTTGTTTCCTTAATTTCTAGTTCATTAGGATAGGTGTGTCGTAAGTGATCGCCAAATTTAGGACTTATTAAGTGACAAAACATCATCTATGTATCTGAACCTATAGAAAGGGTTAAGCAAGACGTATTGTTGTCTTGTCCTTCGGCGATTTACAATAACACTCTAACCTTTAATCATTTTCACAAATATTTGTTTAGAGAATCTATATATCATTAACTTTGTAGACGAGTAAAAGGGAAACCGATTCTTATGTAATTTAGTAACCTTTATATATTTAAAGTTCTAGTCCCGCTGAGAGGATGCTTAAAATTTTTAAAGTAAACAAGTATTATACTAACACTGCTGTTTTTTCACTTTACTCGTACATAAATATTTTATATAAAACCTGAATTTCTGATGCCCTCAAAAACTGCAAAGGTACACTATATTGTTGTCACAACAATTAAGTGATTGAAGAAAAAATACAGGACTAATTACTGAAGGTGCTCTAAACTGTCATTATTTAATATTGGCTCCAGAATCGACGATGGCTGATACTTTTTGTGTCATATTTCCTGCATGCCTTAGTAGATCAATGCTAATATACAAATACATATGATGGTTCTTCACCTTCCAATATATGACAATCAATTACAACCTCAATCTCTTTTTAAAATTTCACAAAACTTCAGAACATTATATTAGTTCAAAGAATTCGACTAGATTATTTATAATATTGACAATTAATATAAACGGATATAAATTTATACTTACTCTAGCCACGTGTGTTTAATTAATCAATAGTTATATACATGGAGGAAGTTACTCTTCAGATGAAACGTACTATTTTTATAACGATTTTTAATAGATAAATTGGGGTCACGCCGTGTCATTTTGTATACAATACATTGTTTGACAATGCTTTATTGCGATTGCGCAGTTCTGGGACAATGAAATAGACGACGACAAAACTTTAAACGATAAAAAAATAATGTCTGTTGGATAACTCGGTGACATTGAAGACGAATTCCATTACATGTATATTTTAAATTGTCCCGGTTATATATATTGTAGAAATAATTATAAAACCAAACACGGACTGCAGATCTAATACTATAACATTTAAGTCTTTGATAAAAAGCAATGTATTTTTAGAATTGAGTATGCTATGTTATGAGTTTGCAGTTTCCGTTTTAATCGAATAGCTTCATCAAGGAAATCGATCGTGATGTTCCCCACAAGCTCTGAAGAAACGTTTCAGTTGAGAAACGTCAACTCCATATGTTTTGCGGATGGTATGTTGCTGCACATAAAGGGAAAGTTGACAATTGGAAAATTTGTCGTAGATTGTGTCAGAAAGCCTTCTTTAAGTGTTGATTTCAGATGTCAATCAAAATATGAAGCGGGTCTGTTGTGTCATTAATCTCACGATGTAAAAAGTCAATAAGTCGATCATTGTTTAGTGAAAGGACACCAACAATGTTAAGTAAAGACCCAAGAAAGGCAAATACAATCTTTTTTTCTCCATACATTTTCACGTATAGCTATTTCTGTATGCGTGCATGAAACCATGATGTCTGTGGGGTTCGTAATCACATTCTACATTATAACATATCTTTCTGTTTTTCTTCTATGGTTCATCACTTCGCACATAAAGGAAGTGAGTTGTAAGGGACAGTAAATTAGTAAAAGACTGTGGGTAAATCATAAGCTATCTAAAAGTACAAAAATGAGTCATAGATACAAGTGAACGAAAACACCAATGTTTACATCAAAATACTATATCGTACCTAGTCAAAATACTCCGCAATAAAATACCGTTGGTTTTATTTAGTACATTTCATTTTAACTGACAACGAGAAAAGGAAACACCTGCTTACAGTGAACTGTAAACTGATTTTAGTAGACAAGTTAATATTCTATCGGACGGATTTATTATCCTACATATAACGAACATAACAAACGATCCATTAACATACGATCTGTTGAACGTTTCATTGAATATAAAAAATAAAAGCAGTCAGTGACAATAAACAAACAAAAATAAACAAGTTGTAATCATTTGTTAATACAAAGAATATGATAGTAATCCTTCTGGTTTTATTGTAAATAAGTTACTAAGGTCCTATAATGGAATGTTGGAAAGTTATTTATAAATATATTAATATTTTTTTTTCAGTTCCTCTGATATATCCTTCAGAACTGGAGGAATTCATTAAAGAAACCACACGAAACAGATTCATCTACATCTTTAGACTTGCACCTCGAATATGATGGCAAATGGTCATCTCAACGCACGAGAATTTACGAGAAGATTTTAATTCATATTATACTAAATTATATAATTGATTAACAATATTCCAGCTTCTCTAGCAATACGATGTCTACTTTTCTCAATCGACCAGGTATGCAAGAGCTTCCAGTAAGTATAATAATTTATATAAATTATGATAAAATACAATTATGGTTTTAACTATATATGGTATAATCAGTATATTATGATTCATTTCTGTTTGATCTAAAAATACGAATGATCTCTAGTTTTTTAAGTGAAGTTAACACATTTATTGAATCTCACCTAAATGTCAAATGTACAAACTGATGTATAGTACGCATAGCTTGCAGTTTTACCTCGATAGACCTATTAATTATATTTACCAACCTTTCATATGTAAATATAGAATATGTGCGCATAACCTGAATATAGAAACTGGTCGATTTTATGATATACCTAGAAATGAGCATTTTTGTACGATGTGTAATCTAAATGTAAGCGAAGATGAATATCATTTTATATTGGAATGTACAAAATATAGTGATTTGAGAAGAAATTACATAAAATCTTATTATTATGGAAATCCTTCAGTTTATAAACTTGTGCCATTAATGTCTGTACAAAACATAAAAGAGTTGAATAATTTTGGTAAATTTTTGTTCCTGGCAGAAAAATGTCGAAAAGGATAATTTTATATTTCTGTCACACTCCATATATAGATTTATTATTATACATGTATATTATCATATTACCACGTGCTAGTTGTCCATATTGGCGCTTATTCCAATGTTAATTATTGTAATTCTATAAGCTGTATTGCTTTTGAATAAATAAACTTACTTAGTGTTAATACAATTTTCCTAACTGAACAATATTCTAGCTTCTCTAGCAATACGGTGTCTACTTTTCTCAATTGACCAGGTATGCAAGAGCTTCCAGTAAGTATAATCATTTATGAATGAATGTCACCAATGTCTTCGAGATAGCCATAAGCCAGCCGTATCGTCCGCGCCTAAAATAAGTTTAACTATAGATACAATTTCTTTTTGATAAATATTCTCCAGTAAAAATATGATTGCAGAAAGTTTTCCCAATTTTTGAATTCATAGGGATCGTGCTGCGATGATCATTGGATATACATATTACTGACTATTGGTTTATGGTACCTAACCTTTTTACTTAACAATCCAACTAACATTCTGCAGTAATGGAGGTTTGGCAGGCCATAAGTGACCTGCAGGTTTAACCCAAGATTTCTTTTGAAATGCCTGTACCATGTCACGGCCATTGATGTATAAGTTGCTTCATGTTTGGTTGTTAGTTGGACTTTGATGTCTGGAATGTCTTTTTAGACAGTTTCTAGGTGTTCTGTTATTACTTTCCTTTATTACGTTATTAGTGTTTACAAAAGATAAAACTTTTGCTTGTCATTACTTTTTACAGGGTTGCGGGGGGGGGGGGGCAGCGTTTTCTTTTACTGAAAACTATCCATGCTCTGGCGGCTAAGAAGATATCACACATTGAAAAAGTTTATCTAGCGATCACTGATACCTCCCGCTAACTTTTGAAATATTATTTCGTACACAAATTTCAACAACCCTTTGTCGACAGGTGACCTTGACCTTTGATAGAATTCATCCAGCATAAATAGACTTCTTGCCTACCTGATATGTAAAAATATCCTAAAATTTCATTGAAATCAAATGCATACTTTTTGAGTTATTGTTCAAAAATGTCTTTTTTGTAAACATTTCCAAATTTTTTTGGCAACTTAAAACTTGAAATTTGACGGGTTCCCCGACCCCCGTCCCCCAAACCTATGGACGTTTAATCCACCTAATATAGAACTATTTCCCAAAGTTTCATTGAAATTAAATGCAAACTTTGAGTTATTGTCCTAAAACATAGCATCAATAGGCTTCTTACCCACCTAATATGTAAAGATATGCCAAAATTTAATCGAAATCGGGTGCAAGATATTTTAATCAGGCAACCAAATTTGGACGGACATGAGGACAACTATATACACCCGACTTTCGTCGAGCGGGGGTATTCAGTATTTTAATGGGTTGTTGGCCTCTTGTATTAGTTTACTTCAATTCAACAACAAGTCAAAAATCTAAAAATAAACGTTGATACAAAAAAGTGTAAATGTTTATATAAAAGAATTGTTTAATGATAGTATAACAATTAAAACTGCATGCAGATTAACATAATAATATAATGTACTTTAAAAAGCAAAAAAAATCATCAAAATAAATACTTATAAAGAAAGCTAAATACCTTCAATGACTGTCTGTGTGTCGTTATAGACCTTGCATTATATAATAATCTTTATACCTTTAATTACGCTGTATTACTCTGAAATCGAACACATTTTGGAAATAGACACTCCTGTATATTTCCGTTATTCTATTTCTGTTTGATGACCACAATTTCCTACACTGCACATTATATAAACTATATAAACTGTATAAAAGAATTCTTTGTTAAACTATCAATACCCTCCGCGTAAGCAATTTTACAGTAAATTATAATTTAAAAAAATTACCAAACAAAGCTTAATTTTAAATAGATGCTTAGGTTATTGTAGATCGAAATGCACTGTTAGAACTAGATTTTAAACAAAAGTGGTCTGATCATCCAATTTATGAAACTAAAAGAGATTTGAATGCATTAGGAAAAAAGATTAAAAATAACCCTTACAATAATAATTTAAAACACAAATATTTTACTCTATTTAAATCATTCAAATCTATGGTAAGACATAAAAAATACATGTATAAAAAGAAAATTAATGATACTTTATTAGGATCATTAAATAAAAACCCAGAACAATACTGGAATATAATTAAATAATTAAGTAATACATATGTAAAGGATGATAGTGATAATGAACTAATGTCTAATATAGAAGATACCATTAAACACTTTAAAAACCAAGGAACTTGCTCAAATAAAAACTTAAATTTTGAAAATTTTATCGAAAATAATCTCAATCAGATGGAAAATGAATCGAAGTTTGTTCTAGAGACTGATAAACCTTTTACAGTTTCAGAACTTAAAACCACCTTTAAAGGTCTAAAACTAGGCAAGTCAAGTGGTCCTGATGGTATACTAAATGAAATTTTAAAATATCCAGTAACAATTTCAGCATTTACAAAACTTTTTAATTTAATACTTAAAAGTGGTAAATATCCAAAAATATGGAACAAATCTTATCTCATATTGATTCATAAGTCTGGCAATAAAGAGGACCCTTCAAATTATAGAGGTATATCATTAGTAAATTGTCTCTCTAAAGTTTTTAGCAGTGTGCTTAATAAAAGGGTCACAAAGTACATAGATGATAAATTATCAGACTCCCAATTTGGTTTTAGGGAGAATCATAGGACATCAGATAGTCTTTTCATTTTAAAATCTTTGATAAATAAGTATGTACATAAAAATAAATCTAAGATATATGCTTGTTTCGTAGACCTTCGGAAAGCATTCGACTCAGTTTGGAGAAATGGTCTACTGTATAAATTATTGAAAACTGGTATTGGTAAACTTATGTACCAAACGATCAAAGGTCAACTTGATAGCACTGCCACATCTATTAAATTTAATAATCTACACTCAGAGTATTTTAGCATAAATAGAGGGGTTAGACAAGGAGACTCCATAAGTCCTACCTTGTTTAACATCTTCATTAACGACATGAGTGATACATTTAATCAAAATCCATCAATTCCACTCAAGCTAATTGACTCAACCATAGGAAGTCTGCTTTTTGCTGATGACCTTCTGATATTGTCAGAAAGTAAACAAGGTCTTCAGTCTAGTATGGACAAATTGCTACAATTTTGTGATAATTGGCAATTGTCTATAAATGTCAACAAAACGAAGACTATTATATTTCAACAAAATTTAGTAAAACCTGAAGAACCCTTTATTAAGGCAAAAGATATATATTTAGAGAATGTTTCTGAATATAGATATTTAAGCACAAGCCTCAGAAGCAATGGGAACCTCAAATACAGCTTAGAAGATCTTGCGAAAAAGGCTAGAAAAGTATTATTTTCATTAAAAGCAAAAACTTCGTCCATGGGGCCACTACCTATAGCAGTGTCAAACAATCTGTTTGACACACTGGTATGTCCAATTCTACTATATAACTCAGAAATATCATATATGGACTACCACTTAAACTTTTATAGAGCTAAATTAAGGGGAAACTTGAACAATAAAGTCCTTGATTCCTTACAATTTATTGACAAATCCCCAGCAGAAAAAGTACATTTAAGTTTCTGTAAACACATATTGGGAGTGCGTAAAACAACTTCCAACTTGTGTACACGGTTGGAACTTGGTCGAAACCCGCTCGAACAAATGATCATGGTTCGAACAGTGTCGTACATGTCAAGACTCTGTTCGAAAAATATAAATAAACTACTAAATGAAGCCTTCAACCTCACCAAAGAATTAAACGATCAAAATGTATATACATGGTACACCTTCGCTAAGGATTTTATATCTGATGATAAGCTTCTGCAACAACTTGTAAATTGTAATAATAAAAATAAACTGAAAACTTTAAAATCAAATTCAAAAAACCCTTTTAATAAATGGTTTCAGAAATTATATCAGAACAAACTTGATTTACTAAATGAAAGTAATAAAACATACTTATATAAAAGCATAAAAGAAGATTTTAACAGAGAATTCTTTCTTTTTTATTTAAAGATTTTGAATCTAGAAGGGTCCTCACAAAAATCAGAATGTGTGACCATAATCTAGCCATAGAAAAGGGTAGATACTTAAAAATTCCCAGAAAGCAAAGACTATGTGTTGTTTGCAACGTAGTAGAGGACGAGGCTCATTTTCTGCTGCATTGCAAGACAAATGAGTCTTTGCGAATACTTTACTCAAAGAATTTTTTGAAGATGCTGATCAATACGAACAACATAGTGACATTAAAAAATTAAAAATACTTCTAAATCCAAAAAGCTATAAACAAGTTAGTGTTATAAGTTCCTATATAAAACAATCATTAGCATTGAGGATGGGGAACTCTTAATTAAATACTTGCAAAGCCAATACATACATTGTTCATGTAAAATACTATGTTGTATATGTTAATTGTGTATTTCTACGGTTATATTGTTTAATTATATAGTTTTGTCACAAACTCTGTTTAGATGTTTATATGACAATAAAATTTGTAATAATGTCAAATTGTTTGCTTACACTCAGCGGGAATCGAACTAACAAGTTGAGATATTATAGTCTGCATTATGTCCAGCGCCCTAGACCACTAGGCCAAATGCGCTGTACAATAAATATATCTTCATTAACCGAACTTCGTTTATCTATAGATGTCTATAGAATCTCCAATAGTGACATAGAAGGAGATACCAATTATAGATTTGTCAAAAAAGTGAATGGGTCCCCAAACCTAGTAAGAACACAACTTTAGAGTCATTTTTATTAACCTTGGTATCTTTGATGACATTTTATTATAGACAACGTTAAAACAGAAATAACAAGTGTGGACTGTGAGCACGCTCACAAAGGGATACCCCAGCTTCCATTCAAGTCCAATTATCTCCCCTGAATAATATCCGACAGCGACAAAAATTCTTCATGCACATTTACGTATGGTGAAATTCCTTCATGTAAAGTTTCATTAAAATCTGTCAAACGGTTAAGGAGGAGTTGCGCTTACGAGGTCCGCACTGAATACTTTATTTAAAAGTCTAAGTCCAATTATCTCCCCTGAATAATATCTGACAGCGACGAAAATTCTTCATGCACATCTACATATGATGTACTTCCTTCATGTAAAGATTCATCAAAATCTGTCAAGGGGTTTAGGAGGAGAAGCGCTTACAAGGGATGTGGACAGACGGACAGACAGACAGACGGACAGACGGACAGGGTGATTCCTATATACCCCCCAAACTAGTTGAATCTTATACTAACAATTTTAACAATCTCTCTCCTGACGAACGAACTGCCTTAAGAAATTTAAGATCAAATGTAGAAATAGTCATCAAACTAGCAGACAAGGGTTGTGGTTATGGACAAATCTGCCTATATTCGAGAGGCTGAATGTCAACTGAATGATGACCGGTTTTATATGAAATTAAAAATATGAAGAAGGGGGTACAGAAATAATAACATCAAAAAGAATTTCCAAAAAGCACAGCAGACATCGAGGAGTACCCTAGTACCCTTCTTCAATATAAAGAAGAAACGAAATGCAATAGAGTTCCCTGCGTACTAACTTACCACCCATGTTTGAAAAACACAATTAGCACCATTCGTGAACATTGGAAATCTATTGAAAAAATCTCAGGTTGTGAAGAATCTTTCCAGAGCCCCCATGGTTGCGTTAAAACAACCCAACAGTCTCCGCAACTTATTAGTACGAGCAGAGATTGCAAAGCCCAGCACTGCCGGTGGCAGAAGTCAGTCTTGTGTGACAACGCTGCAAATGTTGCAAACATACGGAACCATCGTCTACATTTAACAGCAAAGTCACAGGTAAACAGTACCAAATATTCACTACTGTTAACCGCAAAAGCTGGAATGTCATTTACATTCTTGAGTGCCCATCTATGGCTTACAATATGTCAGCGAGTCCAAAGAGCCATTCCACAAACGACTGAATTGTCACAGAAGTGACATATCTAAGAAACAGTTTCTGCCAGCAAGCTAACACTTCAGACTGCCCGACCACTCTCCAAAGGATTTTGATCACATAAAAATCCTAACTATCGAGCAGAACTGCAAGTGGCGAGACTCTGAACGGTAGGCCCGAGAGAGATTCTGGATTAAAGAGCTCTGCTCTGTACACCCCAATGGAATAAACAAAAAACAATAAACATCATTCAAAATATAAATAATAAATTCATGAATATCAAGAAGTTAAAGATTAGATGGTTTATAAAACCTAATGTAATGTAATGATGTAATGTAATGCAATGTAATGACTAATAGATGTGATCCGAGAAAGTTCAAGCTCAATAAAATCAGACCCGATCACGTCACCACCGGATGCTGATGTATCAAAAACTAAATTTTATCGTTTATTATAGATTGATATTGACACTGAAGAAGGCCATCAGTTGGTCGAAAATTTTGTCATATTTATTAATATAATTTTTTATAGTAGAAACATCTCCATATTTGTATCGTTGCATAATTATAAGGGTAAATACAAAATACTTATATACGTCTACAAATTAAGCCCAACATTGTTATAATTAGATTTTAATACTGTCAGTGTTTTCCTTACAGTTAACGGGATTCGAAGTCACACAGTGGAGACACTGTGTCATCAATTCGCCTGCATTATGTACAACGCTCTATAGATCACTCGGTCAAATCCGATATATAATAAATATATAGACATATTATATGTGGACTATGTCTCATTCGCCTGCATTTGGACTACTCGTCCAAATCCGCTATGTTTAAATATATACCTGCATTCACCGAGGGGAATGGTAAAGATAGACATAGTACATGTGTACTAGCATTTTCTTTACTAATACGAATTAATCTGACAGTAATTTCATATGTTGAGTTGGATATCTTTCAGAGTAATACGTACTGGTTACGAAAGTTCCATCCGCAAACACTACTATTTCATTTATTATTCATAAATTAACTAATTTTATAACAAATAATATGAATATAAATAATTACTACAAAAATGACTATTTAATTAACATATCGTTTTACTTCGGATTATAACAGAAATAATACTTGTTGAACGTTAAACATCAAATAAATAATCTACATACAATCTTTAGGACGTGAATGTATTATCTAGTTCACTCGCTAGAACAACTGTGCTTAAATAACGTTAACGCGTATTTCATCTTCTCCAATCCAAAAGAAAATTCAAACGTTTTATGCAGCTGTAGTAGTTTTTGTTCTGTAAAAACAGTGATAGGCTATTCTGCTTAGGGCATGATATAATTTTATCTCTTACACAATTCTGTGGTTCGGTTATTTCTAAAATAAAAGTATTCCTTGCCTTTCCTATGCTTTTCTCAAAGATTCTATTTGTTTATCGCCAATAATTGCTTTTATTTTTTTAGCTAAACGTACGTCAACTTTTATTGAAATGGAACCGTACAATGATTCAAATAGATTAATAGAACAAAATGTTTAAACATTTTGGTCTGTTGGACTATTGAAATAGATATGTAAGAGTAATTTTCTCATTCCGAAAGCCTGATTATATATAGTTTATATATTATATTTTTCATCACATAAATATAAAAAAACCCACCGATATGTAATACACATCTGCATATTATAGTATAGCTTAACAGTCTACTAGTATTTTTTATACATGTATATACGTCTACAAATTAAGCCCAATATTGTTAGAATTAGATTTTTAACACTATCAAATTTGTGTTTACCCTCAGCGGGATTCGAACTCACACCGTTGTGACACTGTGGCACCAATTCGCCTGCACTATGTCCAGCAGTCTAGACCCCTCGGCCAAATCCGCTATATAAAAATATAGCTTCATAAACCGGGGTGAATCGTAGACATAGACATAGTACATGTGTACTAGCGTGTGACGATGGAATATAGATTGATTGATTGATTGATGTTTAACGTTGAAATATATATGTTATAAACTGACACGAGTTCGATTCCCGAGGTGGGACGGCTCAAAAATCAAATCTGTGTGTACAGAGTGGAAATTACAACGACATTGTTTGGCTAATTCATTAGACACATAGTATAGTCTTGTAGCAGATAAATTATATAAAAATGTTTTAACTGAAAATGATTGGGAAAATTAATACAACATATCGTACTGTTTAAAATGTCTAGAATAAGAAAAGAAATATGATACTGAAATAGAAATTCGTATTCATAACTGCATATAAGTGTATTGTTATACACAAATTATTTTAATACATAGTGCACTGTTATAAGAGAAAAATTAGACATCAGCATAAAGCATACGTATTCAGTTTAGACAATCATATAATATGTTTAAATGAGTTCAGCATTATCACGCTTCAATGATACTATCAAACCTTACATGTAGTAACACTGCATGAGGGAATTTTTACTTACTGCGATCTGACAGATTCGATTTCATAAGTTATCTATATTAGTGGTAAAACATGAATTGTTGTGTAAAAGCGCATTATAATTCTTAAAATCAAATGCAATTCCGTAGTCAGGAGTGGTTATGAAGCAAATTTAATAATGATATTAAGAGAAGTTTTTAACAGAAAACTTCTGCTCTTTATTATTACATAAATATGGGGAGATAAACAAAAAATTAACATCACTTAAATTAATGTGATTGCAAACAACTCACAAATAAGTCTCGTCCCGTCCTCAAAATAGTAATATAAAATGTCATCAACGTAATACAATTTATTGCCCCGTACGCTAATAAGTGACGCTCAACCCCAGTCATATTTAAAAGAGTTAACATGTTGTATAGCTTTATCATCGAAATTCTAAAACGTTATACTTAATCCGGCTAAGGACATCTACAATATATATCAATCCAGTTGCTTTGTAGTCACCACATCAGGTTAACTGTAAATTGGCAATAGCTAAACAATCTGAACTGGTATAGTTTAACATTAAAACATTAAGAGAAATGGCAAATAATTAATCGAACGTCATGTCAGATTACGCTAAGAAATAAAGTACACATTTCTTTAAATTGTTTTGTTTTGTAATATATTTATAATTAATAGCTCGTTACTGAGATCTTTTTTTTGTCAGCAAAAACACTGAGGATATAAATAAGAAAAAAGACACATTTTACTATAATTATCGTTAATATGTTGACTTATAACTGGGACTAGTATAACTTGATTTATATAGGTTCCTGCTTATAAGAAAATAAGAGCATGCAGCTCCACGCTTCTGTATACACCAGATAAGAAAGTGCTAATTCGGAAACAGTAGAAATGTTTCTGTTTAAGAACTGCAATCTTATTTTACACAAAAAAGTTAATGACAAGTGTTTATTCGGGATTACATTCGAATACATTGAATATGTAATGATAAAATATAGATCTTACATTGGTACGAGTGGATTATCGGATTTCTCTAATCGAGATAGTTAAATTATTGAATTATACATCCGAGCTTTGGCGAGGACTTAAAATTTCCATAATTTAACTATCGAGATTGGAGAAATCCGATAATCCAAGAGTACTAATGTACGATTGTATTTCTCTTATTTCAAACAGTAGTAAATTTGCGAAATTGAGTACAAATTCTCCCAATCCCATTTTTACGTTCACGACTTGAATACGCGGTAAACGGAAGGTGAGTTGTTTATGACGTCATTAGTTCGTATTATGACGTTATTTTTTTTTTAAACCAATCAACTACTAAGAACCATATTTTCACTAGTGACGACAACCAATTTTTTCCACATATGTCAAGCGCTTTGAATATAACGCAAAAATTAGAGAATAAGACAAAATGCCATAAAACAACTTTCTGAACTGTCAAGAATACAAAGTCATAAAGCTTGGATTAAGTACAATTGTCGTCTGTTATTAATACACTACATTTTGACATTTAAGGAATAATGTTTGTGGTTTTGTACTGCACCCTAATCTGACTGAGATTGGTGGATGCTTACTTATTTTACTAGCTTTCTCTTCTGTTTAAGTACTAACAACTCCAACGCAATAGCGACATTTGTTATAAATGGAACCACAGTTATTGCTGTCATCAAAATCTTCTCCATTTTGGATTTCACGACAGGATATATACGGAATGACGATCATATATAACCACACGGTTCGCACGGTTTAGCTGTTGCCTTTTAAAAATCAGTCCTGCATTAATGAAGTTATTACTCATTGCATGTCGTTAAAATACTGAAAATCTTGCCTGGCCTAAACATTAGCTTCATTTTTGTCCTTGACACAAAATTGGCCCGGCCTCATAATAAGCCTAACTTTTGGCATGGCCAAAAGGTCTTACCTTAAAAACGGTCTTCGTCATATGTTTTACCTAACACAGACAACATTACCATATTTCTTTTTAAATTGTGGCTCCATTTTTTCGTTAAAATATTGCTTTTTATGTATAACAATTACAAATGAAATTCAGGTTCCTGTCATCAAACAACAAAATTAGTTATCAACTGAAACATTCAATCTAAAAGCAGAAACTTCTTATATCTTGTTTAGAAATTTAGAACAAAATAAAATAATACAGAAAATGACAAATATCTGTCAGTCTATCGTGACTGTAAAAAACCATAAGTCAAGGCAATACCTGGGCATAATGTTAAGTGACACGCATTGCACTACCCATTTTATTACTTGGACCAGAGGAGTATATGAGCAAATAATAATTATAATAAGGTTGTCAAAAATAACTACTAACACAATTCTAATTCAAAACAAACACAAACTGAATACTGCTACAAAATAGATTTCAAATCATAACTCGACTCAAATCTTAATTGACAAGGATTGCCGTTTTTCCTACCGCAGGTCGGGGTTTTCTCCCGGTTCTCCTTCTTTCTCTCCAATAAATACTGGACGCCTTGATATAGCTGAGACCATTAAACACTAGTGAATCCAATTTCAAACAAGCCAACAAAAATCTAATAAAAATTGTTGAAATTAATTTCTAATTATTTTGTATTCTAGTCTAAATAACTTAATATAGACGAATTTGAGGAAATGTCTGAAATGAAGGTAGTTTTGGAGCCAGTACAATTTCAAGGTAAGGTTAGCCTATATTTACGCCCGAGAAGTATAGAAAACCCTTAAATGATAACATGTAGAATAATTGGCAAAAGGCAAACACTTCAAATGTCCTGAAATACCATATGTGCGCACTGTATTATATTTCAATGTTATTTTATTTCTAAAGTCCTCAATTGCATTCAAATATACATGGACGTGAATGCAAAATACACACTGAAAATACCGCTTAAAAGTGCATAAAACTGCGATTATTACAAAATAAACACAAGACGACGACCGATTAGACTTCATTCTCCAAGCTATTGTTTTCTTTTTGAGAACAAGCCTTAAATATTAAATTAAAATCTTAGACAATAACTTTCATTGAGTATGAATAATTTTGAATAAAGTTTGAAATCAAACATACCCATTGTGAATTTAAGACTAAATAACTGTTGGAAAACTCTCCATTCTTGTAAATTTGTCAGACATAGACAAAGAAATTCAGCGGCAAGGAATTTTGTAGATACACTTTAAGAAAAATACATACGGAACACAATTACCCATAAAATTCCCTAGCGAAAAGAGAAAATATACAGGAAGAAATTAATAAGGAAATTGTACGATCAGATTAAAAATATCAAAACCATTCAATTTTAAAAACTAGTTTGATTATGTATCGAACAATATGAAAGGAACTCGGACTGTTAAGGTGTATCAGAGAACAACTAGACTTGCCACAAGTCCCTTTGAATTTGTTTGCTATTAGAGAAATACATCCTTATTATCAACATTTCTTATACTTTCACTTGTGTACAAAGGGACTTAAAGTCTGAAGCAATCTAATTAAAATTATATCTTTCACTTGCTCCCCCCTTTTTGCTATGGTCGCTGCGTGTAGCAAAAAGGGGGAAGCAAGTGAAAGATATAATTTTAATTAGATTGAGTCTGAAGAGGCTGTGACCATATTCCAGTCACCTATAAATAGAACACATAAACATCTCAAACCTTCCCAGTGAAAGATAATCAAATTTAATTGGTTTTGATAGTAGAGTTTTAAGAGTGTGTCATATTACAAAAAAAATTAAAATACATTTTCAATGTTACTGTGGTAAAGGTATAAGTGATCATAGGTGACTTCAGCCGGGTTGTGTACCTGTATTAAGGAATTGTTTGATGAATTTTTTTTTTCATTTTTTCATAAATGAGAACTAAGTCATTTTGGAATATTTTATAGCTCATGGTAGTTATAGTGTTACCATCCTACATGTTTTGACACATACCCAAACATTCTTCTAATTGTAAACCATTTCCCATTGCTTACTTGCTTTGCATCCTGACCATTTCAGATTCATATTTTGGAAGTTGACAGACATGGAAGATACAAGTATAGCTAATTATAAGGTTATATTGTGAATTGGCAAAACTTGAATATGTTGACATTAATCCATACATAAAACTATTCTCACGGGAAGACTATTTACTAGAAAGGATGCATTGTTTTGCTCTCATGTGAAATTGAACAAGAAACATTTTCCAATCTTTTAAGAAACCATGAAAGAATAAAACCATTGTAATTGGTTATGGTTGTTTTCCCAATATCAACACTTATGAAGACGCAGTTTTTTTTAAAATTTTTAAATTCCTTTAACACTTCCTACATATTGTTACTTCCTGAAACCAGAAGCCACAGAATTAAAAGGTTTAATAAAATACATTTACTTTACATCTATAAAAAAGAATGTGAAATTCTAGCTGCCTTGTCCTCAAACAGGTTAAGGCAGCTATCAGTGATACTTAGTGTTATTGCATTTTTATTACCAATCTGTCACAGATAA
This sequence comes from Limnoperna fortunei, assembly GCA_944474755.1. Classification (NCBI taxonomy): domain Eukaryota; kingdom Metazoa; phylum Mollusca; class Bivalvia; order Mytilida; family Modiolidae; genus Limnoperna; species Limnoperna fortunei. Next base: position 52,903,721 of record OX104113.1, read on the forward strand.
TAAGTTCTATTTGTTTTGTTTTCTTGCCTTATTTTAAGACACTGCATACTTTACAAGTCCCTTTGTACAAAAGTGGATAGTATAAATGCCCCGTTTGCACGATCAAAGTTTCCGTCAAAAACTTTGTCAAAGTTTTCTTTGACAAAGATCTTGAACGTGTAAACCTGCATCAAAAACTTTGTTCAAAAACTTTTCATGACTTTGAAGGACTTGGACCGAATAGAACCTCATTCTATTTTTCTAAAAACTGACGAACTTTGATGTTAATTGAACAATCAGAACATGTTCTGGGACTCATCAGAATATTTTGTAAACAAAAGCACATGGAAAAATGGCAGAAAGAAAGCAAACAAAATTTAAACTAATGAATTATTAGAAGATTTAATTGATTTAGTGAAATAGGGAGAAGTTATTTGGAATGTTAAATCAAAACTTTACTTAGTTATTTGTTTTTGCAACCAGGCCCAACACAACATTCTCCTTGGCCATATCCTATTTCTACGCATCCTACATCGCAAAATTACTGCACATAAAATGCACACGTAATCTGTTATATACTCCTCAAACTCAATATCCATGTTGTTTATAAAGATTTCCCGCGAGTTATTTGTTTCTATTAATAGCAGAAAATAATTTTAAAAAACGTTGATCGCGTGGTAAAAAGGCAACTTTGACAAAGTTTTGTTTGTCAAAGTTTTCCACCAAAAACTATGACAAAGTATTTGATGGAAAAATTTGATCGTGTAAACGACGGGTGTGAAGTAACGGGGCTTAAGAAATGTTGATGTATACATCTCTCTAAAAACGAACACACTCAAAGGGACTTGTGGCAAGTATATTATCTAGACAATGATCAAATGCAGATACTGTTGTACGATATTTTTATTTGTAAATTCAATATATAGATCATAATCAAACAGTTATCATCAGGTAAATATTTTGTAATGCAGTGAGTAGGAAAGTCCGATATCAATATATCACATCTCATATTGACTAACAATTTGGTGACTGGTAACACGACTAAGCTGAAATGGCAGCTGGTGGATTTATTGAATACAAAATAAAAATTATATTCTGAGCATTCAATAACAATAAAGATGAACGTATAGGTTGTCCGAAAAATTAAGCCAGAGGTATTTTAAGAGGTTAATTTTAGAATTCATCGTTACTTTGTGAAATGGGCTGAATAATGCAACGAAAAATACCGAGTAATTTTCGCGGTGTAAAATTGAGTAATTTTTGTTCTCCAGACATGGGTAATAATTTTTTTCGGTCATTCATTTTCGCGAATTGAAAACTGTTTATATCATGAAATATTTGGATTCAAATTTTGCGAGTATTCATTTTCACGTTCCGTGTACAGTGTAGTCTGGGCTCCTTAATTAAATGTTCTCGATACCGTAAGCGACTCCAGGGTAGAAATCTTGCGTAAATGAAAAAATAATACACCAGGGGACGGGGTTACGTGTACCTCACGAATATAGCGAAAACTATCCACTATACAGTGTGGTGGGAACGCAGAGAATTAACATGGTTGGCTTTTTTGCAGCAAATTCAAAATAGAAACACTCAGCTTAACTAAAAGTCGAAAAGACTTAGTAATACGAACGCATAAGTATCACTAGCATAAATAAACATAGGGGCTTGCCAGGGACTTATATTTTCTGTCAATACGTTAATGTCAACTGTCAAGTTGTATAAATTGACAACACTCTGATCAAAAATGTAAATTATTGCATAACATATTCACGAAATACTACTAGTAGTAATAATGAACCCGGATGCAATTCTATATGTTAACAATGTTTTTAATTACAGAATGCGATCAATGTTACAAATTCAGAATGTGGTTGTTGATATTATAAATGTTTTTAACAACATGCCAGCCTGTGTGACCTTTAGAATAACCCCAATCATCAAACTATTACAGATATTCAACAAATTTGATTTTGAACTGCATTTTGTTAAATTTTAATTATACTTTTAAAAAAAATGTTATATTACAAGAATTTGATTCAACCACAAATTAGATTGTAAACAGATATAGTAGATTTAACGTGCGATAATTAGATATATCTCCTGAGGTTCAAATACTCACGGTAGGTCAAAATAGAAATCCGATCAGCATCCTAAGTGCACATCTATTTGTTTTTCCCTTTGATGAATTATGTCATTAGCAATTAGTCGCCCAAAGATATATTCGCCGTTTATGATATGATATGAACTGTGTTTGGACGATTATTGGGTCAATATTTTTATGCAATCTATGGGTGTACTTGAAATTTAAAACTTCAACATTAAATATGAATAATCTGATTGGATGTGCTTTACAAACTGTACTTAATAACATCTATACTTGTATAAGAATTTTTTATTGGCAATTTGTATAGAAAAAACTTAGTATCTGCACCTTTTATTTGTTGTCAAACGTTTAATTGTTTCACGTATAGATTAACTGTGCTATCACACCACAAAACTACACACATATCATTACATGTGAAAATGTGTAGAAACACATTCAATTCACAGCTTAGCAAATAAAATTTAATAACGGTTTTGTTCTGAATAACAATAAAAAATTAAAATTAAAAGTAAGAAGAGAAAAAACCGTAAAAGTATTACTAAAGTATTACACAGCTGTTATTCTTTTGTATGGCCCATTCACAACTTCTGGTAGACACACCAATGTGTACTTCACGCAACGTTTGCTATTACAACCTTACTTAAAGGTACTTAAAATGCCACTTGCGGTTCTGGAGGTGGAGTTGCTTTAAAATAGAGGTAGAGCTGCATTACGCTGTTCTGGAGGTGGAGTTGCTTAATACGGTCCTGGGGTGGTGCTGCTTTACACTGTTCTGGCGGTAGAGCTGATTTACACGGTTCTGGGAGGGGGTAGGGCTGCTTTACGCTATAATGGAGGTAGAGATGCTTTAAATTGTTCTGGAGGTAAAGCGGCTTTACACTGTTTTGCTTTATACGGTTCTGTGGGGGGGGAGCGGGGTGGAGCTGCTTTACACGGTTCTGGGGTGTGGAGCTGCTTTACACTGTTCTTAGGGGTAGAGCTGCTTTACATGGTTATGGGATGTGGTAAAGCTGCTTTACGCTATTCTGGGGTGGAGGGTAGAGCTGCTTTACACGGTTCAGGCGGTACAGCTGCTTTAAACAGTTCTGGAGGGGAGTTGCTTTACACTGTTCTGTGGGTAGAGCTGCTTTAGAGCGGTCGGTAGCTCACTTGGCCAATAATGACGGTCTCAATCTTAGGTATAATTAATGGAGATTACATATTGCAATTACCGTTCCAACTACAATCAAATGTGACTGTTGCAAGCCAGTGCTTTATGTCTGCGTTCTCGTCCTTTCTGTTCTGCGTTTTTCTTAGTTTGTCTTTGGGCGATTAGTTAAATTGTGCAGTTTATGTTTGCAGACAGCTGTGCATGCGCTGCCTACCAAACTTTAGTAAAAATTTAAAAATAATAAACATTTTGTAAGTAACTGACAACACCGGAATACCTTTTTGTAATGGACCCGTATACTAAAAGTATTTGTAAAAATAATGTACCAAACAAATCGTTTGGTTGTTGCGTTTTTGTAAATAGTCAATAAGTAATGTTTGGGTAAGTACATTAAGGACAACTTGTCCTTTCATTTTATTCAGACTAAATGAGTTACAACAAATACTTTCATCAAATTAGAAATTAATTTAAATTCTTAATCGTGGCGATTTTTACCAAGAGACGTGTGTTATTTAAATAAGCCTCCTACATTCTAACTGAACCAGGGGTAGTTATACTGAGGTATTAGAAGCGTCTTGCAAAACATACTACTAAAACTATTAATAAATATTGTTTCTATATTTAATGCATTTTTTTCTTTTGAGTAAACAAAAATGATTCTTGATCATAATAAGTGTCATATTTAATAGAATCAATGTTTCCGAATATCCGAATATTCTTCTTGTCACATAGGTTTATTATACTATATACAATGTCGAGAGAAAAAAACAGGTTAGTTTTCCTTCGACTTGAATAAGCAGTTTGAATTCGATAAGCAGACTGTTCGGAAAAGGCATATATTTCAGTACATGCAGAAATGCATGGTGTTTGTTTTAAGGTGTAATTTATGAGAGGTATACTATAAGTTCAGAGAACATGCAAAAACAAACAAAATTCAGATGATCAACATCAATGACAGTGGCGTAAATTCCATACCTGTTATTTGTTTTTCTTTCTTTCCATTATTTCAGACAAGGAATTACAGCTGATGCACCATCGTCTTGCACCTGTAAACAATTGCTCGATAGTATAAGATTTATTGATCATTTCGTCTCTTCTCATTAGCCACTAAAGTCATTAACAGTGTTGCCTAATCGGATATTGTAGCAATATATATTATTGTTTTAAAATTGATTTTATTGATGAAATGCTAAATCTAGGACGAACAGTACGTAAATCTCTTTACTGGTCATAAACATTGCATATCTGAGCTATTTGTAGTTTTGTGGGAATTTTATTAACTTGATTTGAACCTTTGAAATTATGAAGTTTGATTTTATTGAAAGTTAATAACTCTGAGACACGGAATGATCTATCTGATGACTTTATAGTAACATCTATAACTTAAATATAATAAAAAGTATTCTCGTGCAACAGTTATTTATCGTCGAACTTGAAATTTTAGATAATTCTCGCAATTTGAGGTCGTTAAATCTGCGGTTTACCTATTCGAAAATTATGCGTACCAACGAACGTAACTTCCGGAATGAATATGCTTTGAAGTATTAGCATTAGAATAAAGGTAACCGTGTTGTTTTTACAAAGTTGCTTTTTGGTCAAAAATTCTCTTTTCACTGGCTTCACTACACTAAAGACAAAGTTGTGACAGTTAGATCACTGACTGATTTCTGCATCCTGTAAATTATAACAAAAATTCCGTAACAGTTACGATTCTATTTTGATATGTGGGTTGAATGCTTCAGGTCCAACAAGCAGCATTGCAGCCATATTAAGGACGAGAATAAGTTTACAAACCATTAATCAACAGGGGAAAGTGATGCATTAATACACTGTCCATATTTTAACTTGACAACTCGAATCGGAGAGGGCATTCCATATCAGCTACATGTGGACGCCTTCCAGCTTTAATTTATGATATTTATAGGCCGAGTCTTAGAAAAATCTCCTACATACCCACTACAATAGTATTTCCTACTTCCATGCCCACGTGCATGCTATTTCGTGCAAGTAGACATATACTCCAGAGCACTCATGAGTCTAACAGTGAGTATTGTCTAATATCCCTAGTCACATATAAATCCATATGTTGGTTGAAGAGTAATCCCTAACCATTCAGTAGACCGTTAAACATGCGGTACTGTAGGAGGTTCAGGATTTCGCTGATATATAAATACTTGGACATGGCATTCTGGTCGATCACAACACGTATTCATGCAGTAATCCTTTACTAACATCAATTAATTTGATATGTCGCGCGGTACTCTCATATCAAAAGCGCCACCTTATACACGAGAACAAGGTTGAAAATATAAACAAAAACGAAATATAGCTACTTACCTTTTTATCTGATTTCCGTTATTACTAATATCACTTATTACTATTGACTGATTTTTCCGGATTATTGCAAATAACAAATATCAATATGGAATAATAAATTTCTGTTTACTGATGTTGTCGATTTCTCATTAAACACAGCGGGAAATTTCTATGTATGTCATCAACTTATACTGGTCTCATCTTTATTTAGTTTGTCATTCAATATGTGAAACGTAAAGAAGAACGAGGGCCATACGGGAAAAAGCACGTAAATTAACATGTACCAGTTTTAAGCTCTTGAAATATTTGCATAGCTAGGTAATATAAACATCCAGCTCTGTCTTTTATAACATCTTAAATTTTAGAAAATGTTTGAAACTGTTGATTTATTTTTTTTGGCGTTCCTCTTCTAAACCAGAGATTTTAAATCCAGTGGGTTCTATCTATGTATTTTTCACATGTATAAACAAGTTATTTTTTGTGTTTGTTTTACACTTATAACTCCAAATTAACTTGACGTATATCAACGGACTCCCGTGGAATGTTATCTGGTGAAAAACTTGTCCTTGGTATACCAAAATAAAAATGAGATTTCATTGAATGAAAATATTTCCATAGGTTTATTATTTATTTTTGTTATCGACACAAAGATAATACAACCTCCCTCACAGTGTAAAAAGTGATAAGAAATAATAATATAGCTCTGTTAATAGGCATATGTTGTTCATATTGTGATTTATCGTCGATTGAACAGCAAGCTATTCTTTCAATTATTTTTCATGATGTTTCATCACTTGTACATCGTAAATATTCATGTTCCAATTGACTTTTTCAGCCATTCGAATGAATAAAGATATAGATACTACTTATCTGATTCTGTAAAACCAATTATCTCATTTTAATACACTGAACGTATTTTTGTTTTAAATAATCAAAGAGATAGTGGCGTCTTTTTTAGTTTGTAATTATGTACCTTTCATTGATAAAGTATATATAATCAATGTAAAAATCCAATCCTTTAATCTTTGTCGGAACATTTAATTGCTTTGAATTTAAAACCTTTTTGAAAAATTTCTATTAAAACAAAATATTATAGTGAATCAAGTAATTTCCGCGTCGAGTTGCTCGAAAAATCATTATCTTTGCTTATTTAAAGATCACATAAATTAATATTTTCCATTAAATAACTATTTTACCAAAAAAAATGTCTAACTTTAGTCACAGTTAATAACATCCTGGTTTGTGGCTTTTTGACGACCATTTGTCTACGATATTCACGTCATTAAAACAAAATTCTGTCACTGGCGATTGTCGTAACAGAGAATTGGAACATTGGCAGACGATCAATGCATTTCCATGTATAAACAGCACATATAAGATATCGTCCATTCGGAATAGTATTCTTGGTATCTATGGATTTGCAAATTGTACTGACTAAACGAAAACAAATCACAAAACTCGGGACTAAGGTACAATTTACTCAGACAATTAACCGGTATATATTTGTCCGGAATTGAACCAAACACCGAGCATTGATCGCATTGCTGAATTGTAATAGATCTTCACTCGATTATAAACTTCTATATTCTACAATGTCTATCATATTAACTAGACATATTGCCGTATAACACCCGAGTTACTGAATAAAACCACCAGATTAATACGACAATAATTAAATAATGAAGCTAGAAACTTGCAAAATCTTATTACATAGAATATAAAATCATTTTTTTACGTTCATTCTGACTAATGTCCTTCTGTTTTAAATAATTGAGATGCCAGTAACACTCGCCCTGGCAGTATTATATTGTTTTACACTTGTTGCTTTTGACACAGTTGTGAACATGATGTGAGTTTAGAGAAGGATATTGGCCGTAATGTCCTGAATTATTTATATGCAACAAACATTTTCTATTTGATGAAAGCCATTGCGTTATTTTATTACGTGATGTGAGATAATTTTAATTAACTGGACTCAAATATAAAATTCGCTCGAAATATTTTAACTATAATTTACAACAATTTTGGCAACGTATCAATTTGTACAATATCTCGGCCATGTCTAGTAAGAATGTTCATTTAAACCAGTTCAAACTAGTGGTTTCACAAAACGTCCGGTCGAAAATCTTTACAAACCAAACAACATACGACTTGTCGCAAGTCATACGACGTTTTATGAAACGAGGGGAGTACCCGGTGATCATGTGCATGTAAATAAAAACTATATCAGGATTCTGGAGTCGACCCTTTAGTTAAAAATATGATACAATGAGTTCTTCAGGTTAAACCTGAAAAACTTAAATTGACAAGAAGACGCTACTCATGTTATGGGCTACTATAGTTAAGGGTCGATTTGGTTTTCGAAGACGTCAGAAAGGAACGACGTTATAAACGTTGCTAATGGATACGCCTGTCGCTTATTTTTGTTTAAGCTGACTCATGGCAGGGCAGGCGAACCAGCAATCCAGAAAACCATTATCACATCTCAACTTCGTTCATAACGATGAAATCTGGTAAGTCGAAATGTAGGCTTTGTGGCAAAAATATTAAATTTATGGACACACAATCAGTGCACAATGCAGTTAGTAAAATGTAGACTTGGTGACAAAAAAACCGAAATGGATTAATAGATACATTATCCTGCGAACAAAATTAAAGCTATATGCAGAACTCGAAACCATTTCAAACAAAACTAGAAACGCTTTAAAACAATCAAACTACTCGACATTTACGATATGTAGATTTGCTCAGAAAATAGAATAACAAATTTTCTGCGTAAGAAATTTGGCGATGTGTGCACCATTATCTGGTGTATATGTGAAGGAAGCTTGGCATTTAACGGTTCAACATTATGATTGTAATTATATGCCCCTGGTTCCAATCAGACGAACTGATAATAATTCTTCCGCGCCATACCATACTCCACTTTTAGAAAGAACTTTACCCGCAAGCCCGAGAAGATTGTCCTAGCTCTGTACCCCCCCCCCCCCCCCCGTGTCCGCAGACTGTTTAAAAGGATATATAAGAGTTTTTATTTTTGGCACATTAATCGTGAACCCGGAGGTCAGATTTGCTTATAGAGTTCCAAAATCGTACAGAAGATTCATGTATAAGAAAAATTCCCGAGATGCATCTCTGAAATCTGGTCGTTTTTATTGGTTGTTTCTTCTATTGGGGTTTAACGCCACTTTCAGCATGTTTCAGTTTTGTTGCGGCGTCCAGTTTTCATTGAGAAAGGAAACCAGAGTACCTTGGTGATCCCCCGACCTTCAGTAGGAAAACTCATTATTAGATTTGAAGTCGAAAACACCAGTCTTAAGTGATACTCAAAACCCCAACCTCTAGAAGCGTAACGGTAAATAATACAATAAAACATCAAAATGCAAATACATTTCTTTTTATTTGAAGAACATATTACATTATCATTTTTTTAGAAGTTTCCTTTAAAAGGCAAGTAAAAACTACCTTTACTACTCGGTCACTAAGGCCCCCTTACCTCCTGTCGATTTGAAATATTACTGTACTGTGTATCGTCTGTTAGGTGTCGACAAGTAATTACGGATAATTATTTTATTACGTAATCTTTACCAGATGTATAAAACATCATATGTCTTTGATGTTGCAATTACGTCACCATAAATTATCAGTTCATGGGATCCTCGTGGTTTTATTTTTTTTTAATATCAATAACAAATTTCCTATACATCGAAATGATTATGTATACGTTGTTAGAATATCGAACAAATTAAATATTCTTAAAAATAAAGAAAATATTCATGCGTGAATTGCATTTATATTTAGAAATTATTGTTTACTTTGAAAATCCCGAACATTACCGCCCCCATTTCTGGTTTGAGATAACGGCATATTTTACTGAGATTCATTGACTTTATGTAACATGTAACTATAAGTACACTTGTCTCCATGTGGAATTTTATAATCAGGTCTACATTATAAACATCAAGTTTTCGATAAAGTTGTGAAATTTTGCAGTTTCCGTGTCAAGAATATTTTCAATCTAATTAAAATTAAATCCTTCACCTGCTTCCCCTTTTTTGCAGCGATCATAGCAATAAGGGGGGAGGGAGCAAGTGAAAGATTTAATTTAAATTTAGATTGGAATATTTCTAAAAATTGACCAAGTCACTAACATATCTATGTATTATTATAGTTCAAAATTAAACAGCATAATTTAGTCGGGTTGTTGTAATTTTAGATCCTCCTGGTAACATTTTAGATGTCAAAACAACACCTCATTAAAATGAATGGAAAATGAAAAGAATTGTTGGTATTTCAAATCTTGAATTAAAACTCTGATAAACCCATTTGTGTTGCTTTAAGGAACCGACTTGAAACTGACAACCGTTATCTTCTCAAGACAAAACAATATTTTACGCCCGACTTAGCAATAAAAATGTGTTTTAGGCAAATTTATAGACTAAATTACTCCCTTTTAACAAAAAAGTATTAAAAGAACCGAGAATAAACACGGCCAACTGGCTCTCGTAACGGGGATCTCGGTGGCCGAGTCGTTAAGGTAGATAGACATATACTATGGATCACACGCCTGTCAACACTAATGTTGCGGCTTCCAGTCTCACAGCGGGCAGTGTGCGTTCATCTCTAATTGCAAATTAATGTCCGTTTTCCTACCCCGGATTTCTCCCCAATAAAAACTGGACGTCATAGTTAACTAAATTGCTACAGGTAGTTTTTAAACCCATTTAAACAATCAAACAAGACATTCATAAGGACACACAGGGGCGTCGGTGGCCTAGTGGTGTATAAGAAGTTAGTTATAGATTATTCATTACAATGAAGTTGCGGACATTATGTGAGCGCAACTCCTACTTAATTGAAAAGGATTGCTAGTTTTCCTGCCCATAGTCGGATGAAATGATTTTGCTGAAAAATGTGGAAAGTTGTGTAAAAACTTCAAACGAAACAAGCACATAATCTTCTAGAAACCTAGGATGTACCTTATTTGCTTTTCAACCTTAGATTGCAGACAAACGCGGCAGTATTAACGATACCTTTAATGATCTTTAATACTTGGAGTTTCTTTTACAGGAAAGATCACATCCGTCACGAATTTCTCTCACAAAGATGTAAATGGCCAGACCGATGGGGATATCTAGTGGATGAATACAATGCTGTACGTATTCTTATAAACAATGATACCAAACAAATATAATATTCGAATTAACATCGTTCTATTTCATAGAAAAAAACTGGAATGATTTTTTTCTCGGATTTTCGTTATAAGCATTCATATACCTGTTTAAAACTGAAACTTTTTAATGCATAAACTAATTAATTATTTAGAAGTAATTCCTTAAGTAAGAAGTCCGTTAGAAGTTCTCTGTAAGTGACAGCTTTAAAAGGATACAGTTTCTGACCCTACCAATTGTATCATCATTTTCCCGTTCATTCCATTTATAACCTAAGAATTTATTTTTTGTTTGTTACAACAAAAATTTTTCGGCATGTTACACCAACCAAATTAGTCAATTCCAACTAAAAAATCTGGCTTCATTGTGCTGCATTACCGATATTTAGAAATAACGAAGAAAAAAAACTGCACATAGCAATGCTAATTTAGTTGTTATTGCTGAGAAACCAACAAAAAATAGTTATATTATGGATCAATGGTGCTTCTATTAGAGTGTAATAGTTGTATTACTCTTTATTTATAATGTATTTAGTATTTACTATAAGTGTATATATATGGGCATAAACGTGCAAAATTAGACACACAAAAGTACGGCAAAATAAACAGTAGAAAGTTATCTGGAACTACATGTCAAATATTAACATTCGACATCAACCCTGTCAATCAACATTCACTTTCCTACGTAAACAGCACATGTAAAGCATACTTTAATGTGTAATACATATCTCCCTCTTGTGGAAAATAACATGTATAGTAATGTTTCATATATGTCTAGTTAACCATTGAACTTCTTGGACCAAACTTGAAGTCAGTACCACCATATGCAACTAAAAGATCGGCTGATCTCAAGCTGCCGCCAATTCAAAACCTCTCCAAACGACTTAACAGTGTTCCAGAGACCACATCTCGGTTAATCGGGTGGACAGCAGGAAATGGCAAGTGTCAACTGGAAATGTACGGAAAAACTACTAAAGCACGTGGGAAATACGGAATACTGAAACTGCTCAACTGGCCTCATGAGAGCCATCCATAAAATTATTATGTTACATAAAACACATTTAATGAAAGTCCGACATAAAATTATAATCATGTAAATAACACAAAATAAAACATATTTTACGAGTTATATGTCTGTTTTTGTTTATCCATAATTGGAACAGACCAGTACAACTTATATGTATAAATCCCTGCTTAAATTACAAGTATACATGTACAACCACAGACAGTAAAATAGTGTTTTACGTGTCTACCAACGCCATGCATCATTTGTACAATGATAAAAACATGCATTTATTTACATAATACAACATAAATTAACAAGTGTACTCGACAGATTACAGTACAATCTTGCAAGAACTTCACCGTAAACCGGAAAGATAATGCATCTGCAAGGACAGGAACTTAAAAATCGAAAATTAGTTAAATTAGTAATACTGGTCTCAAGTTTGGAAACATAATTTTTATGTTTTCCTATCATATTTATTTGAGTCAAGATGATCTTTCTTTCAGAATGGTTACATATTATGCCTCTAGATGAAGCGTGATTTAGTAACGTTATACTTGACACATTTACCTTTGTATTTTGTTCCCGGAAATATTTTCCTATATTGACCGAAACTCCGGGCCATATACACTCAATTTATAATTTAATAGTTTAATGTTGATTAATATTGTTTTGTGTTTTGTTATCTTTTTAAAAATTCTTTTTTTAAAATACCATCGGAAAAATAAACTTACTATTCCCCAAATATCCCGTCATTATTTTATTATACCGAAAGGACATCAGACGTAAAGTGTTGCAATAATTGCTAACAAATAAGAAAGAAATGTACCAGCAAGGTAGTATCAAAGTTGAATATGCATTTTGTCAAAACAATTTTATGTTTGTTTGAATGGTGTTTTACAGTGCAGACAGGTCACGTGATCAATAGTACCTTAACCACTCCACAAACGACTCTCCTAAACAATTTGAAACTTGTCAGTCAATATTTCTGAAAACTACTGACTGGCCGAACAGAAAATGGTTAAAATAGCGAATTTATTGTAGATTCTAGCAGTAATTTATATAAAAAGATATAATTTCTTTTATGGACCGAAACTCCGGGCCATATACACTCAATTTATAATTTCAATGTTAATTAATTTTGTTTTGTTTTCTTGGTATATTAGAGCTTTTTTTTAAACATTCCTTAAATCAAATGCCCAAAACTCAAAATATTCCTTCTGTCATTTGCATGAAAAGCTACATGCGTTTACAAAAAAAAATCTGTTTCATTAAAACCTTAGCATAAATGGGTTAGTGTATTTTTTAAATATTTATAGATTGGAGTGGTTGAAAGTGCATATAATATGCATGCTTATTTTATAAAATAATCTGAAAGGAAGATACGTGGTGTGCACTAATAGGTGAATATTGCAGTGTAGTTGTTCAGTTGTTTGAATGTGGTTAACGCCACTTTCAGCGATAAAATTTGCAGCTATATCATGGCATCTAGTTTTTATTGTAAAGGAAGCTGGCGTACCTAGTGAAAATCCAATACCTTGGACAGGACAACTGCCAAGCCTTATCAATTAAAATTTGAGTTGAGCACATTTCATTTGGACTCAAACTTGCAACCTTAGTTTTTTTCTTCATAAATTTTCGATAAAAATGGCAGATGACAGAATAAGGGAATTAGAAATCATGACAAGACTGATAGACATTGAACCGTATTGGTCGTATGGCGAGCGCATGAAACCGTATTGGTTGTATGGCGATCGCCTAAAACCGTGTGTACACACGTGTGAATAGTACGGTGACCGTGTGACTTTCGAGTGTTAATCCGGGTGTTGTAACTTCATGTGCGGATGTATATAGAGTCTCGTGCGGTCTCACACGGTCTTGTACGATCGCTAATACGATCATACACGGACATGGTACCCGCGCCAGGTTTTTTAAAGTTAAAAAAAAAAATACACGGCTTTCACGGATACACTCGAATGGCCCGAGTGTAACTCGGATAAGGCTAAAGTTGGTTCGGTTGTATGTACGGTTTACACGGGTGGCCAACCGTATAAGCCGTGTGTTCTGTGTGAGACAGGCTTTAATATAAGTTTTTTTTTAACGTCTGTGCACCTATAAGTGTATATCTTATGCGTTGTTCCTCATATCATTTTAGAACTTTTTCCTTTCAAAGTTACTATATGCAGCATGTTAGATTTGCAAAAACTAATTTAACTTTTAGCTTTTAGCTGTTTAAATGTTAAACAAGGGTAATGAGTCCACGGAATGTTACTGGAATTTAGCTAAAATTATTACAGAAGAAAGTCTATAGCAAAACAGTGCTATCCACTGTTCTATTGTCTGCAACAAGAGAAAAATAAAGTTTGTTTTTGCACACAAAAACTATGTCCTCCCCCCCCCGTTCCCCATGTGGATTTTCTGCACAAAATCTATGTTCAAATTTTGATAACTACCACACAATGTTTGTAAAATTTGGCGCAGCTGTTTCTTCAGAGTTGAGAGGAAACCACGATCTGTGAAGAATTTCTGGAAAAATTCTAAGTTCAAAAACTGCTAACTCCCACTAAATTTTGAGGATAAAAATTTCCTGGTAATATGCACAACTACATATGGTGTACTTGCTATGTTCGTAAAGTTTTGTTCATTAGTTTCAGAGGAGTTGAGGGGAAACCATGATTTATGAGGAATTTTTTAAAAATTCTAAGTTCAAAGGGCCATAACTCCCACAAAATTTTGAGGATCAGAATTTCCTGGTAATATGCACAACTACATATGGTGTACTTGTTATATAACAAGTTTCATAAAATTTGGTTGAGTAGTTTCAGAGGAGTTGAGCGGAATAACTTTGTGATGGACAGACAGACAGAAAGACGCACGGACATGACAAAAATAATATGTCTTCCCACCATGTGGGGGAGAAATAATCAATTAATCACTGCAAAAGAGTACAACAAATCACCTAAAATTTCAAACATAACAGAAAGTAAAAAGATGAGGGCATAAACCCCTGGTCTGAAACAATCAGATACAAATTATCTGGTGAGTTGTGGTGGGTAAACAATAACAACCATTAGTTGAACAAAGACAACTACAGAATACAACAAAAGACAATACATTGGCAATTAAGGATTGAAATATCCTGGAACAGGCACACAAAATTGTAAAAGGGATCAGATATTTGCACCTTAACAAAATATTAAGCAAAATATTAAGGCTACATAAACCTCAGATACAAACAGAAGACCAGCAATCAAATAGACAACTGAAATAACAGATGATAGACAAAATGAAGCAATTTAGAATCATGCTGTGTACATGTATAATGACAACACATACAAAAACACAAAAAAAGTCTTTCAATATTTCTTCACCACTATAATGTTAAAATAGCCGTCAGCTTATATATAATTTGAATAAGAACAGAAAGACTTCACAGATTTAATTTTGATATGATAAAATGGAAATGTCAAAAGTTGAATCAGTATTAGAAAGCATTTTCACTGAACATGTACATGTTAGCACTTTTCTGCTGACAAATAAAAATTGTCCAGTTGAAACTGCATATGATTAAAATAGCTTGTTTGATATTTTTCCGTATTTGGAATTTAAGTTTCATGTAGCCTTGTCACAATCATCCATGTAAATGTTATTTTGCAGAGCAGACGACAGTGCCAGCACCACTTTACTCTTAACGTATCCCAGAAATGGCTGATGATTGATTCAATTTTCATCTTCTGAATCATTGTCACTTTCTTCATACACTGCTGCATTTTGTCTATTAGTATTTACGACAAGGTCTCCCATATCTTCATCAGAACTGTCACTAGGTGGCAGCATGTCATCAGATATCATCTTGTTATCCTCTGTCTGTGATGACTCGCAAAATGCTTCTGGCCTGTAAATACACATCAATATAATATAGGGAATCGAAGATTGAATGGTTTCATTTTAAGTTAACTAATATGTTATATTTAAACTAAAGTTTGTTTTTGCATACAAAAACAAAGTCTCCCCAGCCCCCTCCCCCCATTCCTCATGTGGATTTTCTGCAAAAATCTAAATTTAAAGTCCCATACCTCCCACAAAATTTTGAGGATATAATTTTTTCTTGGTTTATGCACAAGTACATATAGTGTACTTGCTATGTACCATGTTTCGTGAAATTTGGTTCAGTAGTTTCAGAGGAGTTGAGCTGAAACCATGATCTATGAGTACAAAGGGTCACAACTCTCACAAAATTTGGTCAAGGAGTTTCAGAGGAGTTGAGCAAAATAACTTTGTGATGGACAGGCAGACTGAGGGACAGGACAAAAACTATATGTCTCCCAACGAAGTGGGGGGACACATTTATTATATCTATTGATATCCAAGAATGATCAAGAATTTAAACTATATATATACAATTATAAACACTATGACACATGCACTGTTTGTTTGTATTGGCCCATGTCTAAGCTGAATTCATAAATCATTTCTAAGCCAATCATTAAACTCATTTCACTTAAATGAGTTTAAGGATTTGACACCTGCCAGGCTGACATATCCATCTTTCAAAATAAATACAGAATATCAAATATATCACCTACCAGTACCTTAATTGGAAAATTGACCCCATCAAGAAAACTGGACACAATTTACATGAACTGTAAAAACAGTCAAGGTCAGGTAATGCCTCCAGACAGACATATATATCCTACACTGTATTTACAGTTGATAACATTAGGGGTAGTCGTAATTTGTACTCAATACATCAAGTATTTTTTTTATTGAATTTTTTTTTCTTTTTTTCTAATGCAAATCGTAATCATCTATTTAATAAATAAATAAGTTTAACTTTGTCTATGTCTATTATTTAGATTACATTGGAACACAAATAAAGGTAATACCAAAATACTGAACACAGATGAAAATACACAAATCAAAGTGCAAGAAACCGTCAACTGCAGAACCAACAACCAAAAAATAGTAACTACATCAATGGTCCTAACTTAGTACAGGCATTTCAAAAGAAATGGTGGACTAAAGTAGGCCCCATGGAATGCCAATCCTCCCGCTTCCATTACTGTAGTGTGTGAGTTGGTTAGCTGATTAAAATGGATGGTATCATATACCACTAGTCAGTAATAGGTGTATCCAACGATCATCATAGCACATTCATGAATGATGATATTACTGTAATCATGCAGTGTAATGTTAATCTAACTCCTGTAATTTTCAAGTCTCTTTCTGGATATCTTTGTTGAGACAATCCTACAGAAATATTGCTGCTTGGTTTCCACTGGTTCAATATTTTCAGAAAGCAAGTAATTAAAAAAATTTTCTGAGAGGTTTCTATATTAAATTAATCCTACAATGTCAGCCATCTTGGATTCCCGATATAAACAAGCATAAACTTGTACGAGAACCATCCAATAAACATTCACATATAATACCGCTTCAATACGCTTTGCAGTTTAAAAAAAGATGGCATTTGAAAATTCTTCCTATAGAATCCTGTTTAACAAAGTCTGTAATGGTGATGGTGGCCATTTTTCTTGTCTTATTGGTATAAGAAATGTTGTAGAGATGAGGACCATTCAATAGACATTCTTGATAAGATTTATTCCATGGGTAAACTGATTTCAGAGAAGAAACCTTTTTTTTTTTTTAAATGTTTGCATAGGGTTGTGTGTTAAACTAATTTCTGTGGTGGTTGCTTTTGGAATATAGCATAAACTAGAGGCTCCCAGAAGCCTCAGCTATCGCTAACCTGAAACACAAATGACTTCAACTAGTTTTTATAGACTTTTATTTATTGTTTGTTTGTTTGATGGTGTTTAACGCCACTTTCAGCAATTTTTCAGCTATATCATGGTGTCCAGTTATTGGGGGAGGAAGCCGGAGTACCGGGAGAAAACCCCGCACCTGCGGTAGGAAAACTGGCAATCCTTGTCAATTAAGATTGGAGTCCAGTACACCCTGCCTGCAGTGAGAATCGAACCCGCAATCTAAGTGTTGACAGACCACGTGATCAATAGTAGATGAACTACCATGACCACTCGGCCACCGAGGCCCGACTTTTATTTATATTTCAAAAACTGATTTTTTTGTCTAAATTCGTAATTAAAGGGCAATAACTCCTATAAAAGATTCATATTGCAATTGTAGACTAAGCAATGATTTGTAGACCTTGCTTTGCTGATCTTTTGTGTGATTTACATTTTCAATCTAACTGTAATGGCATTTAAGTTACAGTGCAAAAAAACTGTACAAATTTCACAAAAACTTTTATTAAAAGGCAATTATTCCTTTGAGGAGTCATCTGATAATTTCAAACTAATAAAACTAATTCTAGGACTTGTATTGGGGATCATTTTTGCACTTTACAGTTTCACTCTAGCTGTTATAGTTTTAAAGTTGCAGGCAAAAAAACAGAGATTTCATAAAAAAATTGTCATTTGAAGGGAATAACTCTTATAAGGAGTCATCTGATAACTTCAGACCAAGACAGTTTATAGTAGAACTGTTATTGCTGATCATTTTGGCTATTTACAGTTTCACTATAGCTTTTTAAGTTACAGGACAAAAACTAAATTCATTAAAAATTGTCATTTAAGGGCAATAAGCTCTATAAGGAGTCATCTGACAACTTCAGACTAATAAAATGAATTGGAGGGCTTGTATTGCTGATCATTTTTGCTATTTACAGTTTCATTCTAGCTGTTATAGTTTCTACGTTACAGGACCAAAACGGAAAATTTCATAAAAAATTGTCAGTTAAGGGCAATAAGGAAACATATGAAAATTTCAGACCGATAAGGTGAATTGTAGGACTTGTATTGCTAATCATTTTGGCCATTTGCAGTTTCAATCAAGCTCTTATAGTTTTCAAGTTATATTGTAAGTACTGAAAATTTTGTCAAAAATGGTCATTCAAGAGCAATAACTCTTACAGGAAGCCATAACACTACTTTACACTAATAGCAGCTATTGTAGACCTTAATGTGCTGATCAATTTGAAGTACCAGGTTTCTATAGCTATTATTTTTCATCAATTTATTTAATTATTCATTATTTATTTTGAGATATTTATCAAAGAGCTGTGTTGACACCATGCTATATTTTTAGTAACAGCGGCCATCTTTGTCCCTTGATCAACAACCTGGATACAAATTTAAAACTAAGAACCCTAAGGATGATTGTGGCCAAGTTTGAAAAAATTGGCCCAGTGGTTTTAGAGAATAAGATTTTTTTTAAAATTATGATGGACGACAGACGATGGACCCCAAGTGATGGCAAGAGAACCTTAAACATTATATTTAATTATTATTACATGTATTATAATTAATAATACATGTAATACCCATCTCCCCCCCCCCCCAAGAATATCTACCATCAAAAGTAATTATTGGTAGTAATTTAATCAAGTACAATTCAGAAGCAATTGTAAATGAATCAGTTTCCAGTGAAATTCATTGACCAAGGTCTATGTAATACTGTAAGGAAGAAACTGACCCTATCACAATACTGGACACTAATATAATGTAGTAACTGAACTGTAAAATCAAGGTCAAGGTTTACTGACATGTGTCAGACTGAAAGCAACATTGATTTCTACTAGTATGTATTCACATGCAACAGAAACTGGGATTCAAAATAACAAAGTAACCGAACCATGAAAATCACGTCAAGTTACTTGAAATATACATACACAGCAGTTTACATGTGAAATTCTCCTGACAGATACTTGAGATTATTTAAGACCAGACATACTAGTATGTACAAAATACAGTCCTGTTCTCATTATAAATGTAGACGAACATGGGGAATTCTCAGTACAACTACTGAAATCTTGATATGTTAGTACAACCAAAGTAAGTTACAAAGAAAAGTGACTTTTCATAAAAAAATCTTAATCTATGTTGTTGATTACTATAACATATACATGTGGACATCAATAATGCTCATTATTATGCTCCATGTATCATATAGCGCTAACATTGAACAATTTGAAGAATTATTGTAAGCAAAAATAAAATGGGTTAAAAAGCCTTAGTTACATAAAAAAAATTGTTTCCTAAAATACCATACAGAATAATTCTGAAGGCTCATTCAATGAATTTAAATAAAATATCTTCTAAAATCTGGAAATACATCACAATAAGATTAAAACCAAATATATTCCCATGGGAAAAAAATTTGCCTTTTTGACCCTATTTACTGCAATAGCAATATAATACAAGTTTCACAAAACATTCAAGCGTTATTATGACATTTAATACATTAAATGGAAGACCACCTTCCAAATCTGATAACAATTCAAAATCGTTTAGTCTTGAAATTTGTCTTTTATGACCCCTTTCACACTTTCATTACTCAATCTTTTTTGCTGTGACTTAGGGGTGAAGATAACATCAATTCAAAAGAAAGATAGCAAGCAGCGTGAAACAATTACCACAGCTAAAACTAAATCAGATTATATAACAAGTATCCACACAGACAAATGTCTTGCCCAAATTCCATTTCAGTGGTGTTACATTAAATTCTGATCAAGTCAATTAAACAAAGATCAAGGTAAAGTGACTTCTACCACACTATCATGCTGATGAACAACCAACAGACTAAATACTGTCATCCTACCATGCATAATAAGTTTGTTTGTTTGTTTCATGTTTAACACCACTTTAAGCAATTTTTCAGCCATCATGGCGTCCAGTTTTTATTGAGGAAGGAAGCCAGAGTACCCGGAGAAAACCCCGAGCTGCGGCAGGAAAACTGGCAATCCTTGTCAATTAAGATTGGAGTTGAATACACCCTGTCTGCATTGAGATTCAAACCTGCAATCTCAGTGTTGACAGACCATGTGATCAAAAGTAGAAAAACTACCTTAACCACTTGGCAACAGAGATATGTTAGCATAATAAGAGGAACACACCAAATCAATAACTTTAATTAGGTCATTGGACTGAAATGGATGTCAAGGTCAGGTAATTAACACCTTTTAATCGGTGACCTACATACCAATTATTGTCATCCTGCCACATATGGTTCTTAAGGAACTGACCTAATTCAAAATCTTTAAAATGGCCACTGAACCATAAGTCAATTGTCTGGTGACTGACTGACAATTGCAATTACTAATCATAAGTTACCAAAGAACTAAAGCTGATATCCCTATGACTTACAAAAAAATATAAAGCAATATGATAAGTGTTAATGCCACTTCCAAAACCCATATAAATGTCTCACCATGTGGAGACAAAAACTTGTCTACTTAAGTGTGGCCACACAAACATGTATTGCCTACATTCCAAATCAATACATGTAGTGATTTTACATGTACATCTTTTTGATAATATCAATCATTGATATAAAGGACAAGGTAAATTGACACCTATAAAGACTGCCCTGTACATACTGCTGATAAATAAGCAGGACAAGGTCAATTGACACCTATAAAGACTGCCCTGCACATACTGCTGATAAATAAGCAGGACAAGGTCAATTGACACCTATAAAGACTGCCCTGTACATACTGCTGATAAATAAGCAGGACAAGGTCAATTGACACCTATAAAGACTGCCCTGCACATACTGCTGATAAATAAGCAGGACAAGGTCAATTGACACCTATAAAGACTGCCCTGCACATACTGCTGATAAATAAGCAGGACAAGGTCAATTGACACCTATAAAGACTGCCCTGTACATACTGCTGATAAATAAGCAGGACAAGGTCAATTGACACCTATAAAGACTGCCCTGCACATACTGCTGATAAATAAGCAGGACAAGGTCAATTGACACCTATAAAGACTGCCCTGTACATACTGCTGATAAATAAGCAGGACAAGGTCAATTGACACCTATAAAGACTGCACTGCACATACTGCTGATAAATAAGCAGGACAAGGTCAATTGACACCTATAAAGACTGCCCTGCACATACTGCTGATAAATAAGCAGGACAAGGTCAAGTGACACCTTTAAAGACTACCCTGTATGTACTGCTGATAAATAAGCAGAACAAGGTCAAATGACACCTATAAAGACTGCCATGTATGTACTGCTGATAAACATGACAAGGTCAAATGACACCTATAAAGACTACCCTGTATGTACTGCTGATAAACATGACAAGGTCAAATGACACCTATAAAGACTACCCTGTATGTACTGCTGATAAACATCACAAGGTCAAATGACACCTATAAAGACTACCCTGTATATACTGCTGATAAACATGACAAGGTCAAATGACACCTATAAAGACTACCCTGTATATACTGCTGATAAACATGACAAGGTCAAATGACACCTATAAAGACTACCCTGTATGTACTGCTGATAAACATCACAAGGTCAAATGACACCTATAAAGACTACCCTGTATATACTGCTGATAAACATGACAAGGTCAAATGACACCTATAAAGACTGCCATGTATGTACTGCTGATAAACATGACAAGGTCAAATGACACCTATAAAGACTACCCTGTATGTACTGCTGATAAACATCACAAGGTCAAATGACACCTATAAAGACTACCCTGTATATACTGCTGATAAACAAGACAAGGTCAAATGACACCTATAAAGACTGCCATGTATGTACTGCTGATAAACATGACAAGGTCAAATGACACCTATAAAGACTACCCTGTATGTACTGCTGATAAACATGACAAGGTCAAATGACACCTATAAAGACTACCCTGTATATACTGCTGATAAACATGACAAGGTCAAATGACACCTATAAAGACTGCCATGTATGTACTGCTGATAAACATCACAAGGTCAAATGACACCTATAAAGACTACCCTGTAAGTACTGCTGATAAACATGACAAGGTCAAATGACACCTATAAAGACTACACTGTATGTACTTCTGATAAACATCACAAGGTCAAATGACACCTATAAAGACTACCCTGTATGTACTGCTGATAAACATCACAAGGTCAAATGACACCTATAAAGACTACACTGTATGTACTGCTGGTAAATAAGCAGGACAAGGTCAAGTGGCAACTATAAAGACTACCCTGTATGTACTGCTGATAAATAAGCAGGACAAGGTCAAGAGACACCTATAAAGACTACCCTGTATGTACTGCTGATAAGCAGGACAAGGTCAAGAGACACCTATAAAGACTACCCTGTATGTACCAGTATATATCAAAATTTGAGGTTGTGGTCAGGTGTCATTTACTTATAAGGATTAGCATATTACATAATAAATACAGGTGTATTGAATACACATTTATTCTATTCCATTATATGGAACAGCATAACTGCCTTATGTATTAAAAGTTATTTGTATGCCTACTACTTTATATGTGGTGCCTACAACTTTATATGGGGTGCTAACTTCTTTATATGCGGTGCCTACGACTTTATATGGGGTGCTAACTTCTTTATATGCGGTGCCTACGACTTTATATGGGGTGCTAACTTCTTTATATGCAGTGGTTATGACTTTATATGCGGTGCTTACTACTTCATACGTGGTGCTTTCCACTTTATATGTGGTAATGACTACTTTATATGCGGTGGTTACGTCTTTATCTGGGGTGTTTATGACTTTTTATGTTGTGCTTTCGACTTTATATTCAGTGGTTACGTCTTTATATGGGGTGGTTATAAGTTTATATGCAGTGCTTACGACTTTATATGTGGTGCTTTCGACTTTATATGTGGTGCTTACAAATGACTTTATATGTTGTGCTTATGACTTTATATGTGGTGCTTACTTCTTTATATGCAGTGCTTACGACTTTATATGTGGTGCTTACGACTTTATATGTGGTGCTTACGACTTTATATGCGGTGCTTGTTAACTAATTTATTTATGCGGTGCTTATGACTTTATATGTGGTGCTTTCGACTTTATATGTGGTGCTTACAAACAACTTTTTATGCGGTGCTTATGACTTTATATGTGGTCCTTACTTCTTAATATGCAGTGGTTATGACTTTATATGCGGTGCTTACAATTTTATATGCGGTGCTTACGACTTTATATGTGGTCCTTACTTCTTAATATGCGGTGGTTACGACTTTATATGTGGTGCAGATGGTTAAGTTTATAACATTTTGTAGTTTAGGAATAGAGGATAAAAGAGAAGAATGAGGACTACAGACTCAGGATGACAGATAGATATCCCTTGTGAAAATGAAGCAGTCACAGCCACAAGAAAACAAATATACATCCCTATTGTTAACTCTGCTATGCAGGAAACACAATAAAGTAACATCTAAACTACTATGTAACTAAAAAGAAAGTATTGTTCACCATTTTCCTTGCTCTTTAATGTATTTGATTTGGTCCTTGTAAAGAATCCTTGAAATCTCTGCCTTCACTCGATCTCCTTCCTCTATTGGCTCAATCAGCACAAAGTCTCCTACAAATATAATAAAATGCTAAATGATTGTTTACTTTATTTGAGACAAGCCAACTGTGTTTTTTTTTCTCTTAAACCAGCCAAATGATTGTTTTATATTGAAACCAGTAAACTGGAAATTAGTTTTTATTTTAGTACAGATGTAAGACATATCTTATTTCTCATAAACCAATACAATGGTATAGAAATGCAATACAATTCAACCCAAGTATAAAGTAACAATACAATATGTATATACACTATGTACAGGTACATACAGGAAGAGGGAAACAATGCCAAGAGAACAAGATAGATATCAGTGAGATGGTATCCACTTAGTGGGCCCAGTTAACCTTGCTGTCAAGGTCAAAGGTCATGAACCATGGTATGCAACACATTGCCTTGATATTATTCATCCACATACTAGTAACAAATATCAAAAGCCTACCTCAAAAGACTAGAGGCTCCCAGTAGCCTGTATCGCTAACCTGAACCTGAACAACCCTTTTTTATTCAGCTTTTCTTTCCTATAAGAAATTGCCCAACACTTCTGCAAAAGTCATTAACTTTGACCTTTTAAGGGAAATTACAGCTATAAGGAGGAGCTTTTGATGCTTAGATGGACAAGGGAGGTTCCCTTAAAATTTGCTGTACCTGTTATACTTTTTTAACTATCAGCCAAAACTCTCTTGACCCCCCCCCTCCTTTCTATTTTAAGCCAACATATGTAGGTAGTCAGCTGTCATGATTTGCACAATTTTGGTTAGCCTTCATAGAGCAGAACAATTAAGCAATGCTAACTTTTTCTCTAGTTATAATAATTTTCAAGATTTTGAGGCAAAAATGTCAAAAATCATCAATTTCGACAATAAAAGGGCAATAACTCCTACAAGGAGTATAACTTCAACCCCCCATGTCTAAAAATAGAACTGTGCGGGGGGGGGAGATTTTTTTTTTATAAACACGTGGAGATATTGAGCTGATATTTGGTATAAGAATTTAAAAATCATGAGTTGCAGATTAAGTTTGAATTTTATTCCTGTCTGATGATTTTCCATGAAATTATGGTCCTTAGAAAATATCTATAAAATAAAAGTTTTTGTCATTGCAAAGTGTTGTAGGTTTTTAATTTGCGGGTAAGGGTATTGGCATGGCCATAGCAATACTTTCAGAACGCTTAATGATTTAAAAATCAAATAAAACTTACATCTCCCTCATATTTTGACAGCAAAATTAAAAATGCATAATGTATGCCTACATGCTGGCTGTAACCTTGGGTTAGCAGATAAGAGATACCCACTTATTGGGAAGGTTGTCAGGTTTAAATAAGGATGCATAGTGATGGACAGTTGTGGGTCAAGTCTTTGTATAATCACATGCTTCTTGAATCTTGAATGATAAACCCTTTTTGAAGTTTTCAAACATAGTAAGCACATTGAAGCCGCTTGAAATGGGAAAATTACCAGTTACTACCCCAACTTCCAAATGTTTTAGTGGCATTCACAATGTCCATATATGTTTGGTCAATCCAGTCACACAGTAGCCCCGTGAGAAGCTTGTTCTAGTTCTGAACTTAGATGAATGCTGCTTAATGAACATATGCATGAACCAACTATCAATAAATCATAATATTTGTTAAGGAATGTCAAAGCCACTGTTAGCAGCTTGTCAGGGGAGCACAAAACGATAAACCCAATTATTTCACACGAATTAAATGTTATATTCACCTGTCTTTTCATGTTAAATTTGTATGTATACCACATGAATGTAAAATTCATTTATAAGCTCAGTATATATCTGGGATATTTACAAGAATACCCATGAACCACAGGCCGTTTAATTAGTAGACATCAATTAATACAAGTTCATAATATACTATTTTGTGTTATTTGCTTAAGTTATTGTAAAATGTAATACAATATTTGGTTTCCAATGTAAGAACTAACAGTTTACTAATAAAAAGGTTCCAGTTTTTACCTGCATGTCTGAGCAATATAAAAGGTACATGTCGAAACTCCATTTGGTGCTATAGTTAAAGTTTTGTAAGGTTGTTGGGGAAACATGTGGAATTGGAAATCAGTCTGCTTATCTCAATTTCTGTTGTCATTAAATTAAAAAATTCTCTTGCTTCTCCCATTTTCCATTGTTGCCGCATGGGGGGAGGGGAGAACAAGAAGTGAAAGATGTCATTTAGTTAAGATTGAAAATCAGGATACATACATTTTTAATTTTTAAACATGACACTGTGAGTTCTGGTTAACTGCAAGAATGTATATATCTTACTTAAACCTATTGAACTTGTTTCGCCTTGTAAAGTTATATCTGTCATGTGCATATTTTTTTTCATATTTTAATATTCTGCATATTTCTATCTATATGTTAATTTCTGCAGTCCAAATAAAAATATTAAAAAAAAAATAACAATACAAAAAGAAAGTCGAGGACAGGGATTTTTAAACTTAAAAATTTGTTTATGTCTCCAGTCTGTCTGACCAGAACATAAATTTGTACATGGTACCAAATAATTGCATTTTGCAACAAAAACGCAGATGAAATTGATTTACATATATCCAATTAAATCTAATGTCCTTCTGTCACTCCTACTACAATCATCATATGGATCTGGTCCTACGGTTCTTAAATCTCACTTCATTGTAAAAAAATAACTTTTATTTTGTATTGCTTTTTGTAAATAATTCTAACAAGGAATTCACTTGTTTAAATATAGAATTTTTTTTATCTGTAAAAAGTTGCTTCTGAAACTAACCGAACACATGAGGTTCAGATAATTAAACCTGGTTATGAGGGTTAGTGACATCATTTTTGTATTCATAGAATGGGCACGGTTGTAGGTTTTAGATGCACTGTTTGAGTTGCATTTATATTTTGTGCAAACCTTATCCTTATAAGTCCTGTTTAATTGTTTGGAATAGTTATACTGCCAAACATTCCCTAGCCCTGTTTTAGACAATAGCTCAACAGAAAATCTCAAACATTTTCGTTTTGTAGTAATTTATTAAAATACGCACGTACATCGCTTGTAAAAAGTGGGCGTGGCTGTGTGTTGCGCTAATGGTAAAAACTTATGAATGTACACATTTTATACAATTATTAAATCTAAAAATAAATAATTTCCAATGTATTATTGACTTAAAATGATTTTAGCTATTAGCGGTTGATAACAAATCAAGAGAGATTAGAAAATATCTTTATGTTTATGCTAGTTACAATTTTCGTTTCATAATTCCCGCCCACGATGCGCGGTAAACCGGAAGTAATAGAGGGGTTTCGCCAAAACTGTGTTTTATTAGCATTTTCTTCTGTTTATTTACTAAAGATTTACTAAGGGAGAATCAAATCAAATCAATTTATAAATATTTATTTATTTGGCAACAGGAACGGTAGTTATTATTTACTTTTGAACGTTTTTGTGAATTGAAAAGTGGTACTTGACATCGCCGGGTTCCTAACTTTCGGGTTGTCAATTTCAATCAAAATTTTTTAACTTAGAGGTCACTGTCATGATAAACAAAATCGTACAAATTTAAGGGAAACACCCATTTAAGCTCTTTATAGTTCTTATTATTTCCGAAACGAAATATTATTACGATTTGAAGCAACCGAAGTGAAGCGACAGAAAAAATGGCCACGACCAAATTTTTCGGCATTTGTTTATAAGAAAAACATCAATTTCTCCACGAAAAATCCATATTATGAAAAAAAAATTCACCGGCTAATGCCTGACAATACAGTTTCCTTGAATCACATTAAATGAGTTCAAAAGATGTGTCTGTTCGCAATTGAGAAGTGATACAATTGGGGTATTACCGAGAGGCGTCAAAAGGCGTCATTATGGAGTAAAGGGGTAGGCGTCAAAAGGCGTCATTATGGAGGAAAGGGTTAATCTGCGACCATAGTTTGTGCAAACTTGGTAGAGGACATTTGACAGATGATGTGTACAAAGATTCAAAGCAGTACTTTCAGTGGTTTCAGAGGAGAATATTCTAAAAAATCAATTAAAACCGATAAAAAAAAAAACAAGAAGAGTAACACTTAAATGGTTAATCAGACAATCTTCACTCTAAAGCTACTTTTGTAGCTCTCATAGAGCAGAACAATTAAGCAATGTTACCTTTTTTTCTAGTTGTAAAAATTTTTTTCAAGATTTTGAGGCAAAAATGGCACAATTCATCAATTTCCACAATTAAAGGGCAATAACTCCTACAAGGAGTCGTCATACAACTTTTACTGAATGGATTATTTAGTAGAGCTTTTGATGCTGAAGAAGGAAGGTCTCTTCGGTTTTCCTGTATCTGTTATACTTTTTGAACTACAAGCCAAAAACTGTATTTTGACCCCCTGTTCTATTTTTTGCAATGGTGGCAAGGTTCGTTGGTCTGAGGCCATGATTTGTGCAAACTTGGTAGAGGACATTTTACTAAAAATGTTTTTTTAAGAGGACAAGATATTTAAAAATCAATAAAAACCGATTAAAAAAACAGTCAAAGGGGAATAACTCTTAAAGGGTAAATGAGACAATCTTGACAATAAGTCATTTTGTAGCTCTCATAGACATTTTACTGATGATGTCTAATTATTGACGTACTAATTATTACCAATACAGGTTTTTAAGCTGGATTAAAGGGGAAAACAAGTAGGATATTGTAGATCAGTTTGATTTCTGCATTACAGAAATCGGGTTTATCACAAGACTGAAATATTTAACAAGGAGATAATAGTACAATGCACCAACATAATCATAAACAAAATTTACAACAAACAATAAAAACTGGAAACAGAGAAAAACATGGATTTTTCCAAATTAGACGGAACCTTAATAAACTACGAAGTGGAACCTAGGCAGACTATAAAAGTGATAAAAATAATGATAATGAAGATGAAACAGGAGCAGAAACATTTGGTATCAGCAACCTATATACCAAATATTGTCATCCTACCATGCATGGTTACAGAGGAACTGCCGTAACCTAAAACTTTAACATAGTCGCTGGACCATGAAATTCAGGTCAAAGTCAGTCGACACCTACCAGACAGTCATGTACTATTCATCAGCAACCTATATACCAAATATTGTCATCCTACCATGAGTGGTTACAGAGGAACTGGTGTAACCCAAAAACTTGAACGTGGTTGCTGGACCGTGAAATTGAGGTCAAGGCCAGGTGACACCTACCAGACAGTCATGTACTATTTATTAGCAACCTATATACCAAATATTGTCATCCTACCATTCATGGTTACAGAGGAACTGCTGTAACCCAAAAACTTTAACGTAGTCACTGGACCGTGAAATTGAGGTCAAGGTCAGGTGACCCACTGGCAAGTACTCATCATAAGCTACCATTGGACCAAATTTGATGGACCTAGGGCTTAGGCTTACAAAGATAAGAAGCAAGATGTCCAAGTGTTTTCGCCGAAGCTGCCACCAGATTCTCATACATGTCTCGCCTGCGACGATAAAAACCAGCATATAGATGTATGGTAAACAACATGTATATTGTTTCAAAACAATGATTGCACCTACTAGTAACATGACCTGTAATTTAATCAAATGGCCAGTATACAATGTTGGGGTCAAGGGTTTAAATGCAGTAAAGCCAATTTTATGTACCACTAAAATAAACTAGAGTGAAAACACCTGTGAGCAATGCTCACCATTGATACCCCCCGCTTCACAATTACTTTGAAAATTCAGGTGTTCTTAATTATGAAATTGAAACTTTATCTAGTTAAACGTGAAGGCAAAATTGCAGATAATACATGTAACCCTCCCCAATCCCCCAAACAATGGCATCCCCTATGTCAATGACAAAGTCCATGTTTTTCTATGGCAAACCTTCAATAATATTCTGATAAAAATGTTTAATGCACAATGGCAATATGTGACCAAGATTCTGTATAAGTTTCAACAAATTCCATTCAGTGGTGTAGGAGGAATTGTAAATAAAAGATGGGTATCCCATTATGTCCATTACAAACTCCATGTTTTTCTATGGGAAACCCCAAATATCATTCCGATCAAAATGTTAAATATCTCCTGCACAATGGCACTATGTGACATGGATTCTGTGTAAGTTTCAACAAATTCCATTCAGTGGTGTAGGAATGAGTTGCACATAAGGTATCCCTTATGTCCATGACAAAGTCCATGTTTTTCTATGGGAAACCCCAAATATCATTCCAATCGAAATGTTATATAACTAGTGCACAGTGGCAACATGTGACAACATTCTGTGTAAGTTTCATCAAATTCCATTTAGTGGTGTAGGAGGAGTCGCACATAAGATATGGGTATATCCCCTTTTGTCAATGACAGTCCATGTTGTTCTATGGGAAACCCCAAATATCATTCCGATCAAAATAATAAATGTGTAAGTTTCAACAAATTCCATTCAGTGGTGTAGGAGGAGTTGCACATAAGACATGAGGACCCCCTTAGGTCAATGACAATGTCCATGTTTTTCTATGGGAAACCCCAAATATTGATCCGATCAAAATGGTTAATATCTCCTGCACAATGGCACTATGTGACAAGGATGCTGTGTAAGTTTCTTTTAATTCCATTCAGTGGTGTAGGAGGAGTTGCACATAAGACATGAGGACCCCCTTAGGTCAATGACAATGTCCATGTTTTTCTATGGGAAACCCCAAATATCGATCCGATCAAAATTGTTAATATCTCCTGCCACTGGCACTATGTGACAAGGATGCTGTGTAAGTTTCTTTAAATTCCATTCAGTGGTGTAGGAGGAGTTGCACATAAGAGATGAGGCCCCCCTTAGGTCAATGACAATGTCCATGTTTTTCTATGGGAAACCCCAAATATAGATCCGATCAAAATGTTTAATATCTCCTGCACAATGGCACTATGTGACAAGCATTCTGTGTAAGTTTCATTAAATTCCATTCAGTGGTGTAGGAGGAGTTGCACATAAGAGATAGGGACCCCTTAGGTCAATGACAAAGTCCATGTTTTTCTATGGGAAACCCCAAATATCATTCCGATCAAAATGTTAAATATCTCCTGCACAATGGCACTATGAGACAAAGATTCTGTGTAAGTTTCATCAAATTCCTTTCAGTGGTGTAGGAGGAGTTGCAAATAATAGAAAGTGTAACGGACGGACGGACGGAAGGACGGACGGACGGACACCATGAACACTATATACCCCCCGCTTTTCAAGCGGGAGTTATAAAAACAAGTGTGGACACAGAAAAACGTCTCGCCTGCATTCCGCATCAGTAACGAAAATAAAATTTCGTCAAAGGCATTACGTAAATAGCATTAAATATCAGCAGCGGCCTGTATACAAAATATAGTCACCATACCCTGCATAGTTACAGGGGAACAGCCATAACCCAAAAACTTTAACGTAGTCGCTGGACCGTGAAATTGAGGTCAAGGTCAGGTGGAACCTACCAGACAGTCATGTACTATTCATCAGCAACCTATATACCAAATATTGTCATCCTACCATGCGTAGTTACAGAGGAACTATCGTAACCCAAAAACTTTAACGTAGTCGCTGGACCGTGAAATTGAGGTTAAGGTCAGGTGACACCTACCAGACAGTCATGTACTAGTCATCAGCAACCTATACACCTAATATTGTCATCCTACCATGTGTAGTTACAGAGGAACTGTCCTAACCCAAAAACTTTAACGTAGTCGCTGGACTGTGAAATTGAGGTCAAGGTCAGGTGACACCTACCAGACAGTCATGTACTAGTCATCAGCAACCTATACACCAAATATTCTCATCCTACCATGCGTAGTTACAGAGGAACTGTCCTAACCCCAAAACTTTAACATAGTCGCTGGACCGTGACATTGAGGTCAAGGTCAGGTGACACCTACCAGACCGTCATGTACTAGTCATCAGCAACCTATACACCAAATTTTGTCATCCTACCATGCATAGTTACAGAGGAACTGTCGTAACCCAGTAACTTTAACGTAGTCGCTGGACCGTGAAATTGAGGTCAAGGTCAGGTGACACCTACCAGACAGTCATGTACTAGCATACATGTGATATCTCACGGCGTGAGACAAAAACTCACGCAATTCTTAAGGTCCCCACGCTCTCACGGCGTGAGACAACGATCTCACGCAAAACAAATAATGTAAAGTAAAAGAAAATTGATGTTAATTGTGCACGAAGCATCTTGCTATTTCGTAAGCCGCCATCTTTGTTTACGATAGATTTTTCATTGAGTAGTAGATAAATCCCGAGATTATCGAAATTACACTATTATTTTGGGTGTTACTAAATTAAGGAATATAGTCAAAATTAATTGGAAATAAAGTGACAAAGTTTTTTAGGGATAAATACAAGTTAATTAATTAATTAAGAATTAGTTCAAAGAGAAAAATAATACTTTTAATTAATGAATTAAGAATAAGTTCAAAGAAAAAAATTATATATATTTTTTTAAAGTTTATTTTGTACAACAATTTCTACTATTAACTCATGATAGATGTGTAAGGTCAGCTAAATGGTAACATTCATGTACATAATGCTGGCTCTAATTTTTATATAACAAATATTAAAAAATTCCACATTTACAACTTTCAAAGAGCTAAAACTTGCAGAAATATTTCAACTTTTATTCATTTCATGAGTGTCAGGTACAGTCCATTTAGAGAGGACAAACATATCCAATACAGGCTCAACCAAGAACAACAGAGAAGAATCATAAACATGGTTAAACAATAAGATGAAACAACAAAACAACAAACAAAATCAAAGAATGAAAACGCTAATAATAACGCAAAATCAGGGTCGACTAAAAATCTCACACAAAATCATCAAATCTCACACAAAATTAAGTCCAGTCTCACACATTGGGCTGAGAGAAATATCACGTATGTGTACTAGTCATCAACAAACTATACTCCAAATATTGTCATCCTACCATGTGTAGTTACAGAGGAACTGTCCTAACCCAAAAACTTTAACGTAGTCGCTGGACTGTGAAATTGAGGTCAAGGTCAGGTGACACCTACCAGACAGTCATGTACTAGTCATCAGCAACCTATACACCAAATATTGTCATCCTACCATGCGTAGTTACAGAGGAACTGTCGTAACCCCAAAACTTTAACATAGTCGCTGGACCGTGAAATTGAGGTCAAGGTCAGGTGACACCTACCAGACAGTCATGTACTAGTCATCAGCAACCTATACACCAAATATTGTCATCCTACCATGCATAGTTACAGAGGAACTGTCATAACCCAGTAACTTTAACGTAGTCGCTGGACCGTGAAATTGAGGTCAAGGTCAGGTGACACCTACCAGACAGTCATGTACTAGTCATCAGCAACCTATACACCAAATATTTTCATCCTACCATGCGTAGTTACAGAGGAACTGTCGTTACCCAAAAACTTTAACGTAGTCGCTGGACCGTGAAATTGAGGTCAAGGTCAGGTGACAGGTGACTGACTGGCAAGTACTCATCATAAGCTACCTCTGGACCAAATTTGATGGACCTAGGGCTTGGGCTTACAAAGATATGAAGCAAGATGTCAAGTGTTTAAGCCGCCGCCGCCGGATTCCCATACATATGTCTCGCCTCCAGCGACTTTCGTCGCAGGCGAGACAAAAAAAAACACAAATTGTTTCATCATTAGAACACAAGACAAAAACCTTCACACATTGATATATGATTTGACATATAAAGAAAATCACTACCTCCATATAGTTCTCCATTTCCAGGTAGATTATCTCCCTTTCAATACATTCTCTATTTCCAGATAGGTTATGCTCATTCCATATTCCAGCATACTAGTAGTTATCAATGATATTTTAAGGAGCTCGTTTGAGGTAGTAATTATGAGAATTCATAACAATCCAAATGAATAATTTTCAGTACACTATTTGTCAAAAACAAATAGCAGATTTGGGGTATTTCAGAAAATACATATACAAATACATAACATATTACTGGTCATCAGTTCAGCAAAAATCTCTACTGCATTTCACTAAGTTTTCAATCTAAAAAAATTATTGAATATATTTCTTCACTTTAAATGATGAATTGAGTTTTCATAAAGGTAATAAGGTTTGAAGTGGTTTACTGCTAAAAGTAGGTTAATCTATCATTAATGATAATTAAAAAAATGTAAAGAACTAAAAGTGATACAAATTTGTGTAATAGGTATCTACAGATGTAATAATACATAAAAGGTTTGTTTACTTTTCAACTGCTTTAATTTATACACACCTCTTTTTATCCAAACATTTTTTCTAAACCTGGTTGGCATGCTCACTAAGAAGCATTCATTATCTGCGGTCTGGACTTCATGAAGATTATTGCCTTTTCCTGCTACAACCTAGGAAAGTTAATTGTATAGGCATTTAGATTTCTTTCAGAGTTATCATTTATTATTAAACTAATTTTTACCTGATGTTCATAGAATTCAAAATACAACAAATAAATCCAACACATTTCTAAAATATTACACAGCTGCTAATTCCTACCATTTTTAACCTACTATATGTAGTACTAGTACCACTTGAAAACTGTCATAGCTCACCTGGATTACATTGACCTTAATAATTCAGTATGGGCACATGTGTATTTTGAGCACATCATTTCAGTTTGGTTAAGGTAGTAGTTTTAGATTCTGATCGTCTCAAAATGGTATATCATCCAAGCATCCAAGGGAGACATTCTATGTAGAAGCCAAAAGGCTTTGAGGGTTAAAGTGAATCAATTCATTTGTCCAGGTGTAAGATATCCTTATTTACAGGTGACTGATTAGAAATCAATGACCCGTATAGTCACACATGCAGCCCTATATAAAACCCAGTGTTCCTTACTATTCTGCCTCCTTTTAAAGCAAAACTATCTCTATTTATTGAGTTTTTGGGTAGGGAGACAAATGGGTGGGTACTTCAACCCTCTAAGCCTTTTGGCTTCTACATAGAATGTCTCTCATCCATCACATCCCTTGGATGCTTGGATGATAGACCATTCTATTACAAAGCCGCCAGGCTTACTCAGGTTGAAGTGAATCTTTAAAGCTAACAATAAATGAGATAGGTGGAGTTGCCAAAGTTTTCATAAACATATATGCATGTATCTGAACAAAACCTCTAAAGCCACAACCAGCTCCACAAATCTTTTAGAAATTTTAAGTTTGTAAGTAACAGCAGATAAAAAACCAGCATAGGTTTAGAGTTGACAGAATAAATCTAGATTAACACTTTTCCCATAAAAATAGTTTGTGTGATTGTCATCAATCATTTTCTACATGTATATTAATTATCCGAATGTATCAATACATGCTTTCTAGGTCAGCTCAAATCAAAACCCATCTGTGTCATCCTAAGTTTTATTGTGAAGTCTTAAAATAAAAAAGCAACACATATTATACGCACATATTTCTGCCTATTTATTATACATGTAAATGTCACAAACATAAATTTTTCAATTATATCATGAATGTACAGTGTATCTATTTCTCAAACCATTTCACATGCTGTTCGCTAAGTCCTGCTCAGGATACTTCTCAATTGTCGAGTCTCGTTTTTGGATCCTCAATATGCAACAAATCCTTATTTCCACGTACAGAAAAAACCATGCACAAAATACACTGTATGTAACAGTAAAAATTTCAACAAATTCATAATAAAACTCTTGAACAGTCCTTCTTATGGTCCACCTATCTAGTAACGTAAAGCTTCCAATATCAGAAGGTAGAAAATGTCCACATAATCCTGACTGTAAAAGTGTTGATACCTGCTTTTCAAGCAAACTGTAATAAACATGATGTTAATCAGTATCTATATTACAATCTAGAACTGTATTAGAGAAATGACTGGAATTTTGCTAGATTCTATCTCTCGTAAATAAAATTTTTAAAATATTTTTGCAGATTTCCAGTTTGCAGTTTTTTAAATATCCTTCAATTAGAAACCAGCATTGAAGACTGCAGAAGTGGAAGCCCCTCTATAAGAGTGGGCTTTAAATTTTTTAGTGTCTATACCAGAGTCTTCTAAAATAGATTTTAGCCATCTGGCTAGAGTAGCAGTAGAAATGCTTTTAAAAGTTTTAAATGAAATTAAAAGACAAGTTGACTGTCTCAGTTTCCTCGTGCATTTCAAATAATGTCTTACAGTTTGCACAGACATAACTCTGGTTTATGAAATGCATTTAACTGCACTGTTTTGTAACTTTGACACCCTGAATGAAACAAGATTAGAATCTACAACCATGTCTGTAATTTGCAAGCTCACTAAAGTCTGAGCTCGTTGAGCAGTGCTCAGGACTAAAAGTGCTGCCAATTTTAATGTTAAATATTTTAAGTCTAAACTCTAAAGTGGATATAAAGTGCTCAAGTATTTTTTAACCTTACCCACATCCCAAGTAAAGTTATAACGAGGTAAAGGGGGTCTTGTATTAAAAACTCCTTTCATAAATCTAGATAACAAAGGGTTGTTCAAAATTGTGTTACTTCCAAAAGAAGCCAGGGTCTGGCTTATAGCACATTTGTACGAGTTAATACAACTGTAAGACTTATTCTTTTGGAATAATTCTGACAAAAAATTAATTATTTGTGCTACAGATGGTGTAAAGGGATTTTCTTGCCTTTTACAACACCAAATAAGCCATTTTCTCCAAGAAAACTCGTATTGTTTAGAAGTGGAGGGTCTCCACGACTGAATGATAATTTTTCTAGAGATTTCTGAAAAACCTTGATTTTTTAGATGTCGCCTGATATGACACAGGCGACTAGAAACAATTTCCTTTTGTTCATTGGATGTTTCTTGTTGTTGTGACCCAGTCTGAGAAGATTTGAGCACTGAGGAAGAATTACTGGGAAATCTATTAAACAATTCAAAATTTTGGAAACCAGCTCTGGGTTGGCCATTTTGGCACAATTATCAATACCATGCTCACCTGTTCTTCCTGAACTTTGTGAAGAATTCTTGGTAACAAACTGAAAGGAGGAAAAACATACGGTAAGAAAAATTTCCATGACACTGAAAAGGCATCAGTGGATCTGGAAGCCATGACACAAATCGGTCTAATTGTTTATTAATTCTTGAAGCAAACAAGTCAATGTCTGGTCTAAAGAAATGGTTACATATAAGGAAAAATACTGATTCCTTTAGTTTCCATTCAGATGAGTCACTAAAATTTAGTGAAAGGTCATCAGGAAGTATGTTATTTTTTCCTGGAATGTGAACTGCTGTTAGGAATATGTTTTTATTTTCTGCTCAAAGCCGAATTTGTTTAGTTTGTTCTAAAAGTGCAACAATGCTACCACCCATATTGTTTATGTAATAAACAGCAGTAGAGCTATCAGACTTTATACAAATATGAGTTTGTCACATTAATGCAAAGAGAAAATATTGCAAATTTTATTGCAAAAAGCTCAAGAATATTAATATGTAACTTTCTTTCAGATTGTGTTCATTTGCCTTGGGTTTTCATATTATCGTATGTAGCACCCCAACCAATGTGAGATGCATCCGTTTCTACATAACTATTTGGAGACCCATAGTTTATGGCTGTGCCATTTTTTTTTGTTCTAAATTGTTTAGCCACCATGTGATTTCGTTTTTTCTCTGATCAGTTAATGTACAAATTTCATCATAATTGCCTCTACTTCTAAAGTTCTTTTCAATGGCATGTTTTTATCTATGTCTAAATATCTATAAAACAATGGTGCTAACAAAACTGCACATGCAGTAGATGAATATAGACCAACCAAAGTGAAAATGTCTCCATTTGTAATTTTACCAATTTGACTATTTGTCAAAATTTTTGAAGAAAAATGTTTTGATTTTTTCCACTTTTTCAACAGTAAGAAATACTTTATATTGAACAGAATCAATTATATAACCTAAAAAGAAAATTCTTTGGCTAGGAACCATTACAGATTTTTCCTCAATGATCATAAACCCCAGGCTTGTTATCAACTTAACAAGTTTTTTTGTATTTTTATAACAGGTTTCAAAACAATTGCCTTGAATTAAGGAATCATCAATATAAAAATAAGAATCTACTCCTTGACTTCTGATATTTGAAAATATCACTTTCATTACTTTAGTAAATACTCTTGGAACTGTAGAAATTCCAAATGGTAAACAAGTAAATTCATATAAAATTTCTTTCCACATAAATTTTATATATTTTCTATGGCTTTTAAACAAAGAAATGGAAAAATAGGCATCTGCCAAATCCACAGAACTAAAAAAATCTTTTCTAGAAATAGAGACCAAAATTGAACTTAGTCTTTCTTGTTCGAAATGAAAATACTTTATATGTTTGTTAAGATTTCTTAAATTAATTACTGGTCAAAACTTTCCATTTTTCTTTTTGACTAAAAATATGTTTGACAAAAATTGTCCATTTTCATTTTGGGATTCTACAATAGCCCCTTTTTTCAATAAATTTTCTATCTCGGTTTCTATTAAATCCTGTTCTGTTGGTGAAAACTCAATATTTTTTGGTAAAACTTTTTGGTTGGGAATACTATCAAATTCAATTTGATAGCCATTTCGAACAGTATCTAATACCCATTTATCAGAAGTAATTTTTCTCCAATTTGTATACTGATGTTTAATTGAGCCAGCAATAAATTCAACATCATTTCTATTTACCTCTAGTACCGTTTGTACTTCCTCTGACTCGGGTAGGGCAGTCTGCCCCTCGTGGTCTGACCTCAGAACCTGAAACCTCTCCAGTTTCCTCGACCTCTTCCTCTCTGAAAACTTTGATAGTTTTTTAAATATGATCAAGGTTGAGAAACAATGCCTTGCATTTTCTGAATATCATTAAGATCCTTCACTTTTTTGGAAATATTGTTACCAAACTAATTATTGCCAATCTCCTCTGTTTTAACACACAACAGGTGAAATTTGTGATGAATATGTGGTTTCATGAGAATCTTTCTAGTGTAAGAGGTTTAAAAAAATGCATTGCTGAATACAGTGAGTGCAGCTGAAGCCATAGATTTCAAACGTTTTATATCCATGTCCTTTTTCCACAACATTTCAGCTATTTTAATGACCGGCACAATACCAACTTCAAGCCCAATAATTTTCTGTATACTCTGTAGGAGG
The DNA here is from genome assembly GCA_944474755.1 of Limnoperna fortunei. Lineage (NCBI taxonomy): Eukaryota > Metazoa > Mollusca > Bivalvia > Mytilida > Modiolidae > Limnoperna > Limnoperna fortunei. The sequence goes on from OX104113.1 coordinate 52,942,918, forward strand.
AGATCATTTGACTTTGCCTGTTGGCTAAGAAAATCCCATATCTCTGGGTTAACCCTCGGAGACACCAGATTCTGGCAATTTCCGGGCACTTTCTCATTAGCAATTTCAGCTATGTTAGATTTTTTAATTACTACTTTATTCACCAAATTGGCAATGCTATCCAAAGTATTCTGCCCAAAATTCTCATCACCATCAAATATCTTTGGAAGTTCACATTCGAACTCCTGTTCTAGAGCCCTGTTATCATCATCCGAGTTACCAAAAATGTCCAACTCATTCAAATTTACTTCAAGTTCCTCGTGTTTCGGTTCCGTATTGTTTTCTTCCGCTTCCGGTTGAAGCGGTGCACTCGACTCTTATAAACTTTCTAACATCGAATATAACTTTTCATATTCAGCATTTTGCTGTTTTCGTTACTTTTCCCTTGAATTTTCAAGAGGTATAAACGCTTTTCTTTTCATGGGTGCTTTCTTTTTCGAGTTTTTGCCTGGACCTTTACCCGGTCCTTTGGACATAGAAGGAATGGGTTCGTCCAACATTATAGTGGTTACTTTCCTTGTTATTATTACATGCACCAACTCTAGTTGGTGAATCTTGGGCTTTTGAAAACCCAGAAAAACTGGCCCCTTCACCGTCGGAAGCGAATAATTGAGTTATATCATCATCACACGGCAAAATAGACAACGTCTCCTGTTGTGAGTCAGAACAATCGGAGGACGATAGAGTAACCCGTTTCATATTGTAAAGAAACACGAGTCTTTTTCAAACCGAGTCGGTAAGTACGTGTGAATATCTCACAGCCTTAAAATGAAAAGAGGCAGAATAGTAAGGAACACTGGGATTTATAGGGCTGCACGGGTGACTATACGGGTCATTGATTTCTAATCAGTCACATGTAAATAAGGATATCTCACACCTGGACAAATGAATTGATTCACTTCAACCTGAGAAAGCCTGGTGGCTTTGTAATAGAATATGTGATTGTCAATTTAATGCAAGGTAAATGTTTAACTTTACTCAGAACTACTATATTGGATGGAGACTTAATCTTCAGCAAACAATTTAACAGCTTTACTCTGTATAACTGATATACATGTATTAGACATTTTAAATAATCCTGTTAACAAATAGAAAATGTAATAATTTATTATTCTGGTACATTTAGATCTGCATGATCTTGATCTTGGAGACCATGTTTGCTGTTTTTAGTTTCTCTTTACTTACATATGTATTATAGTTTTTAAACATACAATTCAAACATATAAAACAGTTTAAAGACAACAACTCTTAAAATAATCGACAATTTCAAATATGCTTACTTGTTTTTCGTATATAATTATATACTTAATATTTCTAGGTAACAGCAAAACACACAAAAATAGTTTTTTCAAGAGCAATACATGGTTGGAAGTCATCTTAAAACTTTGCTTTAAGCAGATGGTACAGTAGCTTAATATTCTGAGCATTGCACCCTACACATTTTCTTAATCCTATTTTTTAATCATGACAGCCAGCTTTACTGCTGTAAGCATATAATTAACTCAAGTTTTATAGTCACTGTCCACAGGGTTATTAGAGTCAAGTTTGTTAGTGATCTTCTTGTGGTTACAATTTCAAAGGAAATTTTTGGTAAAGTTAAAAATTGCAAATGGCTGATATAACTAGGAATCAGAACATGTGCCTTAATAACCCCCTGAAACGTAAAACGTTCCCATTTTTGCGTTCATATTTCGTTTTCCGTTCGTTCGTATATCGTTTTCCGTTCGTCCGTTCGTTCGTTCGTTCGTCCGCATGCGCAAAACAAGTAAATAAAACCCGTTCGTTCGTTCGTCCGCATGCGCAGTACAGGTAAAAATAAAGGTTCATTCGTTCGTCAGCATTCGCAAAAGAAAATATTTTACACTTTGTTTATCTGATAGAAAATACTACATTCTGTTATCAAATTAAAATAACCTGAACATTAAAATGTCAAATAAATTATATTTATTTTAAAACTATAAATTCATTAAAACCATGAACATGTTTTACTGTAAATTAAATATAAACATAAACAATTTGAAATACTTTCTTCATCTACTTTGTTATATGTAAATCTACAATATTCAGGTTGTACAAATAAATATGATTTATTTGAACACTCTCCAAATTTTATAAACACATAGGGAATTTTTCTATTTTAGTACCTAAAACCTTTTAAAAATGTATGTTTTATCCTAAAGTCTCTGAACATCCCTACATTGTCTTCATTTGATACAAAAACTGAATAGCTGTTTAACACACAGCAAACTTAATAAAACTGAATAATCTTGCATAAAATCTTAATTTGATGGCAAAATATTTGTTTGGATATACAGACATTTCATTTCCTAGGTTTTAAATTGCATATATAATGTCTCAGGACTGATTTAGCATCTCTTAGTTAGGTCAAAGAAGTTAATTATAGTGTGCTATGGTTTAATATTGCATCTTGTAAGGTTCAGGAGTGATTTTGTATGTGAAATATGGTTTTTAATTGTATCGCAAAGGTCTCAGGAGTGATTTTATATGTGTAATATAGTCTTTAATTGTATAGCTAGGGTCTCAGGAGTGATTTTGTATGTGAAATATGGTTTTTAATTGTATTGCTAGGGTCTCAGGAGTGATTTTGTATGTGAAATATTTGTTTTAATTGTATTGCAAAGGTCTCAGGAGTGATTTTGCATGTAAAATATGGTTTTTAATTGTATTGCTAGGGTCTCAGGATTGATTTTATATATGTAATATGGTTTTTAATTGTATCGCAAAGGTTTGAGGAGTGATTTTATATGTGTAATATGGTTTTTAATTGTAGCGCAAAGGTCTCAGGAGTGATTTTATATGTGAAATATGGTTTTTAATTGTATTGCAAAAGTCTCAGGAGTGATTTTGCATGTGAAATATGGTTTTTAATTGTATCACAAAAGTCTCAGGAGTGATTTTGCATGTGAAATATGGTTTTTAATTGTATTACAAAGGTCTGAGGAGTGATTTTATATGTGAAATATGGTTTTTAATTGTATCGCAAAGGTCTCAAGAGTGATTTTATATATGTAATATGGTTTTTAATTGTATCGCAAAGGTTTGAGGAGTGATTTTATATGTGTAATATGGTTTTTAATTGTAGCGCAAAGGTCTCAGGAGTGATTTTATATGTGAAATATGGTTTTTAATTGTATTGCAAAAGTCTCAGGAGTGATTTTGCATGTGAAATATGGTTTTTAATTGTATCACAAAAGTCTCAGGAGTGATTTTGCATGTGAAATATGGTTTTTAATTGTATTACAAAGGTCTGAGGAGTGATTTTATATGTGAAATATGGTTTTTAATTGTATCTCAAAGGTCTCAAGAGTGATTTTATATGTGTAATATGGTTTTTTAATTGTATCGCAAAGGTCTCAGGAGTGATTTTATATGTGAAATATGGTTTTTAATTGTATCGCAAAGGTCTCAGGGGTGATTTTATATGTGTAACATGGTTTTTAATTGTATCGCAAAGGTCTCAGGAGTGCTTTTATAGGTGAAATATGGTTTTTAATTGTATCACAAAGGTCTCAGGGGTGATTTTATATGAGAAATATAGTTTTTAATTGTATTTCTAGGGTCTCAGGAGTGATTTTGTACGTGAAATATGGTTTTAAATTGTATTGCTAGGGTCTCAGGACTGATTTTATATGTATAATATGGTTTTTAATTGTATTGCTAAGGTCTCAGGAGTGATTTTGTATGTGAAATATGGTTTTTAATTGTATCACAAAGGTCTCAGGGGTGATTTTATATGAGAAATATAGTTTTTAATTGTATTTCTAGGGTCTCAGGAGTGATTTTGTACGTGAAATATGGTTTTAAATTGTATTGCTAGGGTCTCAGGACTGATTTTATATGTATAATATGGTTTTTAATTGTATTGCTAAGGTCTCAGGAGTGATTTTGTATGTGAAATATGGTTTTTAATTGTATTGCTAAGGTCTCAGTAGTGAAATTGTATGTGTTATATGGTTTTTAACTGCATAGCTAAGGTCTCAGGATTTATTTTATGTTTGTATTGTGGTTTTTGATTGCATTTCTTATGTATCAGGAGTGATTTTATATATTTCATTTTGTTTTTAATTGTATCTCGAAGGTCTCAGTAGTTTTTTTTATGTTAAATATGGTTTTTAATATTCTTGCAAAGGTCTCGGGAGTGATATTACAAATGTGATTTTAAATGTGTTATTTGAAAACCACCTTGATGAACATTTTCCAATAGAGAATTTTTGTAATAAATTACCCCTTAATTTATGAAACTATAAGGTTTAACAAATATATAACACATAATAAATATACAGTTGGTTAGTACATTTCATTATATGCAATAAAGATTAATTATAAAAGCTTCCTCGGGAATGTGTATAATAATTACTGTTAGTAATCAAAATAAAAGGGACGACTAAGCTCGTTTCTTTTTACACTGTGATAAAAGACATGTATAGGTCCATTATTAAAACATTTCCATGTTTAGCCCAAATTACGAACATGAATATTTAATAAAAATACTCAACCCCACAAATTTTCTCATCGTATGTTTGTTATGTTGTCACGTTTTTTATGTGTGTATTACCTGTTTGAGCTGTCACAAATCATTTAAATGATGATTTAATGAAAATAAAGTATAATTATTTTATTATTTATTCCTTTTCAATTTTTTGTTTGTTTACTAGAAACCAGCTTGATTCTCAAGATTTTATTTAAAATGACCGAACGTTTCTTGATTTTTACAAAGCACGATAGGCGTCTCCATTCGTTTTCCCACATACGAACGATTGAAGCGTATAGCTTGTCTCTGATTGGTTAATTTTTAAATGGTTCGTCTGGACGATAAGAGCGTTCGTTCGTTCTTCGTCCGTTCGTATGTCGTTTTTGGTTCGTCCGTTTAACGTTCGTACGGGAACGTTTTACGTTTCAGGGGGTGTAAGTGGGGAATTAATTTCATTTTCTTAAAAGAAGAAAGTTTAGGGGCGGAGTCATAAAGTAGTAGATGATTACACAAAAACCATACTATCATATGGTAATACATAGATAAGCCATTTTAATATGTTTGTTATCTTTTTGTTAAATTTAAGGGAAATGTGTCAGAAAAACGGGTAAGATCTATGTAAGATATGGTAAAAAATTACCTAGTTCCCAAGTCTAGAAAAATATGCAAACATTTCTAAAACAATTAGAAGAGACCAAGTAACATGTAAAAAAAATTAAACGAACAATTCCAAATACTAGTAGCATGTGAACAACATTTGTCCAATCTTTCTCTAAACATTTTAGGGATCTGGGTTGAAAGCAGTATTTGGAGTTGATTATGCAAAATAGGTACCCTCTTCTGTAAAATTTGCTAAAAAACAATAAGGTTCTCATGTTGGTTAACACTGTAAAAAAATTCTGGAACAATTCCATAATAGCAAGTGCACAAATTCATTGTGTGTATGCATCTCTCTGTAAGATTCAGGGATCTGAATTGAAAGCAGTAGAATGATTTGATCACACAAAATAAGTTCCCTATTTTCCATTCCAGATTCCACTGCCGACCAAAAATATTATACAAGTAACTAAAGATTTCACACAGCCAAAATTTAAGACGATGGATGCAAAGTAACTGCAGGTCACATTAAATAAAAAAAAGAACAATAAATGATAACCATTACAAAACATCTAACAACTTCTTAATGATGGACTTATTTGTTCAATAATATTACTTAAAATTTGCTAGCTGATAATTACATACAATATGTTATTTAGTGAAGATATGTTTGTTTTTGTATATTAGTATACTGATATTGCCAATGCCAATGGGTGTAATACAGATGCTGTATCATGCCCTTTTCAGGGAAGATAAGGATATATCATTTATATTTTCAATGGAGATCATCATCTATACCTGCCCTGCAGGGTGAGATATGGATTTATTTGAAACTTGTGATTTAAGTATATTATTATAATGATTATGATATGGCTATTGCCTTATAATAACCTCTTTAACAAGAACATGTAATATGCTTTGTTTGTTTGAATGTTATTTAATGTCACTTTCAGCAATTTTTCAGCTATATCATGGTTTAACAGTTTAAATTGAGGGAGTAAGCAGGAGAAAAACCTCAACTTTCGGTAGGAAAACTGGCAATACTTGTCAATTAAGATGTAATATGCTTTGAACATTTACATTAAGCATTTTTATGATTTAAATAGATTTTATATAACGTTTTAACAGTATCAGTAATTTTAAAACAACAGAATGTGAATCAAGTTATTTCTCAAACAGAGCAATGCAGTGAGCTGAGAGGTACAAGTTAATGTAGACATTTGCATTTTACAGTTTTGAATATCAAGAATAATGTTCCAAGTCTAAATTAAACTGTACTGGAAGATAACTGGATATAAAAACAATTTTTTTTCATTAGATTCATAAATGTATGTATAATGTTTAAACCAGTAATCTTTTTTAATATTTACCCTCACAATTTGTTGTTTGTCTTCTGGTAACACGTATTCATCCAAAACTTCTTTTGTGACATGTTTACGTTTTGTAGCTTTTGACATCTTACTCCATCAATAATTATATCTAATGTTTGGAAACTTTTTGTAGAAAATGTTCTGGAAAAAAATTATACATTATGTACATGCACTTTTAAAAAAAAAAGATAAAACTACAGAGGACACTATAAATCAAAATCCAGATTATTGGGAAACTTTAGTACTACATGTACATGTAGTAAAAACCAACTACTAGTAGTAAACAATATATAAGTTCTGGCTTGGCTGAACAAATTCTGTACCACACATGCAACTTTGAATAACAAAAAGTGGATTCAAGCTTTATTTGTGAAAATATCAAAATATGAGAAGGAGTGTTGAAAACAAGCAATTAATACTAAAATAATATGTGGGACTTGTGAACATTTTTTGGGACTCACCATTTTCAAAACTGATGAGTGCAGACTCACCATAAAAAAATGCTACAAGTATCACTGCTACATGTGTAATACATTCTTTGGGTACTTCGAGTCCACATAAATAATTGTTTTCAAATCACAAGTGAATTTTTTTTCTTAAATGTATTTGTTACAGGCGTTGAAAATCATGAGCCTATACTAACCATCTTGTATAATTTTCCTGAAATACATGCATGCAGCTTTGAAACAAAAGTAACGTAATAAGAATGTTACCAATCTGACATTATTTGTTTTTTTTTTTTATCATCCTTTGATTTCAAACTACATGTAATTTTGACCATATTTCCTAATAAACCTAGGCTGAATCACAGTGATAAGTAACACATCAGTAAAATAATCAATACTGTGTAACTTTGATAATCTAGGGATTTATCTATCAATCTACAAACAATTTATTGTAAACAAAGATGGTGGCTTACAAAATAATGAGAGGCTTCTCGCCAAGAAAAGATAGATGTTAACTTTTTACAATTTTTAATTTTTGCATAAGATTGATGTCTTACACCGTGAGAGCATAAGATCCTTCATAATTCCTTGAGATTTTGTTTCACACGACGATTAAAATAAAATTAATTTTGAAAGAACTTTAACCATTTTAAAAGTGATCGATTATTGATTGTGTGCAAATTTCATTAAGGGCCATTGTACGGTCGAATGGCAGGTAATGCATTTGAAGCACGAACAATGTTTGAAAATGGTAATAAATACGCAAATTCTTTTAAATGTTTATTAAAATTACATATTTACTAGTAATCAGTTTTACATGCATCTTCTGTGAACAATCAGTGCAAATTAGGTAGGGAGTCTTTAAAATAACTTCTCTTTTGAAGTGCAATACGGTGACTTCTAGAATTTAACATCACTTTTTTTTGGCCAGGGTACAAATTAAGTCCCATTACTTGTAATGTAGCAGAGTGGGGGTGATTGGCACTTTGATGTCTGAAAGAAGTTGCATATATAATCAGTCATGGTCAGTCTTGATATCCCTCGAAAGTGTCACCATTTTTTTTATTGGTTTCGTGTTTAAAATCGATCATTATTGATGCGTGATGATAGTTATTGCCATTTTTAATTACCCACTGTGCGTTGTGTATTAATTGACATTCTTGTCCCGTTTTAAATATGTTTACTACTGTACATTGTAAACATTGAGAAACTGAATGGCGTTTTGCATCTTGGGAGGTATATGTAAATTACAGGATTCTTACTATGAAATGGTTGTTATACTAGTAGTATGCAAATTAGCACGTACGCTTATAATAAAATTAGGTCACATTATCCATATACGAAAAAATGATCAACATCAAATGTAATGTCTTCTTGGAGTCTTTTGCAGTTTGTTGTTCTATTTATTAAAAAGTCTTTAATACTAAGGTCAGTGGACTTGAAGATTGCCTCATTCTACTATATGATCTTGGTATTTTTTTTTGTTCATGTATGCCTTCAACATGTTCAATAACTTAATAACGTAAAGAAGATGAATATTATGTTTGAATTTTGTATAAATAGACCAAAGTTATAATTTTTTATTTGCTACATTACGAGCAATAGGACTGAATTCTGCATTATTCCGACAAATCACAAAACTCACTTAGGATTATAACAGCAGTAAAATTTGTAAATCATTTTCAGTTTTCTCCTTCATTCTATATATATTTAAGTTTCCCAATCATTCCCAATAATTTTTTTTAGATATTTGCCAAAATAGGAAACCAATTACATTTTCTTTGCTAAGAAATTGTATTAAAACATATATAGATAGTATTTATAACGTTTTAATTGTGTATGGTTTTGCAAGTGATCAAAATTTATAAAACACAAACGGTAGCAGGTCGTGCTGTCCACTATTTGATTCGTCCTCTGTCCATTTGTCCCCAGACGATCTGTCCACTAGTTGATTCCTCCCCTATTACTTGGTTGATCCGTCCCCAGTAAATAATTATAAGTATATTACTATATTTTCTTTTATTTTAATAGTTTTTAATTGGAAAATGATAAAGGGTTAATTCAAATTAGTTTAAATAAACAAAATATTGCTTTTAATTAATTAAATAATAATTCCAGTTTTGATTAGAGCACAAAGAGGTAATTACCCTTTGATTATTTTTAATTGTTTTCTTAACAACGGTGTCTTCTGGCTATTCCAACATTTTAAAATTACCTATTCTGGCTATTCCAACATGCTCAGAACAATAGATGTTGTTATTGTGTAATGTGTTGTTTTAGTAATTAGTCCTTAATTATTTTTCCAGGTAAATTTTTTAAATGTAATTTTATCTTTTCAAATAAAATAGAATTTTAGAATTAAAATATGTAGAAAAATAAAGTGTGTTTTTAATTATTTAACATTAACATGTTGTAAGTATTACTTAATTTCATTTAATAAATTATTATATGTTAGATGTTACATTTGCTACAAACAGACTAGGAAACCAGAACTTGATACATAATGGTTTTAAGTTTCAAGTTAAGACAAGACGAGGAGAGAGATGTTACTGGCAGTGTTCCACCCGTAACTGTCGCAGCAACTATAAACACCCATAATAATATTCCAAACACAAATGGACGCATGCTGGGCTTCAGTACCCAAGAGAACCTGACACATCTTACAGCAGCAGACACTATCACTGTTATGGTACATTCTATGCATGTCCCACACTATTTTTCCAACTGTACAGATTCCATGCTATGGTTGACAGAATCATGTTTTCACTGGTTTACAGTCTCCTACCCGGAAAGGATCAACATTTATATACCAGACTACTAACTGTAATACAGGAAATTTGCCAGAGATACAACATTTTATTTCGACCAACTACTATGTTTCTTGATTATGAGGTTATGACTTGACAATTCTGTGAACATGTTTTTGCTATTTATTTTATTTTGTTTAGTGCTAATGCAAATAAATATATTTTCCTTCTTTAAATGTATCTTTTCTTTCAATTCCAACACATTTTACCTGTAATTTGGCAAATAAAATAAAATAAGATGTGTTTACAGTATACACAAACATAATCCCTTGTTTATACAAGTATTCTGGCTACTCCAACTTGGATTTTTAACATTTTACCTTTAAAATTTAAAATGTTGGAATAGCCAGAATACTGTAGGTTATATATATGCTTTGTGTGATTACTGTCCATCCAAGCTGACTTTAATATCAAAGGTTATACACAAAATATGACAATTAATCATTGCTGTAGATCAAAAGTTTTAAAGAAAACAGTAAGTAAGCTCAAAAAATTTCTCAAACCGAAAATATTAATTGTTGGTTACAAATTACAGGTGTCTTAAAGTTCTATACTAAATAACAATTACAATTTAATTACATGTACACATGAAACTATTAGTATACTGTAGTTAAGAAGTAACAACATGTAAAAATAACGAAATCTTATACATACTAGTATGAAACCATACCATCGTAGAAGTAACAGCATCAAAATAAACAAAAAGTCTTTATAATTTTGTTCAAAAGACCATAAAAGCAACCATTATCTGTATAATTTAAAAATATTCCAAATCTTGCTAAATCATATTTATATGCTTACTGGGTAAACAAAATAGTGAATTCCAGTGTACTATCATACTTAAAAATACAACTTAGAATGTCTTTTTAAAATTTTACCTACCTTTTTATTTTATTTTATCAACCTTTCGTTTTACTAGGGACGGAACGACCATGGGACGAATTGACTTGCGGACGGATCGACCAGGGGACGGATTGGTTTGGGGACGGAACGTCAGTTTTGCTCAGCGCCAATTTCATGACACCTAAAGAACGTACCAGGGTTTGAGTTACTAAAATACACTACAATAATTATATACTATGAAAATACCCTACCAATAACACACTGAAGATAAACGGCAAAATAATTTCGCAATCACATGGATTTTTAATCAATGTTACAAAGTTACTTGAATTTATTGCAATATTTTGTGTTTGTTTCAAACGTCTATTGAATCTAGTTAAAAATAAACCAACCACTGGTTGCGGATAATAATTTGCGGAACAATAGTGAAAACAAAGTATGCACTGAATAAATGTAAATACCACTTCCACGTTTTATTGCCCTTTTCCTTTTATGATATTATGTATCTTCAGTAATCGGTATTTAAAAATATAAAAAATATAGACCTATCTCCTTACTTATATCTGCAAATGTATGTCTTTAAACATGTCCACAACTTTTTACTACTAGAACCGTATAATTACACCCAGTTAGTCAGGATTTACCAGAGGCGAAACCAGCTCATAAGCATGCCCAGTGATATTGGGGAAGCCTTAGATAATGGGATGATTGTGAAAGTGGTATTTTGTGAAATGCTAAGCAAGGCATTTGACCGCGTATGGCACAAAGGGCTCTAAACTTCAGAATTCGGTATTGATGGGCATATATGTTACTCTGGTCAGGAACCTATAAGAAAAATAGCAAAGAAACCGACCGAACAACAAGAGTCAACAAGAGTCAAAAGTCAAGGAACATTTAGAAATCCGGATATAGACAGACACAACACAAAAACCAAAAATAGAACGAGAACGGAGTAACCCGGACCAAATAAAAACCATAATTGCACTCAGGTGCTCCGGACGAGTAAGCAGTGCCTGCCTCTAATTAGACACCCGTCGAGTTACTCATTGTCTTGTCTAGGGAAAAGTCAAATCCAAGAATACTTATAATCACTACCTATGACAGCGAAAATGTCAGATCGTATTTGAGACACTGATTTCCCATAACGATCAATTAAGTCATGGTGACGACCATGGAACTTTTGGAGAGATAATTAACATCAGCCTAGGTGCAACAAACCATTGCTTGATTAGTTTAGCAGTCAACAGCAGTGATCGGTCTAGAAAATCGGAATACCGATCGCAGGATCTAGAATAACGTATAAGTTGTGAAATGTACACACCATACGCTGGAGCTGCTGGAATGTTGCTGTCGACGAACGGGAAGTTGACAATTGGAAATTTGAAGTCATCACGTTTGTCGTAGAGTCTAGCTTGTAGTTTCCCTTATTCAGTTTCTAGAAATAGGTCTAAGAAAGAGGCTGACTTTAGTGTATTGGTGGTGTCTTTAATTTCAAGCGTGCCAGGGTAAATTGAATGTAAATAGTCACCAAATGTAACATTGTTGAGGGACAAAACATAATCAATATAGCGTATGTTAAATTTAAGGTCTGGGCCAGTGACTTTTCTTTCATCATCAGCAGGCCTTATAGGAACTCAGCCTCATAAGAGTACAAAAACAGGTCGGCGAGGAGAGGAGCACAATTAGTACTCATAGGAATACCAATAATCTGTTGAAAAACCTGTCCTTCAAACATGACGAATATGTTGTCAATCAGAAAATTTATAGTTGGTACATATATACATAATACAAAGGAACATGAGCTCTGGAGAGCTCTTTAACCGACTATATAGATCTCAATTCTTGTGTCAAACTTTTTGCAGACGACACTGAGCATTTTTATCATAGTAGTTAATCCCGAAGTTGCTGCTGACATACTATAAAGGGATCTGGTCAAAATTCATAGCTGATCAAAAAAGTGGATTTAAAATTAAATTAAACCCCAAAAAACTGAAACGATATCTATATCGTAAATCAGTCAAGCCAATTCATCCACCTATTCTCATGGACGAAATTTTCAAAAAGTTGCTTCTAATAAACCCTTGGGCATTTCCTTTTAAAGTCATGGTTCTTGGCATGACCATATTTATTAATTTGTTTAAAAAGCCTGATATACAGATAATTTCCTTCGTAAGGTACGTTTTATCCTTGACAGTTGTGTCCTGGAAAGAAAGTACTATTTATATTAGACATATTCTCGAATATGGCGATCTCATATGGCATAACCATACACAATGCTTAGTTAAAAAGTTAGAGAGTGTACAGTTATAGAGGCTGTGCACATTGTTACATAGTTAAAAATAAATAAGAGACACGTAGCACAGTAACCTTAAAATACTTTTATATCGGGACTATAGACACTGACATATTCTACATTGACATGAAAGGCTTATTATGAACAATAGTTCCCTAAATGAGCATATGTTTCTACAAAACCTTGTAGATTCTCTAAAAGTTACATGTGGTCTTTCATTTTCTTTTTTAATGTTATAAGAACGATCAGCTCCTTTAAAGTACCATACATTCAATTAGTATAAATCAACCTGTCGATGTAAATTGACGGGTATCGGTCAGATTTCCTAAACTTAGATGAAAATATTTATGCAGTTTATCTTGTTCAAAGCAAGCGCGTTGGTTAACTGCATTTCACTATTCTATCCTTTCTATTTTCACACTGACTGTTTCTTTTGTTGATTCTACTTTTTTCCTGTCTATTTATGACAACATGTACATGTAGTTTTCCTATTTCTATCCATTTTCTGAGCATGCTCATAGGTTTCCTAATCCTGTATGTTATTTTTGTACATATGACTGATATTTATATCAAAAATTTGCTTAAACTAATCTGCAAATCAATTGCAAGAAAAAGGAGACAAACCAAACGCAAACCTGACAATTAAATCAATTACAAAATGACAGAAATCAGCTAGTATGTGCCCTCTCTGGATTAAGTGTTTATCCTCTATGGAAGACATTGATTGTGGAGTTCACGGAGATTTAGAAATGGTAAAAATTTTCATATTCCATCGACTTTTTTCTTATAAATAACAAAAAAACACAAAAAGGACAAAACAAACAAACAAAAAAAACAAACAAACAAATCAAACAAAAAAAACCCCAAACAAACAAAAAACAAAGAACGAAAAAAAAAACAAAAACAAAAACAAAAAAAAAAGCAACAAAATGCAACCCCCCTAAAAACCAAACAAACAAAAATACGGACTGAAATGTCCTCCTTGATAAATTATATTTAACGTATTGATTTTCAGTGTCTTTATTAACTGTGATTTGCGTACGTATTATTTCTTAAATCGCCCATACTTTTCGGTGCATCAATTAACATGTTTCAATTTCCTGTATTAGTTGTAGCTAAAGAATGCATTTTCAATAAAATATAAGTTTGTAACTGTAAGCAAAAATACAAATTGGAATGTCATGGGACAACTAACTCTTTTTAGTTTTTTATGGCAATAAAGAGCTTAATATCACGAGTCGTGGAAATGAAAATAGTCCAATCACAAACTCTTCTTCTTTTTGTATAGTTACAAGCACGATGATCTGTAATGGTTGACTACGTGGACGTTCAAACTATGCAGGTATGCAAACAACGAGTATGTTTAGCTGAACAAAAAACGCAAGTAGCCTTAGCATAGAATTTAGACTGTTAGAACAGACCTGATGCCCTCCATGATCAATTCAGAATAACAGACATTTCATAATAAAAAAAAGAGAGAAAGTAAAAACACTCGATACGCTATTAAATTATGTCTTTATTAATGCAAGTTTATACCCCGAAGGGTTGAATGCATACAAACAAATATAAATACAAAAAGGTCACAAAACATATAAACAACATGTAAATTATATAAAGAATATAACAACACCATCAAAATTACTGTCAGTGGTGTATCATGCAATTGAAATTTCCATTTTTCTTAGTATAAGTGACTTTAATAAATAGAGCAACGTATTGCAAATGATCTGATAGTGACAATATTTCAAAAAGTTTATTATTTTCGTTTGATTCATTATCTATTTGAAAAGTATAATGATTTTGTTTCTTAAATTCTTCTCTTATGGAGTTGTATTGTGTACATCTAAATAAAAAGTGTTTTTCCTCTTCTAATTCATTTAAATTACAGTGTTGACAGATTCTGTTTTCTCTTTTCATTTTTTTATATCTTTCTATCTCAATTTCTAAAATATGGTCACTTATTTGCATTTTGCAAATATTTTTCCTATTTTCAAAATTAGATTTTTTAAATAAAATTGCCTATTTTATATTTAGTTTTAACTTAACTGTATAAAAAATTTTGCTGTTATCTGTACAGGTTTTTAATTTATTGAAGAAAGTATTTTCATATGTGTGTTTTAACTTTTGTTTAATATTATTAAGTTTGGGTTTATCTTTTATATAGTTTATGTTTTTAAACTGTTTTATGTCTATTTCATTTGATTCACATGTTTCATATAAATATGAATACTATGAATATGTTCCAGTTTCATGAAGATCTTTAGATATAATGAATGCATCTTCTAGTAAAGTATTGCTAGTATGACTTAGAAGTCTTACTAGATATATGATGGATTGTGTCTTGATATGTGTATCAAGTGGATATTGAGCTAGTTCAGCTCTTGCTGCTATATTCAGAGACTGTTTACTAAGACCCAAAACGAATTTACAGAATTTTAAGTTTGTTTTCTCAATAAAACTACTATCAGTCAATGATATTATATCAAAGTTTGGATTCTCTTTGTTTCTTTTTGATGATTTAATGATTTTTTCATAAAAGTCCATGTACCAAATTTAGAATGCTTAATGTATTTTGAATAATATTGAGTATTTTTCTCTTGTACACGGCACTTTGAAATTGAGTTGTCAGAAATCCCCAACCCCCACACATATATAAGGAAAGAATTCTACCTGCAGTTTGTACCATCAAACGAATATATACTTACTTTTTGGTGGAAAGTAGTATAGCATGATGAAAAATGTTCTAAACAATTAAGTTCACTGATGAAATCGTAGTTAAGTTTTTTTTATTTTGTTAGGGGCTAACGGTGGCCGAGTAGTTAAATTTTGTTTGTTTGTTTGAATGATGTTTAACGCCATTTTCAGCAATTATTCAGCTTTATCATGGCATCCAGTTTTTATTGAGGGAGGAAGCCGGAGTACCCGGCGAAAATCCAAGACCTGCGGTAGGAAAACTGGCAATCCTTGTCCATTAAGATTGGAGTCGAGTACACCTTGCCCGCAGTGAGAATCGAACCCGCAATCTTAGTGCTGACAGACCACGTGATCAATTTAAGAAGAATTACTTTAACCACTCGGCCACCGACGCCCCGAGTAGTTAATTAGTTTGTCTACTTTTGATCACGTAGTATGTCAACACTGAGATTGGGGGTTCGATTCTCACTGCGGACAGGGTGCGCTCGACTCAAATCTTTATAGAAAAGGGTTTCCAGTTTTCCTACCCACGCCTTGATAAAGCTGAACTATTGCTGAAAGTGGCGTTTAACAACATTTAAATTAAAACAAACACATACGCAGACATACGATATAGTTTACACTGATCAAACAAAAAATAATTTCCATCACCAAAGTACCCCAAACTTTGACAAAAACAAGAAGGTACAATTCGATATATAAGTAGATATTACCGAAGAAAACTACCACCCCACGCAATACTCTGTAAACAATTAAAGAAAACATAAGACGTAGATTAATATATGTTATATTTGTTATAAAACATAAGTATTAGATTCATATTAGATGTAGTACAATGAAAGTTAATTTCATGAATGTTAAGATACAACTTTCAAGGATGTTTTCGATGGACGCTCTTGCAGGAAGATTGAAAATGCTATGTCATTTAAAAAAGAAATACAAATTTTTTTGTAATTTTATAACTTGCTCATTTCTGCTCTGGATATGTGAAGCTACTCAAATTTGTTTGAATTGGTTTCTTTCACTACAGACATCTGTAAACATTTGATAAGGAAAACACATTCCCATTACTTTTAAATACATGGTTCATGGAATACTGGTAAGGTTTTACCATCACTTGTTACATATTTTAGAACAAAAACCATACATCAGCAAGTGGCTACTAATATAACCCTCACAACCTGCAGCTGTTCTTACTTTACGCCCTCGAAGGATTAGAACAAACACCATTCTCTGTGTTAAATTTGTTTCCTGGAATGCACATTCTAGAATACTCCTTTGTTTTCAGCTTTACATATTTTTGTAATCTTGACAGTTTTTTTACTGACTATATCAGATTACCCCTCATTAATTTTAAGGAAATACACTTTTCCAATTTTAATACTTTAGATCCTCTTGAAAAAACAAAATTGTTCTAAACCCAACCACGGAAATTCTTCCCAGTATTTGCTCCTTTATAAGCGGACATGAGGTTCTTATTGGTCAAACTATCCCCTTTTTATACATGATATTTTTTAATTCATATATACTTATACTAATGTATGTTTAGTATATTTATGTGTATTTTGAGTATGTATTGCTTTACCCAATAAGTGTTTATATATAAATGTGTGTTGAAAAATATTTTTATATCGTAGTTTTTTTTATTGTTATAATAAAGTTGTTATTAAATTATAAATGACCTTTTTAATCAGTTAACTTTATGACCGTCCTATTTATTTAAACTGTTTGACATATGACAATTTATGAAGAATCATGTCAAAACGCTTTGTTTAGAAAATACAAAGGGAAGTAATTCATGTTGAAACACAGGATATGGTCCGAGAATCCTCTGGTGTGGGTCCCACCCAAAAAGCGTTGGACGGCAGAGGATTCTCGGAGTACACAAGATAAGAAAAGATCATGGGTTAAGATCTTGCTAAGTACAAAGTAAATCAAATCAAATTAATCATGTTTACTAGTAAATATAACAGTAAAAATAACAAATATACATAAAAGTATTATAATGAAAAGAAATATATGATTTAATTCATGCATAAAAAGGGTACATGCCAACTTGCTTAAACAAATAGCTGACATTAAACATTATTTCTCTTAACTAAAATTAAAATTCCATAAAGTGATCAGATTTATACTCTTGACATCTGAGAAACTATAACTGATTTGATGGACGGAGTTGTATGGAACAAAGTCATCGTTAACGCTAGCGGAGTCCTTAAGGGTTGAAAATTCTGCTGGTCTCAGTGATATTCTTTTCTTAGTGGACACCACTTCTGCCTGCTTGTGTGGAAACCAGTTTTGCCGGGTGTTAACGCATACACAATTACATGGTATTGTATGGTAGCTTAAACATTTTCCAGATATGTGAAGAGTAAATTTTCTGTCACGGCTTGGTGTAGGAGATCGATATTGTGGACAAACATTTTTCTTTCTTTCTTTCATTGGAAAACTTATTTCTTTTTTTTTGTGGGTAACAGATTTCCGTCCTTGATGTCCCATTCTGAAACATATTCTTTCCATTATATGGCTTGCACAAATCTTATTTTTTCTATTCGATGTTTATAAAGTGTTGCCATCTCCAGAGATTTATATTATGTCCCCCGCTCCTCGTAGGGGATTAGGGGTTTTTTGTTTTCGGTCTGCATGCTTGTAAGCATGTGTGTGTGTGTCTGTGTGTGTATGGATTTTGTGACCATTTCTTCGCATTTTTCTGAACAATGATAAATGATATAACACTGAAATGTTGTCTGTGGCTGCGTACGATCATACCATCTTGCGGGTTTTATTGTCAGACCTCTCCGACTCCTCTGTGGCTTTGTATGATCATACCATCTTGCGGGTTTTATTGTCAGGCCTCTCCGACTCCTCTGTGGCTTTGTATGATCATGCCATCTTGCGGGTTTTATTGTCAGACCTCTCCGACTCCTCTGTGGCTTTGTATGATCATACCATCTTGCGGGTTTTATTGTCAGACCTCTCCGACTCCTCTGTGGCTTTGTATGATCATACCATCTTGCGGGTTTTATTGTCAGACCTCTCCGACTCCTCTGTGGCTTTGTATGATCATACCATCTTGCGGGTTTTATTGTCAGACCTCTCCGACTCCTCTGTGGCTTTGTATGATCATGCCATCTTGTGGTTTTATGTTCAGACCTCTCCGACTCCTCTGTGGCTTTGTATGCTTTGTATGATCATGCCATCTTGTGGGTATAATTGTCAGACCTCCCGACTCCTATACTTCTTGTTTACGGACTTTATCAGCTGTCCGTCACGATTTTCCGTCACATTTTTCTCAGCAATGTTAAATGATACAATATTGAAGTTATGTTGATAGATTTTTATGTTTGTTTGTTTTAATGATATTTAAAGCCACTTTCAGCAATTTTTCAGCTATATCATGGCGTCCAGTTGTTATTGGGGAGGGATCCGGAAAACTGGCAATCTTTGTCAATTTCAGCCGTGTCGTTATTTGTTCTCAATGATAATAAATTAGTTTAAACATATTTTATTTGCAAATATTCAAATATTGGATAGGACTCGAGTTATTCCAACTCAGAAGGTCTTCTCCATACATTTTTACAGCATACAAACAATAGTGGTTCAGATAACGACAAGTGTAATACATACAATTTTGATTTACATGAGAACAAGACAAAAACAAAAGAAAGAGAGAGGAATAAAAATTATGATAGAAGGAAGAAAAAAAGGAAAAATGTACCTCTTTAAGTGTTAAAATAGAAGAACAAAAATGAAATCAGTCTAAACTGAAACGACCAGAGTGCCTAATGAACTGCTGTATTGTCTCGAAGTTGGCTACATTTGCATTCCTATCAAGGATATAGCTCCCGAACAGAATTAAAGTTATTTTATCCTCTCCAGTGTCCGGAAGAATATCAATATATTGCCCTCGTTGCACAGTATACAAAGGACACTCAAGAAAGAAATGAATACTGTCTTCAACTGGCCAACCACAAGAACATCTTTGGTCAGCCACTATGCCCACCCTGAACAGATCAGCCTTAAGTGTACTACTCATATGCCTTAGTCTGGCGTGTAAAATATTGAGTTTTCTATTACCATAGCTATAGTACGATGGTGGTTGAATAGTAGGGTTTTGGTTTTTCAATACCCTTTTAAAGTTATCTAATGTCGGTATATTTCTAAGCCGTAGGTCAAGACTATTCCACAAGATAGTGGTAGATGGTATGAATGACCTAGAAAACGTCTCGATACGTGTTTGAGGGTGAACATAGTTTTCTTGGTTTCTAAGGTTATATCTGTTTGTATTTCCAATTATTGGAGTCAAACAGTCAGATAAATAACTCTGCCGTTATGGATACGGTGGAACAAGCAGAGTTTTCGTCGTCTACGACGGTCAGCTAGTGTTTCCCATCCTGTTTCAAAGTATAGAGATTCATTTCTAGCATAGCGAGGTAGGCCTGTGACAATTCTCGCAGCTTCAAGGTGAATTTTATCTAATTTGCTGGCGCATTCTAATGTACACCCATCCCATAGTTCACAAGCATATTCTAAGAGAGGTAATATGTAAGTATGATAGATTTTACTCAAGTTTGATCTGTTCAGGGTGAATTTTAGGCTTCGCAGGACACCTGGCTGTCTTGATGCGTTCAAACATAAACTGTCAACATGGGCAGTCCATTTGCAGTTTGATGAAAGAATAACACCAAGATGCTTATGCCTATCTACTAACTCGACCTGCTGATTGTTAAAGGTAATAATAGGTTCTTGAGCTACGGTTTGGTTCGTAAAATATATGGCTTTCGTCTTGTTCGGATTAAAGTTTACCATCCAATCAATAGACCATCTATGTAACTTTTCTAGATCTGAATTCAATGTATTCTGAATGGCTACTTGAGACTTAGACGAGCATCCAAGTGAGGTGTCGTCTGCAAATAATCGCGTGAAACTATCTAAGTCGTCTGATATATCGTTAATAAAAATCAAAAATAGCAGGGGTCCCAATACTGATCCTTGTGGTACACCTGCATTTATATACGATTCCGATGAAACAGATTTTTTTACAAAGACTCGTTGTCGTCGTTTACTTAGATAACTCTTAATCCATAGAAATACGTTTTTATCTATACCATAAGCTATCAGCTTTACCAGAAGACCCTCATGCCATACCCTATCAAATGCCTTCGATATGTCACAGAACACAATGCAAACATTATTTTTTCTATTTAGCGCTTCACATATGTTATGATAAATCTCAGTGAGTTGATGAACTGTACTATGTCCAGCCATGAACCCCGACTGATATCTATATATCATATTATTACTTATAAAGTAATTATAAAGATACTTATATACTACTCTCTCGAACACCTTTCCTACGCAACTTAACAGGGAAATCGGCCGATAATTTGACGTTTCAGCTTTGTCACCTTTCTTGAAACATGGCATTACCGATGCCAGCTTCCAATAACTTGGAAATATAACCGTTGTTAACGACTTGTTGAACAATATGTATAGCGGGGTCGATATGCTATCGGCAGAATACTTCAACATTTGATGACTTATGCTATCGTGGCCGGAAGCTTTGCCCAACTTCAGAACTTGTAACACGTCAAGAACATCTTTCCTAGAAACTACTATGTTACTAAGCGATTGATTATTTCGCAGCGCAAAGGGCGGAACTTCCCGATTTGTGTCATCAATATTGGAAATTGAGCAAAAGTACCGATTAAGAAGTTCCGATTTTTCCTTATCGTCAACCACGAGTTCGTTATTTACATGATCGTATAATGCCGGTATATGGGTGAACGATCCCGACGATTTCATTATCTTTTTAACGAGACCCCAAAACGTCTTGGGACCCGAACTATTGTTGAGCATATTATCAACATCTAGAAAAAATTGTTCTTTCGCATGTTTGATCATATTGGTTACCTTATTCCGCTGATGTTTGTAGTTCTGAGTAGCAGTTTCTGTTTTCTTGTCAATCGCTTTACTTCGTAACCTATCACGTTTTCTGATCTCTCGACGCAATTCGGAGTTAAACCACGGCTTGTCGTTCGGACGTATAATTACCTCCTTTGATGGTATGAACTTCTTAAAAATCTCAATGATTTTACTCGAGAATTCCGTGCACATCTGATTTACATTATCACCCATGTCGTTAAAAAACGCATCCCAGTCGATTTGGTCAATAGCTGCGTTTATCGAGTTAAAATCTCCTTGTTGATATAGCCAAACGGTCCTTTTACTACATGAGTTATCAGGCTTACTTGGTATCCTCAGATGTACATTTGCAGCCCGGTGGTCACTGATGTATCTTTCAACATCAATAACATCAACAAGCTGCACATCACATTGTGAGGCTACTAGAATAGGATCAATAAGTGTTCCAATTCCATTTTGGTAACGCGTCGGTTCATCTACAATGTTCGGAATATCATAAATATTAATAATATCTTTTAGTACATGAGTGTTTTCCGCTAGTAAGTTCACGTTTAGATCGCCGGCAATAATGACATACGGCGTATAGTTTAGTGCTTGTTCAATAGATATCTGAAAGTGCTCCCAGAAAAAAGGGTTTGCTACGCCCTGTGAACGGTAGACAGCACATACCAGCAGCTTGTAACGCGGAAAGCAAACCTCGAGCCAAATCAGTTCTCCGTTCGGAAATTCCAAGTCATCGCGATGTACAACCTGGAGTTCTTCTGAGACATATACTATAACACCGCCCCCGTGACAATTTCGGTCTTTACGAATGGGTTCGTTACTAAACCCTGAAATAAGAATATTATCGTTTGGTACATCTCTATCTAGATGAGTTTCCGTAAGACACAAAATCGATAATAAATGATACAAGACTTAAATTTAGAACAATGTCGTATTGTGGGATTTATTATATCCTACAGGGGATTCGGGGTATACTGTTTTCGATGAATAAAATTATAAAGAGGGGGTATCATCAGGGAGCTCACAGAAATACTTGACGTTAACTTTGCATTATTGCATGAATACAACATGACCCACACAGTTAAATTAATGAGATCTCTTTGAACTTAAAGAGATTTTTAATGTAATGAAAATTCTTTTTTTTTTTAATTTGACGTGATACATACATAAATACATAGGAACAACTGACATTTGGTCAATTTCAGATTTTTTTCCATACATCAAAATATTTAATTATACTATATGGTCCTTTGGAAAAAAATATTTTTACTAACACATTCGTCTGGTTGCTGCTCCTCTAAGCTTCAGTGGTTTCCTCTGGTAATAAAACAGGTTGTCATAATAAGGCTGAAAATGGTTAAAAGTGGTATTAAAAATAAATCAAACAGATTTTTGTCTTGGTAGTCGACAGCACGTGGTTTCTGTCATAGAGAAACTGATATTCCTATATATCACAACCGGTTTGGAGGAGGGGAGCGATAAATAAATATTATAGCAATTTGGTAGTTTCCGTCAAAGAACAACAAGTAATGTGGTTCCTCTGTCTCGAGGAGCCTCGATGGCCGAATTGTTAAGGTAGTTTTAAGCATCACTATCGATCACCTTCCTGTCAACACTCGAGTCTCAGTGCGGGACCGTGTGCTCCAAACTCCAATCTTAATTCACAAGGATTTCCAGTTTCCCTTCCGAAGGTCGGGGTTTTCGCCGGTTACTCCGGTGTCGTATATTTTGCAGATAGACATTTTGACAATAAACCCTACTCACCGACTCACTTTACTTTCTAGCACATGCATATTTTTTATGAAAAGAGAAAACGTTGCTTTTTTATTTTATTCTAGTTTCTTAATTTCTATAAAGCTCCAGGGGCCTCGGTGGCCGAGTGGTCAATGTAGTTCGTCTACTACTGATCACGTGGTCTGTCACCACTGAGATTGCGGGTTCGATTCTCACTGCAGGCAGTGTGTACTCGACTCCAATCTTAATTGACAAGGATTGCCAGTTTTCCTACCGCAGGTCGGGGGTTTTCTCCGGGTACTCCGGCTTCCTCCACCAATAAAAAATGGACGCCCTGATATAGCTGAAAAATTGCTGAAAGTGGCGTTAAACACCATCAAACAAACAAACAAACATCTATAAAGCTCCATTGTTTCTAATTTTTTTAAATCTTAAGAAGACAACTGCCACCCCAATCTACATACAATTTATGGCACTGTTCTCCGGCTCCCTCCATAGTCTGTGAATTTGGACAGCTATTGACAAATGTTTGCACGGCTGTTACCTAATGCTACCAGTTCGTCGTTCGTCGAAATATGATTGCGTGAAAGTCATAATTTAAATGTGTAGTCGTTTACTGTTTAAAAAAAACCGGGAAAACGAGAATGGAACTTTTACCATGAAAATGCGAAATAATTACTTCTACTTTCCTTGTACTCGTTGCGTTGTTTTCAGAGTAGAATTTTCAATCTTTGCTTCTTGTTTTAAGATATCCATTCGTTGCTATTCTCCCTTCACATTTGCTATTCTCCCTTCACATAATCAATATGAAAATGTAGAAATGAACACAAATACGGTGCCGTTATAGTTAATCTTTTGAACTAAAAAGCAATTATAAATGCGGTTGGAATAAATCTGACCACATACGGTTCTGGTTTAAGAAAAGCAGATCATTTATAGTGGGTGGAGTTAGGCGGACCATTATTACCGTAAACTTACCACTTATACCGTCAGGTTGGAATCAAGCTCACCACCAGTACTATGCGATTGGAGTAAAGCTGAGGCAACTACCACCAGACTGCAGTAAAGCAAACTTGAAAACACAAGGCAGCATGACTTACTCAGTGTATAATTAATCCGACACACCTGGGAGTTTAACTATCTGTATGTGTATGTGATTCACTGTATTTTTATTTTTCTTTGCTGGTGGGACCATCATTCATAATGGAGATATTATGTTTAATTATTTTTTACAGAAAGTAACAATGTTACACTATGGGTGGACCTTTGTTTAGTGTCCGTAAAATTATTATAGTTTATTGCGCTTTAGATGAATCGTGATAAGATGATTCTAAGTTGTTATCTTATAAAATTGAATGCACGTAGTTGAAATTAAATCGAATAGAATTCAACACTGACCATATTTACTGAATCCACAATAATGTGAGCTATATCTTTTGGCGCAAAAACTAGCCTGAAAACTAGAAAAACAAAATTATCGCGAACGAGGTTAGATAAGGAATCAAAGGCTAAAAAGGAATTCTTATTCCCTATTCTTGTATACGTTTACACAGGTATTTTTAAATCGTAAACATGCGTCTGGGTGTTCTACGTCCGCGTGCTCAATATTCTTCAACATTCTTAAATCGCTCCTTTAAATCGATAGATTTTTGCAAAATGGTGACCACTGAAGCTGTCTCGCTGTTAAAAAACAGAAGGTTTGTTTGTATGAATGGTGTTTTAACGCCACTTTCTGTGGCGTCTAGAGTTTTTATTGGGAATGAACAACAGTAAACGATGAAGTAGAAACCTCACAAAAATTGCATGTTTTATTACAAGGGTCGTTATCCAGTTTGATGGACCGGTGTAATTGTAACCGAACGAACCAGACTTGTGTTTTTTGTTTAAAAAATCTTTGTCACTTTGGGCAAAACACTCATTAGCCTATTTCTTTAAGGCTAAAATTTAAAAAGTATAGGTGTCGCCGAAGATTTTCAAGAAATCTAACCGTTTTTATTTTTAAGAAATTTTAAGAAGGGTTTTTCATTACGCAGCATCGATGTATTAAAGGAAAAAAGGAACAAACGAGAAAAAAGGACCTTTTCAATTCTGACATATTGTTACGCCGCTTCTTTGGTGCTAGAGTCGGTCACCAGAGAATGCGACGTCACACCAAAAAGGGGATTTCTATAAAGGGGGAACTCGATGTACCGTTGAACCAACGAACTTTCCCCGTTATATTTATACGGCGTAGTTATAATTAGTTTTCTTAAATGAGTGGTTGAAAGACAATAAAAAGTTTAATATTTTATTAATGTACAAAAACGAATGGGTCTTCAAGGAATTTCTTTTTCTTTCACCAATGGACTGGCTGGTAGGGCTGGTCTACACCATATTTATTTATATATTTACTTTCTTCTCAATAAAATTCCTACATCCACCCTTAACCTTTCAAACATATTCTGTATTCACGAAAATACAGTTTAACAATGACCAAATAACACCACAATTCACTACAGAATATTTTGAGGAGTGAATTCAGTAACCATAACTATATATAATTTCAAATAATAAAACAATCATACATTTTATATTAATTTTAAAGAACCACCATCTTCGCTAAACGTTTTGCACCGTCACCGTCACGTTAAACTTTGGTCACCATCACCGACAATTGGTCACCGGCACCTAACTTTGGTCACCGTCACCGGCATCT
The DNA here is from genome assembly GCA_944474755.1 of Limnoperna fortunei. Classification (NCBI taxonomy): domain Eukaryota; kingdom Metazoa; phylum Mollusca; class Bivalvia; order Mytilida; family Modiolidae; genus Limnoperna; species Limnoperna fortunei. The sequence goes on from OX104113.1 coordinate 52,968,856, forward strand.
TGGCTTTTGGTCACTTTCACCAAACTTTGGTCACCGTCACCGGCACCTTGGCTTTTGGTCACCGTCACCTTCACCAATTCAACTTTACTATATCGTTGATACCGTCACCGCTACCTAAAAGCGGGTCACAAAAATAGTAATTATACAATTTTATTACCAACCTTCTCAACTTTGCTCAATCTATCTGACATTCTATCTTTCTTCAGGTTTTCTTCTCAAATTTGAATTTGATAATATAATAACTTGGAGTGAATCCGCGTTCAGGTGACGATTTCGGATTTTATACCACTAACCGACCAATGAAATGATCGCTTCCAAAAATGAACCAATCATCTGTCATGAAAGAACGTTGGGGAATCCCCTTGTCACCGATCGCCATTTGTAAACAATTCAACAGGAGATAGAAATAAAGTGTTTCTCTTTTTTGTGTTTTATATGAATAATGCGTAATGAAACAGAAATGCTACTCATGGAACATGATCAAACAAAGAAGACAACCGCTAATTTTTTATTGATTCCTGGGGCATGGATCCGGCCCTTGGAAAGACGCCAGTCATCGGCAGTCACCGGTTTGGGTGACAACCTTTTTTAGCTCACATTTCCGAATAACTCAAACTTTTTACAACTTGAAATGGCATATTCTAGGTATTTAATCTTATCATCATAACAGAACAACCAAAATATTTATTAACAATTATCTCCATTCCCTATGAGAATGGCTGATACCAGACTTCATATGTTTACCCTCCGTTTTACTCAGCTTTATCAACAAAAACTATAAAAAAAAACTAAGTGTTGACGTATTGCGGAGAGGGTTTCTTGCGTGAAAAATGAAAACTGCTTACCGCGTACGGTTCAGCTAATGCTCCTTTTGTAGATCAAGAATACTACTTTTTGAAATCAATAATTATTTCCTCGAGATATTCAGCGTTTTGAAATATGGCAGTTTTTAAATTTTGAAATGGCGATTTTCCATACTAAAATTTGACCTCAATTGGAACGGAAGCGTACTTTAGGAACAATTGCTTGTTGTCTACTCGAAAACCTTCGGGTGATGTCGTCTGCAGTTAAGGCGGGAAAAGTCTCGCGGTTTGTCCGAATACCATTGAACGTCACGAAAGCAGACGAACATATGTAAACATCATAATGTCCCTTTAGAAACAAAAATGGCTGACTTATTATGTAAACTTCCCGTAGCAAACGTCAAGGACGATTTGTAACAACTTAATACCAGAGGCATATTATAAAACATGGACAGGTTATCGTATCTACATTTTTTCTACTGAATTTTCGTAATAAAAAGGTAAAATATAGAATAATGAAAAAATGCAAGCAAACTTATTTTCCCAAGGGGGGTTGGCTTTTAGTATAATGTCAACTAACTTTTTAGTTAACACATATGTATTATAATACAACATCATAATATTAAACACTCACAAGGGTTATATACATACATACATGCATCATCCTTAATCCTTAAGATGACGGACAAAATATTGGGGTTACCAGCATAACAATATATTGCATGTACCGGTAAATTCAAAATAGGACACAGGGCATACGACAAAAGCAATTTTATTTCTCTATTTTAACTTATTTTTAAACATAACAGTGAGAGCATATTTACAATATAACACAGTAATTCAGTACTGAGATATGACTGATAATTGAAAGAAACTACAAATTGACAATTTATCAAAAAGCGTTAATAACAATTTTTGCAAAAAGTTGGTAATCCCGATAAGTGTGAATATATCTGATATCTAGAGTTCAAGAATCTTTAAAACATTTGGCTTGCCATATTAGTATGTAAGAAAATATCTATTTCTATAAATGTTGAAAAAAGTACACTTTAACTTTCTTACTAAAGCCTCAAGCTTCTGAAAACCGAAGAGTAAAATAGGTTTTACCATTTAGTTGAAACGGCTGATTTGACATTCATTTGGTAAATAATGCGGCCAACCACGTTTTAGAATTCACCATTGTTGCAATTTCTGTTTGCGTCCTAATAATTATACTAATTATTATTATTATTATTTGCAAGCTCCTTCGTATAAATATTACATGTAAATATTATATTCTGGAGAGGACTTCGTAAGTATAATATATATATACTTGTGTCAAATCCATTGTGTTCTTATGTTACAGTTCATATGCCTGCTATGAGGATGTATAAGTATTTACTGCGGAGCACAAATAAAAAAATCTAATTTCTTTTATAACATGTTAACTACATGTCCAACTATATCGGTCATCACGTGACTTTGGTCACCTGTGCTATGATCGTAATATGGCGATGTCGATTTATATAGAAATGCACGGGCGTGTCATATATTTCTGCAATTTGTATTAAAGTTAATCGATAACAAAAAAATGTGCTGCTATCTCGTAAAAGTATGATCAATTACGAATATTTTGAGTCCATTTTAAATAGATATTGAATTGAGCACACCCCTTCCATTTTGATTTGAAAAAATGATATTTTTACCGAAAAATTTTATATGGATACTGTTGAAAAATGTCAAAATTTATGCAACCTACCCCACTTTGTCCAAGAATAACATAATAATTTTTTGCTTACATAAAAATGTGCTGCCCATCTGATTATTTTGAAATATGGAACTATAAAATTTTATCAACCAAATGAGATATTGAATTCGGGAAGTCACTTCCAAATTTATTTAAAAATGACCAATTTTTTGCAGTTGTACATGACTTCGAGAAAAATGGCGATACCGGATGTGGTTTTGGCGGTAAAATTCAAAATATATAAATATACGGGTTTTGTTATATAATACTTTTGCATCATAAAACTAGTGATTTGTCATGTTCCTGTTATTTTGTATATAATATACAATACAAATAACATCCTGTATCAGCAGTGGTATGAAAGCCATGTGTTAACAGGTAGATACCTTTGAGGCCAGTACAAGGGTAATAAAGGTAATTGCAGTACCATTCATCTGAAGGAAACAGGCTGAATCAGAAACTGAGACAATACATTTTTTAATCTATAGTAGACATCATATTGTGCATAGATATATGTATGTGTATCGTGTAAATTAATCACTATTATTTTTTCAACTCTGATTTGAGATAATATTGACGAAATTCAATGTATAAGTAATAGATATATGATGTATATTTACTTTGTCCACATATGCCTTTTGATAAGATCAATTGCACTCTATGTGCAAGTTAGAAATAACAAATAAAGATATGAAAATAAATATGAATATAATTTACATAATAATAGAAATAATATAGTAAGAATCAAACTCAAAATTAAACAACAACAAAAATTAAATTACAAATGAATTTCTTCTCTTCTAAGTAGGTTTTCTTAATTATTCTTTCTTGACAAAACAATTATTTTCTTAAAATTATTCACAACCTTTCTCTTACAGAAATAATTTTGAAAAGCCAAATTTCTACTTTACTTTGTAATTGTTTTGACAGGGACATCCTTGCAAACAACATTTTTTGTTTGTATTTACAATAATTGTGATCATAACTACATGATCACAAAACGAAAGAAAAGCCATAAAGTTGTCTATTAAAATGTTTTCTTTTACATGCTAAGGAAATAGAAATGTCAGTGTCGCCCTCTACTATTTTGCTATCTCCCTGTAATTATTTGGTACCAGTCAAAGGTAAAATTCGGGAACCAGTTATTGAGTGTAAACAGAGTTATCTAACCTAATAATGACCGAAATAGTTGGGTATGATAACAATATAAATACTCTTTTGAGCGGGTTCGGTTTTAATATAATAAAAATACTAGATTCCATAGGATTTTACAATTGGTTCACTTTTATAAAAAGTATTGCAAGTGACATTAGCTTTGAACGCTATAGAACCAGTAAACGTTGTTTGATTTGCATTTTAAAATATAACAAAGAATCAAGTATTAAGATACTCTCAATTGGCGAGTTAGATTTTCTACAATCAAACTAGTTATAGTCCAGAATTTGGTTGATTTGAGAAGCGATATACAATAGATAATGGCTTTCAAAAATTATTTTGTATATTTAGATGACAGTGGAGTTGAGAGTAGTGTGGAGTAAGAGTTTGGTATTTGATTTAGAGTCATTGATTACCCGACCATTTCCAGGATTGTTACTCGTGAAATTATTATTTTTTAAATTCATAATAAGCCAGTTTATTTTTCATTATTTACTTATAATCATAAATATTTTATTTTTCTATAGTAAAAAGCCGGTGTCGTATTAAATTTTGCTACCATGACAATCAAGCTGCTTTTTAATGTTCGGAATACTTATTCGGTAAAACATCGATGTGTTCCGAAAGATCGTTATGAAAATCTGCTACCCAATAATAACGTGTTTGGATTATCGCCCTTCCACCAAGTTACAATAACAAAACCAATGCAAAAATATGAAATTTTCACGAGAGGATTGGAGTTGGGGTACGGTAATATGGATGTGCAGCCCAAAAGGGTCTCTTTTTTTCCCTTCCAAATTATATGAAAAGGTTGCTCTTTTCATTGAATAACATATATATTTGAGTAGTTGTAAATTATCTAAATATACCCAATTCCCCTTATTTTCATCTAAAGCTGAGGTTAACCGCGGTGACTTATCAAATAAAAGTGCTCTATTAACATCACTTGATTACATTTAATGTCTTTATGTCGTTACATAAACCAATAAAACATGTTTCATGCAATGATAACAAATGGTTGTTAATGTGTATAGGAATGCCCACAGATGTTATAATTAGTTGCAATTCTGTGAAGACAATTGAGGAAATAAACACTAGGAGAACAAGTTCTAACAGACAGGAAACACAAATACATATTATTCTTTATATGTCATTTTAATTTTTATTGCTTTTGTTTTATAAACATTTTGATAGTAAATGGACTTTTTTCAAAGTGGAGGTACAGTAAAATACAATTAAATATAAGAATATTTTTTGTTTAAAAATTCTATATACGATGTAAGTCACCATTGTATAAATAACGCAACCTTTTGTTAAATGTGTTATTACAAAACCTTTTCTTTTTTTAAACCTTCAATAACTCATAAAACTTTTACATTGTGTGAAAAGATAGATAAAGAATGTATTGCCGCTGTGGCGTAACCAACTCTCATATTTCGTTACAGATGTGTATGTTAATTAAATACTAATGGCCACAAAGTGATGGCGCTGTAACTCCAAAACAAGGGATTATTTATGATCTCCTATTTGTAATCACTTAGGAATTGACAAGGAGTGCCAGTTTTACTACCGCAGGTCGGGGGTTTTCTATACTCCGGCTTTATCCCGATAAAAACTGGACGCCATGATATAGCTGAGCTGAAAATGGCGTTAAACACCATTAAAACAAACAAACATGAACACGTAGGTTCGCGTTCTGGCCTAAAGTATTATGAGATGGTATGGCCGAACCTTATAATTGACAAGGATTTGCCTCTTTATTGTGGATTTTTTAACTCGAAACTATGATATAGCTGTACAATTTCTGCAAGCGGCGTTAAAACCCATTACACCAACCAAAATCTTATTAACAAAAAAGTCTTTGATATTATATAAATCAAGCGCGTAAATATATTGATGTTCGTTTGTGTTTAACGCCAATTTCAGCAATTTTTCATCTATATCGTGGCGTCCAGTTTTTATTGTCCAGTTACACTGTAATACAAACCCCTTCCCCATATCTTGCCAGATGATAAGATTGTCATATATCAACTGGAAGAAATGAAAATTAACGTATCTAAACATGTGATTTACATCGGACGTTTGCAATCCAGATTATTATTTTAATCATCCAAATCCATTTTTACAAGTTTAATGTTGCCATTAAAATGATCTTAAAGAGAAAAGGATCAAAATACCTTTAATTTTGAATTTTTATCCTGTGGTCAAAACTTGAGCTTTGAAATGGCCCATAAAATATTTTTTCATTATTATTTATCCGATATGGGTAAAACTGTTATCCCTGGGGCTATACTGTGATGGTTCCCAGTGTCCGAGCTACAGCGCATCTCCGGTAGAGGAAAGAAAGTTGTGAGGTATATAATACGACAAGTATTATCTTTCCTAAAAAGCTAGCCGTCTCAAAGCTTTATTTTTCTTTATGGACAAAAATACGTACTGTTTTTTTAATGTTAAATGGCAATATGTATTGTTATTATTTACATCACTTCAGTATAAGTACACGATGTTTAGATATCCAAATCAGGCAACCGTAAAATATAGGTGAGAGACAGCACTATACTAAGCATCTCTAGATGCATCATACGTGGTAAGATAGTTGATGTTAACATTGTCAGTAAGCAGGAAAAGAATTAAAATTTGTCTTGTAACCGGAATCATTTGTCCATAAAATAAAAATCAAAAGCAGTATCCAAGAAATCATTGTTTAGTATCCTAGATCCATTATATTCACAAAAATAGATGATATAGACCTGTTCGCGAAAATGTTACGCTTCGGAAATTTCCGTTAAAGTTTTATACACATTTTATAATAAACATACACAAATCAATGCCACTTTCCTTTTTAAAAAGTTTGATTCCAATCTAATTAAAATCATATTTTCACTTGACCCCCTTTTGCTATTGTCGTCGTGAAAATAGCAAAAGGGGGAGCCAAGTGAAGATATAATTTTAATTAGATTGGTTTGATTCCCATTATCTTGCATATGTTTCCCCTTTTTCATTCATCGTAAGCGATTCGTGATTTCTCGGCTTTTCTAGAGTGGCATGAACGGCGGTCTGCCCATTATGATTGCCACCGCCCCGTAAAAATGAAGGGTTTTCATCCCTAACTTAGCTCTGCTTACTAGTATTTGTTGGCCAATCGGGTAGCTATCTCCCAAATTAAGCAGTCAATCAAGACACACATTGTTTATCTGTTATCCTTGAAGTACAACTGGTTTCTGCAGTTTAGAATTTGATCATTTATCCCGTCTTATGCGAAACGGCAAAAAACCTGACCGCGAACCGTAGTGGATAAAGTGTTTGCGGAGTACTGCGTTTCTTGCGCGATGAAGACCCCTTCCTTCTGTAGGCACTTTGCACCCGCGATATATTATGCTTAAAACTACGCGCCTCATAACTATTTCAGTGGAAGTCAAAATTCTGTTTCCGGTGGTAAATCACTTTTCTCATTATTTATTGATCATAAAAACAAACAATAAATCAGTCAATCAATCAATAAAATAGTTTTTAATCTTGTCATGTTATATATTATATTATAAACTATCTGTATTAAACCATTGCTGTGACAGTCTTAAAAAAAACATTTCCCTATTGTCCAACACTTAGAAGTCCCATGTCGTCCATCATTGTTAATCACTTTTTCTATCTTTCTTTACCTATAATTATCAAAAGTGGCACAATCTGGAAGACACCCTAATGAAATGTATAGTCTGAACAAAGATTGTTTGTTTGTTTGATTGGGGTTTAACGCCACTTTCAGTAATTATCATGGCGTCCAGTTTTTATTGGGAGAGAAAGCCGGAGTACCCGGAGAAAACTCACGACCTGCAGTAGGAAAACTGGCAATCCTTGTCAATTAAGATTGGAGTCGAGTACACCCTGCTAGCAGTGAGACTCGAACCCGCAACCTCAGTGTTGACAGACCACGTGATCAACAGTAGACGAACTACCTTAACCACTCGGCCAACGAGGCCCACTGAAAAAAGACAAAAAATCTCAGTACATTCGGAACGTACGTATGTACGGTTGTCCTACGAAAACAATGCTTTATAGTTGTTAAAGAAGCCGAACTAAACACTGGTATTGTTAAACAAAGAAATTCAATCTTCTTATGGTTTTGTCCACTTTAATTAGAATTCGTCCTCTCATGGCTTCTGTACTTATTTTCGACGCGATGTATCAGCAAAACTTGAGAGATGAGGGATCGAATTTTAATTAAACAGATTGTTTTGCTCATAGAGCGGTTTGGGTCATAACCTTGACTCTGTTGTGACTAAAATGTAGCAATGTATGTAATATTAACAATGTTCAGTTGTTTAAGTATTTTAGTTGTAAAAAGGGTGTTAACAGACCCGGTGATCAATTTTAGACGAACTAATTAACCACTCGTCTAACGAGGCCATATCCGATCTGTATTGGATAAATTTATTTGCTAAAAGTTTGATCTGGGCTAAGTACACCATCATGTATAAGAAAATGTACAGTGCGTTTGGTGTTTGACATTTTCGCTATGTTTGATATAAAAGTAAAATATATTTGGGTATCAATATTTTGGAGATTTGGAATACTGCTTCGATCTCACTGGCTGATTCTGAAGAATCTTTTCAGATAACAATTTATCGCGAAACTTTAAAAATGAAATATTTCTTACTTTTTCCACTGCCTTTTTGGAAAAATGAGAAGCAAAAAGAGCAAAAATAACAAAATTGAGAAGGAATTTGGAAAGCAAGCGTCATATTGGAAAAAGTAAACCTTAATAATAATAATAATAATAATAATAATAATAATAATAATAATAATAATAATAATAATAATAATAATAATAATAATATTCACATCAATATTCTTGATCTAGTTCTAAAAATGCATGTCGTAAAATATAGCAACAATACACATCTTCTTAGTAGGTGAACATATTTATATGAAAGTTTATTTTTAACAATAATTGTTCCTAAGTATATATGAATAAAATGAATTATTTTATTTATAATTACTTTAATGTGACAATTTTAATGTTAGATCAATTGTTGCTCTGTTCAAATTAAGACGACAGGTAGACACATTAACTTGGACATATATTAGTATGATTATATATTGAACACTAAAACAAATGTAACTTAATTAAATCTATTAATGAAGGCGAAGTATCCTCTAGAGGTAGCTTCACTAGATGTGTAAGAATTTATCTACATCTTTATAGCAGTAAACAAATAAAATTGACATTATTAGTTTCAGTGTGCAACAGCATAAAAGTAATTAAATGCAGAAAACATTCAGATAAAATCTTGACCATCTTTAAGATATTGTATATGACCGCCTTCAGATTTCATCACTGTTGGATAATTTGCTAGAACTACATATATATCTATAGGAGTCGTCAGAGAGGTACCTAGAGTACAGTGAAATCTTGAACTTCTGGTAGATAGAATTCGCCACGTTAAGAAATTAGAATAAAGTACCATTATATTTGTATATACATCAAAGTGATACTATGGACTTACTTATTACATCAAAGTGATACAGAGTAGAATCACTAAAATGGAACAACATGAATTAAGCCCCATACCATTTGAAATATGGGGGGGGGGGGGGGGTGACATGGCCCTTTTTATATGTAGTAAAATTCCTGTGAATAAATTTTACCGACCAGCTATTTAGGCTGACTTATAACAGTTATGTAAGCTTAAATTACGTTGTTTCTCTTACAAAGTTGTTTTAGGTGCTAGTTAAAAGTAATTCGAAGAAAAGATGGAGATTGTTTTCCTTGAAAACAAACATTTTATAAACATTTGTATTAATTTCTGCACATAATTTATCAGCATTTTCTTAAAAAAAGATGGTATAGGTTCTAATTAATTTATAGTTTGTCCCAATCTTAACCTAACAATAGATAACTTTTGATCATTTTAGTATCTTTCCCCCAGCCCCCTTTCTTCTAATCATTTAAAAAAATATGGCATATATATTGATGCTATCACTATATTGGATGCAGGATGGAAATTTGCTTTCGGATATTTTTTTAGATCCGCCGCGAACGTTAAGTATTAATATCAAATTCAAATTTTTTAATTGGATAAAGCATAGTCATATTTACAATATTGCGTAATCTAATACACAACAGATAGTACGTTTATCGACATAAAAGTATATTGGTATGTATTCAATAATTATAATGAAATAATCAATTGTGAAAATATATAAAGTTTCTGTATAGTATGACAATGTACACTAAGTGGCATTTTGCTATACAATATGATGAGAATTATTTTTGAATAATTATACACATATATTTTTTCTAAAGATGTAAATTTCTTAGTGTATAAGATTCTTTTAAATATGAACAAATATTCTTTAGTTCTTGTGTTGTATTTGGGTTAATTAAGGAGTCGATTGATGGGTGTGACTTTTTACCCAAACATACCCAAACTTACCCAAATTATACCCAAACACACATTAAACTAACATGTTTTTGCATTTCTATTATGTCTTAGCATTTTATATACTATATTTTTGATGGAAAATGTTATAAAAGTGAATTTATCATGACAATTTTCGCCGTTAAAATCGATGAAGCCCCTTATGATCCTGAAAAATGTATTACCCAAACTCTCATTAAAATGACAATAAAAAAACTGGACCCCTTGATATAGCTGTTAAATTGATGAAAGTGCAAGCGTTAAACACTACTTAAACAAGCAAACAAATACGAGGTCATGTCATTGCATTATTATTGCCTACCATGTATCATTAGATTAATATTGTATACCATATATCTAAGGTAACTGTTTTTAGAAATTTTATTGTTCTTGCAAAACTGTATATGTTCATGAACATAAAAAATCGAGGGTCTCTCCTCCGATTGGTTTGAGTGTAGTGTTCACATTAGTTTTGAAATCTAATACCATATATACCTATTTTTTCTGTGACTATGTACTTTGTAGTTAATCAGAAATAAATGAAGGTAATAACAAAATGCCGAATAAAAGAAACTCAAAAAAGACAATCCACAAATCAAACAATTTCCGAAACAGGAGCCACATATCTTCCTAAGTCAGAATTCATCTCTGCCACACCAGAAATTGAGACATGCCCATATTAATTGATTTATTAACCTCTATAAAATATGATTAAACAAAACAAACTGATAAACCAATTTCACATGCTAAATAGTCTCTCATTCTTATTTAATACACGTATAAAGTTAACTAAACTGATTTAAATTATAAACATAGATAATCGTTTTCATGGCTGCCGAAAAATTTTCTATCAACGTTTAAATGTTAAAAATAAATGGTTTGACGACAAACCTTTACGAAAGACAAACTACTCAGATGAAGAAGAGCAATATAACTTTCTACGATAAAATTCCACATTCTCGCCAATTCAAAATTGAAAGCCACCCGTCAAATTTAAGGATAACCACACGACATGATATAATCATTTTAAAAGCGTCAAATCAAGCAACATTTTCGCTAAACCGCGACAGTATATTAAGATAGAGAAGGGTATTATTGAGGAGATACTTTGTAAACCTGGTCGATGACCCATTTTATTGCGAAATGGTCTGATTTTAAGGGCAAAACGGTTATTATAGTCAATGATGGAAAGTCGCCGTTTCAATGGAAGACCCCCCCCCAAGGAATTAGACAAATAATTTTGAATTTTAATAGAAATTCTATAACCGTTTTTTTCAAGGAGTATAGTTCTTGTTAACCCATAATACAATACAGAGATATATAAGGTATCTTATTTTCATGGATCATCTTTCTGATTCCTCTTTTGTACATGTATAGATGTAAGGTAGCTGATTTTCATGAGTAATAGTTTTATACATGTTTAATATAATCTACAGGGTAAAGTTGCTTTTTTTAAGGAGTATAGTTCTTGTTACCCCATAATACAATACAGAGATATAAGGTATCTTATTTTCATGGATCATCTTTCTGATTCCTCTTTTGTACAATGTATACTAGATGTAAGGTAGCTGATTTTTCATGGGTAATAGTCTTATGTTTAATAAAAAATACAAAACAGCAATTTCAGGTATCTTATTTTCATGGGACATACTGCTGATTCCTCTGTTATTCAATGCAAAGATGTAAGGTAGCTGGTTTTTCATGGGTAATAATTTTATTTATCTTTAATATAATCTACAGGGTAGCTTGCTTTTTCAAGGATTATATTTCTTATTCCTCTATCATACAGTACAGAAATTTCAGGTATCTTATTTTCATGGGTCATATTTCTGATTGCTATGTTGCACAATGTATAGATGTAAGTTAGCTGGTATTTCATTGGTAATAGTTTTATTTAGCTTTAATATAATCTACCGGGTAGCTTGCTTTTTCAAGTATTATATTTCGTATTCCTCTATCATACAATACAGAAATTTCAGGTATCTTATTTTCATGGGTCATCTTTCTAATTCCTCTTTTGTACAATATATAGATGTAAGGTAGCTGATTGTTCATGGGTAATAGTTTTATGTTTAATTTAATCTATAGGGGAAGGTTGCTTTTTTAAGGATAATAGTTTTATACTTCTGTCATACAATACCTTGATATAAGGTATCTTATTTTCATGGGTCATCTTTCTGATTCCTCATTTGTACATTGTATAGATTTAAGGCAGCTGATATTTCATGGGTAATAGTTTTATACATTTAATTATATAATCTACAGGGTAAGCTTTCTTTTTTTCAACGATTTTAATTTTTATTCCTCTATCATACACTACAGAAATTTCAGGTATCTTATTTTCATGGGACATACTGCTGATTCCTCTATTATACAATATAAAGATGTAAGGTAGCTGATTTTTCATGGGTAATAATTTTATTTATCTTTAATATATAATATCTACAGTGTAGCTTGCTTCTTCAAGGATTATATTTCTTATTCCTCTATCAAACAGTACAGAAATTTTAGGTATCTTATTTCCATGTGTCATCTTTCTGATTCCTCTTTTTGTAAGGTAGCTGATTTTTCATGAGTAATAGTTTTAAACATGTTTAATATAATCTACAGAGTAAGGTCGCTTTTTTCAAGGAGTATAGTTCTTGGTCCCCTATAATACAATACAGAGATGCTTTTTTAAGGATAATAGTTTTATACCTCTATCATACAATACATAGATATAAGGTATCTTATTTCATGGGTCATCTTTCTGATTACTCACTTTGTTGTAATGCATAGATGAAATGTTGCCGATTTTTCATAGGTAATAGTTTTATAGATGCTTACAAAAATCTACAGGGTAAGGTTACTTTTTTTCGAGGATTATAATTCTTATTTACCCATCATGCAATACATAGCTGTAAGGTATCCTATTTTAATGGGTCATATTTCGGACATTTGTCATGCATAAATATACCGGTATATTGTTAGGTAAATAATAACAATAAAGGTGGCAGTGAAGTCATAGGAGAAAGTGAATGGTAGCAAAAGTAAGAAAAGAGAATGTAGAGCAGAACTATGGAATAAATAAATAAACTAATGAATAATCAATCTAGTACTTTCACCTTGACTTCACCTTCTTGAGGGCAACAATCAAATTTCTTAACCCGAACCCGAGGCAAACAACTTCAACGAGGGTTAGTTTACAAATATGGATGTCTCCCTCAATAAGAGAGGGTCGTACTTGTTTTATTATATTGTACGCCAATTAACACTAAACATGTACATGTACATTTTAATTTACTGAAATTTGTGTTGTTCTCATCTAAACTTCTGCATTGTTGACCTTTTTATTTGTTTTTTTACCTTAAAGGTTATTTACCGGTGACCAATAGAGTTGTTTCCCTTTTGTTTTATTTCCCCGGGAACAATAGGGTTGTTTCCTTTTCTTTCATTCTATTAACAGGTTAACACTTTTTAATTTTTCTCAAAACAGATAACAGTAGATTTAAAATAATGATAACAGATAACAGCAATTTACATGAGAAAACAGAAAACAGCGACTTCAAAAATCGAAAAAAAAACAGATAACACTGAAACAGAAACAAGCGAGTTTCTCTTAGGACTCTTATTCAAACTTCAGAATTATGGTATTGATGGAAATTTATTACTCTGGTTTAAAAACTATCTTTCAGGGAGGGAACAAAGAGTGGTTTTAAGCGGTGGTAGTTCTGACTGGGCATCTATTAATGCAGGTGTTCCTCGGGGTTCCATTTTGGGGCCTTTATTGTTTCTTTTATTTATTAATGATATTGTAGAAGATATGAATGCTTGTGTTAAGCTTTCTGCAGACGACACTAGCATTTATATAATTGTAGATAGTCCCGAAGTCGCTGCTGACATATTAAATAGGGATCTAGCTAAAATTCATAGCTGGTCAAAAAAGTGGTTAGTACAATTTAACCCACATAAAACTGAAACGATAACTATATCTCGTAAATCAGTCAAGCCACTTCATCCACCTATTGTTATGGACGGGCTCAATATTCAAGAAGTCGCTTCGCATAAACACTTAGGCATTTATTTTTCAAGTAATGGTTCTTGGCATGACCACATTAATTACATTGTTAAAAAAACTTATAATAGAGTTAATTTCCTTCGTAGGGCACGATTTGTCCTTGACAGGTATGTCCTGGAGAGAATGTACTTTTCTTATATTAGACCAATTCTGGAATATGGCGATGTGGTATGGCATAACCATACACAATACTTAGTAAACAAGTTAGAGAGTGTCCAGATAGACGCTATGCGCATTGTTACGGAAGGGACAAAATTGACGTCGTTAGAAAAACTTTATCAAGAAACAGGTTGGGAAACACTTTCGGCTAGGAGGGAAAAACATCGACTTATTCAATTATATAAGATTATAAACAAGGAATCCCCAAATTATTTATGGGAACTTGTTCCTAGTTCATTTGGTGATCGACATAGTCATTTTACTCGCCAAGTCGAAATATTGTTAATCTTCGTACAAGAACGAACTTCTACTCTGAATATTTTCTGCCTGCGACCATTAACATGTGGAATAATTTGCCTTTAGATGTAAGAAAGTCTACCTCGTTAAGTATATTTAAAAATAAATTGGAGACTCGTAGCAAAGTAACCCCAAAATACTATTAGGTCGGAACTCGAAAAGGGCAGATTCTACATGCGAGGCTTCGTATGAACAGTAGTTCACTAAATGAACACCTGTTTCTGCGAAACCTTGTGGATTCTCCAAAATGTACATGTGGTCATGTCGAATCAACCTATCATTTTCTTTTTGAATGTTATAAGTACGATCATCTTCGTTATAGTACCATACATACTCTTAATTTAAACCAACCTGTCGATGTTAACTTATTATTGTATGGGTCAGATTTTCTAACATTAGATGAAAATATTAATGTCTTTAATCTTGTTTAAAAATATATTGTTCAAAGCAAACGCTTTTTTTAACTGCATTTCACTATTCCATCATTTCCAATGTCACATTGACTGTTTCGTTTATTGATTACACTTCCTGACAACATTTACATGTCCTTTTTCTATTTCTATTCATTCTCTAAGCATGCTTATAGTTTTGATATTACACTTTGTCGGAATTGTAAGGAGACGGATTAACAAAAGCTTACATGCTTATTTCCGAATCCTGTATGTTATTCTTTGTATGATGTATTTTGTACATATTATTGAATTTAAAATTAATAAATATGTTTAAACTAAACACATTACCTGTGAATCTTATTTGCAAGATACGAAGGATAGACATTTGTATACCATAATACGCACGCATGGGGGGGGGGGGGGGGGGGGTCTGTCATTGACAGGCGTATAAAAATGAAAATGAAAAATGTTTAATTCCATTTTAAACTACATAAACTAAATTACGTAAAATTGTAAAATTTAGGTGAAGATAGCATTTAAAATTTGGGTTTTTACTTCTTTGATCAATTAAAATTAATAAGTTGCTAAATTTATCTTTTGTAATTATGCGATAATTGGGAGATAGTCAAAAACATACCTGAAGATGTTCGCTCACAAATGTTTTCAGAGCAAATCTACGGACTGTAGAACAAACGTTTGGTAAATTATTTAGTAACAGACCCCAGTTTATCCCGTTATGGCATTGTAGATAATAAATAACATTATAAAAATAAGTTTGTTTATTAAAATAAGTATTTTAATAGCTCACGCCTATCTAACTCCACCTTACGGTATAAGGGAGATAAATCTAATTAATTTATGTCATAGGGTAGCTTGTTTACATGAGTAGTCAATTTTTAATAGCTCCGCGGTATTAAAATTTACTACCGTAGCTAGTTTTCATAGGTAGCTCGGTATTAATACGACACCGGCTAACTATAAATTATTAATGTTATTTCTGAATGAATGTTATATAATTTTGCAGCCTACTATAATGAATTATTTAATTCATGTTCACGAGTTACAATCAGAGATATCGTCAACATTAAATGTACAATCAATCAATAATTTTTTCATCATTTAAATTATTTTTTTTCGAAATAGGTGTAAACAACAACACATGTACACATGTTGATCTGTTTTAAGCAATACAAAAACTTCGATAAATGTGTCCTTGAACAAGGGCTCGTTCACAAAAGTGTCGTCTATTACAATTCATCAGATGAATCTGTAAGCAGTACAATTTGGTCATTGTTAGACTGCGTCTGAAAATCAAATCAATAGAAACAATTAGTAATAGAATAATGTATCCATGATTTGTAGCTGGGGTTTCATGGAATGACGATAATCTAGATTTCACTATAGCTTCATTGCCAACAACATGTGATAATTCTCTCCGTTTTTCTTCGTCTTCAATGTAATATTTAGCACAAAATATAAGGTTCAGTTTTAAATTTGAATTACCCAATTCCTTTTTTAATTTTGTAAAAAAAAAAGTCACAAGCAAATTAGATATTTAAATTATACATTGTAATTTCTAGTTTCTTTTACAAACATGGATATATGCTGACCTAGATAATTTGTTCCTAAAACTCTTACCAATTTGTTTTAGTTTTTTTTAAAACAAAATTGTCTGATATATATAAATGATTTGTCTTTCACGACTAAAACCGTCTTTTTAGTAAACTTTTAATGCACTAAGTATGTTAGTGCAGTTATGGTTACTTGGTTTTTATGGTCGAACGGATACGTCTTCATTAGAAATGTGGCTTTAGTGTCTAATACAATAAACGATAAAATGTCGCACCAATATCTAATTACTTAGGACATAAAAGGTTTCTTATACACAAATCGTGTCCACAACTACATTGGAAAATACTGTAAAAGCAATCTATATAAAATGTTATCGAAATTTTCAGAAAAAGTATTGCATTTTCTACTGACAGAAGTCTGAGATTCAATTTGATTAATGCATGTATCTTTTGAGTTTGAATCATAAAATATCTGAAGGCTGCACAGCATTCAATTAATAAAGGACTGAACTGATGAGAAATTTTATACAAGAAATTTACATTTTAAAACTTTAATAAAAGAGCTATTTGATTTTAAACATCTTCACTCAATCCTTTAAGAAGGAAAGTTGATTGGGATTAGTTGATCTTAACTCCTAAGCTGATAAAATCTATTTGTACATCACCTAAATTATGTTTCTTCTTTTAGACCTATAATAATATACACATGCTGAATAAACTTTTAAATAGACAACTGTTCATTCTAATTGACTGAAATTAAATGTAAATTTATAAAATTAATAAAGATTTAAGTGGTATAAAATGTGAAACAATTTGCGATCAAAGGGTGTCTTCCTCAAATGCCAACATTTTTAATTGTAGGTATTCGTAGAATGCCAACAAAATAATTTCAATAAATGTTTATACTATTACAAGATGTTTACATAAGAATTAAGTTAATTATTAAGTATGAAAGGATAACATTGATGGTTAGAATTAACATTTTTAGGTTTTTTTGCAAATAAATTAAAAATAAAGTTAAAGCAGCAATATAAATGAGTAAAAACATTAATAAATCAATTTAAACATAAATAATTTTATTTCCCCGAATGTTGAAACCAATGTTAAGCATTTTTATAATTTGTGTTTTGATTTCTTTTTAATATGTTTAATATTTACAGTTCCATGCCGGGAACATTGAATAAAATGGTGGCACAAAATAGTAATTGTATCAGTTTCAAGTATGGCTAATGCACAGTTCAACATACAGTTTGTCGATAACAGACTAGGGAACGTAATTAACAACAAATTTTAATTCAGAGTAAAAACTCGGCGAGGTGATAGATGCCACTGGAGTTGTGTCAAGTCTGACTGCACATCCACCATCAAAACACTGAACAGAATTCCTCTATAAATTCAAGGTCAGCACATCCACCCGTCGAACTAGATACAGCTTAATCTAAATTAAATACTAAAAAGAATAAAAGAGAGATGTCTAACATAGAGCAATCACTGCCAACAATCTATGAAGATGAACTAGTGAGCATATGCAACAGAGAATGGGACGAAAACGCGTAAATAATTGTACACAGTATGCCTACTTTCACCATAGTTAAGACATTTCTGTATAACAAACGTGGAATCAATATATCCAACTACCAACACAGCAACACAAACTACGACTCAACCTAGAGCCAATCTTCTTAGATTATGAGACAACCGTTCACAATGCAGCATCAATAGTGTTTCCAGGTATCATAAAGAAAGATTGCTTCTTCCACTACACCACTTGCATATGGAGAAAAAACCCATGAGTTCGGACTTCAAGTACCCTACAGCAAGAATGAAGATATCCACAGACTCTATTTTAACTTATTTTTAAACATAACAGTGAGAGCATATTTACAATATAACACAGTAATTCAGTACTGAGATATGACTGATAATTGAAAGAAACTACAAATGGACAATTTATCAAAAAGCGTTAATAACAATTTTTGCAAACAGTTGGTAATCCCGATAAGTGTGAATATATCTGATATCTAGAGTTCAAGAATCTTTAAAACATTTGGCTTGCCATATTAGTATGTAAGAAAATGTCTATTTCTATAAATGTTGAAGAAAGTACACTTTAACTTTCTTACTAAAGCCTCAAGCTTCTGAAAACCGAAGAGTAAAATAGGTTTTACCATTTAGTTGAAACGGCTGATTTGACATTCATTTGGTAAATAATGCGGCCAACCACGTTTTAGAATTCACCATTGTTGCAATTTCTGTTTGCGTCCTAATAATTATACTAATTATTATTATTATTATTTGCAAGCTCCTTCGTATAAATATTACATGTAAATATTATATTCTGGAGAGGACTTCGTAAGTATAATATATATATACTTGTGTCAAATCCATTGTGTTCTTATGTTACAGTTCATATGCCTGCTATGAGGATGTATAAGTATTTACTGCGGAGCACAAATAAAGTACAGAGTCTAATTTCTTTTATAACATGTTAACTATAACAATATAAATACTCTTTTGAGCGGGTTCGGTTTTAATATAATAAAAATACTAGATTCCATAGGATTTTACAATTGGTTCACTTATATAAAAAGTATTGCAAGTGACATTAGCTTTGAACGCTATAGAACCAGTAAACGTTGTTTGATTTGCATTTTAAAATATAACAAAGAATCAAGTATTAAGATACTCTCAATTGGCGAGTTAGATTTTCTACAATCAAACTAGTTATAGTCCAGAATTTGGTTGATTTGAGAAGCGACATAGCTATCGTTTAAAATTGTTGAAGATATTGGAGATGAGTATTTGGGGATTTTGTTACTTGTTAAATTTCCTTCCCGGTTATATATGCATGTATTATCGGTGAATCTGTCTGATTTCTTCAATATGTTTGTCATCAAGTGCTTTGTTCAAGTTTTGAAAAACAGCATGAATAAAAATTCATAGACGAAGTGGAGTTTCCGCTTCGTGCTTTGGCAATATATCACATTTTAATGTAATTATCATTCACGAACGAGAGATACAGCCATCTATATATAATCATGACCAGAGTTTTGAAACTATTTATTTATTATTCATTTTAATATTTATTTATTTATGTCAGCTTTGATTAAATACTTAATAAGAGGTAAATTAACCCGTTAATACTATGTTCGAGACATAATGATGTTAAGTTGAAATGTCCAAGCTGACACTGAGTGAACACAGTTCCATGCCGGGAACATTGAATAAAATGGTGGCACAAAATAGTAATTGTATCAGTTTCAAGTATGGCTAATGCACAGTTCAACATACAGTTTGTCGATAACAGACTAGGGAACGTAATTAACAACAAATTTTAATTCAGAGTAAAAACTCGGCGAGGTGATAGATGCCACTGGAGTTGTGTCAAGTCTGACTGCACATCCACCATCAAAACACTGAACAGAATTCCTCTATAAATTCAAGGTCAGCACATCCACCCGTCGAACTAGATACAGCTTAATCTAAATTAAATACTAAAAAGAATAAAAGAGAGATGTCTAACATAGAGCAATCACTGCCAACAATCTATGAAGATGAACTAGTGAGCATATGCAACAGAGAATGGGACGAAAACGCGTAAATAATTGTACACAGTATGCCTACTTTCACCATAGTTAAGACCTTTCTGTATAACAAACGTGGAATCAATATATCCAACTACCAACACAGCAACACAAACTACGACTCAACCTAGAGACAATCTTCTTAGACTATGAGACAACCGTTCACAATGCAGCATCAATAGTGTTTCCAGGTATCATAAAGAAAGATTGCTTCTTCCACTACACCACTTGCATATGGAGAAAAAACCCATGAGTTCGGACTTCAAGTACCATACAGCAAGAATGAAGATATCCACAGACTTTTGAGACGTGCTGCAATACTCCCGATGTTTCCATCGTAAGAAGTTAAAGAGATCTGGCTCTTAGCGCTTGAAGACATGAATGACACAGACACAGAAATAAACACAGAGAGATTCAACGACTGCGTCACAGAGTACTGGGTAGAAAGAAACCGACATCTTTGGAACCATTACTACACCACAGGAAAAAGAACCACCAATAACTTTGAAGGATGGCACGACAGATTGTGGCTGTGCAGTTGGTAAAGTTTCTCACCTCAATATATGCCGTTTTATTGAGCTCTTCCAGCATCAAAAAGCCCTTTTAAGATGCCAAATTCTTTTGAACGCTTCTGGTGGAAAACGAATCACCAGAAAGACAGAGTAAAGAGAAATTGAAGACAAATTTGGAGACCCTAAACTAGGATACACCAACAGAGAGATGATCACATAACAATTTGCTGATACCGCATCCTACTTTTGCATTGTTAGTAAAAATGATTTGACTAAATATTGTTCTGGTATGCTCATTTTTGCTTAGTTTTATATTTCAATGTGTTATAAAAAGTAATCAACTTAATAAAATAAAAATAATAAAATGTTATTTTTAAATCAATTCAAAATGAGGCATTGAAAATTGAAACAATAAAAAGACACATCTTCTTGTGAAACAAAAGGAGAAAGAGACAAAAAATACAAGAAGGACCTCTCGCTAATTTACCTGTTAAATTAAATTAGAAGATTGTTTATATAATATTGCACATTTGTTTTCACGACAATTTCATCTTATTTCTCTAATGCCAATACAATTTAACAGGTAAATTGTAGGTACATCAAAGAATATTGGCATTTGAGGAATAAACCAAACTACCGTTTTATCGAGAGATATCAGGTTGATCTATCGTAGCGCTATATATAGTTTACAAGCAATAGATTGGGATAACTCAAATTACCCATAAAACGTAAACGTTTTGTTTGAAATATTATGTATTTAATTAATATCGAAATTCATTTAAGTAAATGGCACGACGTAAACCTGTCTAGGACAGTGCGATTATCTCGAATTTCGTCGAATAATGTGCGTACGGGTAGAAGATTATTCTAGAACCAAATTACCGTCATTGGTTGTAGTTAAATCTGAACACGACAATATTAATAAAAAACCTTTGCCAAACTTAAAAGATCAAACAAATATGTTAATAAACACTGTCAACAAATTACCTGGTGCGTTATTGTTGATCTTATTTCACGTATCTTTGTTTCATATTTCTGGCAATATCTAACAGTATACGTCATTCCAATGATACAGGCGGCCCCAACGATTCCTATGACTATTGGAATCAAGACACTGATCAAATACTTCTTGTCCTGATAAAATAACAAACACTACATATTATTTGATCTGAACTAACGAATACCATTGAAGTGTTTTGTTATGACAACATCAGTAAAACTCAAGTTTCGCTATGAAACATATAAACCAAGTATGTTTACTTTTGAAATGCTAATTTGCAAAATGATTCAAAGGTTTTAAATTTTGTATTTTTACAAAGCAAATATCTAGTGCAATTATCTATCACATGGTGTAAATTTTTTTTACGGTAGTATGTCTATGCTCGATTGATTTAAAGTTTGCTTAACGTTCAACAGGAAATATTTAAGCTATATTAACGTCCAGCATTCCTATGCCGCACATACCTTCCAAATCAGACTCCCAAACGGTCCATCTTCTATGGGTACTGGAATCAAATAATGATGATACAATATGATTATTACACATAATGAACTTGGACAAGAAAACAACCAAACTGTTATCGGTAATACAAATATCTAGTGACATTTATAAAAACAGTAGTCACATATCATATAACATATATTTTTGCTCGATTTCCATGAACACAAAAATAATATTTAAATCAGCTGGTGGTATGTTTCAAATGAATCTTCTGGTAACGTTTTTAGTAACTGTATAAACACCAACTGCTTATTAACAGTGCTAATATTGCTGTCGATTTGGCAAATGGATTGTATCAGTGACACTAAAACTGCTGCTATGTTATTTATATTTATTGATAAAGGTTTATTATGGTTCCAGAATTACTACAAAACTGAAGTTGGAAATGGAGAACAGCATTATGACGTCTTTGCGTTTTGGTTTTTAAATTCAGGAAAATTACTAACACCTGTATACATTTCTAAAAAAATTTAAAAAAAATCTATTTTTCAAGGAGTCTTAAAAAGCTATATATGAAATCATAATATTTCTTGTACAATAAACGTAAGCGAACTCCACCGGTAGTACCAAATTCATATAATGAACAACCAAATGCATACGTCGCAGTATTAAGCGTTATCTTTTGTTCCCAAAACGTGAAAACAGACCAAGTTAGGCTCTTAATGACGTTTATAGATAAAACAATACAAAGAAACCTAGTAGAGGAATATCAATTTATATCAGCTCGCTACAAATAGGAGGAAAGCTCAGCAAACCTTTTCCAACCGTGTACCATTTAAAGTCAAATGTATGTTTCTCCAAGGTTTACAGAATACAAAGTAAAATAAATAACTATGTTCTTTGATAACGTAATATATTTAATCCCGATGAAATCCTCTAATATGGTGTCAGTATAATCATTAACCTAGAAGTGTTCGAAACTCTCGCCATTTTTATTTTATTTAAGGTGTCTGCGTTATAATGGCATCAAAATTTAAAAGTCAGGGATGCAGTTTATAACGCTTTTGTCAGTGTCTAGTATGTGTAATATCTAAGGATCAGGAAACGCTGCAAGCCGGTGAATGTATAGTAGAAAATTACAATCAGAGGCATATTAATCTGTTTACTAATGGAATGGCTTTATTAATGTCCCACAATACAGTTGTCATTGGATAGTTTTGTCACAAAACATCTTTTCTACGCTTAATACCCAAACATACAGTCATAGCTTTTAGCTGTTCTTTAGTGAACAAATTACCCGAGTATTGGTAAGCTGGTTCTGTAAGTCAATATCCTAATTCATTGATTCTTCCATGACATAATACAAATTAGATTGTTTAAAGTTTTCGGAGATCTTATACAAATCTGAATTAAAGACAAAGGAAAGTGGAAAACACCACCTACGTTGATTATAAAATAGGTTGGAAATCATGAAAGTAGAAAAGTGAACTCAAATCAAAAGACATTACGATAAGACAAAAAGTAATGATTATATTACGTAAAGTTCGCGGATCTCTCGTAAAACAATCAAAGACAGAAGAAATTGCCATAAAATCAATTAATGGAATACTAAAGCAGATACTAAAATATAACTAAATTAAAAAAAAATATATGACGGAATTTATGCTTCTGGCTTCGCCTTCAACTATTAGGTGTATTACTAAGATCCTAGATGAAATGATAAAGTTTGTTACTTAAACACCAAATGTGTAAACTATTGTATTGGCTGTTTCAGATTCCTAGGCTTACGCTTAATGCAGAATTCACCCAACAAACACTGTTCTAATTCTTCTGGGGTCTCGGTGGTCGGGCGATTAAGGTAGTTTATTTTATAACACGTTCTCTGTCAACAATAAGGTTGCAGATATTCGAGTCTCACTGCGGACAGGTAGGCTGTACTCGATTCTAATCTCTTAGTAGACAAGGATAGCCAGTTTTCTACAGAAGGTCGGAGTTTTCTCTGGGTACTCCGGCTTCCTCCCCTAATAAAAACTGTACGACATGATACAGCCGAAGAATTGCTGAAAGTGGCGTAAAACAACACTGAACCAACCAATCTAATTCCTCTGGATCTCGGTGAGTAATGCTGAGTCACGGTTTTTTAATTTTTCCCCAGACATTAGAATCAGTAGGTCTCTAATTAGAGGAAGGAACTGCTAACTCATCGAGAGCACAGTCATTAGTGCACGTTAATATACCGCAAAAAACAATGAACTACAGTTCCGGATACAACAGTAT
This sequence comes from Limnoperna fortunei, assembly GCA_944474755.1. NCBI lineage: Eukaryota > Metazoa > Mollusca > Bivalvia > Mytilida > Modiolidae > Limnoperna > Limnoperna fortunei. Next base: position 52,993,249 of record OX104113.1, read on the forward strand.
TCTCTGCTCAGCATGTTACATATGTCATTATTATTTCACATTACGACCAATTACTGTCAAATAGAAACCAAGCAGGTCATAAATGGAAAAATATAAATGATTTAAAGTTATAATTAAGATTGATATGCATAACAGATGAGAAATGATGCTTTGCGCAACTATCACTGCAAAATATAATTTGCTCGTTTCGACGTTGAAAGGGCATTCAGTCATTAACAGATATTTCTAATTTTTATAGTGCGATATATTTGATAAAATTCATTTAAAAATCAAATCTGAAAACAAAATAGATTTTCTACGGATTGTATCATTGTCTTAAGATCAATTTCCGTTCTGATGTGAAGTAATTACCCAAAATCGCGATGGAATTACACTGCCAGAGAAGTGAAGCAAACGAATCAATTTCCGACATACAAACTATCTTTCCTTGCCAGAAGGTGTTACTTTCATTAGTGTTGTAGTTATCAGGTGATGCTAAGATTTAAAGCAGCTGATACTTTTTGCTGAGATAACTGATAGTTATGTTGCATGTTTTATTGAATCTGCTTTTTAAATTGGCAATAATTCACGGTAAAGTACAATTTCAAAGGTTTTGTTTCTTTTATCATAATTTTGTAAGCTAATGTTATTTAATACCAGAAGTAAAAGCAAATCGATGAATGCAGCTTTAACTAGAACGTCTAATCTTTCCTTTCTTACAGCAGGTTTATGTTATTCCATAAACATTTTAGTGTCTAAAGATAAGAATATGCGCATTTCAAATAAATAGTCTATTGAATAAATTCGAGTGCATGAAAGTCAAATGTGTACCACGTTATTTTTCATTTAGTTATCAGTTTTCCAGTGGGAAGTAGACTGAACTCTATGTTATGTTATACCGTAATTACTTTGTATACTCAGTTTAGATATTTTTCTTGTCTAATTACCTAGAAATAGAACAACTGGAATAATGCAGATTGAATTATGGGAGGACACATTAGAGGACATGTTTGTTTTAGTTCTTTATATCGTAATTAATAATAATTGGGCAATTCTTATACTTTCTTACATATTTTTTAAAATAAATTATTGCAAATGTAGGGAATAATTGGTCGAAAAACAGGAAACAATGTGTAATGACGTTGTTCGAAAGATGTATGCATTATTGTCCCCAGTACATGAGGTCAAATATTTTGATATACTGCATTTAGTAAACGACAGTATTTTTTAAATTAACACATTATGATCTTTTATCAGATATATCATAGCCGGAGGAAAAGATATAATACATATTTAATGTGTGCTTTTGCCCACCTAACACTATAACAGAAAAGAACTCGCCCAATTATTCTGTAACATTAATTAGACCACTTCAGCTCAACTTCAATCACAATATTTTACAATTCTAGGGTGGTTATCTATTTTACAACGTACAGAGGATCCCTTAGTCAAAATTCACATAACTTTAATTTTTGTGATAAAATGTTCAAAGCATTTAAATTATATGTCTTCCAATTTGTTTTGTTTGAGAGCCACTAACGCGTTCTGATTACATGAAACCTTTGTCATTTAAAATGTTTTAGTCTTATCGTGAAAAATGCGTATAGTTTGCAGACTATCAACCACAGCGCTTAGAAAGTCTTATTCCAAATGAAAATGTTCATAGGAGAAACAAATGTGTGTGCTCACCCAACTTTACACATTCAAATGAAATGCAAACGACAGAAAATTCCTAGACTTATAAGAAACAAAATCTAATACGGGACACAACCATGATGACATCTACTTTAACTCTGATTAAGAAGAATAAACATACGTAATTATATCAGACATATACAGAATTCCCCGAGGAACATTCTTCTAATTTAGGTACTACCATTTCTGTGCTTTATGATATCTATTTGTCTGTCCAAAGCCGCGATTTATGTCAAAATATTATATACCGAATGATCAAATGTGTCGAGAGAGTCTGTTTTCTTTAAAAGAATGCTATGAATCAGTAGTAAATTAATAGAGATGAAGCATTGGAATATTTTACCACAATACAATTGATTGTAGTCATGTTGTACGGACACTTAAGCTAAAATGGTAGCAACATCATAGATCTTATAACTGCTAGAAGAACAAGCTAAATACGGCCATCAGTTAAATAATTTATTTAGTAAGAGTTGAATATTATTTCGATAATGGTGGCAAGGAAATTTTTTTTCAAATATTGCCTTGACTCATTGAGTCGAAAACAGGTAAATCTAGAAATTGTAACGTAAATAGTCTATGGGAATCTACAAGTTGCCAGTTACCACCAAATGCTTAATTCGTTTGTTTAGTTTGTCTGAAATATTTGCTTTAATGTGTTTACACGATCTAACTGAAATCTATAAACACTGGAAATCACATACATAGCAAATGGTTCTCCTTGTTAAGGTTTGAAAGCATGTGCCTTACCTTGGAAATGGTTTGTGATTTCCACACAATGGATTATTTATTAGAGCCTAAATTTTACATACGATGTAAGTTTCATTTAGGTCAAATTGGCTACAGGATAGTAAACCATATCTCCATTTAGACGATATAAAAAGACTTAAATGTCATCAAAGATACCATGGTTGATATCATTTATTACAGCAGACGCGCTTTTCGTCTAATCAAGATTCATCAGTGTCGCTCAAACCCAAACAATATTAAAAATCCAAATGTTCCCTTCGAGAAAATAATCTAGTCTACCATGTTGTGAGCCTCAAATAGAATTTATTACGCCAGAGGCGCGTTTCGTTTGATCAAGGCTCATCAATGGCGCTCAAACCCAAACCATATTTAAAATCCAAATGATTAAGATGTTATAGAGCTTTTATCGACAAAAATTCCAAAAAAAAACCAAAAACAAAACAAAACCTAAAAAGACTAATAAGGACATAAATTTAAATCATTTTAACCATTTTGTTCAGATGGTATCTTTATCTGTTTCTCAGAAAAATTTAATTTTACTTTAATAATTTTAAAAGTTAGTTAAAAATCAATATAACACAATATTAGAATCTCAAAATATGTTTTCTCCTCTATAACTGTTGTATTATTATTTTCCTTCGATGTTTAATATATTTTGAACCTCAAATAAGATTAAAGTATTTAACTGTGCTGTTTTTGCAGCAGAACTTTGTCTATAATAAAGCAATATGACACATACATTTTTAAAAATTACATGTATATCTAATTGTAATGTATAATTATAAAATTAAAAATAAAAGTTGTTTACGTACAAAAAGATAGGAAATTTGTTTTTACTATTAAATGAATGTCGTCAATGATATTTCTTTAAACCGATAGCGATAGACAAAATGCTATTTGTTCGGCTTTCATTTACATGTCAATCATTATTCTCTACGTCTATTGTAATGACCTACGTGTGAACTAATTTGAGTAGTAATAATGTTCATGCGCCTCTTACAGGAATAAAATTGTTCAAAGCAGATAGAAGCGAAGAAAAGCCAAAAGTGGCAATCAAATCTTGTGGTAAAAAAAATACAAAACCATTGCACACAGAACAACAAACACAGAACACAACAATAGATAAACAAAGCTAGCAAATCGATAGACACAATGGCATTTGTTGCGGGTATCAACAAAAATGTCAATCCTGTATTCTCCACCTCTATTTGATTGACCTACGTTTGAACTTATTTAAGGAGAAATAATGTTCTTGCGCTGCCTACAGGAATAAAAATTTAGTAAAGCAGAGGCGAATAAATACAAATTAGCAATCAAATCTTGCAGTCAATAACACTAATACAAAACCATTGCACACAGAACAACAAACACAGAACAAAACAATAGGTAAACAAAAGCTAGCAATTCGAACAAGTAAATGAATTGTAAACAGTTCGGGTCTCTTGCAACACACCCGTCGTGTCACAGGAAGTCAATCCAAAGTAAGCCAAGTGCGATATAAATTGTAGACAAACTGTAAGATAAACCAATATATGTACTCAGTTGAGACATCGCGTATTTTTCTACAAGTACATGATGTCTTCCATAAAAGTTCTTAAATGATTGTTTGTTTGTTTAATGTTTGAATGGTGAGTAACGCCAATATCAGCAATTTTTTTTGCTATATCAAGGCGTCCAGTTTTTTATTGGTAGACGAAGCCCGATGAAAAAACCCCGACCTCGGTAGGAAAACTGGCAAACCATGTCAATAAAGATTGGAGGCGAGAGCACCCTGCCCGTAGTGAGACTTGAACCCGCAACCTCAGTTCTTCAATGAAGACAATTACATTTGAGCAAACGAAAAAAAATAAGTTTGCAGTTTGCACGTTAATTAATTAGCTCGACGAAGTAGCGTGGTATTTCTACAAGCTCAGGAGTAAAGAATTAGTTAATATTCTTGCTGGAGCGGAAAGAATTTTGCTGCACAAGGAAATGTTGAAGTCATCACGTGTGTTGCAAAGTTTATAGGAGTCCTCTATGAGTGTATTTGTCTATGGAATCTAAGCTCTTTTGAGGATTGTTTAGCATAAGGAAATCATCCGTGAAACGGAAGATGAGATTGAAAGATTGGGTTAGATTTCGGTTTTTCTATCTAAATCTGATGGTAGGAATGGAGGACCAAATCGGCAGCAATACACAATGTTTAAGCACATGCTTGTCATTATAACTTTCTCCAGATCTAATAATTGTTCGACACTCAATCATGTTTACACGAGTAACCAAACTCAAAACACAAACACATCCATGCCAGTTAACAGACTGTGGCCAATAAATTGTGAACAAGTGATATTAAAAAAAACAAACGTCGACCTAACTTTTTCCCCCATTAATGTGAGAACTAATTTATAATACTTTCATTCGAGTCAAACGAAATGTACAATTGCAATGCAAATCTATTTTTGGTGTCTAAATATCTGCAATTATTTGTAAATGCAAGTGAGCAACCATCTTGATTGAAAACAACTCGATTTACAGTCTCTTGAACATACTTTCTAGATTGTTCATTTACAAAAAAACCTCAACTTTACAGGCATTTGTATTGTATGCCAGATGTCATAATTATTTTGTATTATTAATATAAAATTTAGATACAAAGTCATGTTCGGTAAAATTTGACCAACTTGACATGTATCAGAAAGCACGAATACAGAAACCTACCTAGGCTTAAATGATGCATCGTGTTATGTTGATGATGGTGGTTGCCTTTTAATAACAGGTGGTGGACAGTTCGTTCTATAACAGTTTCTGTCGGTTCTATAAACCTGATACTTTTCTGTGTTGTCTCAGCAGACTTGGCTTTAATTGCGACATCTATACTATTCTTTGTCACGATTGGTAAAGTTAATGAATAATCTGTGTTTGTTGTCATCTTTGTCTCTGGCAGTAAAACAATTCTCTCAGTTGTAATGGTCTGTTTCGTATAAGCAATAACGCTTTCCTTTTTTGGCCTATATTCATCTCGTAAATTCTGTTCGGTTATATTGATAGGCGAATTATAGTTATACATTTTCTTATTTGCTTCATTATTAAAATTGGACTGCGTGTAGTTTCTAATTTCCATTTCTGAATGCATTGAAGCTTGTGACGTCATTACACTTAGTATGTTTTCTGCAGAAATTCCTTCCACATCAGTAGCTGATTTGTTTTCATTAGGTAACATCTCGAGTTTAGCTAAATCTCCTTGTAACTCGTTAACAGAATCATTACTATCGTCTGTGGCAGAATCGACTACTACCGTATTATTGGTGTTAACGACATCGGCTGCGTCTGAAACGTTGAAATCACGTCTATTTGAATAATTTTCGATGTTCAACGAGTATTTGATTTCGGTAACATTTGTATTCGTTATATTCTGCAATTTTTCTGAGTAGAAACTCGTGTCATTCAACAATAGGACAGACGACATGCAAATAGATAGGCTAACGAACAAATAGAAATGCATCATCTCTGACGCAAAACGTGTCATCATGATCAGCGTGTGTGGGTTAAATATAACTCGTCCATTCATCTGAAAGGATAAAAAGTGATATTTATATAATAAATATCGACCAGCAATTACGAATTCTGATTTCTATGTTGTGAATAAGCTTAATCAATAAAATTTAATCTTATCATTGGAAACTAGGAAACTTCTAAATAGTTTTCTATATGTTAATGTATATACATTTTTTTTAATAAACGAGGAGAAAAGTGTCTGTGCATTTTCTTGTTAAAAGAGTAAACTTTGTTTCATGATAGTTCTTATTGTCACTTTGTTATCATTAGTTCGTTTTAAATTGACAAAATATAAAACGAGAATGAATCAACACAATTTGTTGTAGTAACAATAGTATTAAAACATCGGTGTATAAAATAAGATGTACTACCACTGCGTTTAAGATTAGAAAACATTTAAAACAAAGATTTGAATAAACCGGAAATCAACAACCCTAAAGTTTTCCTAGAAAATTAGCTAATGAAGAAGTATTATCCGTGCAATATAAAATTCTGCTCAGAAGAAAAATCTTAACAGATTATCAAAACACCATTCATTTTAGTGATGAGGCCATGATTAAGAACTCGTATTTGCATTGTTGGTATCATTTTTCAATTATGGGCTTTTTAAGAAGTCATTAAAGAAATTAAACCGGAACAAAAATCCTCTTTTTTTATTTTTGTAGCGTCAATATAGGTAAAAATAGAAACACAGCGTCAATATTTTTTACAAGGCATTTGTTTTCTAAAAATACACAGAATATATGTAAATCAGGCGATTGACTTTATCTGATAAGAATTATAATACAACACACCATATGCAATATAGAAGAATACTGCACGCTTACATTTTGGTACTTTCGGTAACGTTTTACTGAAATTATTTTACTGCTTTTCAACATTTCTAAAATGCAATGTACTTCTTGGTACAAGTCTAGAACTAAGCAAGAGTGTTGTGTTCTTGTTAACTGCAGCCAATCGTGTTAATATTACCAAACTATAACAAATTTTTAAATATTTATTTTATAGCAAAATGTACAGTAAAATTGTTATCGGAAATAAGAAGTTTCTTATTGCTCAAACATATTTTATTAACCTAACTTTTTTTGTCTTTGGCGTAATATGGCTCTGAAGGCGTTTTCTTTGTAAATGAATCTTCTGCAGCTACAATATAAATATGAAGTGCGATTTTACGCTTAAGATTAAAAGTTGTCACGTTATAAGCAATAAGAAAAATAGCCAAGTAAACCGACCGAACAACAAGGGCCAAAAGTCAAGGGACAGTTACAAATCCTGATATAGACAAAAATACTCAGCGCAACACAAAAACAAAAAGAGAGTTACCCGAACCCAATAAAAATCATGGGTGCACTAAGGTGCTCAGGACGATTTGTCAGTGCCTACCTCTAATATTAGACACCCGTCGAGTGACTTATTGTCATGTCTAGGGAAAAGTCATGTCTAGGAATAGGAACCACTACCTACGACCCTGCGATTTATCAAGTCAAGAACACTGCAGAGATAACATCAACCTGGGTACAACAAACCGTTGTTTGAGTAGTTTAGTAGTCAACAACAGTAATCGGTCTAGAAAATCGGAATACCGATCGCATGATCTAGAATAACATATAAGTTTCCAAATGTACACACCATACGCTGGAGCTCCTGGAATGTAGCTGTCGATGAACGGGTAAAACTTATTATTCAGATAAAAATGTTGAGAAATTTAGTACAGAAATAAATGCCAGTATAAGTACAGACAGCTAATATAGTCGAAATTGTTTATATTTCGTTCCTGTAGCACGTGATACGACCGTGTAAGATGTATCAATGTGGCATACACAAAATAACAGAAAATACTCAACGTAATACGATTTTAAATTTGAAAGAAAAATTGAGCAATAAAAATATTAAAATAGTAAACATTTAATTATGTGCCCTCTTATATCTCCTAAACAATAAAAGATATGTAAAGTTTTCTAAAAACTACTCATTATAAGAAAAATAAAGTGAAAATATGTTCAAAAAGCTAACCGTCTCTTAGCTGCATTGACCATTTTATGGGTTTATTAAAGTATCTTTTGTTTGTAATTTATATGTAGGATAGGTAAACAATTTACCCATTAAGGACATTGCTTACGCTTAATTATTAACTAATGGTGCTTGAAAGATTTGAATACATTTCGTCACTTTACAAGTGCTTTTTGAAAAATAATTCAACAAAAATATTGTTTAAAATGGGCAGTTAAAATATGTGTTGTTCTATTTACACCAATATCAGAACGAAAATAAAGCAATAGAAATATTATTTACTCCCCAAACAGCTTTAACAATTAGGGAGATTTTGCTACAATGTTTGCCTCTTAATTGTTCACAGATCCTTGCACTGACTGAAATAAAAGTCAATGTGTGGAACGAACATTACTACCCAAAATACTGATTACAATCCCGATTCAACCAAAGAAATATCGAAATTTCAGTACACATACTGAACACAAATTGATGATATGACAAAATATTTATAGATTTAATGAAACACCCAATCAATTAACAGATAATTATTTACTCCGAAGACTGTTCGACATTTGATTATGTATATCGTCTCACATGGGAGACGGTTATAACAATTTTTTAAAAAAGGAAAGCTGAATTCGTCCCCTATGTTAATTTTATTGTCTATTACATTTGTTTGGTTTGGTGATTCTTGGTAACGTACTGTTCATTTTTATTTTGTTTTTATCGTGCACCGAATTTGATTGTAAGTAACATGGGGGTGTTATTGTCAATTTAACGATTTCAAGGAGTTGTTTGCAAGAACGTTACATAATCGCAATCAACATTATGAGAATATTTCAGATACACTGTACTTTATTTTGAACAATTTATATGTTTGCAATAGGATATAGAACAGTTATGTGTGGACAGCGTTACCAGAGACGATTAATGATGTGTTGAAAGAGTTACAGGTAAAAAATGTGACCGAACTGTCACAAATATTCGTTTAGCTACTAGATCTAGAAGTGTAAATTCATTAGGTACTGACATCGCCAAAACAGTTGTTTCTTAATTTTAAGGTAAAACTTTATTTAAGCTCGACGAGGTGGATAAAGAGGTGGATAAATCAAAACATCATGTGGGAAGGACAAACGTAAGTGACCAGATTTGATCAACTGTTAAAGTATTATTTTTGAAAGAAATCATCTCAAATTGTATGAATACTTGTAAATAAATTTAAAAGTAGCAACAGTTATCTCATTATCTATTTTCTTATTTATCAACCACTTCACTTGCTACAAATTGAAATTATAGGACTATACATTTGCAGCATATCCGCCTAAAGTACAAAATACAAAATATATCTTATTTCTGAAGATAAAAGAAATACGAAGTATTAATGACGACATAAAAATCTGAAATGACATTCTGAAGCACAAAGAAATAAACAATATATTTCAGTAACGCAGGCAGAATTGTCAACAATAAGATTCGTTCTGCAATAAAATTTAATAAACTGGTCACATAACCTGGTTTTCAATGTTAAAATATTAGTTTTCAAAAATGGAATTGACAGTCTGTTCTTCGTTATAAACAGTTTAATATAAAACGCACGTTTATCTGCACCATTTACATGATGATCAATTGTTATGAATTGAATTATATGTCTCTGTTACTACAAATTGTTTTATTGGGGAAATTATTGTACCTAAATAAAAGCATTTCATATTCATTTATTTTATAGTTGCGAAACGTCACAATACCAGACATTACGTTATGCAGTGTTAAATAGATTTTAATATGACGTCGAACCTTCGTACAATTGATTGATTAATTGGATGTTTGCTTTACGTCCAGCGGGCAGTATTTCAGCTATATTCAGGACGGGAACAAGTTAACAAACAATACATCAATTGAAAAAGGGGTGAGATGGGACACAGGGAACAAAATTTTGACTGCCACTGGAAAAGTACGGAGTATTGGGTAGGGTAGGAGAATTTAGCCTTTAGTAGCGGCTACAATGAGCCTACTCTTTTTCGAAATATACAAAAGGGACCTTTATACTGCAAGGAGCGTGGTACTCTCCAAACACGTTACCCACTATGGTCCGCCGCAAGGCTTTCCGTTTTATAACCTGACAACCCCCAACGAGAGGGTCTCCCCTATCCTCCACCCGGGGACGCGCTGGGCTGCTCTGTGGGTCGAGCACTGGGAACCGTCCCAGTATGGTCCCAGCCTTCATACAAACAAACCTAAATAAACTTTCACTAATTTTTAATACTGTAAACATATATGTCCCTCTTTACGTTTCCTATCTTTTTGGACAGCAAATAATACTCAACAAATATAATAATTTGTCTTTGATCTGGAACTTCAATGTGTTGAGATAAGAGATAGCCTTATCTGGATTAAGTATAACCTTTTGGTGATAAAGCTCTACAACATCTTTAGGATTTTAAATACTGTTTGGGCCTGTGCCAATGATGAGTCTTATTTAGAAGAAACGCGTCTGACGTAATAAATTCTTTGAACCTTGGTATCTTTGATGACTTTTTATTTGTTTGGTTTTTTTTTGTTTATTTGTATAAATTACTAACTGCAAATTGCTTCTGATTTCCTACTAACAATATATCCACTGAATATGGTGTATATCGTCTACATGCACTTTATCTCCATATCACTCTGCGTGACCAATAATGAATCTCGAATCTCAATTCATTAATTGGATAAAGTAAGGCAAGAAACACACAAGATAAAATAACCTGGACAAAAATCGTTCAGTAATATGAAGAGACTTGTCAAAAAACCGCAAAAAATGTACGAAGAATTGCAAGGGACATGGTAACAAAAACAGAAAACTCTAGATAAACACTGATTTTACTGTCTTGGTTTGAAAACCAGATCCTAGATTAAAAACAAGATCTCAGTTCAAAGTATGTTAATGTTTTATTTTTAACAAACATTGATACATAAAAAAAATACGATATTTGTATGAAGGCATAGCAAACAAATTAATATTGTGTACCTTATTTTATCGTAGGGCTTTCAAAATTGGAAAATGCGTAAATAACAATATGTATCTCAGAATATGGAATTTGAAAAAAATGTTTGTAACTAAACAAGGTTTTCCACTTAATTGAAAGTTATATAATTAACGTTGAAATTTCCATCAATAACTCTGATGACATTCCAGAAAAACCAATTACAAACCAATTTTTTAATATCCGTATTAAATGGAAAAATACGAATTTGGTTTGAGTAGTCATAACGCCTTTTTATTTATTTAAACGTGGGTATTATTTATCCAGAGGTTTGCTAAAAATGAAAAAAAGAAAAAAAATCAGATTAAACACAGTGGCATACAATTAAACACAATTTGAAATGGCAATAAATATCAAGACACTTTAAATGTGTTTTGTTTTTTCAACCTCTGCAGTTGTCAATTATGGAGAATGGAAATGCGTGGCACGAAATAAAATATCCATATCAAAATAAAGTATTTATATTTCAAACGTTCTCAATTAGTTTCTTACTTTGCAAAATCACAAATCACAAGAGTAAGCCTTTAACTGTCAATAATTTCCGATGTTAAGTAAGTCAGAATGACGTCAGTAATGCATACTATAACAATTAGCTTTTTTGCATAGAAACGGCAACAAAAATCCTTATAAAATATATATGTAATTTATTGTTCCAGAAATAAACGAATGCTGAATCCGATAATGGCAGATTTGGTAGAAAATGGAAGTGTTATTTATTTTATACTAATTTCTTTTGAATGGTCAACTCAAAAACATAAGAAGAGACTATGCTGAAAATTAAACTTTATCTATATTTTATAGTTCTTAACAGGTGTGCAACGTTTTAACACTTTTCTAGTTTTAACTGTTTCCATTTGGACACCGTCACCTTTTGACCAAAACAAACATTGAATTGGTCTAAGTCGAAACAACAAATTGGATTGCGCTGAAAATTGAATTTTAGTTTTAGTTTATAGTACTTAACAGTAGTGCAAAATTGAAACAAATCTTTTGACGCGTTTTCAAGCTATCATCTGGAAACCACTAACTGATGACCAATAAAAATGAAATGACCCCTGTCTAAAACTACATAAGAGATTTGCTTAAAATAGAACTTAATCTTCATTTTATAGTAGTTTACAGCTGTGCAAAGTTTAAACAAAATCTAGTGATGAGTTTTCAAGTTATTATCTGGAAACTACCAAGGCACGGGCAAACGGATAGACGGACCGACGGACACTGATATCCATAGGAGGGTACCACATTATACCACGCCACTTTGTGCCATATGATTATATGCGTCAAAGAGATGCACAATTTCTGTGTCGACGTTTGCGCTGTGGTGCCATTGCCACACCACATGGCGATGAAGATCATTTTAACTTGATGTTTCTAATTGCCGCTATATTGTTTTGCATATTTTCAAATGTATAACTATGTACATTGTATCTTATATCTCCTTTATTGCAAATAGAAGCTGCAACGAAGAACAGATAGCTTTTAGTTTCACCAGTTAAAAGTTCCAAAAAGGACATTTTGGCAAGGTCAAAATTCTTACCCTTCCAAAACTCAAAAATTTTCCATTCGTTGTTTGTATTGCTTATTTGTCTATTTTTCATGTTACTACTCGTATTTATGAATTTTGTTTTTGGGTTGTGCTTTGCAATTTGGTCCTAGGGTGTTTATTTTGATTACGTATCCATATGTTATAAAATTGGGTTTTAAAATTAAAAGAATAAATTCTTATTACTATAATTTATTATCAAAGAAAGAAAAAATCCTAGTCAGTGTTCTAGTGCTAACACCTTGATGACAAGGTCGCCCATAATCCAAATTTTTATCGTTTACTTTTAAAGAAAAACCTAAATTTGGTTAAATATAAATGTACACAAAATAATCGACATAAAGAACTTAAATTTACATTACATGCAAGCCGTTTATAATATTTGAGAGAACTGTTTAATTAAATTTTTTTATTCGATATACTATTTAGTGTAACGCACTGAGACTGCTAATACTTTTTCTAAAATAAAAATTGTTTTGCTTTTAGGTATAAAAACCCAAATAAAACGTTGACAGAGTCATTACAAACAAAAACTCGAAACTTTTGTTGCTAATAAATTTCTTCTTTTTTTTCAGTCTTATCAAATAGGTTGACATTACAAAATACTAAATTTATAAAATCTTTAATTTCGCCCAGTCTTATGATTTTTTATGGAAAACGTCAAATTGGACGACTTATTTCCATAGTTATTCTTTTTTGTGATCAATATACTGCATGTTTTACGAACACATATTCTGTAATGTGATTTTGCGCCATTTATATAGTAAGCATTGTGAGTGTTTTCTCTACATTTACAAAATAAAGTTACTTATGTTACTGGTATTTGTAAATGTTAGCTTACTTTGATACATTAGACATTAGATTTAAAAAATATCTGTTCAAATATATATAATATTTATATATGAATGTGATATTAAAAGGAATACATAGTATGGAAAAATTTCTTGTAGTTTATAAGTTAAGAATTTCCTGATTTTAACTTTATTAATAAATCTACCAAAAACTGTATATTAAAATACAAAGAATTATAAAACAAATAATAGTAAAGCGTCCGTAAAAATATACTTACCAATGTTTATGTTTTCTTGATCCATCACGCAACACATACGAATCCAATAAACGTCTTCATTACATCTCTTATATTGAAATCCTAATGTAATAATGCAATGACAGCAAGATTATACCATTGGTAATACCAACCTTGATACATCTCGTATGAAGTCAATCTTCTATAGCCTGAGGGACTTTGGGCTTTTTGTAATTGATACGCTAAGCAAAGGCTTATAGAAACAATCTATAATGTTTGTTTCTAAACAGCATTTAACTACGAATCGCTAGATTTTAAATGGAACATCTATGTTTTCTCCGATACTATAAAATTTTACTTTTTGTTTTTGCAACACAGTTCATTGATCGGTAATCATTCATTCGAAAAGTTATATTGATAGATATATTGAATACATAGTCAACGTTACTTCTTTTATTTAAGATTCCATATATAAATATTACAAGAAACTGAGTACATAAAATATTTTATAATTTTTGTATTTTTTAATTTGATGGCAATCCTGGAAACATTTCTTTTGCTATATCGTATTAATATAGACATGCATAACCACACATGATAAATTGGATAAATACATGTAATAGACGGAAGTGTAACTAATTTGTTTGATAGTTGTATTGATATAAGAAGCATGTTACAGTTTGCGAAAGAATTAGTAAGGTGCTTTTTATTTATGAACTTTATTTTAATGAAGCCATTTTCTCCTAGACCAACATATACTTGAAAAAAAAAAAAAAAATGAATGCATATGTTTAATGCACTTTCATCACAAAAATATTGTTTGCTAACTTAATTTAATTTTTAAAGTCCAAGAAACTGATTTACTATAGAACCAACAACAAAAAATAGCAACTATGGTCCTGAATTAGTATAGGCATTTCAAAATAAATGGTGGGTTAAATCAGGTGTTATGGAATGCCAAACCTCCCTCTTCAATTACTGTAGTATGTGAGTTGGCTTGTTGATGAAAATGGATTGGATCATGTACCACTAGTCAGAGATAGGTATTTTCAATAAGTATCGGACACAATCACTGTGTTCTGAATTCAAAACTTCGAAAAACTATCTGCATTATATTTTCAAACGATATAATATTTTTCAACCAGGTAATGGTATCTATAGTAAAACCTATAAAAGGTGCGGATGAGTCTTTTTATCTTGTAACCTTGTTTCATAAGTTAATCCCCAAGAAATTGGTAACGTTTGAAAAAATAAGTTTACTCGCCGCTGCATGTTATTGCATAAGATCTATTGAGAAATATTGACACTGTTAGCAGGAGAAGCTGGAATATTGCAGTATAAGTGAGGAAAAGTTATAATTATGAAATCAAAATATCTCGTTTTTCAAAAATTCTTGCAATAAGATGGTCATTGATGTCATATTTGAGGTGTAGGTCTAAAAATGGTGTAGATGAAGCGTTTTGTGGTTTCTTTAATTTCTAGTTCTGAAGGATAAATTACGGAAGACACTCAGCAAATTGAGCGGTTGAAAAAACATCACGAATATATTTTTATTATATGTATGTCTTTAATAAGACTTTGAAGAAATTCAGTTTCATATGAATACACCAACCAATCAGCAAGGAGTGGGGCACAAGTTGTACCCATGTCTTTAAGAAAATCTAGTATACTATAAACTGGCTCCTCGCTGTAACATAATTTGCCTTTTAGTTCTTTAGTAAAAAAGGACTGTTTGAACCTAAAACTTCATATTTGAATGCATCTGAAGACAGAAGATAGAAGGCTTCATGTATGACCTGATGGGATTTCTCATAAGGCAAAATGGTATAAAGAGTTAAAAAATTAAAGGTTATAATAAATTACATTTTAGATATCGATCTTTATTTTAAATTATCCAACAGTTTTTTTTATAGATTTTTTAAGAATTAATATTAATTATTAATTATTTATATTACTTCGCGAATAATCCTTAGTTTTTGCTGTCCTTCTTTCAATGCAGGCAATATATTTGTCAATAGTTTTGACATCTCTTTGGTAGAACACATAGATTAGCCGGCTATGTACATTTTCTTGAAAGGATTTTTATGCTATTTTGGAATCCAATACGAGTATGATAAGTCTTCAGACTCTTTGTCGTAATAAGTATTTTATGAAGTCATGAAAGACTTACAGTTTACAAGGATTTTATCTTTGTCAAATGTGGTACGTTTTCCTGTGGAATTTCCATAGTTATCCTTGATGCATAGCTCTTTAATGAGGCATTCATAGTAATGTGACTTACATACAAACGCAATGTTGTTATTTGTCAAGAAGTTAAGTGAGGCACATCTGAGCTTGATACACGGATTTAGGTCGATCATTAATGCGAAGTACCAAAAACCTTATTGTTTTATTCAGTTAGAAAATGCATCAAGTTCTGGGTCTTGTTCCCTTACTCCCTTAATCAACTAATAGTTTTGAAACGTAAATTCCAGTCTACTGGTTGAGGTTCTCTGCATTTTGGACCATAAGAAATAATGTTTTTAAGATTCTCGTGGTCTATGAAGTTCAGATCACCAGTAATGACATGACTAGGGGGATTGTATGTGAAAGGAGAAAGAGAACAACAAATGCATTAGGTAGGTTTCTTGATGTATGTTTGATTGTCTTGGGCCTGCAATACTTTTTTGTAATTGAAGATTTTACTGGCAATGTTGTTCGGTATATTTATAAGACACGATTGGGGTAGACAAATTTCTTTGACAGCATCAATTCTGACATGTGGAGGAACTTTCTATTTTTATCAAAAAGGCTCTGTCCGCACAGGTTTGAAAAGACGGAAAGAAAGAAGCTATGTCGCAAGTTATGATTGTCAATCTATATTTAGATTTTTATGGATTAAATCCTCCAACCTTAAGTGCATAATCCCTCAGACGTTTACAACAGCTGAAAAGAGTAGTAATGTTTTGTACTTTAAACCCATTGTTCAAGATGAGAAAGAATGTCTTGCTGATCACGGTACTTTACGTACAAACACCAATCATGATCTGGCTGATTAAAGTGGTTGTACAACATCCTATATTGAGGATCGTTAGGATCATAGCGATGTTTGATCATTCTGATCCGCAAAGTCTGTCGGTTTCGCCTACATACAAGAGTCAACAAAGCGAACACTCAACTCGAATACATAGTTGACCAGCAATACAGATTTTTCTTGTACAAATATATTCCAGTGATTTGCCTTTTCATGTATTCATAGTGACACATATTCTGCTTTTTATATTTGTTATCGTTTAAACCTGTTTCTTTCAGCAATAATCGATTATCCAAACAATTACTCTATCGGACGCCTGAATTGAAGTACCTGAACACAAGACTTGTACATGGCTGCCATTAATTGCATCTTGTTTTCTGACAGTTGGAATCCATATTCTATTGTGGGTCTGTTAAATGAAGTACATTTTTATAATAAGTCGCACTTCAAAGATAAACAAGGAAATCTAGGCGCTTTACGGAAGAGTTGTCAATGCGGTTGACTAAGATATTATCTACAGTGAAATAAGGACAGCAAAAATACTTTGCATTTACAGACCATTTAAATGTATCTTCGATCATCTGCTAGAGCCTTTGTTTTGTCAACTCTTTATATCACCTTGCCTCACGATAAACAAAAATATACAAAGCTTCTCTTTCACATATGCCTACACAAAAACCATAAGTATTTTTTAACTAAAGATTAAAGGGCAAATTATGCTACAGCGAGGAACAGGTATATCTTATGCTATATTTCCTGATCGAAAACATATTTGTAACCTTTGAGGATTGTTTTTTAGCAGATAATAGGAATTCCAGTTGGTACAAATTGTAATCCACTCTTTGTCGATTTGTTTATATATTTATATGAAACTAAATTTCTTCAACGTCTTAAAAAGACAATAAGATAGCATAAGCTATGTCCTTTAATTTAATACATGTGCTTTCAATTTACAACCCTAAATTTGCTGAGTGGCTTCCGTTAATAGATCCTTTTGAACTGGAAATTGAAGAAACCACAGAAACAGCTTCATCTATATCATTTTAAACCTACACCTCAAAAATGACGTAAATGGCCATTACGGCACAAGAATTTACGACAAACGATTCCAATTTCAACATTATAACTTTTCCGCCCTTATGTAGCAATATTCCAGATTCTCATACATACGGTGTCTATATTTCTCCATGAATCAGGTGTGCAAGAACTTGCTGTAAGAATACTGATTTTGTAGAAAAAGTCACCAATTCTTACGGATAGACTTTTAAACCAAGGTTGTAAGAAAAAGCAACATGTCAGCGCCTTTAATAACTAATTACAATTAAACCATTTCTTGCTGAAAAATATACCCGATTAAACATGACTGCAGATAGTTTTACCAATTTTTGAGTTGAGTGCATAGTAATTGTAATGTGATGATTATAAGATACACCTATTACTGACTAGTAACATACTACCTCACACTCTTAATAATGGAAGCGGAAGAATCGGCTAAACCTGATTCAAGTTCTTGTGAAATGCTGTAAATATTTTTGGTTCTCAAGATAGCCGGTTTCTTGGACCTTGATTTGTGGATTGTCCTTTTTTTTACAGTTTCCTTTTTGTTTGGTACTTTTTTTAATTATCCGATGATTATGCTGACATAGATATAATATTATGAACTCGTAGAGAAGTTCAAAAGCATTTCTGTGACATATGATGTCTCCTATTCTTAACAGAAAGATCGGTATTTGAACTTTGCTCACCTCAATAGGTGATAAACACGACTTAGGTTATAAGTCACAGCAATTAACACAAACATAACACAGAAGCAGAAATTAAATCTAGATTTAAATACAATATCATGAAAGATAAAAACAATTAGTATCCACTGGTTTTATTTGTAACGGTAACAAATATACATAGCTACATACAAAAGAACGAACTGCGTGAATTAGTTTACTTGTGATATTGTCTATTTGATCATTATTTACAATATGCACTGCGTTAAACTGTCCTGGCAAGAGTACTACTAAAAGACAGTATGCAAATAAAAGGATAAAACTAAAGTTTAAATATCGATAAAGATTGTAATGGATTACCGTTATGGTTTTCTTTTTTTGTGCCTCCCATTGCGGTTCATGGTTATAAAGAAATAGAAGTACACGTCAGATGTCAATTAAATTCCAATCCATTATTTTTTCAATCTAACAAGATACTTCTCTGGGGTATATGTTTGGCAACCCCAAGATAAATTGCGTACTCATTTGATTAATTAAGTTAGATTGGTATGTGCATTAGGTTGATTACATGTTCATTTAACTAAAATGAAGACACGAAATGCAACAATATAAGTTCTAATACATAAAATGTTTTTTTAAATATTTATGCAAGTCTGACACTTTTAGTAGTTTGTTTTCGGGCACATCAAATAGTATAATTTAGGACAGGAATATAAACTAAATTAATTTGGAAAAACTTCTGAAGTAGTAGATTAAGACGTTTCTGAATGTACTTTCTTCTATAGTTAACATATTGGCAATACTAGAGTGAACTAGCCTTGGCTCTATTGCCCAGCTAGTTTAAGTAATAGAATGATTTAATGTAAAGATTGATTTAATTAAATTTTATATAACGATTTGAGAATAATACTAGTATAGTTAATAGTTTCTAAGGGCAACTTGGCGTCACAATGTTTAAAAAACGATAAACAGATTATTGTTTGCATTATTCCTCATGTAGCTTGATGGATAATATTTTGGAAAAATAAACAATCATCCATATATATCACCTCAGATCTTTTAATCGGTTAAAACTTGGAAATTAAAAGCCTAAACAAGATTGCAGTAGCAAAAAACAAAATATTTGTTCGAATGGCAGCAAATCCTGGTTAAAAAGTTAAGGCATATTTTCGATGTGTTGCCAAAAATACTCAGTTTTATGAGTAAAAGTTGACATAAACAAATACTGATACGATGTCAAAAACAAAGTGGCTTAGTGTACGCATAGAGTTGCTATAATGCTTATGAACGACATTTGTAAACTTTTCAATATTTCCCGACTTCCTTACACATTTAAACTAACTAGGTGTCATTTAACTGCTGTTGAAGCTGTAAAAATCTATAGGTATGCTTTAGTCTGGTACAGTTCAAAGAAATTTTGCCGTTTACTTTAAATTCGCAGAAAATGTAATTCATAATATGGTAACCACTGCCAGACAAGACCTTTATCTTTCCAATACTGATTTCTATACAGCAACTGCGTCATCGGACGACATTTTCGGGGAATGGAATCACTATAGCCGGAAATACTGACTTGAATGTTATCGCATGAAATATCACAGATATCATAGACAGAGATGTCATGCAACCAGGTAAACTTATAAAATCATGTGGTGAATGCAAATGATTCTAATTTTTTCTTAAACGACGAATTTTAGCGCACATTTTGTCACAACATCAATCTGCATTTATGAAAAGTTGAACTGATTAGATTGATATGCAGATTTAATCAAATACAACGATTGTTAACATTCTTTTAATATATCTCAAAATGTAAAAAGCAGTCTCAGTTTATATTTGATCAAATTCCCCAAAGAGAATTTATCAAATCATTGAAACCTGAAAGTCATCATAAGTTCTGCCTACTCATTACATGTATTGCAACAGCTTTAGGGAGATTAAAAGTTGTTTGTTTTTAATATCAAGCGATTGGTAATTTTCTTTACAGCGATACAATTCTTGATGGATGTATGTTTTAGTAAAGTGTCAAAAACATATTTATTAAACTGATTATTTAGACGCAGTTCAGAAGTGTTGTACATATGTTTTGATGTGAATGTTATAATATAGTATTCATAGTAAAAATCTTTGTTGAGTATAATATCCCCAATTTTTTTCAGCTACATGTGTGGTCTATTTGTCGCGCGTTTGTATGTAATTACTGTATAGTTGCTTATAATAAGGGCTTTTTGTGGTCTTATTGCGCATGTTAGCTGTTGTTTTTGTTTTATTTTGTGTTTCGTGCAATGCATGTGGACGTTTCTGTGTTGTTAGTGTATTACAATAAAGGGAGCGTTCGCATCCCTTTAACCTGTTTAATGTTGCCGCATGTTTAATTCGACAGTTCTAAGCCAGTTGTTTATGTTTGTTATTGTTTTTTTCTTTTTCGTTATTTTGTGGGGTTTGTGTTTTATTTATATAAATGTACAGAATTATATATTATATACATATAAGGGTTTTTCTGAAAAATAATTACACCAAGCCAAAAAAAATGTTTGTTTGATGGTTTACGCCACTTTCAGCAAAAGAGGAAACCCTCCTCACAGTGAGGCTCGAACCCGCAATCTTAGTGTTGACAGACCTCGTGATCAATAGTAGACAAACTAGCGAAATCAATCGGCCACCAAGGCCCCTTAAATAAATGTACACATTCGTCTAAAATACAATTTTGGATTTGATCCTACATTCAGTCGTTAAAATACAGCACATACAAACCTACACAAGTCGCAATGATTTAATGAACTAACGTAATAACAACAATTGTAGGCAAAATTGATTATTTACACCACGGTTTCCTGATGATTGGCAGGAAGGAAAATAGCAGCTGAACTAAATAATGATGTTAAACAACATAAATAATAAAACTAAGCCTACTTTGATCATTATCGGCTTTTGTTGCAAGTATTTTATGTTTAAAAAATCCAACAAATATTAAACAAGCTTGAGCTTGAAAAAGTTCTTGTTTTTAACTAAATTTATTTTAAATCTGAACAATACCGATTGACGAGTGAGTTGTACTGGCCGGGACAAGGTGTGAAAAGCGGAATGGTGAGATTGCAAACCGTAACAAGCTAGTTAAAATTAAAGATATTCACACATTCTGCTCGAACTTATAAAGAAATCAGGGGTTTTCTTTTACGATATTAAACTTCTGCATACCAGACAAAGGACCAAAATTGTCAGGGTTTCATTTGTACCTATGTCCGCACACATATCGTCTGACTAACATACCCCCTTAATAATTCAAATTAATGCTCCCATTTACTTACTTAATGTTACTACAAATGTTTACTTTTAATAGATATTAAGATTGCATTTACTAGGTTGGCAAATTCAAACCATTTTTAGATTTTAGTTTTGTATAAACAAAAATGGTTATATTGAAAACATATCATAAAAGGCAAAGTAATCGAGCATTATGTGCCGAAAGATTTAACAAACGCTTCATGTAAAACATCCCCGGCAACAAGTTCGTGTAGAGATGTAAGGTTTGGAATTTAAGACTACAGTTCAGCAGCAAATTTAATATTATATCATTTTCTCTGTCTTTCAAAATTTCTCAATTATTGGACACTATCATTACCTTGATCTTACCTTACTATACTTGCTCTCTTGCTTGAATATGCCTAAAATATTTCTGGCTGACCATCTATAAATGAATCAACGTTTGCAGAATGTCGGTCACTGATGTAATTTTTTAGTGCATTTATCAGGTTTGTAAAATATCGTTAAAGTTGTATAAATATATATACAAGCATTTTCCCGTTATGTTTGGAACTTGCAAACACATTATGGCTCTCTGGAGCGCCATGTCTTATATTATGTGCAGAAAGAGAAACAAATATATACATTGTCTATTAAATTCACGTTTATGTAGTATATTAAGCCATTAATGACAATATAACTAAATCAGTTTGTACTCTACGAGTCCCAAAGTCCCACGAAAAGCATCGGAAGGCAAATGTATTTTGAATCCTTGAATTTTGAATTATCATCAAAGAAACTGTTTTTTGCTGATATTTGACTAACGATGAATCATTGTCATAATTTTTTTTAATTTTTAGCACTATGATAGTTAATGAGGACTTAAAAAAAGTACTGCAGTCAAAATACATTACTCAGCTTTTGTATAAAATCGATAATCAGAAGACTGTCCACCTTCAAACTTAGGTTATATAATTACTTCAAAATTAATCTGTATAAATCTTAATATATTTATTTATATGTTTTAAAAAGACAGAGTAAGCAGAGCATCATATCTATTACAAATTTTTATAAAAATATGCAACTTTAAAGAGTCGTTTGTACATTGTAAAAGTATTAAATATCTGACGTGCAATATACTGTGTAATAACAGTCAAAACGATGTAGGAAGAAAGTTTATGATTAATTATGGCAACTGTTATAAATATATGAGAATATGTGTATATTTTGCTGCATAATTGTGTAAAACATAAAAAAATGAAACTAGAAACATGACATATGCTATTTAATTTATTTTTCTTAAACAAATAAACCTATATAACATCATGCCAGCCGATATTAAATTCGCTAGCTGATGTTTGGCCCATTCTGAAAAGTGAAGACGACCTAAAGTCACCAAAGATGTTTTACAGCGATTAGATGAGTATAAGACAATATTAAGCTAACGTTGGCCAAACATACGAATTATGGTGTAAATGATTAAATAAAGTACTTAAGGTGCTAATCTTAAAACAAGAAAAACAGTTTTTGCACAATATACAATACCAAAAAAAAACTGGAATGAAATTACTAAAAAGTACAGAAACCTAATCATACATTATACTAAATTAAAACAAAATGACAATGCTTTAGATATAAAATTCACACTCTCCGAAATACCCAAAAGGTTTACTTGTAAAACGATCAAATAAATTTATTGCAACTGTTAACACATAAAGAAAATAAAGCATAATATTTTCCAATTCTAAAGGAAGATTAAATATTAGTAGTGGTTAATAGTTGAACACAGAATCATAGAAGTTTGTCATTAAGCATTATCCTTTAAATATTTGAGTGCTCATGACATTTCCATTATAAAATGAGAAAAGCAAACCAATGATTTTACTATCTATGAAGACTTATGCAATTGTAATGTGTAGAATACTGACAATGATAGCTCTCTATTGCAATACAAAATATGCATTTTACATCAAATAAAACTCTATTCACTTGAATATAGTTGCTACATATACACAAAGTCACTCTAGAAAATTATGAAACGTGTTTATATCGTGTACTGGTATTTGATTTTGAAAGTACAAACAACATTTAAATATTCTAATAAAATAATAACCGCCAAACAAGTGAAGAATAATGATATGCAAATATATAAGGTTTTTTTGTTATATGAAATTTGCTTATAAACTCCCATTTGTTGATACAGATTTGACAGGTTATTTAATTGTTGACAACATCATGCTGGTTAATAAGACACGGCTGGTTCATTGTGATGTAGAATCGACCAGGCTGGTTGATTATATTGTTGTTAAGATCTGGCTGCTTGATTATAGTGGTGATAAGACACGGTTAGTTGGTTGTATTGTTGACGGTTGGTAGATTGTACTGTTGATAAGACGATTGTATTATTTATAAGGTACAATTGGTTACTAAATAATTAATTTATTACCACTGATGATTGTATTGTTGATAATGTCAGGATAGTAAACTAAATTGTTAGTTATTCCGGGCTGGGTGACTGTTTTGATAATACGTTCCGGCCGGTTGATTAAACAAGGCTTGATTCTGCTGCTGTAGGTTGTAGTTTGGCTGTCCACCCTGTTGTACAATGATTACTCCTGGAGTGGGTTGTCTTCCTGGAAAATTACATTCAGTCATATAAATATTGAATGTGTTGGCTTATATGTGGATTTTAGACAGAAAAATAGAATTATTTATAAATTGTGTAAACTTATTATGTGGTAATTGTCTTCTAATAGGGATTATACAATGTGCTAATATCTAGGGTTTGTTATATATTTTATATTTAGCAGTAAAATTCAGTCATCAAAGTAGTATATTTGTGTAAATGGTGTTATTCCAGTGTTACGTAAAATTTGTATGCAGCCAATTAAAATGCGGTACACATAATAAACTTACTTCTGCAAAGGCAAATTACGATACCAATCACCACGCCCAAACCAATCAGTCCACCTATGACTCCACCGACTATTGCTCTTTAAAATATTTAAAATCAGTTGTATTTATTTCATTGTAGCAGTAGTGGTTAAAATCAGTTTTTTAATAATATTTTATATTTAAAAATGCGATAAACTGCCAGTGAGAAGAACTGTAAATATAATTTCAAAATGTTTAAAAATAAAAAAAGCGTGAGAAAAGACGACAGCATTTCTAGCAAGTGTTTTAGGTTGAAATTTTAGCGCAAAAAGCTAGTGATATCACAAAGTCACAAAAAATATTGCGTGTATTTAACAAGGACGGAATATCGTTCTTAGAGACAACAAGGTTATCGGCAAAGTTTTACGTAAACTAACAGAACAAAAGCAAACTCATACTTTATTTGGTAACACATTTAATAATTGTAGACTAAAAAATCTGTTGCCAATAGTTAGTTATTTGCTTTTAATTTATCTTGACGCGAAATAATTTTTTTTATTTTTTTGCCTTGTTGTCTAAACAATATTGTTGCTGATGTTGCAAAAAAAAATGATCCGGGGTGTTTTAACAGGTACACGGACTGCCCGCTATCATAGAGCTAAAATATACACAAACGGTATAAAGCTCCAGTAAAAAAAATAATTAAGATACAGATTTTAATTTTATTCGGTTTGATTAACATCATGATCCATCCAAATAGGAGTAACAATGGTTTAATTGCAAAATATTTGGTTGTTATCTGTACTAGTAATACAAATTATTATGAAATTAACGGAAAGTTACGCATTTTGTTAAAATGTTTGATGTGTGCACTATTCTGGACATGATATCTAATGTCTTCAATGTGCTTGTACTTCTAGCACTGTACATAATATACTCATGCTTAATCAAGAAGGGATGTAAATATGGATTTTTAAATAGGTGTGCATATAATGTTTTGGCACAATTGTGAAGTGACTAGGTAAACAGACTTTTGGAAACCAGTATAATTTTAATCAGTTGCTGCTTTCAAAAATAAAAAAAAATTAATATAAAAACAAAGAATTCATTTCAATTTTTAATGTCAGATCATGGCATCATAAAAATACCATGAATAGATAATATTTTGTAATGACACCAACAAAAATTAAATGGTGTTCAATACATCTGATGAGACAACTTTATAGTGTAATAGCTTACAGAGATTTGTTAGACGTAACAATTTTATCTTCAAAGGGAAGCTTAGCAAAAAGAAAATTTGATATGTTGTTTATAAAACAAATAGGAAACATATTTGCCTATTGATGTTTATCTTCAACTGTTATGTTATCTGCCATATTGACAATATTTACCATGATATGTAATATGGGAAGATACAATAAGCGTGATCTTTGCAGTAAAATCCTGTTTAAAAATTATTTTTCTGTCCTTGATGTTTTTAAGACCAGCTGGCAACATTAAGATTACCAAAATGGCCTTAGTGTTTCTAATGGTGTTTTTATTAATAAGGTTCTTTTAGAAAAAATGTACACATGTCTTTATTTATTAACTTTTTTTTAAAATAACACAAGCTGTTAACTAGAAAAACTGTAGATTCAGTGACAGTTTAATCAATTCCATTCAGTGTTGTTGGTGGGGTTGCGGATAAAAGATGGGTACCCTATGTCAAATAAAGTCCATGTTTTTCTAATGCATGCTCCATGTATCATTCCAATCAAAATGTAAAATATCTGGTTCACAATGGCATTTAATGACAAAGAATAGGTGAAAGTTACCACATCCTTCATTGCAGTGCCAGTTGAGAAAATGTGCATGTCATCTGGTAATACGGTACCATAATATTTGTTTGCAGGTTACAATTTTAAAGAGGGAATTTATACAACTTTTACAAATGTCAATGGAACGTTGTCGGAGGAAGTTGGCTAGTTCAAGTTAGATAAATCATTGGATCTGGCTTGGTGGTGAAGAGGAATCAAATTAATCATGTCTTTGCAGTGAGAACAGTATGACAACAATATCCAGTCAGTTTGCCTTAGGTTATATCGGTTGATGGCAATAACCATGGTCTGCCAGCGTTATATTGGTTGGTTGGTAATACATGTATTACAGTTTGGCAAGTAGATGGTGATACGTCTGTCCAAAAGATGCCAACTGAAGCTGTTGACTGCATAGGAGGACACAGTTTGACTCCAACATCAACCATAATATGGCGTTTTTCTGAAAAGGAAAACAAGAATATATAATTATTATTTATTTACACAACTAGTTCCAATACAGTATGCAATACAATTGAAAACTATACTGATTTAAGCATAAGCTATACATGTACAAAAAAGATGTGTCAGACAGAAAACAAAATATTTCCATAAATCCCTGACTGAAACCAAATAAGAAAATGGTTGGTCACTATATAGATTCAACATGATTGCTATAGGCTCACAGGAGCCTGCATTCGATCGCCTGGAAGACAAATCTTCACAAAATAAGGTAGTGAGAAAAAAATGTTTGACTAATATTTAAAACTTTTTTGTTGTACAGTTGCTCTATCTATTCAAGTTTACAAATAAATTAATAGCAAAAAAACGTCAGCAACAAAATATGAAAACAGGGCATTAAATGTCAATAACTCGGTAAAAGTTGAAGCAAAATTGTTACTCGGGTTTCTTGTTTGGATCAGGTACTTACTCTTTCCAGACCCTCTTCTTATAGTACAAACTTTCTCTTTGCACGACATGTTGATATTCATCGACCGTTTAAAGTTATAATCATGTGATGAATGTGAATACTTGGCTGTAAGTTGATCTCTAGTGACGGCATTTAGTGACGAGCATAAATCAGCTGATGTGTTTCTTTTTTTTTTTTGAAGACAACATATCAAATTTTTATTTCTTTGTTTCAAATTAAAATATATCTGAAAAAGTTTAAATTTTGTCTCCACAAGACCTTTTGTGTTCTTTCAAGAAACAAACAAAATGCAACAGTTAATGTCTACTATTTTCTAATCTGCAAAAGCAAAGTCTAATTTATCTAGTTTAGATTGTTTTGTGTTGTATGTTTGTCTGAATCTAGATTTATAGACGTCTCTTTTTCAGATCTTCTTGGTAATTCAGTTTTCTTTCTTGTTTATGTACATTCACATTATTTACATTATAAATCTTTATTCTGGCTTTAATGTAAGTATTTTTCTATGGCATTCTAAGGAAATCATACAACAATATATATTTATAATGACTTCTGTCCATACGTTATTTCCTTCAATACATTAAGTAAAAACTAAGTCTCATTCGCGCATTTTAAGTAAAAGCAAGATTATGTGTTAAAAATTATACCTTTTATAGAAAGTTCATGTGGAAAAAAATATAATGTAAATGAATACGTCCATTTCCTTATGAGACACCAAGATATCTACCCATTCTCGAAAACAAATACCAAAAAAGACATCAACTCTCATTCTTGATTTTGAAATTGGCAGATTTAGTTTTCAAATAATATTTTAGATAGAAAGATGATGTTTCAATATAATATATACACTGTATGGGACTGATTTAGAATGAAAATAAAGTAAAGCAATCTGTTTAGTGATACGGAGATTTTATAGAGACCCATTTGCCAAAACATCTACAGAAGACTACAAATTATTTTCTTTCATAAATAGTCTTTAGCAACATACACTTCACTATCCACATTGTACTTTTTTGCCTGAATGTTCTATATTACATGTATATGATTAACCCTAAAAGTAACAGGAACCTATAAATTAAAGTTAAATTGGTTACTGCATGTTTTTATAAATTGTTCTGAAGAGCACCATAACATCATTGCCATCATAATTTTCAGTGCAGCCAAGGACGTTGTAGAATAAGAAGAAAAACTCGATTTGATAAAGTCGCAATATTTTAATGCAGTTGAACATTTTACCTAAAAACGAAAAAGATTGCTTTATTTTTGCAAAATTGTAAGGGTACCTGAGATTTTATTATGATGGTGCAAACTGTCAGACGTAAATGTCGGCACGTTTATATCTATATTCATTTTATTATATTATAAATTACAAACTTACCATTATATCTTTCTTCAAATGACCGACAAGATCTGTGTTTCATGTACACTGTAAACTCTGTTTCTCTTCTATCAAGACAATGCTTCCGATAGTGACGAATGTTGCACATGCGCAACTTGTGCTCCTCACTTCTTATTAAAATCCTCATGTTGACTCTCCCTTCAGTCAAATGCTAATTCGATTAGCGATTTATTTAAGAAATAATCAGTATGATTGATTATTTTTTAAAGTGTGTATCTTATTATTTATAAATTGGTAAATAAATAAATACCACACATACTCTTGAGGTAATTTAAGGTTCCTGTTTTTTATATGCTATAAGCAGGCTCGTACCTGCAACTTACCCAATATTTATACAAGTAGATGTGCCTGTACAAACATAACCAGTTCCACAACACCAATTTTGATCAGAACACAAATAGTATCCGGATGGGCACATCTGTCCTGAAACAAAATTTATTTCAATAATGATATATTTAATGTAAACAGTTCACGGTTTGAAAAAAGTCAAAATAGCTTGTACATTCATTATGCGTTGTAAACATTATCAAACAAAACAGAACAAAAACAAACTACGTATAAAAAGAGTCGATTTTTAACGGATTCGTTTGGCTCTTTAACTCTCTATTTTAATTACGATGGATAATCGGTTATTGTTTATTCTCGGTAATTGACATTTTGGTCGCTTTATAAACAGCATAAAGAAAATACAGATACCTAAACAAACATGGCCAGCAGATAAGGTCTCTAACAACAATTTTTTTATCTGCAAAAATGTTGTCATTCTTTGGTCTCCATGTCAAAGTCGAAAATTGTAATGATCCCCCTTCTTGTATAGGACACCAAAACTTAAAAAAAAATCCATAAAAAGCGTTTCATAGCAGGATCGTCTAAGTGTACCACCAAACCACTATCGCAACTCCTGACCACTATTTTAACAATAATAAAAACTGGGGTTCAAAAAAGTGATACTTTCTACTCCAGAAGTGGCATAAATAAGATGTGGATATTGAAAACTTTAAAAGACCTGATAGACATCTTGAAGTCTGGATCTCTTCTTCAATGTAATACCATAAAAACATTTGATTTTTCGACACTCTACACGGCCATCCATCATATGTAGCTGTAATCAGACTTAAAGAACTTATTAAACGCTGCTTTTCAAGATAAAAGGAATGAGACGTTATAAATGCCCCGTAATTAGCCATGACATAACTTACTTCGTAATCAATAGTTATAAATCAAATAATAAATATACTGAAGACCAAATCTGTCAAATGTTAGATTTTCTGATTGACAACATATTTGTCATATTTTTCAACAGACTGGTGGTATTCCAATGGCTACTTATTGAAAAGACTCTGCATGGCCCAGAAAGTTAATTTAACATTCCGCTATATAAATGAGGTCTTGTCCCTCAACAATTCTAAATTTGGTGACTATTTGCATTAAATATACCCACTGAGCTTGAATTTAAAGACACCACAACTTATGTCGGCTTCTTACATAGACCTACTTCTAAAAAAGGCTATGGAGAATTATAAACTAAACTCGACAACAAACGTGATAACTTCATTTTTACAATTATCAACTTCCTTCAATTTGTAGCAACATTCCAGCAGCTCCGGCGTTGTCTCACAGCTGTTGACTACTAAACTAATCAAACTACGGTTTGTTGTAACAAGATGGATGTTATCCCCTAGAAGTTCTATGATCGTCACCATGACTTAATTGATCGCTGTGGGAAATAAATCTCTCAAATACGATAGAACATTTTCGCTAAGTCATAAGTAGTCTTTCCTATTACTGGATTTAACTTTTTCATTGACATGACAATACGTAACTAATAAGAAGCTTACTCTTTTGGAGCACCTTTTTTTGTTGGGTTCGAGTTTTTTCTGTTTTTGCATTTTTTGGTTTTTGTTTTGCGTTGTATATGTTTGCCTATATCCGGAATTGTAATTGCCCCTGACTTTCGGCTCTTGCTGTTCGATCAGTTTCCTTTTGCTATTTTTTCTTATTAAAATTACCTACTTAATTAAAAAATTATACAATATCAAAATCAAGTAAATTTTATCCTTTACAACATTAGACTTTCAAGTATATTGATATTGTCTGCCTGATAAACAGCATAGTTACTACTCATAGCTATATACATCCTCACAAGTCAGGGTTTCAGTGTCCACCTGTGCGCACGAAACCCTTACAAACTTACCTAGGAAATTCCCGGGCTAGAAGGCACTATTTTGATTAGCTACATCAAACCTTAATTAAACCAATCATTCACGCCTTGGTAAGGGGGTATCCCGATGTCGATTGTAAATTAACCGAACGGATGTGTTGCATAGACCATGTGAAAATCAATGTATTTTGTACAGTAGTGTTAATAGTTTGTTATTACCGTGTTATTTAATAGTTGCGTTACGTTTTCTTCCCACTCAAGAATGAGTAAGTATGACTTCTGCCAAACACTTGCTTCTTCGAAGCAATTTCATTAGTTGATATTTTGAAGGATTGACGTCATACGAAAATCTTCTAGCCCGGGAATTTCCTAGCTACGTTTGTCAGGGTTTCGTGGACAAATGTGGACACAGAAACCCTGACTTGTGAGGTTGAGCTATATACGTTTTTGATATCAAAATAAGACCATATTTTAACAGCGAACCCTTCCATTCTTATGATAGAAAGTTACTATTCTTTCTACTTTTGCGTTAGTTTAACAACTAAAAATCTCTTATACTTGTTCAAAAAACGAAACGTAATGGTTTCGAGGAAGTATTGCATTTCAAATATAAATCTAGAAGTGTCAAACAGATGCACACGACCCCTATTTCAAACAATTTAACATATTTTATATTCTATCAGATTATTCAATAAATGCAACTTGTGAATAAAAGGTATTCCGTACAAAATTTAAAAGTCGAAAACAAACAGGTTTAGACTAATTTTAGTACGAGTTTTAGATTTTTGTCAGCCAATATAGACAGACGTAGATTTAACTAATCATAACAATTTATAATCAAATTATCAGTGAAATATTTTGTTACCTGATACGACAGAAATCAACTCCAAACTAAACACGAAATAGACAAGAAAGTCCATTATTCTGCAGTACTAGTGTCTTTTAAACGTTTCCTGGTCAACTCGCTTTGTTAACCGATATACAGGTGCGTCATAATAGGGTGTTAAAGTTACTTTATATGTGTGTGTATGCTCAAATGGAACGGACTTTGTACATTATTATAATTCCATTATCACGTGGGTTCTCTTTAAATTCAAATATATGTTTTCTTGTAAAAATGGCATATACAAGTATAAGGTATAACTCTTAACGTAGCAAAAGATGCCAATGTGTTTCTTATAACTAAATTATACATAATCTGTCAAAGGTATTGTTTCTAATATAACCTACTATTTAGAATAAAGCCTATCAAATTAATGGTCTTATTTTAATTTTATAACAGTGGAACATAGGTTTGTTTCATTTGGTCAAGTTCTGAACAGTGCTGAGTCCTATCATATTTGACCTAAAGAAGAATAGGGACACCATCTGCTGTTTTGTATATCAATTGTTATTGTGACATTGTTCAGTTATGAGGCACAGGACAAGAAGCATGAAATGAATTTACTTCAACTTTCCATATAGTTAGTTTGCTTATATAAGTTTTGATTATTTAAATCTTTTAAAACGTCAACTTATTTTTGAGTGGATAAATTCACAATTTAATAAAATGGAACAATAGTACAAATCATATCTGTGTATATTTTAGCAATATTTTAGGTATGTTGCTAATTTAAAAGAATATATGAATTGTTACTATATCTACGAAATTTCAGACTATTTGTATTGTAATTGTAAAAGATGAATTGCATGCTTTATACTTTTTGAAAACAAACGTTTCACATGGGGGTTTACAGTTTTGGAGAAGCCTGTGTTAGGCAGTTCAGAGTAATATTAGTATACGCTGAACGCATGTCACTGGGTTGCTTGTAAATTGTATAAATAAAAACACTTGGATTGAACTTGTATACATAATTTGCTGACACAGATGTTTTACCTTCGCGGGAAGCGTGTGGTTTTCTTTTAGTACTACGGGTTCCTTTCCAAATTGGGGGTATAAATTAGCTAGCATTGGTTACAGTTTTCCTAATTTTCTTTCTTTTGTAGATAGTTTAGAGATGTTTTTTAAAAGACGTTCGCGATATAGTGGTATTGTCATGACCTAGAAACATAGGTGAGTTTAGTGATCTTTTTATGTAATAAACATGATAAAAATTGCTGCACCCGTTGTCATAGGTAAAGCTTTACACGTCCTGAGTTTTTTTAATGTATATTTGTTTAAACATGCAAATAATAATATAATTTAGCTGTATCTATTCTATAAATTTGAGTCCCTTGATCTCATTTTAGCTGACTATTTTAATGAAGGAACCTAAGTTTTATTTACCATTTAAGTAATTCAAATTAGTGTATTTTTCAATGGTTTTGAAACATAATAAGCTAGTGATTTTCATGAAAGTACAGAAAGAAGTGGGTTTTATTTTCTATTCTCCAAGAAGAGTTGGAGTTCTTGAGATATTGTTCTGCAACGGCTTTACTCTATTTCTAGAAACGATCGCTTATTTGGAATTGTGTAATTTGTTTTCAATATTAAAAGTTTTTGTAAACATAAACACGGTTCACGTTTTAATTTTAGATCATAGTTCTTGTATACATTGTAAGAAAAAATTGTCTTTGTCACCTGATTTAACTAATGTATTATAAAGAATATATATACAAATCAGATGTGACTTCTTAATAGATTTTAATAATGTTAGCCTATCTGCATCAAGCGAAGTTTGAGAAATAATATCGTTGATATAAGAATACCAAAAATAGAGATTTGTTTCATCTAAATATTTATACGATGAAAATTCTCTCTTAAGGGGTAGTTTCTTATTATATATACAATTCTAGAATTGTAGCCAAGTTGATCGAATTTGTCACCTCTGATTAATAAAATGATATGAAATTGCAAAATGATAAAGTTTTTGCACAAAATGTTTGAACTGTGATTTTAGTTTCATTTTAGTTTCGATTACTAGTATTATTTTTAATACAGAAGAATTGATTCCAACATTTATATGTCAAAATATGCTTAATAAAGGAATCAAACAATGAACACGCTACTTTACTGGTATAGCACATGACCTATAATTGCAAATCTTGCATTCAAGTCAAATAGTACGTTTTTTGGCTTTTTTAGGTAAATCATTTAAACTTAATTACAAGTTCTTTATCTGGTTCAATACTGAACCAAGAAAGTTATAATGTATTACTGTCTGTATCAGTTATCTTATGTCATGTATGTAGAACATTAAAGATTTAAATGTCTTTTTAACATAGTTATAGATTGTGTCACTATTCACAGATAAATGCAGTAATCCCAATAATTAAATCGATTATTTACACAATGGTAGAGACCATCCATGCATTCTGATATAATTATTATATCAGAAGCAAAAATAAGCAATCAACACTGTTTTTGTTTTAATTTCCAGAGATAAAAAAAAATTACATAAATATATTTATTGAAAAAATATCAAATAAAGTGGGGCTAATCATATCCCTTTATATCTTTTAATGTATAAAGGAGAACAAGTATCATCAATCTTGAAATAAGATTCGATTCAGAAAGCCGATTTTCCTTTAATGTCAACAAAACAAGTATAGATTTTTTATACCGTTAAATTGTCTGTATATATGCCAGAAGCTCTCCTGTTTTACATATTGAACGCGGCTGTGTGCCGGAATGCCAACATTTTGAAAGATCAAAGAACATTGTAGGCTCTCATGAGGATTAAGGGGTCAGCATACAGGGTAATTAACTAACTGTAAAGTCAAAATTGTGTTCTGTTCTAATGAAGTATATTGAGTGATTTGTTAATAAAAAAATTCTGTCTTCAGTCAATAAATACTTAACAAAATTATAAATTTTAAAACAGATTTTAAGAAATATTTGGTATAAAAATACTATATATACCAAATATAGATATTTGTATATTTTTTAAAAGAGGGTTTTTATTTTTGTTGAAAATATTTTTGTAATATTTTATTTTATTATTATAAATAAATTCATTTA
Organism: Limnoperna fortunei; assembly: GCA_944474755.1. Classification (NCBI taxonomy): domain Eukaryota; kingdom Metazoa; phylum Mollusca; class Bivalvia; order Mytilida; family Modiolidae; genus Limnoperna; species Limnoperna fortunei. Next base: position 53,027,864 of record OX104113.1, read on the forward strand.
TAGCAAAATATAACATATAGGGAATAATATGAATTTTACATTAAAAGTATAAAGACACTACAAATACTAAGTAATTCAGCGTGCAAGTAAAGTCTATTACGTTTTTATCCCAGATCGTGCCGCTGTGACACGACATCCACATAGTCCATGAGTTCGATGGTGTTGCTGGTGAGTCTGTCTTTCAGTGTGCTGATGCAGCTGTCGATGGTTCGGTACTTTTTGAGTCTGGGTCTTTGGGTTCCGCTCGCCTGAAGTTGAATACGGGTAAGCACGATGTCTGAAAATCTGGATGATGGTGTAGATGTTTGGGTGACTGTGCTAGACTTTCCTTTTCAGTTTACTATGCCAGGCTTCCAGGTGGTTGGTGGTGTGGGGTACCTCTGTGTTGTAGTGATTCCATAAATTGCGGTCATCATCAACCCCATTGAAAGCTGTAGTGTCTACTGGTAAGTCGGTGTCTTCTAAGTCTTCTAGTGCGTGGAATCGGACATCTTCTACTTGTTGGATTGGAACAAGTGGGAGTTCTGCTGCTCGTCCCACTAACTGTCGTATGTCGTCGTTATCCTTCTAGTGGATCTGTAAACCTATTGTCTGTGCCTTATATTATAATCACATAACTTGTTTTATTTTAATATTTTTAATATAATTTAGTTTGATGCTTCAAAAAATATGGTACAGATCTTCTTTTCAACTAAAATAATGTTTATTTATAAATAAAATTTTATATATAATTTTAATTAATTAGATTTTGTTTTATTAGGTAATATATTTTTTAAAATAAATAAAATATTTTGTTTCTGTTGCAATAATAAAAAAAATCAACGCCTTTTGTTGTACCCCTGTTTAACCAATGAAACAACAAACTTATACGCATTTAGAACTTTCAATTGTGACAGTTAAAGTTTTGATGTTATATCCAATATTATTTGCCAGATACTTCTTCGAAACAGCAGGAACCTACTAGTCCCAGGAAACAAGTATGATACATAAAAAATAAGATTTTAACCAAATTTGTATAATTTATGCAGAAAATTCATTTAAAGTCTTGACCAGAGATACTAATTAAGTAAAATACACTATAACAGGGTTGTAATGAGCGAAGCGAATACTCATTAATCTGCAGTAGATAGAAGTTACCATTATTTTGAGAAATAATATCTAACATACTGAGGCCATATTGTAAGAGCTGCTTTTAATCTTCACGCAAAAGATTCTGGGTATCCCACGTCAACCACAATCACCTCGGTTATATCTGGAAATTCGTTATAATCTTTGTGTCGGAGAGTGGCCAATAGAAACATCTCAGTTGTGACAGGATCGGTCAGCTGATACTTTTTTCACTATGCATACAAGTGCATAAAGTTTTTTTTCTTATGGCCTAATTTTCAAAATTAAGCATATGCGTTTAAAAAGTATCGATGCTTTCAATAAATATCACGATACTTGTAAAAAGTAATATCCCAATTGTGACATGAACGGCTCGTGATATGACTGTATAGGTATGCATCAAGTTAATTTTACAGTAAAACCCGTGATGATGAAACGAACGCACTATATAAACACAAGTTTATGCTTGACGGGTGTGTATTCAATCAACGAATTGATATTGGAGGCGGTGCTGAAAATTTTCTGTTTCGCTCAAATAAATATTATTTTTACAGAATAGTTCATGTGGCTGGTAATATCTCCAAATTTGGACTGCCCAAGGGTCGTGATATGGACCAAGAAACTGATATTGCCCGAGCCGATGGCCCATATCACGACCAAGGGCTGCAACATCAACTATTATGTTTATTGCATTGAAGAATCGTAAATTCATTGGTTAATTTGTGCATGTAATTTTTTTCTGTTTTTCTTTTTGGATTCTGTTTTTTTCTTCATCTAGTATTTTTCTGTGTAGTGTGTTGATCTTTTTTAATAGCCATTTCATTGAAAAAGACAAATATAAGGGAAATAACTCTAACATTTATTCCATAGCTAGCGGTCCAATTTTCTGATATGGGCTGTTAGCTATCAGTCCATGTTATTATTTTATATTTCTTTATGTCAGGTGATGAGTTGTTAGCCAATCAAATGTACTAATTTATTACTGATATGCAATAAAACATATATGCATGTGGCAAATATATTATATATTAAAAATAATATATATAATAGAGATTCTTCTTATTCATGTATATGATAGAACTCACAATAGAGTGTACAATCATGTCCATCTGCCATTTTATGCGTGCGGAGTGTTCATTTTAGTCGTATTTATGCAGACAAGAAACTTATATACTGGTTCTATTTTTTTAAATAAATAAATACAACATTCAAAGATATGTAATATCAAGTGAAGAGTACATGGATAACTGTTAATAGTAACACACAATTCAAGAAATTTGTTATTAATTTATATTTACTTTAAATACTGGGTGTTGATGCCTGAGAAAAGTAATAAAATGGAACTAAAGCAACAACATGGTACGGGCATTATACATTACATTGCTCTAGACAATGTGTATGAATTCTTAATGTAATTTTGACATAAATTCATTCTACACAATAAAGAAACGTCATGTTATCCTGAACCGTATTTTTTTCAAAAGTACAAAATATATATTCGAATAAAACAAATCAAAATGTATAAACCATATCAAGTATAATGTGTTTCGAGATAAACTTACTCCAGTAGTGGGTTTCACAAAAAAGTGTAAAATACATCGTAAGTGCTGACGTCACAATACATTTCCTTTTATATTCCAAAACTTACGATACATTTTACACTTACGACTTTTTGTGAAATCCACTACAGATGATTACTAATATTGTTTATAAGTTATCTGTGATGTTTGATGAGGTTCGACTGGTTACTTAACAGGCTCGTTGATTGTATTGTTGATAAGAGCCGGCTGGTTGATTGTATTGTTGATACGACATTGTTTGTTGATTGTACAATGCTGGTTGACTGTACTGGATTGGCACTGGATTATATGGATTATCTGGATTTCCTGTAAAATACATTCAGACTCACTAAATGTTGATTGTTTTCCGCTGTTTAATCTGAATATGTAAACAAAGCAATTAAATTATTCATAATTGGTAAAAAAACATACCGTATTTTCTTTTCGTGTTAAAGCCAACCGTCTGTATACCCAAACAGTTGAATTCAGTCATCAAACAATTAAAGCGTGTTAATGCAGTTATTCTTTTATTTGTTTTTAAGTTGAAACGATTTACAAACAAAATACTTACTTTTGCAGTAGTACATTATCGCTCTAATTATGCCCAAAAAGACAATCAGTCCAACAAATCCACCAAATACCCCAAAAGCTATTACTCTAAAAAAATTAATAACATAATTGTATTTATTCACTTGCAACGGCAGTTATATTTAAGCTCGCGTCCCGCTTTAAAATTTTTGTTGTCAATGTAAAAAGTTTAATTTCTAAGTTAAATAATGAACTGTATATGCCATTTTAATTGTAGACTATAAACTATCAGCTACTCGAAAACAGCCGGTTTGTTAGCAGCCCCATTTGATTTCATTTAATTTTATAAAAGACAAAACGATATTTTATAGAGTTCTGTGGTGTTTTGTGGTAAAAAGACTCACCTCTACCAATCTGTGATAAGTCAGGAGTATTTTTTTCCATTTTTATATGTCCGTTTAATTCCAGCATTAAACCAAATTAATTGGACAAAATATGCCTTTAAGATCACAAAATGAGATCATATAATTGTGCAGCGACGGACTCTTTATTAACATTTGTTAAGAAGTTATTTTGGTGTGATGTCTTTTGAAAGTTAGATAAATCCGGTTGCTAGCAAACAGGTTGTCTGTTTTAGTCTAAATGCAAAAATGCAGGTACGTGAAATGTTATAACCGATCATCTATGTTTAAACATACCAGAGAAATTGCTTAAGATAGAGATTTTTGTTTTTTGGTATTAGAATGGTATTTAGAATTGTTGATAAATTTAAACTTTAATACATATCCTTTTGACGTTAACTATACAGGCTATTTTTTGTCCAAAATAGTTTACTGTGTTTTCAACTTACTCAACAGATGTACACGAGGAGCCAGTACACACATAACTCCCAGATTCACAACATGTGTCAGCACACAAATTATATCCAAACTGGCATTCCTTTCCTGAAACCAATTGATTTTAATGGTCAGACTGTTTAATAAAACAAAGCATTAAGCCAACACAATTTTTTTTTAAATATAACAATCTTACTTGCTTCCCCCTTTTCATTTTCTATTGCTTGATTGGTTGAGGTTTTGAGGAGTTGGCATGCCTGGTTGCGAAGTTGGAAGGATTTTGGTTGAATTTTTCCTTGGAATATAAGCCGCATATTGAAATAAGACATTTATATCCTCCACCAGTCATCCAACCAATTATATCGGTCAGTTCATCTCGTTGTTTGTGGGTGGGGTGTAAATTCAGTTTGTTAATGTAGAAAGTTTGGTTTTTGTGATGTTCTTCGACCCGTTCATTATGTACTATTGCCCATCCCCCATTGACAAAATAGTCCATTCACTAAAAAAATGCTCAAGTGATATTAATGGAACACTTTGTAAAATCACCATGGTTTACGTGGGCTTAAGATGATAATTGAGGTATGGATATATTTAGATAATAAACAACAACCCAATGATATATTGTTCAATGAGGAAATATTTTGGAAAGCTAAAAGGGTGACCTTTCGGGCCGCATGCTGTGTTACCCTTTATATACAAAGTTACCCTACCTCCCCTTCAATATTCGCTTCTTCACGCCTTTCCTCTGGTACAGTAAAGGCATTAAATTTCCCGATTCCCGGTACATTAAAAACGTTCAACAACAGTAAATTAAAAATAGCAACACTAGGTACATTGCGTCAGTTTTCAGATAAATATATAAAATTGTCTGGTGTTTGATTTAGGAAGTAGTTTATTTCAAATTATGAACATTTTATATAGTTAATAATCTATTGTGAGTTAGACAAACAAAACATATAAGGCAAAACACAAAATATATATAATATAGATCTATAAAAACATAACACGCAGTACATTTCATAAACGTATTTGATCAATGTGGACCTCATTTTCTCAACCCAAATGTAGTACATTACATATATGTTTATCGTCCTCACAAATTAAGGTTTCTGAGCCCACATATGTGTCCACAAAACACATGTAAACACAGAAACTCTGACTGGTGATTGAAGGAATAACAAAATAACGAACGCAAAGGAATCGCGAATCACAGTCAAAGACACCAGCAAACTTGAGAACCAACAACCAAAAAAAAATTATTATTTTAACTTATTTATATAGCACTCTTATTCATATTTTAAATACTTTCAAAAGTACTTTACAACAATAAACGTGTACAATTAGTACACATAAACCAACACACAAAGTCAAAATGTAAAAAAAGTCCAGTGAATGAATATTAAAACACATCACGTAATCATTCAAATATTTACATTCCGGTTCAAAACCAAAATTTATTGTCACTTAAAAGTCCTTTATACAATACAGTGTTTTTAAAAGTTTTTTTTAAAACTGTTGATTGTCTGAGCACATTGGATATTATTTGGCAAGCCATTCTATAAGCACGGGACAACATTACTTGTTCCCAAATGTAGTGGTTTTGCATCTTGGCACTACTAATGTCATGTATTTATTAGAGCGCAAGTCTCTGGTTGTAGTATACACTTTTAACATGTTTTTGACATACTGTGAGCTAGATCATGAAGAGCTTTATACATGTATGTATAAACAAGGACTTTGTACTGTATTCTGTAAACTACAGGTAACCAGTGGCGTTCTTTTAACACAAGAGTCATATGACTGTTGCGAGAAGTTCTCATAATAATGCGTGCAGCTGTTTTATGTACCCACTGAAGTTTATTTAAGGAAACATTTTGAAACTCCAGTCAGAAGCGCATTGCAATAATCTAGCTTCGATGTCACTAATGAGTTGATAAGAGTTTTTGTAGCATCCGTGGTGAGATACTTTCTTATACGTCCTATGTTTCTGGGTTGAGCATATGCAGATCTACATTACGTAGTTCACTTGGTTTTTCATATTCATATGTGGTGTAAATCACTTATCTAAGTTTTTTTATATTATCGGAACACCTTATTTGGGATTCGCCAACTTTCACATGAAAGTTCTCTACATGTTTTAAATTGTTTTTTTTACGAGAATACCATTACTTCAGTCTTGTCAGTATTCAGTTTCAGAAAATTTTTCTTCATCAACTCAATGATTTCAGCTAAGCAACATTCAATGCGATTAAAGGATTCATATCTTGAAACATTGTCTACAGGTTCAAAGGAGATGTACAGTTGAGAGTCATCAGCGTAAAAATGATGTTGTAGACCATTCTTTCGGCATATATATTCTAACTGGTTTTGTGTGCATGGTAAAAAATTTCGAACCCAACACAAATCCCTGGGGGACACCATACCTTAGAGGCAGGGACACGGACATGTACTGTTTGGACACGGTCATGGAAGAATGATGAAATCCATGCGATGGAATCACCAGTTATGACGTAATGATTCTCTAGGCGACTTATCAACGTTATTTGATCTATAGTATCAAAAGCAGCAGACAGATCAAGTAACACAAGAACGGTAACTCTGTCACTATCAAGAGATTCCACGTGAGATTCCAAAATATCATTTTATACCTTGAGTAGTGCTATTTCGATTGAATAAAACTTTCTATAATCTGACTGGTGTGATTCATGTCAGGAATTTTCAATCAGATGTCGATCAAAATATAGCGACTACATTGGCAATATTTTGACCAATATGTACCTCATTTTCGCAACAAGAAGGGTTACTTTATAAAATCAAGTAGTCGAAGATGACAACAAATATTCGACATCATTTGTCATGATAAATATAATAAATCGGTCTTATGTGATATTTTCTTAAATATTTAAATACAACTTCAGAAGATTATACAGTTATATAACACTTATTGTTTATCTATACGAAAAAAATATACCATTTAAACGTAAAAAAATGAAGATAAATAAAATAATTGAATTTTTGCAACCAATATCATGCCATATTAAACTAAATATTACGTTTAAGTCTGTCAATACCGACTTTTGATTGGCTAGAAATTATTTTCTATCAGAAGAGGGAAGTGAAATATACACATAAAATAGGGATAAAGAATTTTCAGCAAAAAATAAAGAAATATCAATTAGGAATATAAAATTAAGCAATAATCATTAAGAAGTTTGACTTCGATGGAACCATTTCTAATTATTGTAATACAAATTTACCTGATACGACAGAAATTAGCTCCAAACTAAAAACGTAATACAGAAGAAATTCCATTGTCCTATTGAATGCGGAAGTTTCTTTTTGCTTGAGTAGTTAAGTGAGATAAGTGAGATACCCCGGGTTTGAAATATAATCACATTGCCCAATACACAATATCTATTTAAATGTAATCGATATAATACATCCAGTATAAAGCACATTCTGTTAGTGGTATGTTGTTTTATGGTAAATGTACCCATCAAGGAACGAACGCCAAACTGTTTACGGGTATTACAAAATAAAGTGGAGCATATGCTGGAAGTGTTTGAGGTCATATTTAACCCGTTCGACTCCTTCGCTGTTGGGGGATATTTTTCTATATATAAATGGTAATTCAGATGTGCGGCTCTCTTTTCAAAATATATAAAAATGTAGATTTGTTCATTGTAAAATTTGCATTTGGAGTTGTGAATTATCTAAAAATATGCATGCCCTTTATTCGATGCGATTCTCTGTCACTATATGCCGCCAAGAGAGAAACATAAAACAACGGGAGAAGTTGTTAAAGAAAAGAAGATATATATTTTATGTCGCTTTAATTTTTTATCTCTTACTCTTTATAAACATTTTGACAATGAACCGGCTGCTGTGTAAATCTGGTATTACCAGTATTACTTGATTAATAGTTTCCTCTGTAAATGTTGACGATGTCGAATACCAAACTGTAGCGTATTAATTCATATTTCTGTTATGTAATTGTACATTACATATGCCTGTTTATTATCTGAACTTTGATGAAAGGTGAAAAAACCACCAATAAAAGACCGACACAATAAGACGAGCAAATGTAAACTTAGATCATGTTGCTATGCAAGAATTTGATTTAAAATGGGATTTTTTTAAAATTAAAGATTTCAAGATGTTAAAGTTTCACACATTTCAAGCTGTGTTTCGATACTTATATACTTACTATAAGGAATTTATATGTTGTCCTTTATTAAACAATCAGTCACGTGCTAAAATACCAAGTTAGGTTATACGAAATGGACAATGTTGCTCAGCTATTGAGTATTTATAGGAAATTAAAATACATTAAAATAATTGTTATTAAGATTTTACATAGTTAGAATAAATCAAAGTGCAGACTGCACCGAAGGAAAGGTTGCTTTGCAAGTATGAAATGAGATTACTGTCTTATTTTTGACAGGCAATAAAACAAACCAATGTGAAATAAATCCGGTAAATTTAGAAACATATTAGATATAAAAAAGGCTAAAAAAAACTTTGCAAAACTCATAATTGATAACCCCAGCTCCTTGAATGGAAATGTCCAGGGCTTTGCTGTTGAAAACTCCAAAAAATCGTTCTGCTCAAACTGTAAAATATCAGTTGCACAATTCCACCATATGACAAAGGATTCTGCAAAAGTTTCATCAAATCCCACTCAGTGGTGCAAGAAGTTGTGGATAAGAGATAGGTATCCTCTACATCAAAGAATAGCAAGTCCGTGTTTGCTATGGAAAATCCTAAATATCATTCCAATCAAATATAAAATATCAGGTGTACAATGGCGCTATGTGACAAAGACAAAGAGTCCATCAAAATTGCATCAAAATCCATTCAGTGCAACGATACAATTGAAGATATTTCTATCATAACTTTTATAAATATATTAATAAATAAGACAAAATTGCTGTTTGCCCATTCAGAAATAAAAATCGCACCTGTTATATGGTTGGCATATAACTCGAATCAAATACATGTACAAATATGTAAATGTCTTCCTATAAATGTAAGTGGTGGCATAAGCTTCTAAAAGATTCAAATCTGTAATAGTTTATTTATGTCATACTCAAGAACTTCAGTTGCCGAGTGGTTAAAGTAGTATTCATCTACTATTGATCGAATGCCTGTCAGCACTTGTTTGAATCTTACTGCTACCAGGGTGTGCTCAACTTCAATCTTGATTGACAATTATTAAAAGCCTCCTACAACCTGGCTTCCTCCTCCAAAAAAAGGACACCCAAATATAGTTAAAAAGTTCCTGAAGGTGGCATTAAACACTTTTTAAAAACAGGGATCTGTACAAATCGATTTACATGCGCTTTAGAATGAAACTGGGTCCCCACACTATAACAAAATCGACCCAGTATCATTCAAAAGCGCATGTAAATCGATTTTTATTAATCCTTCCTGATTCAAACAAAGAAAAAATTTAAGGTCTGTATGAGGCAACATATATCTTTATAATCAGAATGAATGTGAACTAGTTTGTTTTAAATTTAAAAAATGTGTTAATAGCTTATCCAAGAGACAGTCTATACTAAGTTGATATTGTAACTTTTTATTACGAAAATCCAATAAAAATTTTCACTGTACATATTCCATACTATGTTTGTTGTTTACATGTACTTGACTTTTGCTAAGCAATATGACCCTTTTCGTTTTCAACAAGGGTCTTACGAAGTTTACAAAAGATCGCCAGCTTTCTATGGTTCTATGTTTTTCGCGCCTAAACCGCAAACGACATTACCCGAAGTGTTTAAAATGGACAATAATCGTTTTATTTGTCACTCAAAAAACTTCTGCCAAAACACACTGACTTGATCACATCTTCCCTCGTTTTGAGGAACACATAAATCGAAGAAAAATATATCTTTTTGACTTTCGTTTAATAAGATACTTAAAGCATAAAAATGCAACATCATCTGAAACGACGCAAATTTCGTGAGGTAAACATACACGGAAAATTGGTACGTTTTTTTGGCGATGTCAACAAACAGCCTCGTGGCTTGTTACGATGGATGGTGACCCATTTCGACTGTAACGAGAAAATAATGCTTCAGCATGAATTACCAATTATAACATAAATCAAAGGGACCAGAAACAAACTGTGTCAGCTTTTACTATGGAATAATGTAGCGACATGGTAATGCAATGTTTACATAGATAACAATAGCATTTTCGATCACCAATGTAAAATAATCCATTTATTATTCTTGTGTCACAAACACCAAAATATATTTTTCAAATATATTTTTATGAGTTGGAAATTGTTATATTTAATCTAACTACTTGTATTTTATTTACGAAACATCTCCATTCTCCCATCCATAAAAATTTTTATAGATGGCTGTGCAAAATCTGTACATTAAAAAGCACCCACATTGGTGTTGATTTTCATTTATTTAAACACGTAAAGAATTAGAATGCAAAACTGTCTGAAACGACGACCACATGATTGCACAAAACAATCATTAAATCACTTCATAATAACGTCGTCAAATATTATACACTAGTGCTACTGTCAGTACTACATTTGTCGGTTCAGTGAACAACCGAGAATTGCCAAATATCGCTTTGCTTTCCAAAACCAAAAAGTGTTACGAGTCTGTCTGTCGCGGATGAACATGGAATATTATTTTAAATTGTAATATTAGTTATCAGTTCTACAGTAAATGAGACATAATACGAAAGGACGTGTATAGTAAAGTTGTTCAAGATAAATGCGGTGCACTGATTCATGTAATTGATAGCTTCCTCCAATGTGATATATATTTTACGAGCGTAAGGTTATTATTACAGTAGTCGCAGTAGTTTCTATGTATTTGAGCGTTAGCCCGGGGAAAGTTTGCTACGCAACCTTCCCAAAAATGGCAAATTTAATTATTTCATAAATTGTTTTACAAAAACACGGCTCTTCTCACTACAATTCTTTTCTGTCTAAATACTGATAAATACTGATAATATAATTTTGTCCTTAACAATGTCAACTATGATCTCGAATTTCATACGAAAAAAACCATGAGTACTATTTGACGTTTGGAATACATTTAAGGCAGAAGTACAAATAAATCGGGGCCTCGGTGGCCGAGTGGTTAAGGTAGTTCGTCTACTATTACTTTAAACATATTTTATTGTTGAAAAACAATTGGATCAGACACAAGTTTCACAACTTAGTACTGTCTTTTCAAGAAACATACATATATACACACAATGATTGACATCATACATTATAGAATTACAACAATATATATTTTGTATATGAAGACGTGAATTTTGAAAAGATAATAATATTATTACAAATAGAATTATAAAACAAGAAAAATGCTAAAGAGATGATTCAATGGATTTCGTGTGCAAGAAAAGAACGAATCGAACAGACCCTTATATATGATGTTTTACGAGCACGCCGTAAAGTATTGACATGAATATTTCTGTGTTAATTATCAATATAACAAAAGGATTATTATATATATTTTCTGACCTTTACTGTAAGTATATTTACTTTATTATTTAGTAGTTTTTTTTAAATCCATTGAGTCGTGACTCATCATCAATGATCATACAAAGCGCACTATTGCTTTAAAATACACACGACTTATTTTTGACATTTACTTTTAGACATTACGGTTGTTGTAGAAAAGTGAACCGGTCAGTATCTTTAATAAATTTTTGAACTGATAAAAATATTGCACAGTTTTCATCAATAGTTGTAGCTTCATTTCACAGTTTAACATTAATCGGAGCAACTTCCATAGTTACCCTTTTTATTTCATTATACATACGAGTTCTCTGAGTATGAAAGCTATGACAATGTAGTAAATAGTGTTCAGCATTCTCATTATAGAAACCAAATATACATTCTGCATTTGGTACTAAATTTGCTTTGTCAAATTAAGTGCACTGCAGTTATTGCGCAATCTAGCATGTAATACATTATACAATCTATCACCGTAAGCAAAATATATTGGAGGTTTTTTGCATCTGAAATATAAATGTTGTAATTTTGATTTAAATGAAGTAAACGTAGGAAGTTCTCTGATTTTTAAGTCCAAGGCGTTCCATAATTTAATCGACGATGGAAAAAAAAGACTCTTGATAAATTGATAAGCGATTAAATGGTATACTAATATTCAATTTACTTCGCAGATTGTAATTACTTGTTTCAAATGTAGCAGGTGGGACTAAATCGTATAGATAATCAGGAGCCTGGTTATGAACAATTTTATAAAAAAGCATTATTTTTTAAATTCCCTTCTTACACTAAATTTTTCCCATCCCGTTTCATTATAAATAGATCACGTGGTCTGTCAACACCGAGGTTGCGGGTTCGAGCCACACTGCGGGCAGGGTGTACTCGATTCCAATCTTAATTGACAAGGATTGCCAGTTTTCCTACCGAAGGTCGAGGGTTTTCTCCAAGGTACTCCGGCTTCCTCCCCCAATTAAAACTGAACGCCATGATATAGCTGAAAAATTGCTGAAAGTGGCGTTAAACAACATTCAAAGAAACAAACAAACAAACAAACAAACAAAACAAATATATCTTAAAACAAATATTAATTAGTGCTAACACAATTCAATGGGGATTGTAATGTGTCTATTTTGCCTTGATCTTTCGAAGATGCTCGACGGAAAGACAAGTGATAACTACAGATCTCACCCCCCCCCCCCCCAGAACCATGTGACTACTAGATTTCGAAAAGGTCAATATAAAATGACTGGTTTAAACATTCACAATATAAATAGGTACCATTTTAAAACATCCGGTCAAGACCTTCAGCAACAAGTTCGTGTGTTATCGGTAACTAATGCATATTTTTGTTCATACAAGTTCTTACATCGGTTTTGGTAGGAGGCTATCATCAGCCTGTGGTACCAGTTCTAGTTATTCTTCGTTTGGGAGACCCTCTCGTTGGGGGGGGGGGGGGGTTCAAGTCATAATAAGGAATGCCTGGACGCGGACCATAGTGGTTAACGTGTTTGGAGAGTGCCACGCTCCTCGCACGATAAAGATCCCTTTTGTAGATTTCGAAAAAGAGTAGGCTCATTCTAACCGCTACAAAAGGCTAAATTGTACGACCCTACTCAATATTCGTACTTCGTGGCATTCAAAATTTTGTTCCCTGTTTCCCATCCCACCCCTTTTTCAATTGATGTATTGTTTGTTAACTTGTTCCCGTCCTGACTATAGCTGAAATACTGCTCGCTGGACGTAAAGCAAACATCCAATCAATCAATCAATCAATCTTCGTTTGATTGAACGATGTCCGTTCCGGTGGTGACTGATTCTCGATAATTAAATATTTTAACCGTCTTTCGAAAGTTTTTAGCTGATACTACACTATCGGGTAAATCATTCCACGTATTGATCACTCTGTGTCAAAACGAGTTTTCTCTGTTGTTCAATTTGCATTTGTTCTTAACTAGCTTGTACTGATGTCCATGTGTTGTTTTCTTGTGTCTGGTCTTGTATTTGGAAGATATAACTTCTGGATCATATTTGCTGGTAAAGATCATGTATACTTCAATCACATTGACTCTGGATCTTCTGTACGTCAGACTTGGCAGTTTCAGTTTTCGTAATCCCCTTTCTACATAGGTTAGCTCTTACAAACCTGGTATTTACTTTGTTGCACTTCTTTGGACATTTAATGTCGATCATATCCATGTTCTTCTTCAGAAATGGATTCCACACTGAGTTGGCATACTCCAGATGAGGTATATGAAGGCTGACATATAAAAGTCTAGATATTCAAATGTCACAGTTTTCGTATAACTCCTAGGATTGAATTAGTCTTGATATGATTTCGAAGGTAAGCTTATTGTCTATTGTCACTCCCACATCCTTTTTTGCATTTGAGTTTTCCATTGGTTTATGACCTGGTTTAATTGTGTCGGTCTATATTGGAACATTCACATCGTCTTACATTTATCGTGTTTATAATTTTTATCGGGGTGGAACTTACGCATCCATTTTTCTGACCAGTTATACATTGCACTGATATTCTTTCTACAGGTCTTTGCAGTCACTGTCTTTATAGATTCCCATAAGATTTTTGTTTCGTCTGCGTAAAGATTTGGTTCGCTGTTATGTTGTAGAGAGATTTACAATACAAATAATACCGGTCCTAGCACAGATCCCTGTAGAATTCCTGATGTAGCATTCCTCCGGTCGGAAATCTCTCCATTTACTGACACGATATGGCTCCACTCAGCCTTGTTCAAGTTGAAGCTAGGCACGCCCTTTAGTATTGGTACACCGGGTAAGTTATGTCAGATGAACTGCCAAGCCTCCTTTTCAAAGTCATTCTGTCAACTACATAATATGTGTGTAACTCGTCTTTGCTGTGCTGGAAAACAGTGTCACAAACGGTAGCTGGTCAAATCGCCCCACGGTAAAATCGCCCCCGTCAAAAACGCCCCCACTTTTTTTTCTACACAGAAGCCAGTCTTATCCCTCTACAACAGAAGCTGGTATCTGAAGGCAAGCTGTCTCGGTTGCAGAGAAAACGTGCCCCAACTACCCAGTCCCAGATGTTTGCACTTTGGGACCAGTACAACGCCAAAGAAATCAGCACCAACAGATTGCTACAGCTGTGCAAGTGCATCAACGGACCAAGTCAAGAATAGATTTTACAATGAACATTGTTATTGTAATATGTGTCTACCTAGCTCATGTTTACTAGTGCATTTAAAAAAAACAATAGTGCATAATGTATTGTTTAATGTAGCTCATGTTTACTAGTGCATATTAAAAACAATAGTGCATAATTGTATTGTTTAATGTATTGTTATCTTGTTATCTGCTAAATTAAAAAAAAACGAAATTGTTGTTGTCGTATCATCGTTTTTTCCTATTATAAGACGAACGATTAAAAACTTAAAACATACATAACAAACAAACAAAAGAAAACATTCATCGTTTCTGCAGCTTATCTTAACTGAGATCATAACATATAATCAAACAAGAAATTAAATAAATTATGCACGCACTTATTAGCGATTTCTGTCAGTGGTTCGATTTTGCTAAATGTGTGGGCGTTTTTACACGGAGAGATTTTACAGTGTGGGCGATTTTGCAAAAAGTAGGGGCGTTTTTGGTGGGGCGATTTTGCTTTAGGTGGGGGCGTTTTTACAGGGGGGCGATTTTGCAAAGAGTGGGGGCGTTTTTGACGATTTTACCGTAGGGCGATTTGACTTGTATTCTCACAAACAATCTAACTCATAATTGTACTCACAATATTCTAGCTTTTTTCATTGTCATTGGTAATTTAAATAATTAAAACTTTATTATGCTAGCATTCGTTGTTTATACTTTACATATATTTTTAATATGCGAACATTTTTATTTTCATAACTCAAATCATTGCATTGTATCACACGTGGCGTTATAACTAATTTCAGGTACGGTTTACTGAGCTATTGCGCGATAATTAGTTCGATGTTTGCATTTACCGAAGTAAGTACTTTCTATCTGTAATATTGTTTTGACTATTTTTCAGGTGAAAAACAGTATGTTTTGTAGTGCGAAATGTAATAATTTTGTTCTTTGCATTTGAATAAAAATATAATTCTGTTCATATATTCGTACGCGATCAAGCTGGCTAGTGTTGTATTCATTACATTATGTGCACGTGATTATGTGTCATAACCATTTATTGTAAATCACGTGTTGTAAATGTGTTGAACAAATAAACATTTCGTACTATTATCATAAATGCACATTAAATCTGCTCTCATCTGAATTTAATTATATAACAAGAAAAGGTATGCGTTAAACCCATATCCAGAGATGTTCGATTTATATGTTATAGGTGTATCCCATTTGGTTTAATAGTTTTTTTTTCAATTTGTTTTATTTAAAATTTAATCATATGCTGTAAAGGCAGGGGCGTAGCTAGACTAGTTACAATGTGGATTCACAAAGAACTAGTGGGGTCCGGGTATGCACCCCGGAATATTTTTGAAAACAATGGTGCAATTTGGAGAATTCTAAAGTGGTTTATTTAGAACTGAAATGGACAGTTTATTGATTACAGGGATAGATTGCAATTTTGTTCTTAAAATAATGTGGATTCAGCCGCGTACTCGCGTATAGGCAGCTACGCCCCTGAAAGGGATGCAAATATAGACGATTGTGAAAGGCAAGAAATAATCATCTTGATTATAATATCTCAACTTTGAGAAGAGTACTGTAATAAAAAAAGCAAAGTTTTCGAAGAACATATATATATTGTTTACCAATAAAAATACATTGACCATAGTCAAGTGGTTCTGTGGGGGAAAATGTGAATGTAAGATCGGCAGTTATCGCGTCCTCGGAAAATCAAAGAAAACATACCGACAAGTTACAATTTTTATTGATTTAATTTTACTGTAATTACAATTGTTTCAAAAGATTTGCAATTAAATGTATTTTAAACGTCAAACTAGCATTCATGTGCATAAACCGATTGCTAAGAACTTTATAAAATTTTCAGAATTTAAAATTAAAAAAAACAA
Source organism: Limnoperna fortunei (assembly GCA_944474755.1). Taxonomy (NCBI): domain Eukaryota; kingdom Metazoa; phylum Mollusca; class Bivalvia; order Mytilida; family Modiolidae; genus Limnoperna; species Limnoperna fortunei. The sequence continues at coordinate 53,044,419 of OX104113.1, forward strand.
TTAGAAGAAGAGTCTTATTTTGCAAAACAATTGATGAGATTATTAATTTCTACAATTATTTTCAACAATATAAACTGTTGATGACCTTTATCAAACAATCAATCTATTTTCTCTATAAAGCATGACCAATACACGTTTATTGACGTTCTTTTATTGGTTTTAGATCAAGTTGAATCCAATTATCATCATAACAAATGCTTATCTATGTTTCATTTAAATTGTTGTCAGCAACGAATAAAACAGCGAAATTTATTGCGTCACGTTTAAGAAATTAAGGTCCGTAACACCGTTTGTGAGCGCTAAAACACTTAAAGACATTTAAATAATGTGTCATAACTGCTAAAATACATTGTTTGTTTGTTTGTTTGTTTGATGGTGTTTAACGCCACTTTCAGCAATTTTTCAGCTATATCATGGCGTCCAGTTTTTATTGGGGGAGGAAGCCGGAGTACCCGGAGAAAACCCCCGACCTGCGGTAGGAAAACTGGCAATCCTTGTCAATTAAGATTGGAGTCGAGTACACCCTGCCTGCAGTGAGAATCGAACCCGCAATCTCAGTGTTGACAGACCACGTGATCAATAGTAGACGAACTACCTTGACCACTCGGCCACCGAGGCCCCCCTAAAATACATAGTCTCGATCATCCAGACGCTTAATTACATTTGTGCGTCTGGATTCATTTCTATATTGAACTCGTTACCATTACGCCCAAAACTGGGCGTAATTTTTGATTGGATGATATTTTTATTATCTAAAAAATTACTTCCGTTCATATCAAGAAGTGTATAAAAAATTGTGCCAAAGTTTACATATGAATATTTTTATAAAATATAACTTTATCAATTAATTAAACAAATATTATTGTTGTGCACAATCAAGAGTGAATCTGAATGTGACGTCATATTATAAGTATGCATGGTTTTCCTGGTTTAAAAATAGGGCCCTAAAAATAGAATCATTGTTTTGTCTCCACCTATTGGTAGCGAAATTACAACAAGGTGATCCCAGACGCAATTATATATGCGTCTGGGTGATCGAGACTATAAAATACATTGAAAAGCACTTCAGAACATCATTAATATATTACTTATATTTAGCACCTAAAGGCAAAATAATTTAAAATGCAGTGCCTTTATTGTACGTAACATATAATGTACGTAATGTTAATGTATGTAACGGTAATTTACGTTACATTACATGTGATGTTGTATATTATTTTCCATTACACTATTTATTGTAGATGAGTTTGATCCAATAAAATTATTTATATTTGTATTTGTATTTGTATTTTAATAATATCTCATATTACAATACAAAATGGGTTCCTGTTTTAATCCTCCATTTACTTTAATTGAGTTTCCCCGATATGGTTCAACCATATCTTCTCTTGTTAACTAATTTATAACGAAATATTTATTATGTTATATTTGGGGCGAAACGACCCACTTTCCAGGTCGAATCTACCTGGCGCAAAAAGACCAAGACCTGTATTGCAATATATGGTGGCCATAGAAAACCGGAAAATAACACAGTATATGGTCCAGTTGTTGGTTTTTGTTTTAGGCATCGTCTCTCTATTTTTTTTTTCTAAAAATAAGGTGCATCATTATCATAACTCATTTTTTTAGTATGATTACACAATTCTTGAGCACGTCATATTTAAATTAACGTGTAGTTTATTATAGTGGAAGCCTCACTAAGGTTTGTTTATTTATATATATATATAGTAGATAAATGCGATTAACATGATTAACACGCAAAAATTTTATTGAATTATGAATAGTCAGATCGGCACTTGGTCAAAACGGCACCTGGTTAAATCGGCACTTAGTATAGTCAATTGGGCACTCAGTATGGTTAATTCGGCACCTGATATAGTCAATTCGGCACCTATGTTTTTTTCTGAATTTCTTCTTCTTCTTCTTCTTTCTTTTAAGAGTCGGACTCGTATAGAGTGTAGATTGACTCTGGCTCATACAGGCAACAAGACGCCATCTCTCAACAGTTACCAAATACTAAAATTAAATGATCTATATACAGGATAAAACTATATACAACTGGATCTGTTGTTGACATTAGGCTGAGATGGTGTTGACCAAGGCCACTGGTAGGGTGGTAATGCGGGCCTTGAAGTCGTCCAGTGTCGGAGCAGATGTAGTACTGTCAGGCAGCATATTCCATTCCCTGGTGGATCTGGGGAAGAATGATTGCTTATACTGGTCTTTGTTGGTACGTTGTTGCCTGAGTCTTTGTCCTCCTCTTGTCCGGCTATCTGCAGGAGTGTAGTAGCTAGCAGAGTTGATTTCTACAAGGCCGTTCTGTATCTTGTAGGTCATTGTTAGTCTGTTCTTTAATCGTCTGGTTTTGAGTGTTTCCCAGTTGAGCTGCTGGACAAGGTTTGTCACATGACCAGGTGTTATGTCATTGTAGCTGTTGAAGACAAACCTTGCTGCTCTACGTTGGATCTTCTCGAGCTCATGTTCCTGGTTACTATGGTAGGGATCCCATACTGATGAGGCATATTCCAGCGAAGGTCTGACGATGCTGCAGTATGCACTGGCTTTCACAGATGGTTTGCATCGGCCTAGATTACGTCGCAGAAATCCGAGTGTCCTGGAAGCTTTGGCTGATGTTTCATGTACATGGGTCTTCCATTGTAGGTCATGGCTGATGGTAATGCCAAGGTATTTTCCATGTGTTTCTGCAATAAGTGTGTGTCCATGAAGTCTGTAATTATAGATGACTGGGTTTCGTTTGTTGGTAATGCGGATGACAATACATTTTTCAGGGTGGAATTTCATCTGCCATTGTTCTTCCCAGTTCTGTAGTGATTCTAGATCTTGTTGTAATAGTTCTGCATCTTTCTTGTTGTGGATCTTTCTGTATACCAAACAGTCATCTGCAAATAACCTTGCGTCGGATGATGTTGCTTCCGGTAGGTCATTAATGTAGGCAAGGAACAGCAAGGGTCCTAAAACTGTACCCTGGGGGACTCCTGAAATGACCTCTAGTGGGTTGGATTTGTGTCCTTCAAGCAAAACTGACTGAGTGCGGTTGCTGAGGAAGTCTTCTATCCATTTCAGGGTAACTCCTCGAACTCCATAGTGGTTCAGCTTCTGGATGAGTCTCTGGTGAGGCACCTTGTCAAACGCCTTGGAGAAATCTAATAGAATGATGTCGGTTTGTTCTCCATTGTCCATGTTCTTTCCTATGGCATCAAGGGTAATGAGCAGTTGGGTCTCACAGGATCTATTGATCCTGAAACCATGCTGTTGGTCACACAAGATATTATGCTGATCAAAGTGAGCCATTATAGTACTGTGGACTATATGTTCAAGTAGTTTGCAGGATATAGAGGTGAGTGAGACTGGCCTGTAATTACATGCCTTATGCTTTTCCCCTTTCTTAAAAATAGGTACGACATTTGCTGCACGCCATTCTTCAGGTATAGTTCCGGTGTCGAGGGATTTCTGGAAGATGATAGTGAGGTATGGTGTTAATGCTTTGGCTGCTTCCTTCAGGATAAAGGCTGGGACTTCATCTGGTCCAGACGCTTTGAAGGGCCTTAGTCCTTGAAGTAGCTTGAGAACGCCTGGTTCACTGACCTTAATGTTAGCCATGGATGGAGTAGAGCTTTGTCCCATGTCTGGAAGAGATGTAGTGTCTTCTCTCGTGAATACAGACTGGAATTGTTGGTTTAGGATGCTAGCTTTGGTTGGTGTGTCGCTATGTAGTAATCCATCATTGTCCTTTAATGTTACTATCCCTGATGATTCCTGTTTTCTGCTTTTGATGTATGACCAAAATCTGCGGGGACTTTCTGTGTATTCTTTGCTGATTATATCTTCCATAAAATTCGAGTGTGCTGTTCTTGATTCTCTCTGAAGTTGTGCTTTAAGGTGTTTGTATCGTTTCCAGTCTTTATTGTTCTTGCTTTTCTTTGCCTTTGTGTAGGCTCTTTGTTTGCGATTACTCAGTCTTCGTAGTTCAGTATTCATCCAGGGGTGACTATGCCTTGCTTTGGTCTGCTTTGTTGGTACGTGTTTTTTAATTACTTCTGTGATGATTTCTTTAAGCGTATTCCATTGATTATTGATATGGTTAATCTCTTTAAAATCCTGGAGGTGTTCTGTGAGATCCTTGTTGATAGCATCAATGTTGGCTCTTTTCCAAAGGTTGATTTTCCTTGGTATTGGTTTTTGTCTGATTATGTTTGTTGCTAGATCTATGAGGACAATATCATGGTCGCTGTTTCCAATTGGAGGTAGTGTTTTACATCTTTCTAGGTGGCCTGGATGTGATGTAAACAGTAGGTCCAGTGTATTGCTTCCTCTTGTGGGCAGATCTACTAGTTGCTGTAAGCTCAGGTCTGCTGATAGTCTAATGAAAGCTTGGTTGATGCTAGATGGGACCTGGTTTCCATTGATATTGTAGGTAGCCCAGTCTATGTCTGGTAGGTTCATATCTCCTCCTAGTATAAATACACTATTTTTATTCTTGTTTCTAACTTTTTCTATCTCAGATACGATGGTGTCTGTGTATGTTTGGTCTTGTTTCCCTGGGGGTCTGTAAATGCAGCTAATTACCATCTTCTTCTTAGTACTGATGTTTATGCTACCTGTGATGAGTTCTACTTTTTCACTTGAAAAATTCTGGGTAAGGCCTAGGTCATTTCTAGCTGCGATGAGCACTCCACCGTGTGCATCGCCCTTTCTATCTCGCCGTATGACGTCAAGGCCAGAGTTGTCTGGAAAAATTTCTTTGCTGTAAATTTTGTCTGATAGCCATGTTTCTGTGCCAAGTATTAGGTTTGGTTTTGTGGATTCCAAAAGTACTTGCAAATCATTCCGTTTATTTGTTATACTCTGGAAGTTGATAATGAGAAGGCGAAGATGCTTCTTTTGCTGGTTTCTGGTTGGTTTCTTATTTTGTTGTGGCTTTGGAGATGATGCGGCTTGTGGGTGGCCAGGGCTACACATCAGAGAGTCTGACGCGGTATCGGACCCATCGCTTATACTATGAGTTCCTGCAGATGATAAAACTGAGTAGGTGTTGCTTTCAGCTGAGTCAATTAAATCGTACAAGATTGTAGAGTAGTTGAAAGAGTGACATACGATACAGTTCCATGATACTGATGAGTTTTATTTATTATTTATTATAATATGTTCACTTAAAAACAAAAATTTTATTTTATTTCATTAAAAATCTAACGCAACCAGCACTATAAAAATCAAAGAACAGTTCATGGTAAAGTAATACATTAAATGATTTAAAAATCATTGCAATTCATCATATTAAAGTTACAGTTAGTGTCAGCATTATGATCGTTACTGTGCAGGAGGTCATTTGCTGAACCTGACGGTTCTATTTTCTTTGATGGTGTCTTAATTTTCCCTCTGCAACAAGTCGTAGCTGAAAGGGAATATCTTCTGCTTCTGCAAACACTGCAGAGCATCCTGTCTTGGACGAACTATTTGACTGAACATTTGGGAATGATAGTTTCTCATATATATATATATATATATATATATATATATATATATATATATATATATATATATATATATATTTTTTTTTTTTCCATTTTTCTCAAAGTTCTCAAATAAATAGCTTGGGCTTTGGCCTTTTAATATTAATTTAAACATCATTTAGTTAACATGAAACACTTTCAGGGTCATTATTACAACAACAAACCATATAATTATACAAATAAAAAATTAATTTGTTACTTTTTCAAAGAAATTTAAGTGTCTAATCATCGATGTTATTATAACTGTAATTATATACTATTATCAAACTTATTAACAATTGTAAATTTCAAAGAATCCCCCAATCAACATAGATAATTAGTAATATTATTTTATAAATTATAATTTTTAACATGTCATGTATTAAAATTCATTAAAATTTGCCTTTTAAACAATTTCATTGTAATACTAGTAGTATAAATCATATATCGGGTGCCGAAATCCAATGCCAATTTGACATTACATAAGTGCTGAATTAACTGCTTTCGGGTGCAGATTTGACTTTTTTTTAGGTGCCGATCTGACTTAGTGCCAATTTGACTTGCATCCATTTTATTTTTATGTGTGACCTACTGTATATTTCATTACGCTATACATCACTGTCATATTTAACCAAGCCTATTACTGTATCAGGATATGTCAGATTTAGAACACAGTTTTTGGACATATTGAAAATCTCCTTTAACTTTTTTTCTTCAATTTCAGTACAAGTAATGATGTCCTTAATTTAAATGCTCTCAACACATTGCATGTCTAGACTAAATAAATTATTTTCAGATGCATGATTTACAGTAAGCCTAATGAGGTAAACAATGATGTTAAATTATTTACATGTGGATAGCCAGAGAATCCTCATTTTAGGACTTACTGACTCTCTGGATCTTCTACAGCAGAGTTTAATCTTCAGACTTCTAATGCGGTCTCTAGGTTGAAATTGTAGCGTTTCATAGCTTTTTCTTTCTCTGTGCATGCATTGTATTAGTTGTTGGACATAATCATCTTACTCTATTCAACAATTGTTCCAAAATCTATGGTCTATACATGTACAGTAGATACGTAAAATTGTTACTAAATGTAAATGTCAGATTTACATAAAAAAAAGATATAAATAAACGTAAATGCTACTTAAGTTTAATGGATTTAACTTTGAATCATTCCAGTTTTCTTCATCCAGTCTAGATTTAGAACAGTTAAATAGACTCAGCTGACACAATTGCTTCTGCAAGATGGTTCAACCTGTCAACTATTCTAATTGAAAAGGTGTGACTTCTGGAAGTTGTCATGCATTTTTTTTTCCAGTTTTAATGAGTGACCTCTAGTTTCATTGTTTGACATAAAAAACAAATTATACCATTTAATATTGCCAATATTATGAAGTTCCTTGAAAACTTGAATCATGTCATATCTATCTCGCATATACTCAAGGCTTGGATGTCCTAAGGATTTAAGCCTATCAGTACAGCTAAGTAGTCTTACTTCTGGAACAAGTTTGGTTGAACGCTTTCCAATCTACATACATCATTCTTCAGGTAAGGAACCATACTGGAGTACAGTACATACTCTAGTAACAATACTAGTAGACTTGTAAAGTACCAAAAGCATATCTTTATCCATGTAATCAAATGCTCTCCTTGTCATACCAAAAACTCTGTGTGACTTACTCATGTTACTTATAGTTACTAATATGTTTACTAAACTTCGGGTTAGATTCAATGGTGACTCCAAGGTTCTTTTAATTTTCTTCACAAACCTCTTGGATTCTTACATACTGATTATGGTCATCTAACATTGTCAGATATTGTATTAAGTTGAACAACCATTATTAAGATCAAAGTGCCTAACTTTACATTTATTTGTATTTAAGGATAGCTTCCACAAATTTTGACCAATCACAGAGTCTATCTAGATGATTTTGAAGTACCACTTGTAGATCTTGGCTTTTTACAGATGAGTTAATTTTACAGGTTTTTTGTGATAAAGCTAGCACATATTGTGAATGATACATTTTCTCTGGGACACTCATGATCATTCTTCATGTTCTTAGTACTATAGTAAAAAATATGTTAGCTAAGAACAATGCTCCCTTTTGTCATTCCTGTTAAACTGTGTGAAATGACAAAATTTAAACATTTTATAGGTCTGCATGATTTAAGAAAAGGAAAACAATCAAAATGACTTAATAAAATTTAGGTAATTTACAAAACCACCTATAAAAGAAAACCCATTACAGAAAATTGGTATATAAATTGTTATATCAGTTTTATTATGTACTAACCCTCATGATTATGATGCATTGATTTAATCATGTGTTAAGTTAGTTTGTTATATGATAATATTCGAGCAATAATAGCTACATGTATTCAACAGCAGTCGACAAAATTTTTTGAAAAGTGTCATATATACCACCATAATCTCCATAAATGTGTAGCTTTATGTCTACCTCACTTCTCCCCTAACTCTCCCTATTATGGCCTCAATTTGCCCTCATTGGTTGCTACTTCTCCCTACTTTTATAGAGTGTGGTGACCCCTGTTCATGTATTCAGTTGAAAAGTGTACGTTGTTGACTTGTTTGTGCGTATTTGCAGTAAAATACATATTATAAATACTTTGTTTTTCTTATACATGTAAAACATGTAGCAACTCATCATTGGCTGCTATTAATTTTTTTTAAAGTCCCTTAATTCGTTTTCCATTTGTTTTTTTTAATCTTAAATAACTTGCCAATAGAGCATAATCACCATTACCAGAAACAAGCTTATCATTCTGTAAGCATGGCTTCCATCGATGCTGCTGTTCATGAAAGCAAACGGATTATTAGAAGCAATTCTCCTTACCATTGCTCTGTAATTTACATTCATTTAGACAATTTTTCTGTTGGTAATTTTCTTTTAAATTTACAATTGTTGTATGTTTTACAGTGCTATTAGCCAAATTTTATTTGTATGATGCCAGGGTTATGATTGAAACAAGTGGACAAACATACATTAATGATGATTTGTTTTTTTCCAGATTGTCAAGCATTAGAAGTTGAAGCTATGATTTTTAATGCTTCTGTCATCATATGCATAATTTCCTTTTTTCCATTGATTTGGGCATTAACAAAAAATGGTAAGAATAATATCTTTCTATTGGTAACATTTATGAGTGACTTTTATCATACAGGTTTCATGACAAAAAGTTGATTGATTGATTGTTGTTTTATGTCCAGCAAGCAGTATTTCAGCTATATTCAAGACATGAATATAATATTGATTGGATTATGTGATAACAATTTCAAAAGTAAGTTTGACTTAATTATTCTTCAGTGCATATAGTCACCATGTGTCTTGTCTATCCCACATTCATATCAAGCCCATAGTTTTATAGTTTGGTTTTCACATAATGGGACACAAGTGATCAAGACCTACAAGTTGCATGCAATGTGTAGGTCTTAGCCTTAAAGGTCAAGACATAGCAGCATTGAAGGATATTGGTGTTCTGCCATAAATTTGATGTTTATTGAGGGATCTTTAAATTATGTGGCACAAGTGATGATAACATCAAGACAAGTTGTTGCGTGCAACATTCTGGTTGCTTTCATGATGAACAAGTGTTACTAGTAGAACCTGGAATATCAAGGCCACAATCCGTGTCCAGCCTTTAACTTTGTTGTTTATCCACAGATTTCACTTCATGTAGAACAAGTTAAGTCAGTCACTGAAGTGATCATCTCATCTGTTTGCTACTTGAAAGGCCAAGGTTCAAGGTTCAAGCAGTTACTATTCACCCCATAGCTTTGTTGTTTGGGCTGGTGTTTTAAGATTGTAAGGAATTGACATTTTTGAGCATCAATTCATGTAATTTTCAATGATGCTCATCGATACAAATGTCTTTTACATGTCTATGATAATATTTTCAAAGTTACTTCTTTCCCTTAATGGTTAAGTGGATAAGGTAGTCAGTCTATTATTGATCACTTGGTCTGTCAACACTGAGATTGCAGGTTTGAGTCTCACTGTGGGCACACTCAGCTCCAATCTTAATTAGGAAGGATTGCCAGTTTTTCTCCTGTTTCCTCCCCCAAAAATATTGACGCCAAGATATAGCTGAAGAATTGCTGAAAGTGGTGTTGAATACCATTTAAACAACAAAAAAAAATCTTCTCTTAAGTTCATGCAGAAATCAATCATAATGCAAGGTTTTTATGTCAGCTATAATATTTGTATTTATTATTTCAGTTTATTTTGACAAAGCAAGTTGTGATGAAAGATTCGTTTTTAGTTCTGAGAATGACATCTACAAGGTGATATGGAATGGTGAAAAATATCCAACATTCTGTGCACTACGTTTCAAAACACTTAGCAGTGATACATATATTAGCAAAGATACTTATAATTTATGCGCTACGGTGACGAAATTCAGTTTGGAATGTGAGAGAGATGGAGAAAAAACAAGAACCCTATATTTCTCATGGGGAGCTATGATGAATGAAAAGGTATTTAAAAAGTGTCTCCTTAATGTTCACCTTATTAAAGGATATGCATACATGTGTAACAATCAGGAAAGGGTATGATGTACCATCACGAAAAAATTTTGTTTTGCAGCATTTTAATAGTTCTAACAACACCTTATATTTATAAAAATACTTCTCTACAAATATATATTACACTTTAAATGAAAGTTTCTGGTAGTATTATAAAATTAGCCAACAAAAATCAAGTTTTTATTAATGTAAAGATTGTTAATGTTGCATTGTCAATGATGTAAGGCAAAAACAGCAAATTAGGGTACCGTCCTAGTTTCAAATTTTTATCCAGGCTGTTGATCAATGAACTAAGATGGACACTGTTACTCAAAATAGAACATATGTGTCTGCACAGGTTTGTGGTCAATATCTCAGAAATTATAATAGCAATAGAGAAAACTGTTACATCAAATGTATAAGGACATTAAGCTCTACAATAGTTGCTATTAGTCTGAAGATGTTTACTGTAATAGCTTCCTGTAAGAGTTATTGCCCGTATACTGTAAGTTATGATTTTGACCAAATTTCAGTTTTTACAATATAACTTATAAATTAAAAAAAGCTAGATTGATATTGTAAATAACTGAAGTGATTACTGAGTAGTTTGCCAAAGGAGTAGGTCAGTATTAATTTTGGAGTATATTAAAACGTATAGGAACGTATTGTTTTATTATGAAAATAAATCAGACAAAAGGTTATTGGTTTATTTCATTAACATATATGCACTAAAAATAATATTGAAAAGGTACTTGTAGTCAACATTGATTTTAATACAACAATATTAAGGTTATATGGTCAGGAGTTTTGGCTGTTCTTTACCACTAAAAATCATTTAAAAAATGCATTATGTAATAAATCCATTTATCTTCTTGATAAATACTTGTACTTTACTGATTCACAGCACTACAAACACCAAAACCTTAATTCCCCAGAAAACCTTAATCTCTGGGGGAACCCAGATTTCTCCAAAATGCTTCACCCCGTCAAATAACTCTTAGTGTTAAGTTTGATACAGGTAATTCATTTAGGTATTTGCAATAAACATATTTTCTGATTCAAAGTTGACAGGAAATGCATTCACATTCATGCATTGTTATTTTTTGGATTTCACACAAAAACATTTGGGCAAGAATTAATTTTATACATAGATATAGATTTATAAACATAGATGTAAAGTACATATATATAAGAGTAACTGGTGATCGTTATCAACAACAGTGCCTGTTAGCTTAAAATCGACCCAATCAACAAAAAACCTTAATCTCCGCAGGGAAACCTTAATCTCTGGGGGCTAACCTTAATTTCCAGGAGACAACCTTAATTTTAAAAACCAACACTGATGTTTAACGGAAAACCTTAAAAAATTAAGGTTTTCCCCCGGAGATTAAGGTTTTCCGGGGGAATTAAGATTTTGGTGTTTGTAGTGCAGGCTTTAATTTTATAATTTCTATAGATCTTGTTCAAAAGCAGTAAGTGTGAGAATGAAATGGAAAATATAATCAATCTTTTTTTACTATTATAGTGATTATATAATTGATATATGTGATATGTTAAAGGTTATTTAAACACTATTTTAGATATTATTTTTTAGTTTGAAGTCCAGTCACTCTCATGTTCAGTCAAAATGGTCATTACTGTCATAAAACTTTTTAAGAGGAAAACACAAACTGGTGCACATAAATAGTTGTAGACTTGTACTAATTCTAACAGTTCGGAAGCTTATTAACATGTCTCTTTATTTGTCCATTTATTTGGATATACAGACTGTTCTTGAAGGTTTTCCCAGCATAAAGCATGCTAACACCTCTCAGGGTTTGGCTAGCTGATAGCATGCCAACAGCTCTCAGGGTTTAGCTAGCCTGTAGCGGATCAACAGCTTTCATGGTTTGGCTAGCTCTCAGATAGCATGCCAACAGCTCTCAGAGTTTGGAATGCCTGTAGTGTATCAACAGCTTTCAGGGTTTGGCTAGCTGATATTACGCCAACAGCTCTCAGAGTTTGACTAGCCTATAGCATACCAACATCTCTTAGGGTTTGGTTAAACTACAGCATACCAACAGCTCTCTGGGTTTAACTAGTCTATATCATGCAAACAGCCCTCTGGTTTTTAGCCAGCCTTTAGCATACCAACAGCTTTCTGGGTTTGGTTAAACTACAGCATATCAACAGCTCACAGAGTAGCCAAACTACAGTATATGATCAGCCGTCTTGATTTGGAAAACCTAATGCATACCAACAAGACTTGAGGTACTGCCAGCCTATACTATACCAACAGCTCTCTGTTTTACACCATACCAACAGATGTCTGTTGTTGTCTAGCTTGTCATACCAACAGATAACTGGTTTGCTGAGCCTATACCAAAAACTTCTCTTGGTTTGCCAAGCCTATTGTATGCCAACAGTTCCCTGCATAGGTATGCTCGGCTTATAGAATAATACCTTCTCTATGTTTGGCCAGTTTGAAGCATATCAACAGCTGTAGGTTTATTTGCCCTTTAGCATAGCATGATGTGTTTGGGTTTTGCCAGCCTACAGAAAAACAAAAGCTCTGTTTGTTTTGCCAGGCTTTAGCATACCAAGAGTTCCATGCATTGGTATGCCCGGCTTATAAAATAATACCTTCTCTAGGTTAGGCCAGTTTGTAGCATATCAACAGCTGTAGGTTTATTTGCCCTTTAGCATAGCATGTCTTTGGGTCTTGCCAGCCTACAGCAAAACAAAAGCTCAGTGGGTTTTGCCAGGCTTTAGCATACCAACAGTTCTCTGGGTTTGGCTAGCCTGTTGTATATCAACAGCTCTCTGGGGTTTTAATAGCTTGTAGTATACAGTATCTCAAGGTTTAGGTAATCCATTACATACCAACATCTTACTGTGTTTGTCTAGGCTTCAGCTCTTGGTTTAGCCAGCCTACTAGTATATTCTATTGGTTTTTTGCAACCTACAAAATTGTACTTGTACAGCATACAAAGGGCTTCTGTACCAGCCTATAACATGACAACAGCTCTCTGTGCAGCCTATGGTTTATCTTTTATGGATTTGCCTGCAGCTTGTAGCATATATGTATCAAGAACTCTCTGTGTTCGTCCATCCTATAGCGTACCAAATGTCCTCAGGGTTGGTATGCATATACAAATAAAGCATAACACCATCTCTCTGAATATTTCCAGGCTATAACACACCACTCACTGGTTATGGACATTAAAACACCAACATGTCTTAGGGTTTGGACGGCCAATGGTACATCAATAATCTTTTTGTGATTGGTCAGCCTAAGTCAGCCTAGTAACAGATTGCACATCATATATATAGGCATAGAGGGTGTCACTTAAGATAAACAAAATTTTCAAATAGTTCACAGTCCAAAAACTAGAATTTATATGATTTTTTTGAAAACACATGTTAGAATTTGTTTAACTCATTTTTCTTTAACCAATATTCATGAAACACTTACATGTATGTCTTCAGGTATATGTAACACTATATTTGTTAAGAACTAAGGAAATAAAAACTTCTTAATTTGTTCTTGTTATGTTTAGAATGTACATTTATTTTAAAATATTCATGTTGTAGAGATATGATTGTCATGCAAGTTTACCAATTACCTACTGCAATAAGGATTATTTGAATGTGGCATTGGAACCCAGATTACAGGATATACACAGATCAAATTCTGCTATAACTATAACGATTACAGCTAAACTGGTATCTACTCAGTCATTTGATACCATTCCAACTACCAGTGTTGGTAAGTAATTGTTTGTGTAATATTGAAGAGTTGAATGTGTCTACATAAAGGTATAGGACCACTAAATACCAGGAACCAGTCTAGAGGTTATATGTATCAATAGTACTTATCAACAGAGCAGTTCACTGTTGCAGACTATAGACTTTAAATCGCACATGATATCAGAATAAATTTGATATTTTTAGAAAGATGAATATTTCAGGGAAAATTGAGGACAAAGTTTTACTGATAATAATTGAACATAATAATGTTGAGAGTAAATTAATGACATGCACTATTTTTGGACTGAAATTGAAGAGAAAGTAGATTTTTAGACCTAATAAACTTCTGGTCTTGGGTTCTTTCTTATATGCAATAGAAGTTAAGGTAAAATTTTGATAGAATGCTGACCTGGTGCATATTTTATTGGACAAAAGTATCAATTTATTTGAAATGAAGGTAAATTGTCTAGGTAAAGTCAAAATCATCACAAATTAATATAACCAAAGAGGCAACAAACAGTGGCAGTCCTAAACCTAATAGATTTTGAAAAGGTCTAGAGCAGTTTTGTTTTTCATATTTTATGGTTTTGCTCTAATCTTTTTTCAGCTCACCTGACTCGAAGGGTCAGGTGAGCTATTGCCATCACTTGGCGTCCGTCGTCGTCGTCGTCGATAAACTTTTCTTCAAAAATCTTCTCCTCCAAAACCACTGAAGGGATTGCTTTCAAACTTTGCATACATCATCAGTAAAATGCCTTCTACCAAGTTTGCCCAAATCATGGCCTCAGACCAACCAACATGGCCACCATGGCTAAAAATAGAACAGAGGGGTCAAAATACAGTTTTTTGCTTATAGTTCAAAAAGTATAACAGATACAGGAAAACTGAACAGACCATCCTTCTTCAGCATCTAAAGCTCTACAAAACACTCCATTGGGTCAAAGTTGTATGATGACTCCTTGTAGGAGTTATTGCCCTTTAATTGTCAAAATTGATGATTTTTGCCATTTTTGCCTCGAAATCTTGAAAATTATTAGAACTAGAGAAAAAGTTAGCATTGCTTAATTGTTCTGCTCTATAAGGGCTACAAAAATGACTAAAGGGTCAAGATTGTCTGATTAACCGTTTAAGAGTTATTCCCCTTGAACTGTTTTTTTTAATCAGTTTTAATTGATTTTTTAAAATCTTCTCCTCTGAAACAACTGAAAGTACTGCTTTGAAACTTTGTACACATCATCTGTCAAATGTCCTCAACCAAGTTTGCACCAACCCTGGCTGCAGATTAACCAACATGGCCACCATGGCTAAAAATAGGATGGGGGGGGGCGGGCGGGTAAAATACAGTTTTTGGCTTATATTTAAAAAAGTGTAACAGATACAGGAAAACCGAAGAGACATGCCTTCATCTGCATCAAAAGCTCTACGAAACACTCCATTGGGTCAAAGTTGTATGATGACTCCTTATAGGAGTTATTGCCCTTTAATTGTCGAAATTGATTATTTTTGACATTTTTGCCTCAAAATCTTGAAAATTATTAGAACTAGAGAAAAAGTTAGCATTGCTTAATTGTTCTGCTCTATGAGGGCTACAAAAATGACTAAAGGGTCAAGATTGTCTGATAAACCGTTTAAGAATAATTCTCCTTGAACATTTTTTTAATCAATTTTACTTGATTTTAAAAAATCTTCTCCCCTTAAACGAATAAAAGGACTGCTTTGAAACATTGCACACATCATCTTTAGGATGTCCTCTACCAAAATTGTGCAAATCATGACACCTGACTACCTACATAGCTACGTTGGATTAAAATAGAAAAAATGAAAAAGGGGGGGGGGGGGTCGAGAGAGTTTTCGACTGATAGTTAAAAAAGTATAACAGGTACAGCAAATTTGGAGTGAACCTCCCTTCTCCCTCTAACCATCAAAAGATCCTCCTTATAGGAGTTATTTCCCTTAAAAGGTCAAAATTAATGATTTTTGCAGAAGTGTTGGGCCATTCCTTATAGCAAAGAAAAGCTGGATAAAAAAGGGTTGTTTGGTTTCAGGTTCAGGTGAGCAATACAGGCTCCTGGGAGCCTCTAGTTTTAAGTGTAGGCAAACTTTTAGCCATTCCTTCAACCCCTTCCTTATGTTTTCTGCAGCTGTCAAAATAAGTCATATTGGCCTGTCCCATTTCTTATCAACTGATTTATAATATGTTTACTTGTTCTCATCATGAAAATAGTTGAAAAATTGCTCGCTGGACTTTATGTAACTTAATAGATGCCAGTCTTTCTTAACGTTTTTGGCTGCAAAATCTATATATACATGTATGTCTACAAATTAAGCCCAACACTGTTATAATTAGATTTTTAAAACGGTCAAATTTTTGCTAACCCTCAGCGGGATTCGAACTCACAACGTTGTGACAGTGTGGCACCCATTCGCCTGCACTATGTCAAGTGGTATAGACCCATCGGCCAAATCTGCTATATAAAAATATAGCTTCATAAACCGGGGTGAATCGTAGACATAGACATAGTACATGTGTACTAGCGTGTGACAATGGAGATTTCGTAACCAATACATATTAATCTATATCAGAAAACATTAGGCCTGGAGATAGAAAATTCATGGTATAGATTTTGTGAGGATTGTTTTATAATCTGGACAAAACCAATTGTTTGAAAACATTTAGTGAAATCCTAAATGACTTGCACCCTGTCATTAATTATACTTTGGAAATGAGCTACATGTATATGGACATCTTGGTGGAGAAAATTAATAATGGAGAACTTATAATCAATATAAAAAGATACTGCCACCCATCATATATGAAATTGAGTAATCCATATTGTTTAGCACGAAAACTTTGCACAATTATAGACAAACTGGAATTACGAAAAGTATAACTTGAGGTATTAAAGTTCCTGTTAAACAAGGATACCCATTAACCCGTATAAATAATGCCATTGAACAATCCACACATATCCCAATTTCTGAAGTTTGTTCTTCTGAAAATGTCCAACCAACCTAACAAATAATTAATTCTTTTTAGTGGTTGCTCACAATCGGTGCAATACAAATATATTCGTTGTCTAAAAAAACACAATGTTCCGATAGTTGCACATACATGTAGTAATAAAAGACTTATACAGTCCATTGTCAAGGTCCTTCGTCAACAAATAAATTACCCCTAATATAGAAAATACTTCCAAGTCAGCATTTAAATGTCTTTTAAAAATATTTCCGTGCTCCACAGGTGATATATTAAGTGTACAAGATTGTAATGTATACATCATGACTGGTAACATAAAACTAGGCGATTAAGTATGGAAAGGTGAGTCAAAATATAAACACAAATGCCAACACAGGAACCATGATGAACTTGATACATTTATTCTGGTACTTGCAATTTCAGCAAAAATCTGGGGCCTTAATGGCTAAGTGGTGTATTTATTTATGTCAACTACATGTGATAATGATCAACAGGATGTTACCACTTCCAACTTTTTTTTTCAATTTTTACAGTTATTTATTTTTGGGACTTTAGAGGATTGATGCTATTACATACAATGAATAAGTATAAACAAAATAAAAGGATTCTTATTATATGCAGCTTGATGATGAACATATTATTGTATAGTGATGTCTGTCCATGCATACTGTACTTCTGTATTCCATAATTAATAGTTATGGGACTGTTTGTAAAAAAAGTAGTAGTTTTGTAGTTTTCAGATTTTAATTCAAAAAAGCTTTTATCTGTTTTCATGAAATTATGGGGCATTTTTATATCAATTGTGCGATAAATGTGTTAGATTTTGTAGATGTTTAACACATTGGTTGTCCAAAAAAAGAAAGGATTTTTCTGTTTACATTGGCAGGGCATCACCTGCTTCGTAAACACTGAGGTTGCAGGGTGTACTAGACTCCAATCTTAATTGACAAGGAATGCCAGTTTTCATGTCACAGGTTCTGGGTTTTATCTGGATAGTAAAACTGGACACCTTGATATAGCTGAAAACTTGTGAAGTGGTGTTCCACAGCATTCAAGCAAACACTCTATTTACCTTCTGTATATAGTCTTTTTGACAAAATATACCTTATCAATGCAGAATTTTGCATCAATGAAGTGTTGAGCTTATCTTCAGACGGGTGTATAATGTGCACCTGGCACAGCAGTTTATATGTTAAAACATTACCATTTGCTGTACATATACATTATTGACACATGATTTAGCCGTCCCAAGGAATTTACTATCAATTCACTCTGTTTACAGAATATTTCAAAAACGCAGTCACTTCTCCCCAATCCAAAGTATAGAAAGTTTGTTTACAAAACTTTTAATGTTTTTGTGCACCAGTATCCAAACGTTTTTTTGTTTTAGTTGGTGCTGTTCTTGGTACTGTGATGGGATTGATAGTGCTTGTTGTAGCTGTGACTTGTTGTGTCATATTATGCAGAACACAGTTAAAACCTGCTACACAACTCCGTGAAGCAGTAATTATTGTACAAAATAATAATGCCAATGTGACAACTGCAAATGGAGGACAACAGTTTCAGCAACATACAGGACACCTAAATCAAGGTAGGAATAAGTGTTTGATGATTCATCATATATTACAGCATTTAAATATAACAGAGTTCAAATGATCTATCAAGATACTAGTATAACAGTTTTGACATGATCTATTTGTTTGTTTTGATGGTGTTTAATGACACTTTCAGCAATTTTTCAGCTATATCATGGTGTCCAGTTTTTATTGGGGTTGACATTATCTAGCCTCAAAATAAAATGGAGATGAGTCGATCTTTTTTTCTTTAAATGCCATATTTTGAGTTGAGATGACATACATGTATACAATCAAAATGCCTGAAACAAGGACATCTAGATTACAATTCTGCTGTTTACCCGACAAATCACAAAACTAGCATCGGATTATAATGGCAGTAAAATTTCACCCAGGGTTAATGGGCAAAATGGCAAGTGGGGAAAATAGGGTATCTGTTTTGTGTAATCAATTCCTCCTACAGTTTTCAACACAGATCTCTGAAACTTTACAGAAAGATTTTCATATTTATTGAAGTTGTGCACCTGCTATTATGGAAGTGTTCCAGGATTTTTCTCCTAATTTTTCAGCCTTTCACATAGTCATTTTTCAGAACATTTGCAAAAGACAGTACCTATTTTGTGTAAACAACTACTCATACAGTTTTCAACCCAAATCGCGGAAACTTTACAGAAAGATTGAACATGTAGTGAAGTTGTGCACCTGGTATTACGGAAGTGTTCCAGTATTTTTTCTTTATATTCTAGCCTTTGGGATCTTAGTCATTTTTCAGAACATTGGTGGAAGTGATACCTATGTTGTGTAATCAACTCTTCCTACAGTTTTTAGCTCACCTGACCCAAAGGGTCAGGTGAGCTATTGTTATCACTTTGCGTCCGTCGGCGTCGGCGTCGGCGTCTGTAAACTTTTTACATTTTAATCTTCTTCTCTGAAACCACTTGGCCAATTGAAACCAAACTTGGCCATAATGTTCATTGGATGGACCTTTACAAAGTTGTGTTTTTTATTTTGATTGGTAAACCAATATGCCCGCCACCTCAAGACTTAGTTTAACATAGGACCCTATGGGAAAAAAGTTAAAAAGGGCTTCTTCTCTGAAACGGTTTAACCAATCAAAACCAAAATTACTAGCAATATTGTTTGGATGGTCCTCTATAAAGTTTATATTTTTTATGGCAATTGGAAATTCAAAATGGCTGCCACCCCAGGACTTAGTTTAACATAGGACCCTTTGGGAAAAAGTTTTTAAAGGCTTCTTCTCTGAAACCGGTTAATCAATGGAAACAAAAACTTACTAGCAATATTGTTTGGATGGTCCTTTATAAAGTTTATGTTTTTTATGGCAATTGGAAATTCAAAATGGCTGCCACCGCCGCAGGACTTAGTTTAACATAGGACCCTATGGGCAAATAAAAAAAATCTTCTCTATACAACCGGTTAAGCAATGAAACAAAGCTTTCTAGTAATATTGTTTGGATGGTCCTATTTAAAGTTTATTGAAAATTACAGGACTTACTTTAACATCAAGGAAATGCCATCTTAATTGCCTATAAAATCAGGTGAGCGATACAGGCTCTTAAGAGCCTCTGGTTTTACACAGACCCAACCGTCTTCCAACAAATTGTAAACCATTCCCTATTTCATATTAAGGCATTTTCTTTGCAACCTGGCCATTTCAGACTTTTGCGATTTTCATTAAATATCTTTAGTCAAGTTGCAAGGTTTAGACCATATAGGGGTACTTCTTTGTCTGGCTATCTTCTAGTGCATCTTTAAAGCTTCAGCATTTAATTTGGTAGAATATTTAAATGCTCAATGGAGGTGTGCAGGGCCAACAAATTTTATATTTGTGGAAAATTCTAAAAATAAATGTTAGTTACATGTAATGTTTTCTCTAAATACATGTAAGTATAACTAAGCAGTTTATGTTTGTAACAACTCACCTGGCAGTCAAACCAGGGTAATACAAGTTATAGTTTATATGTATTATAAGCTCATTCTAAGTCTAATATTGTAAGACATCATTCAAAGACATATGTTTTAAAGTTGATGATCAGACGGGGGCAGCAATTAGTGTATTACAGGCGCACTATACTTTCTTAAAATAATGTTCCACTAACAAATTAACCTTTAATGTCAGCTGTTATTTTTACCTAGTTTGTCTGAATATTTATACAATAAATGAAAATGACCATAATAAATTGAAGTATAAAATACCTGAATCTTTAACATGTTCTTCCATTTTTTTATTCAGGTCAAAGTTCAAATTTTATTTACAATGGAAATATCCAACCTTCTGCACCTCTTTTGGATCCTAATGTTGAACAGACTTTAGACTCTTATTTAGCACCTCCACCCTCATATAGTGAAGTCATGGAAAGAAGGAGTGATTATGGAGTGTGATCAAATGAAATTACTTGCTATCATTTGTGTATAGGACATTTTTATACAAAACATGCTTATGGAATGCTTCACTTATTTCAAATATTGTGAAATTAATTCTGTTGTTGATGTAAGGCTGCTGACCTTGACATTATAGTCGAGATGTTTATGTGTGTATTTAACATCAAGATTTTAATACATGTATGTTTTATTTTATTCATATGCATAATTTTATTAACCATTGTCAGAGGTTTTATAATTGAAGATCTGTCTGTTGACTACAGTACTGTTAGTGCTTTGTTTTATCACTGAACAAGAATAAACTGGGCTGTTTTCAGTTCATACTGTTAGATCACAGGGGCTTGAAAAAATCGATTTACTTGCGCTTTCCAATGATTATTGGGATGATTTGGTTATAGTATGGGAGAAGGGAAGAAACAGAGTCTTTACCCGCTAACTTTCAAAAAAAAATTTAAAATATTAATTTACCCCTATCCACAAAGGTTTGTAATTATGGCTGTTCCAAATTGAATTATCTTCTCGAAAAACCCTACCTTTATGCTTCCATAGTCATTAAACTCTTAAATTTTAATATTATCTACCAGTTTGAAACAAAAGGACAATAACCCTGGATGAAAGTGGTGACTTTATCGTTTGTCGTTCTTGAGGCCTTTCGTTACTCACTTTCTCAGTAACGATAAAGTCCACTTCCATAATGTGTCATGAAAATACTCTCTTTCACTTTCCCTTAATCATGTTAATATCGTTATATGTATCTTCTCAACTGTATGTTCAAGCCATTTTCCTGCAGAATCTGCAGATACAAGTTTTTAAAGAAATTTACATTTATAAAGACAGCTGCCTGTTTATTGCTTGCAATGTTGTCTAATGAGTATATAAAAGTCATGAGATTAATGAAGTGATCCTGTTCTATTATCTATTCTATTCTTGTTATTATAAATTTTATATTATTATAAATGTAATTTTGTAAAACAATATTTGTTTTACTATTTTTCTATTAATATGCATGTTATCAAAGCCATTTATGCAAAGGTTTGTTATATTATAATAAATAAATTTTGCCAGAATACTGACTGTTGATTGGCTGGAAAATATTTTCTATCTGAGGGTGGAAAACAAATTTGATTGTCATATTACTCCATGGGAAACTAACAGTTCTTGTGTTGGTCTCTTTTTCCAAAAATGTCCAGTTACAAAAATAAAACTGTTGAGTTTATTCTATTGTTTGAATTTATTTATAAGTATTATATACAAAAAATATTTTCTCCATTGAGGGATAACAAAATATCTGTTGTGCACATTTAATATATCCGCTATGCGAAATATACAATGTGCAAAACGGAAATTTTGTTATCCCTCGATGGAGAAAATATTTTTTGTAGTTAATCCTTAATGACAAAAAAATGTTGGCAGTCATATTATGGCATTGTCTGTCATCATTGTCCATGATGTGTGGGCACTTGTTTGTTCAATGCCTTACATTTTGATTCAGTGGACCACTTGTTGGCAATAGCTCACATGACCGAAGGGTCATGTGAGCTATTGCCATCACTTGGCGTCCGTCGTCGTCCGTCGTCGTCGTCGTTAACTTTTCTTCAAAAATCTTCTCCTCCAAAACCACTGAAGGGATTGCTTTGAAACTTTGCATACATCATCAGTAAAATGCCCTCTACCAAGTTTGCCCAAATCATGGCCTCAGACCAACCAACATGGCCGCCATGGCTAAAAATAGAACAGAGGGGTCAAAATACAGTTTTTTGCTTATAGTTCAAAAAGTATAACAGATACAGGAAAACCGAAGAGACCTTCCTTCTTCAGCATCTAAAGCTCTACAAAACACTCCATTGGGTCAAAGTTGTATGATGACTCCTTGTAGGAGTTATTGCCCTTTAATTGTCAAAATTGATGATTTTTGCCATTTTTGCCTCAAAATCTTGAAAATTATTAGAACTAGAGAAAAAGTTAGCATTGCTTAATTGTTCTGCTCTATGAGGGCTACAAAAATGACTTAAGGGTCAAGATTGTCTGATTAACCGTTTAAGAGTTATTCCCCTTGAACTGTTTTTTTTAATCGGTTTTAATTGATTTTTAAAATCTTCTCCTCTGAAACAACTGAAAATACTGCTTTGAAACTTTGTACACATCATCTGTCAAATGTCCTCAACCAAGTTTGCACCTACCATGGCTGCAGATTAACCAACATGGCCACCATGGCTAAAAATAGGATGGGGGGGGGGGGGGCGGTAAAATACAGTTTTTGGCTTATATTTAAATAAGTGTAACAGATACAGGAAAACCGAAGAGACATGCCTTCATCTGCATCAAAAGCTCTACGAAACAGTCCATCGGGTTGACGTTGTATGATGACTCCTTATAGGAGTTATTGCCCTTTAATTGTCGAAATTGATTATTTTTGACATTTTTGCCTCAAAATCTTGAAAATTATTAGAACTAGAGAAAAAGTTAGCATTGTTTAATTGTTCTGCTCTATGAGGGCTACAAAAATGACTTAAGGCTCAAGATTGTCTGATTAACCGTTTAAGAGTTATTCCCCTTGAACTGTTTTTTTTAATCGGTTTTAATTGATTTTTTAAAATCTTCTCCTCTGAAACAACTGAAAGTACTGCTTTGAAACTTTGTACACATCATCTGTCAAATGTCCTCAACCAAGTTTGCACCTACCATGGCTGCAGATTAACCAACATGGCCACCATGGCTAAAAATAGGAGGGGGGGGGGCGGTAAAATACAGTTTTTGGCTTATATTTAAAAAAGTGTAACAGATACAGGAAAACCGAAGAGACATGCCTTCATCTGCATCAAAAGCTCTACGAAACACTCCATTGGGTTGAAGTTGTATGATGACTCCTTATAGGAGTTATTGCCCTTTAATTGTCGAAATTGATTATTTTTGACATTTTTGCCTCAAAATCTTGAAAATTATTAGAACTAGAGAAAAAGTTAGCATTGCTTAATTGTTTTGCTCTATGAGGGCTACAAAAATGACTTAAGGGTCAAGATTGTCTGATGAACCGTTTAGGAATTATTCTCCTTGAACATTTTTATGCCCCCGCGACGACATGTCGGGGGGCATTAAGTTTTACTCATGTCCGTACGTAAGTACGTGCGTACGTACGTACGTCCGAACAAATTTCCGTCAAGCTTTTCTCAGAAACCGTACATGAGAACAATTTTAAATTTGGCAGAGTGGTTCAGTATCACAAGTTGTACGTCCTAAGCGAATTTCAGACCTGTCGGACAAGTACTTCCTGTTTGGGACTTCATTTGTACGTAAATACGTCCGTCTGTATGTACAAATTTCCGTCAAGCTTTTCTCAGAAACCGTACATGAGAACAATTTGAAATTTGGCAGGGTTGTTCAGTATCACAAGTTGTATGTCCTAAGCGACTTTCAGACCTGTCGGACAACTACTTCCTGTTTGGGACTTACTTTAGCGGGGGCATCCGTGTCCCATGGACACATTCTTCAATTTTTTTATTTTAATCAATTTTACTTGATTTTAAAAAATCTTCTCCTCTTAAACCAATGAAAGGACTGCTTTGAAACATTGCACACATCATCTTTAGGATGTCCTCTACCAAAATTGTGCAAATCATGACACCTGACTACCTACATAGCTACATTGGATTAAAATAGAAAAAATGAAAAAAAGGGGGGGGAGTCGAGAGAGTTTTCGACTGATAGTTAAAAAAGTATAACAGGTACAGCAAATTTGAAGTGAACCTCCCTTCTCCCTCTAAGCATCAAAAGCTCCTCCTTATAGGAGTTATTTCCATTAAAAGGTCAAAATTAATGATTTTTGCAGAAGTGTTGGGCAATTCCTGATAGCAAAGAACAGCTGGATAAAAAAGGGTTGTTTGGTTTCAGGTTCAGGTGAGCGACACAGGCTCCTGGGAGCCTCTAGTTAAAATATACATCTAATATGTACATGGTTGTTTTTCATATGGTTCAGTTAAAGTTTTTTATATTGTTCCTAGGAACACTTTCAGAATTATGGCATCTAATTTCTGTTTTCTACTGTTTTGTAGTTCAAATTGGTTGAAACAGGTCAAATCAGAAATTTAATATTAATAATAATAGTAAAATAATTTTAAATTTTTTTATTTGGTAAATTTTGTTTGCAATAATTACACACATGTTAATTTTTTTTATTTATCTCTTATAATTTTTCAAATATGAAGTGGTCAAAGGGTCGATTTTTCAATATTTGTTTTGTGTATGAAATTCTGACTGTTCATCCATTTTTGGGGAGTTTGTTATTAGGGTCCTTTACTTTTTTGTAATATGAAGGGATTCAACATTTAAATAAATAATATATTTTTATCAGATTTTATCGGTGTCAAAAAGAAATATTGGTGTTTTTATTGAATTAGGCCAATATTATAAAAATTCAACAGGATTTTTTCGTTGGATGCCTTGTTTTGTGAACTTTAATTACTACACCATGTTGACAGATTTATGCTCACCTTCTTCTCAAACGCCACTGAATGATTGCTTCCAAACTTGCACACATCATTTTTAAAATATCATCTACTTTGATTGCAGAAACAGTGGCTGCTGACAAACCGTCATTGCTGCTGTGGCTATAAATATATTTGGAGTCAGAGTACAGTTTTTGGCTTATATTTCAAAAGTGTAACGGATACAGGGAAACCTTCTTCCTCAGAATCAAAAGCTCTACAAAAAACAAAACTCTCTGTTCAGTTGAAGCTCCTTACATAGTTATTCCCCCTTTGCTATCAGAATTGACGCCTTCCACTGTCTGCCACTATTATCTTAAAATTATTGTGCAACAATGTACTAGAAGATCTGGGTTTTTTCCAAAGATTGCTGTTCTATATATGTGTAGTATCTGGCAGTTGCTTCCGATGAGCGATTCAGGCTTCTGGTGGCCTCTAGTTCTACAGCTTTTGAGATATAAAGGGTCAAAATGGTTCAGATTTTGCTTTTGATGATTTATGTCATTTATTTTTATCTTATTTTGAGACTTTCTTATTGGATTTATTGTTTTATGACATTTTAGGAATTGTGTAAACAAACTTTCCCTTATCATTTCCCCCTGAAAGTAGTGGTGTTGTATTAAATACTCCTTTAGTCTTAAGCTGAGCCCCAGGTTGTATATGCCGGTTCTTGAGATGTCAATATTTTCTCTAGGTTTCTAGGTTTTACATGCAAAAAGTGCTATAAGTGTTTATATTACTGTTAGTAATATGAAGGTTACTAGACAATAACTTTGTATAAGTAGCTCTTTTTTAAGGCAAAATAGGCTATGTTTGATAATTAACTTTATTATATTATTATACCTACCAGAGTTTTAGTTTTTTGCACACGTTTTTGTCAAGTTTTTAAATATTCTGTCTTACAATCATTTTGTGTATATTTTATCTATATTGTCAGTTTTTTGTCCCTTTCTAACCTTCTCCAAAAGTACACAAACTACCTTGTATAAAAAGTACAAAAACGAACCCTTGTAACAAATTCTTTAAGTTTATTTAATATCCTATAATCATCTGTTTGTTTCGTTGGTACCCTACAGATTTCAAAATTCTAATAAAGTATGTGAAGCTGCATGAAGAATTTTCCACAGACAATTAAACAAGAACAACCTTTAAACAACCAAATTAGTTTAAGTACTATGCATGTACTAGATTTTTCTTGCTAAATTATGGTAGGATGATAATATTTGGTATAAAGTTGTTGATGAATAGCACACAGATATGACAGTGTGGGTCTAACTTGATATTAACCTCAAATTCACGATCCAGTAGCTAGCTGAAAGTTTATGGATTTGGTCAGTTTCTTGTTAAGCATGCATGACTAATATCAAAATTTGCGCAATATACCACAGGCGCTTGGGTACAAATTGTGAAATCTCGGCTTTTTTCATTAATGCTGGTATATTTTTATGTAGAACCCTTATTTGCCTCATAAAATAACAATATGCGCATGTCTGACCCATTTTTTCAACGTTTTTACCATTTCTGATATTTCACCTCTACACTAAAAAACCACAAGGCGAGAAACTCTCCGCCATTTTCTTTGTCTGTGGTGAACTTACGATCACGGAAGTGAGATTTGTCAGAGGGCTTCCGAGTGGCACTGAAATAGAGAGAACAGGTTAAACCCTGAGAATATCGGAAGTAGTCAATGTAAACGACCAGTATAACCAGTCACTTCCGTGATCGTAATGTAGAAAATGGCGGAGAGTTTCTCGCCTTGTGGTTTTTTAGTGTAGAGGGGAAATATCAGAAATGGTAAAAACGTTGAAAAAATGGGTCAGACATGCGAATATTGTTATTTTATGAGGCAAATAAGGGTTCTACATAAAAATATATCAGCATTAATGAAAAAAGCCGAGATTTCACAATTTGTACCCAAGCGCCTGTGCAATATACATGGGAAACGATATTTTATAGCATATTGAGGTACGGTTTTGTTTCCAAACTGTGTGAAGGACGTCTTATTAGAATTTATTTTCATGTCATTTGTTCAGACTATCATGCATTACGATATGTTAAGAAAATTGACCTAAATTAACATCACAGAAATCAGTGAACTGACGAATAGATTTACGGTCAGTTAGTTCATTTGAGTTATCGTTCTTTTGTTTTGTAAAATATGTAGTAACTAGATATTGCACTAAGCAGATTGTGTTTTCATTAAAACTCCAAAACTATTCTATTCCCTAAAACATGTACAAAGTTCTAATAGAAAATACAAGGTAACTACCACTTAGTTAAACCAGGAACATATGAGTTATACTAGTCCCACTCCCAGGTTAAACATAAATTAAGAAACGTCTTATTTGAACAAATTTATATAATGAAACCAAACTTGGTAAATTGGCTCGTTGGATGGTCCTCTACAAAGTTAATGTTTTATTATTCATATTAGAAATTACAAATGGCAACAACTGCTGTACTTGGACTAATATAGGAATATAGGATCATATGGGAAAATGTTAAAATGCCCTTTTTCAGGAACTGTAAGCGTGGTTGAATTCCATATTGTATATGAATTTTTATAGCATGGTCTTCTGCATATCTCAAGTTTTGTATCCGAATTAGAAATACAAGATGGCTTCCACAGCTGGACAGGTTTACATAAGACCCTATAAGGAAAGTTCTTTTGCCTTCATTTTGGAAACTTCAAAGCAATAATGTATATAAAGTTTTATTGGCTGGTCTTCTACATGTTTTTCTTCAATTAAAAAAAAATATTTTGATCAGCAATACAAAATTGCTGCCTTAGCAGGACTAAGTTTAACCAGACTACCACTACAAAAAATGTTAAAATGTATCTTTCAGAAATTGTTAAGCTTTTATTAATATAGCGATTCCAAGATGGTTGCTACTGCAGGAGAGATTGACACAGTATCATGTGGGAAAATGGTGTCATGCCTTCTCAGAAACTGCAAAGCTGCTGTAAAAATCCGAAGTTAGTTCTGATTTGTCGGATTTACGCAAAAAGGCGAATGTACGATTATTTGTTTTACTATTTGACGTTTCTTTTAAGCGTTCTTCCATCAGAGATGCATAATGGATGCCACTGCAGGACCACTTGGAAAAAGTTAAATTCTCAGAAAACATTAAAAACAATTAAACCAAATGAGTTACAATTTTTTTCACATTGTCATCTACACATATTTTGTCGATCGGAAATTAAAAGCGGCCAGAACCCCGTGAAAAAACAGCATTTTTTTTTCTTTTCATAGGAAAGGGATATAGGCTCTTGCTTATAATTTTTGTAATTATCTTTTTTTATTAATATAGCAACAACAAAAAACCCAGACATGTATATGCTGTCACGATATTTGAACGCTAGAAATGCCAAAAATCCATATCGTTTCGAAGTGTTTGAAAAGAAACAATTTCCACATTTTCAGCTTTTAGGGTTTTAAATTGTGATCTAACAAGATGTTTACATATATATCACGGTACATATAGTACTTCTCTGTAGACAGATAAACGACAATACTGCTAGTGTGATATGTATTTATTACACGTGATTTATTATAAGTGTTGGCTAGTCTAAATATCATAGACAGGAGCTCAAAATTAACTATTTCCCAATAAAAACTGGACGGGGTGAGGGAATTCAAAATTAAACTTAAAAGAGACCTACGGGCAAGTCAAAATGCCAGTAGAAATCGAGGAAAAGTCAATATATAAAAAGAAATGACCTAAGTATGTTTAAAACGATTTTACCAAGTAATATAATTTTCTGTGGCAACTGTTTTATAGTAAAATAAAAATACTTTGTGACACTGATACTTGGTTTGGAATATAATTGGATACCATAACAATAATGAATTTGCTATTGACTTTCTCTTTTTGAAAGTTTATTGATTTACAGTATTTGCATATATACAAGTACTTAATCAAAAATTGTATGTTTCGTTAGGTCTGTCACATGTCTGTTATGGGTCATATTTTTAGGAACATGTGGTTGATAAGGTGCTATTTATAAAAATTCAAGAAATTTGCTTACAAAACGTATTCCAACAAATTACTTGTTATTATTATAAGTATTTTTGGAAAAAGAAGCGTGTGAAAACTAGTGTTATAGTTAATAAATTCTTTGTCATTTTAATATTAATATTTACGTTCTTGTGCCTTTATCAGTAACTATAATTTTTATTTAACAAATTAAAGTAAAACAGAAAGAGTTCATGTAAACAACTTAATGATCGGGTATTTTAATTCAATTTGACATATATTGATATCCGACTGTTTTATTTCAATTGGTTGCATACAGTTGTAATAAAATAAATGTATAGAATGTTATCTTGACAGACAAGTATACAATTGTTTTGGTCACAGTAACTAGTGTACATTTATATTGGGGCATATTATGAGGGTCCTATGACATATTTAATCTTAATATCTAACGGTGAAGTAAATGGTTTGAATCAAATTGTTCCTGGTAACCCATAATATAATCACTGCCTGTGTCTCCAGTTATGATGAATATTTTAAATGTCTTCTGTGAAAAAGATAATTCAAACAATATATTATGTATTTTTAATGTTAGGAAAATTGAGTTAAGTACTGCGTGTACTATAGATCATCTTCACTACCCTAAGGGATGGGGGCAGCGTAACTCTTAAGCTTGGCCAGCGAAGATGGTCTTCAGAATTGTATTTATGGAGTTTGGTGGTAGAAGTATTCTTCATACTTTTTCCGAAATTGATATATCGTGACACATTTCAACATTTTACCTGCAATCTGTTGGTTTTAGGATCTGATTAAAAATCGTTAGAGTTATGAAATTAGCGCCCAGTTTTTGTTGGAACATTACAGATCTGTTTCTATGAATACAAGAATACATGAATACAAGTTTATTGGCCAATTATGGGCCCTCGAGGGGCAAATACAGCACAACATGTATGATTATTACAGTAGATAAATAACATAGATTATAAATTTCAATGGCAAACAAATATTAGTCATAGAGAATGGTGAAAAAAAAAAGAAAATTGGGGTATCATAGCTATTAATGGACCTTAAATAGAACATAGCTCAAGTTTTGTTACATTCCTGCAGAAAGCAACTCAACTGGTCAACAATTTCAGAATTTTCACAACTAAAACACCAGAAAATTTTGTCAGATGCAGAAAGGTTTTCAAAGTTAATGTTATAATTTTTAATTAATTTATAATTAAAAAGTAAATTTCTTTTGACATCAAATTTAGGACACTCTGAGAAATAATGAACTTCGTCTTCAACCCTTTTTATGTCACATTTATCACATATCCTAAGATCTAATGGGGTCATAGGTTTAGTGTATCTACCCAGTTCAACTTTAAGTTGATCATTACTTATTCTAAATTTAGCAAAACACTTCCTTTTATCAAACTTTTTAATTATATCCAAATATTGTTCATAACCAAAGTTACATTTGATTTTGAAATACATTCTTAGTTTACTTTCTTCAGCAATGAGTTTTTCTCTAAGCTGGTACCATAAATTTCTGTATAAATCTTTAAGGTTCTTGCCAATAGAATATTTAACATAACTTTTGTTCAGGGCCAATGAGCTACTCTCCACAGGAATATTTAAAATGAATAAAAGATTACAGACCAAATAAACAAATTTAGTAGTTCATAATATGGATCAGTAATTTCCAAGCCTAGACTTCCAATGTACTAAACACAATATAGAAGAAAAGTTTGTTTATACAAATATAATTCTATTCATGCTGTAATTTATTTATATTAAGTGCTTTGATTGGATAAAAACACTTAAATGGCGTCTTCTCAGATAATTTATATATCGATATTTCCTCTGAGCGGACTACTTTCAGTATCCAAGGTAAACAAGATGGCGTCCTCCTAGCGTATCGTCAGGAAGAGGGGACAATTTTTTCTCTGCCACAATGATTTTCAATGAAATCGATTGAGATTTCCAATAAATATATAATATAAATACAATTTAGTGTTTCATTTTGTTTTTTTTTTCATATCAATATCTAAAGAGCCGCGATTCCTTTGGTACTATGTTTTGCATATCCCTACGTTTTCCGGTCTAGGTACGTTTTGAGGTCTAGATAGGTTTCTGTAACTGTTTTTGCTGTTTTAAAAACCGCAACGATTATTTCACAGAATTATTAGGATTAAACACTGTGTTTTAAGAAATTATCAATGTGTAAACTCCGGCGACTCCCTCACAAACTAGACATAAAGTCCTTCGAACTTTATTAAGTTTGTGAGTGAGACGCCGGAGTTTACACATTGATAATTTCCTAAAACCCAGTGTTTAATCCTATAATATACATATAGTCTCTAACATTGTTTCCCGTATATTACGATAATTTCTCAAATCGAGGTATAAAATTTCACATTTTAAAGTTCGAGATTTACCAAATTTCCATAATTGGAGAAATTGGAGAGATTGGAGAAATCCGATAATACAAGAGTTCTAATGTAAGATTATGTTTCTCTAATTTTAAAAAGTAGTAAAATGAAGTACAAATTCTCCCAACCCCATTTTTACGTTCATGACTTACTTACGCGGTAAATGGAATGTGTTTTGTTTAAGACGTTATTAGTTCTTCTTATGGCGTTATTATTTTACACCAACCAACTGCTGAGAACCGCACTTTCACTAATGACGAGAACTATATTTTCCACATCGGTCAAGCGGTTTGAATATAACGCAGAAATTGGAGAATTATTTTTTCTCACATCGGTTGGGAAGCTTGAAAATTGTCCTACTCTCATTTCAAGCAAAGACGTTACGATTTGTTAGCCTAAATCATTCGCAGAGTAGACTGTATACATGTATCTATCATTGTATAGTACGTTGTATAGATATTAACTTTTGTGGGAAGTGTCTGTTGATATGGCATTGTGAGATGTTTTCTCAAACACTGGTAAGCTTTTGAACTATTCGAATATCTACAATATGCATCGTAACAAAATTTTCAGGTATTTGTCCGCTATATTATTATAACGCTCAGTTTTCATTGGTGTGGTCACCCAATGAGTGCGAATTTCCTACCCGCGGTAAAACGTGGTTCTGTCGAATATGACTCATGTTGTCCTCTACACATTACCTCAGAGTACTTATTATTTTTTAGAACCCTTTAAGTTCATTAAGGTAAATGTTATTGGAATTAGCCGATAAAAGCAGTTTTGTTCCGTGCCTTTATAATACGATGCTATGTTTAAATTTTCAGGAAACTATGATCACGTTTCTAGCCGGGAAATTTTCTAACTTAATCATGTTAAGAATTTCATTTTGTTTTTGTGGTCTAAACATGACAAAGTAGGTCTTGTTTGTAAGAAGGTTCTTTTTTGTCCTTCAATTGAATTTCCTTGAGTCTATTACGAAAACTTCCAAATTATCAAGAAAAACTCGATTGTCTGTTTGGAAAGGCACAGATATAACACGATTTCAAACTTAAAAAATAACACTCTTTGTAACCACTGAGTTGCAACCACCGTCGCTTGCTTCCATTTGAAATCAAATGTACGAATGTAAAAAAAACAGTACAGACGTATCGAGTCTACAGTTGGTCCATTTACGTGGATTCCCTGAATACTAATATCTTCATTTTGGTATTAAATTAAAAAAGGATACAAATTACAATAGACACACACCTTTAATATTGCCGATAAATTATGGATGTTAGACTTAAATACGTGCTCCTATGTACAAGTAGAATGGCATATCACACATATACAACGAATAGCGAATTAAACGAGGACTTGTTGTTGGAATTGTGTTTTAAAGCCACGTTTAGCAATTTTTAGTTTTTATTACGACATAAAGTTGGGGAATCTGAAAAAAAACCCTGACCCTCTGGCGTACACTCCTTAGCCAGGCGCTGCAGTGAGACTCGAACCAGAAAGTGTTGACAAGCTCATGATCAATATCAGATGACTAACTACCTTAACCACCCGACCAACGAGGCTAAAATCATAATTCTTAAAATTGAACATATACCTTGGAAAATGCGATAATTTGATGGATTTAAAATCAAAGCATATCTTTTTTCAAAATCAGTTCAACACTGATTAACAAAAATTAATTTTCCATTTTCTCCTATTATACATTCTCTTGAATATTTATCACTTCGAAATTTGTTTTTGGACTCTTTATTTAGTATAGGAAGTGGATGTTTTTGGATACTTTATTTAGTAGGAAGTGGATGTTTTTGGACTCTTTATTAGTAGGAAGTGGATGTTTTTGGACACTTTATTTAGTAGGAAGTGGATGTTTTTGGACACTTCATTTATTAGGAAGTGGATGTTTTTGGACTCTTTATTTAGTAGGAAGTGGATGTTTTTGGACACTTTATATTTAGTAGGAAGGGGATGTTTTGGACACTTTATTTAGTAGGAAGAGGATGTTTATGGACTCTTTGTTAAGTAGGAAGTGGATGTTTTTGGACACTTTATTTAGTAGGAAGTGGATGTTTTGGACTCTTTATTTAGTAGGAAGTGGATGTTTTGGACTCTTTTTTTAGTCGGAAGTGGGTGTTTTTGGACTCTTTTTTTTTGTATGAAGTGGATGTTTTTGGACTCTTTATTTAGTAGGAAGTGGATTTTATCTTTACATATCCTTCGGCTTTTTTGTACTTTTTTATAACGTCCTAATTCTTTTTTTAAAATTATGGTGTGACTTTGTAATTTTGGCGATATTTTTTTCTGTAATTAAAGGAGAAACTCTTTGAAATATCATTCTTTACATGTTTATAAATAAATAATTTGCATTCTTCTGTTAATTTCTATACGAAATTCGTCACAATAGTCGTGAAATAGGAAATGTTTTTATTTACTGTTTTCAATTGTTTTCCTTTTGTTATACTTTTACAAGAGGACAGAAGTTTTAATTCGAGAGAATCGGGGTTTTTTTGCATAATGTCTGCGATAGCTGTAAACCAACTATATATATATATATATATATATATATATATATATATATATATATATATATATATATACAAACGTCTAAGTATTGTGACAACCATATAATATATCTATCCAGCGGATTTCTGAAACATCAGAAATACAAGGTTAATATCAAATATTTATATATACGTCTACAAATTAAGCCCAACACTGTTTGAATTAGATTTTTAACACTGCCAAATTTTTGCTTTCCCTCAGCGGGATTCGAACTCACACCGTTGTGACACTGTGGCACCAATTCGCCTGCACTATGTCCAGCGGTCTAAACCCCTCGGCCAAATCCGCTATATTCCATCGTCACACGCTAGTACACATGTACTATGTCTATGTCTAAGATTCACCCCGGTTAATGAAGCTATATTTTAAATATAGCGGATTTGGCCGAGGGGTTTAGACCGCTGGACATAGTGCAGGCGAATTGGTGCCACAGTGTCACAACGGTGTGAGTTCGAATCCCGCTTAGGGAAAGCAAAAATTTGGCAGTGTTAAAAATCTAATTCAAACAGTGTTGGGCTTAATTTGTAGACGTATATATATATATATATATATATTATAATTGAATATTAACGTTTACATAAATAATATTTCCTTCAATAGAGGGTTTAGGTTATCAGTGCGGAGTCAAGTATAAAATTGACTGCAACTTATTACTGATTTCAATGAGAATTTTGTCCAATTCTAGACTACCATATTGGAAGTTTTTCTCAACCCTAAATGGGTTTGTAGTAAGAAGGTTTAATCTTTTCAAATTGCGTTTTTTTCAAACAAAGCGATAGGATCTTATATTTTATTATTATTACTGGCACGTTCTTGTGCATCTTTTTTGATTGCAGTCGATCATAAATATTTTTGAATTGTATAATAAGATAAGCTTTATTAAAGCATAAAGGGCTTACTTGCTTAATTCTTTTAGATTCTACAATAATTAGAAAATGACCTTCTTTGCCTTTGACTGGGAGGCCATTTATACCAGAATTCGAATTACTGTTTCTACAAATAACAGACCCCATAAATTTATATTCTGGGACATTTATATGTTATTTAAACAATTTGGAAGTCCGTCTATGGATTCTAAAGTATTATAATATGAGCTGCAAAACAAAGGCACGATATTTGAGAGTTAGTCAACTTAAGTGGTTACAAGGTTCATCTTTTAGGACAGAATTAATATCAGTAGTAAAAATATTAACGAGAAACATAATCTTTAAACCAAACTAGTAATTTACCACCAAATCCATACGTTTTAAGTTTTAGAATAAGCCTCTAATGCCGTAATTAGATATGTCAAAAAAAAAAACAAAACACATAAGATTTTTTCCTAGAAGGCTAGTAAAATATGGTGGTAAATTTCGATTAATCGATGAAGTTGTTATGGCCAGAGGGAATCGATTATTAGAAAATCAAGAATTAACAACATATATATGGCAATGTTTGTCGTCGGACTTAAATAACGGTTAAACAGCAGAATTTTTCCAACTGGTTGGAAACCTTCCTTGTCGTAAGGACAAATTAAAAATAACCGATAAAGGCTTTTTCACAGAATTAACAGTGTAACATAGCGTTTGGTGACTAACTTTATTGAGCCCAGAAGCTTTAATAAGTTTCAGTCTCTGTAAAGTATCTGAAACTTCATTTTCGTTTATTTTATTCAAGAGTCTATTGTTAGTACGTGATTGACATTTGGGATGTATATTTCGTTGTCATCAATGTCGGATATAGAACAAAATCAGTCATTTAAGATTTTCTGTTTTATCGTTGTCGTTATAAGCCAATCCAGATTCGAAACAGGCGATGTTTTACTACTTTTTGTAGCATTAAATGGTTGTTGTTTGAAACCTTAACCTAATTTATTTATACTGTTTTTAAGTTCCCTCACTGCTTTATAAGACCATTTCTGATTATTTTGGTTTCTATGTTTCTTATTTTTAAATCTTTTCCTTAATTTACAAGATTTTTCTCTAATAGATGACAGATAAGGGGTTTAATTTGAACATGCTTCGTCAACCCCCTTCTGATCGTTAGGAAATGCCTTAACTCCAAAATCTATAACACTTTCTTTAATCGTCTTTGATTCCAGGCTGGTAAGATTTATTATTCCAAGAATATAAGATCAGGAGAAAAATGCTTATCTAAAGTTTCTACTTTGACACTATACTTAATGAACATTTCTATTTGAACATGTTTGATAATTATGTGAAATCTTAAGTTTTGAAGTCTTCCACTGAAGACAGGAGCTCTCTTCCTCACAATAACATAGAATACAGCACTATAACTGCATGTATGTATTTTTTTATAGGAGTGAAACGGAACACAAAAAACTTCTGTCAATAGTCTTTCCCAAAAGCGCATGAAAGTACCCGTATTTCTCCCGTAAACCAAGGCTTTCACATCGCAATATCCGATAGACTTTCCATAACAACGTTCTATTTCATGCGTTTTGATTGGATGACGCAACGAGTACAGATGTGTGAGGTTGAACTGATCTGTACCAGAAATCAACCACGTACGGAAAATACGAACTACGTGTTCCTGCTTAGCATTTGGGTGTATTTTCTTCACAAAAACACTAATATCAAAGGTCCTGTACTACTAGTATATCCCTTTCAATATCTTTACACAGATTTCTCTTGCGATTATGGTAATGAAATTTACAATCTTTCAGTTTTCCAGTTTTTTATGCCTCGTCGTGGATGTCCAAAGAATGGTGGAGGTCCATGGTAGATGTTTATTGATAGCGATATTTTTCGAATTTCAGTAGAATTTGTGTGCTTTGCACTTAGTGTCACGATTTCTAGGAGTACGATATGAAAAACGTATTGCAGATACTTTAGTTATTTGTCTGTATTGGGAAACCAGGCTTATAATGAGGTGTCACTTACACACATTGCTGAAAAGCAGATTTTTAGGAAGCAATAGAAATATATAAATGAAATTATTAATAAAAAGAATGCATAGTTAACGTCCAGACAAGGTATTAAGCTTACGAACAAACTGAACTGACATGATTAAGCAACAGTGTAATAAATAACCAATAAAGTTGAAAGTTTTTTCTGTCAACACACTACTATGAACAGAGCGAGCTTGAACGATAAACGAATTCTTTTGTTTTGTGTCATATATAGGATGATGAAATTTTTAACAAAAGGTCCAAATGTGTTTTATTTTTAACAGAATAAGAAACAACAGATCTGCAGTTTGACAAACAACGACGTCACACTATTATGACGTTGCGTATCTGCGCCAAATTTTATTTCTTATCTGTTGACACAAACAAAAATTGTTCTCTTTCGAGAACTGTATGGTTCTACCACAGGGCGTACTTGGGGCACTTTTAGGTATTAAAATCTCCATATCTATGGATATGAAGGTACAGTACCAATAACTTTTGCAGGTACGGCATGACGTACCAAAAATATTCAGAAATAAAAAAAATAGTTCATATTTTTCTATTTTTTTTTGTGACTTTTGACTCATCTCAAATACATAGGCGTAGCAGCCGGTACGGCAGGTACGTCTTCCGTCGTACCAATATCAAATGCGATGCTACGCCTCTGATATTCAGTAGGTACATTGTGTCAGGAAATAATGTCGTATGTAGTCCGAGAATCTTCTGCCGTCCAACGCTACCATTAAATTATAAATACTAGTAAGCGTTGGACGGCAGATGATTTTCCCATGCTCCACCAAAGTCCAAAAAAACTTTGGACGGCCGAGTAAAGTTGGTGAAAATGTTTTTATTTATAATAGAAGGGGGGCCTTGGTTTTTTGTTTTGGTCAGAATTAAATTATTTTTTAAAGGCGTCGCAACAGAATATTTTTTTTTTTCATTATTAGCATTATTTTATATAGCAGAAATCCTTCTTCAGAATTTTTTTCTCCTTCCAAATTTTTTTCATCAAAAATCATTTTCAAAATATTTTTTTAGGAAAAAACCAAGCCCCCCCCCCCCCCCCTTTTTTTGCAAGTATACAGTAAGTCCCTAAATATGACAAAAACAAAATATAAAATACAGTACAAAGAAAAAGTTACAACATGAAAATTAAAATTCTGCCCTCAGTAATGATGACCGTTTTAACAAGGATGCGTTAAATAATTTAACATGTTCTGTATAGACATCGGATTACAAATGTCGGAATTTAACAAGGTTTGATCCAGCGACCGGTTCTAGTTTTATCTAGTCTTTATTTTTTTTCTTAATTTACAAAATTTAGACACTTGACTTGGAGAAAGTACCCCTGAACCTACTTGGTACCCCAATGGACAAGAACCGCATATACAATGTTTCAGTAAGTTTTTGTTAATCTCCGCATCTTGTGGTCTTATTTATGACGTATCACACTCACAGTATACTCGTGTACAGGACCCCCCCCCCCTCTTTTGTATTCTCTTGTAAGAAATGTTTTAATAAGTCTTCTCTATGTTATATTCATTTCTAACGATATAATAATAAGTTTCCTGAAGAAGGATCACCTGAACTTGGCGACAACAATACTGGATACTTTGATCCAAATTGTTTATAATTTGTTATCACAACAGTATTTGTATATGCTATATTAAAAATACAAATACTGTTGTGATAACAAATTATTAACAAATTGATTAATCCAATTAATTTCATGCTGTTTCATTTTGTTATTGATTAAATAAATAATTTGTAATAATGCACACAAACTTTCAAATATTCATTAAAAAAAACCAAATGATTTTCATAAATTACACATATATAAATTTACAATACTGGTACAATACATATATATAAATTTACAATACTCGTACAATACTCGTATACTTTTTATATACGAGTATTGTATACAATACTTGTATACGAGTATTGTTGTCTCTAAGTTCAGGTGATCCCTGAAGAATACCCCGTTTCTGACATAATGCCGGTTTACTGGGGTTTTCTTAGCTACAATAATGTAGCTCCTTATTTTTTTAAATTTTTTTTGTTATGGACGTCCATAACAAAAAATTTTTAAAAAATAAGGAGCTACATTATTGTAGCTAGGGTTTTCTCTCTATAAACTATAGCAACAATAATGTAGCTATATCAACTATAGAGAACATTCAATGATTTCATCACAGGAATTTGACTTCTTATCATTTAGGATCATTTTAGGCGAAATGTACAAGCCAGAAAAGGAAAAAAATGGTCAAGAATGAAGTTAGCCAAGGAGTTTATGCAAAAATTTACAATTCAGATTACAACAATATAAAGTGGTAAACGAGTATTGTATACATTACTTGTATATGATCGTATTACAGTATTGTATATTTATATATAAATATGTAATGCACAGTATGATAAAAAAACAATTGTTGATATTTGGTTATTTTGACAAGGTTTTTACCAACATTTCATTCAAATTAAAAAAATTCCATTAAATAATATCAGAACAGTTTATTTGTAATAACTTTGTTCGTAAATTATGACATGAATAATACATGTACACTGATGTAGTTATCAGAACAGCAAAATAATCAAATTATTAATATTTTTAAAATGGGCAGTATTCAGATACTTTTACTATGTGGATGCATATATGTAGTTGAGATGGAAGTTGGTCTTACTTAACACCTTTCATTACTTTGAACTTGTATTTCGTCTTTGCTCAATAAGGTTCAGTGTGAGTGTGCACCTGTTTCTGGGCCCACAAAATAGGAAGAAGAGTAGCTACACCTGACTGAGCATTGTACTTTATGGTGTATCTATATGTGTACTGTAAAGCTTACATGTATGTTTGCATAAGAAAATTTCTTTTATTTAGACTTGATTAATTCTCAAATTTTGGTTTGACTTTGATGTTAAGAGAAAGCTTGTGTTTTTCTACATGTAATTGGATATAACAAAAAGTTGAAAGTGAGTTTTCTTATGTCATAGTGTTAAAATTTATATAATAATCTAATAGTAATCAAATTGGTAAAACATAAGTGATGTTTGTTGTTTTAACAATTAAAGAATTCCTCAGCTACACTCAAAATACCTTAATATAAAATATGAAATATTTTATTTTTATACACAAAAAGTAATTAATGACAAATTCCAAAAAATTAAACAATGAAGCATCATTTGACTAAATTTTTAAAAAATAAAACAATACTCGTATATATTTTTTATATGTCACGAGTATTTATAGTATACTCGTATATCAACATTGTTGTTGCCAAGTTCGGGTGATCCAAAAATTCCTGACAGTGTCGGACATGCATTTACAATATGGAATGCTACTGGAGTTACAGTTGCAGTTGCTGTAGTATCAGTTGCAAAAATTGTGGCAGAAGTTTTGTTACGTCAGATGATGCAGCTACAGGTGTACATATGCTCACTGGTACATTTGAAGTGCAATGGTCAATTGAGGGTACACTTGTGGCAGTTGCCGAGTTTTGTTCACTTGAAACTGCTGTTGCTCCGTTGTGATAGCTTAACAATCCTGTTGAGAAACAATACTGTAATTATTTCCATGTTACAACAAAACATATAGTGAAATAGTAACAACATATTCAACATGCTGTTGATCATTGTCATTGTATAGACTGCAATAAACGTTGTTTGTTCACTTTTGATTTTTATTCACAAGATGTCGGTAGAGTTTGCTATTATGTCGGTCTCATTTTTTTTAGCTCACCTGACCCGAAGGGTCATGTGAGCTATTGCCATAACTTGGCGTCCGTCGTCGTCCGTCTTCGTCGTCGTCGTTAACTTTTCTTCAAAAATCTTCTCATCCAAAACCACTGAAGGGATTGCTTTGAAACTTTGCATACATCATCAGTAAAATGCCCTCTACCAAGTTTGCCCAAATCATGGCCTCAGACCAACCAACATGGCCGCCATGGCTAAAAATAGAACAGAGGGGTCAAAATACAGTTTTTTGCTTATAGTTCAAAAAGTATAACAGATACATGAAAACCAAAGAGATCTTCCTTCTTAAGCATCTATAGCTCTACAAAACACCCCATTGGGTCAAAGTTGTATGATGACTCCTTGTAGGAGTTATTGCCCTTTAATTGTCAAAATTGATGATTTTTGCCATTTTTGCCTCAAAATCTTGAAAATTATTAGAACTAGAGAAAAAGTTAGCATTGCTTAATTGTTCTGCTCTATGAGGGCTACAAGAATGACTTTAGGGTCAAGATTGTCTGATTAACCGTTTAAGATATTCCCCATGAACTGTTTTTTTTAATCAGTTTTAATTTATTTTTTAAAATCTTCTCTTAAACAACTGAAAGTTCTGCTTTGAAACTTTGTACACATCATCCGTCAAATGTCCTCAACCAAGTTTGCACCAACCATGGCTGCAGATTAACCAACATGGCCACCATGGCTAAAAATAGGATGGGGCGGGGGGGGGGGGGGGCTCCTTATAGGAGTTATTGCCCTTTAATTGTCCAAATTGATTATTTTTGACATTTTGCCTCAAAATCTTGAAAATTATTAGAACTTTATAGAGAAAAAGTTAGCATTGCTTAATTGTTCTGCTCTATGAGGGCTACAAAAATGACTTTAGGGTCCAGATTGTCTGATGAACCGTTTACGAATTATTCTCCTTGAACATTTTTTTAATTAAATTTACTTGATTTTAAAAATCTTCTCTTAAACCAATGAAAGGAATGCTTTGAAACATTGCACACATCATCTTTAGGATGTCCTCTACCAAAATTGTCTAAATCATTACACCTGACTACCTACATAGCTACGTTGGATTAAAATAGAAAAAATGAAGAAAGGGGGGGGGGGGGGGGTCGAGAGCGTTTTCGACTGATAGTTAAAAAAGTATAACAGGTACAGAAAATTTGAAGTGAACCTCCCTTCTCCCTCTAACCATCAAAAGATCCTC
This sequence comes from Limnoperna fortunei, assembly GCA_944474755.1. Lineage (NCBI taxonomy): Eukaryota > Metazoa > Mollusca > Bivalvia > Mytilida > Modiolidae > Limnoperna > Limnoperna fortunei. The sequence goes on from OX104113.1 coordinate 53,086,407, forward strand.
CTTATAGGAGTTATTTCACTTAAAAGGTCAAAATTAATGATTTTTGCAGAAGTGTTGGGTAATTCCTTATAGCAAAGAAAAGCTGGATTAAAAGGGGTGGTTTGGTTTCAGGTTCAGGTGAGCGATACAGGCTCCTGGGGGCCTCTAGTTATCATAACCCCCTCTCTCTTTTGTTATTACAGAAAATGTGGAGTCTAAATTTTAACTCTACATATACATGTATATACACATTAGATATTGTTAAAATTGATAAGATGGCGTTAAATTGATACAATGAAAAAAATTAAACTGTTCAATTGTCAAGTTTATATTTTTAAGAGATGTTAAAAAAAAATTTTAACATAAATTTTTAAAAATTTCTGATTACTTGACCACAAAAGTTGACCACAGTACCAGGTTGCAACTTATTCCTTACTAATTATTTAATAATTAAGCAATTTTATATTTCATAAATCTTTGAAGATGCCTCTGATCAAATCACCATTAATTTTTTATTGGTTAATATAAATTATCCTTATTGTTCTGTCAGCTTGGACAATATCTCATGACATGTCTTTTAATTTGTGTTGTTTACTTTAGGGTTATAATTGAATATTTCATAAATCTAAATAATTCTTTGAAGATGCCTATGCTGAAATCATCATTTAAATTTTGTCTTAGTAAGTCAAATTATCTTTATTGTTTTGTAAATTAGTTTACTTTGTTTTAAAAAAATTATTGATGGTCAAGGTGGTCTCAAATTGGTCTGAGTGGTCATCTAAATTTGTCTGAGTGGTCTTCTAAATTGGTCTGAGTGGTAATCTAAATTTTTCTCAGTGGTCTTCTAAACTAAATTTGTCTGATTGGTCATCTAATTGGTCTAAGTGGTCATCTAAATTTTTCTCAGTGGTCTTCTAAAATTGGTCTGAGTGGTCTTCTAAATTGGTCTGAGTGGTCTTCTGAATTGGTCTGAGTGGTCATCTAATTGGTCTCAGTGCATGTGGTCTTCTAAAATTGGTCTGAGTGGTCATCTAAAATTGGTCCAGGTGGTCTTCAGATGTCCTACTTGTCCTGATCAAGTCAAGTCAAGTAATATTTATTTAAAGTCGGTGCAACATGTAACAATATAACATAAGCTCTATAGAGCTTTTAAAACCGACATACATACATAGATCACATACTTAAAACGAAACGAAGCTATAGCACATAAGACATATAAAAGCATAGCAAGACACATAAAATGCATAGCAAAACAGCATACATAAAAAGCAAAGCAAAACATATAAACAGCATAGCATACATATAAAAGAGCAAAGCAAGACATGTAAAAAAAACATAGCGAGACATATTAAAAGCATAGCAAGACATTAAATATCAAATCAGGCATAAATAATAGCAATCAAGCACTAAATTCTATATGAAACATACATGCAAACAAAGTCATACAAAACTGAAGCATATTAAGGTTAAGCTTTTCTACAACAAATCAGATCTAAACATCATTCCATTTAACTCTTACAAAAACTGCATAAACATGCCTCACCCTCCCACTTATTCATCAAATTCTTAAAATGATCTAAAGACATACCCTTCCTGTAATTTTGAGGTAAATTATTCCATAATTTAGATGCAGCATAGCTAAAGGAATGAAGCCCATATCTGGTAGTTCTTACCCTAGGGATGTCGACAGTGTTTTTGTATCTGAAAGAATATGTGTGTTGTTTAGTATTAATAAGATCACTGAGATAGAGAGGGGAGTTACCATTTAAAATTTTGAAAGACTGTATAGCTAAAGATCTGAGTCTTCTAATTCTGAGTGAAGGTAGATTTGATCTGTCCAATAACTGTTCATATGTACTTGTGGAATCACTGTATATAAAACGTAAAGCTCGCTCTTGTATTTTTTCAATCTTTTTAGTGTTGTTTTCTCCACAAAAATGCCATACTAGTGGGCAATAATTAAAGTTTGACAATATGAAGGAATAATAAATGGTTAATCTGCTAAGCCTATTCAGATAGATTCCAATCCTTTTAAGAACATTCAGCTGCTGAGAGGCTTTCTGACAAATTATTGAAACATGTGAATTAAAATTTAATTTAAAATCAAACGTTACTCCCAGCAGTTTAACTTCATCATCACAATTAACAGTAACCCCCTCAAAGTGAAATTTTATATCCTCTTTTTTTGTTTTATTACCAATAGCAATAGCTTGGAATTTATCTGGATTTGCCTGCATTTGATTGTCCTTAAACCATTTAATAGGTATTTTGCTTTCATGTTCTAAAGTGTCAACTAGATTGGTAACATTGACATCAGCGTAAGATAAAGTATTGTCATCAGCATAATTATATAGTCTACCTTTCTTAATAAATTCAAAAATATCATTTATGAAAATATTAAAAAATACAGGTCCCAAAATGGATCCCTGTGGTACCCCTTTGTACAACTCTTGAAAAGAACTACATACTGACCCTATTTTTACACATTGTTTCCTATCACTAAGATAACTTTTTATAAGTTGTAGTGCTTTATCGGATACACCATAATGTTTAATTTTTAAAAGTAAAAGTTCATGAGGCAAGCAATCAAAAACTTTAGATAAATCCATTAAAATAGCTGCTACATATTTGTTTTGATCTAATTGACTTCTCCAATCTTCAAGTATTTTAATTAAAACGTCTTGACAGGCATAACCATTTCTAAAAGCTGATAAATATATGTTAAAAAAATTTTCAAAAAATTCTGTTATTTGAGAATAAATAGCACGTTCAAATAATTTAGACACTGTAGGCAGCACACTGACAGATACCATATATCCTTGATAGTTCCTTTATTTACTAGTTAGAACATTTTGAGATGCTCCCACTTTTACTTGCATTTTCTAATACAGTGAATGAAAAATACACTGTACTAAAATGGTATCTTCTATGATCTGGAAAATATTTTACCATTTTTTCAAGCTTTCAATTTATGCAGGACATACAGACATAAAATGCTTTCACATGTAACCACTATTATTGACCAAATCCAAGCATACCATAGGTATTCACTGTTGTACTTAATTTATGATAAACAACTGGTTACCTGTTATACTGGTACACATTAAAAACCATTAAACATTTTAGCTGAGTACATATTTCACTGAAAACACAGCTTTTTAATAGTCTAGATGCATCTTGACTGACAGCGTGCAATGTGTCTCTTGGGGACTTGAGCAAAAAGGAGATTTGAGGAGATTGTTCCCCATTCTTAATTCCTGTGTTAAACTTTAACATGTACATGTATACTACACATATTCATTGCAGAAATATATACTTAGTTAAAGAAACCTTTTTTTTCACCAGGTCCTGCAATCTCTTTATGAATTATGCAGTTTACTTGACCATGTTGACTTGACAGCCAAGTTAGTGGATAATAAAACATCAGTTTCATTTTAGTACTAGTAAGTTCATTTAATATATTTGAAAATAATGTCTAGCATTTTATACATAATTGTATGCATTGCATTAAATTTAGTTTTATACACTATACAATTAATTACTGCTTTAGTGATCAACAGCAGGAAATAATGGACCCCAAGCCCTGGACTTGAGGTGACCCGACCGAGGCCAACGGCCGACGTCAGGTCAGGTCAGCGAGAGTCCAGGTGGAGGGCTCATTATTTCCTGCTGTTGATCACTAAAGCAGTAATCAATCGTTTTATTATACAGAATAAAATAGTTTCTTTTTTGGGAGTAGGCGGTGAATGGTCAATAAGGCAAATTCATTTTAAGATTAATTTTTGAAACAATATAAAAAAACAACAATTTAACAAATAAACTGTTTAAACATGTCTGAAGATAATATCCATTTGTCCACAATTAGTTGTGGACGTGAAATGAACTTCTCCAAAAGTCAAAATATGTCATGTGACAAATATTGACAAGTCAACATTAAGTCACATGACAAATATTGACAAGTCAACATTAAGTCACATGACAAATATTGACAAGTCAACATTTGTCACGTGACAAACGTGAAACGTTGACTTTTGGAGCAGAGTTGGTGGTCATGTAGTGGAAAATGAATTGAAATCACATGTTCAAATATAACCAATAGAAATTGACTATATTGTAATTAATATTAATGAAGTATAATAAATATACATATCCGGTTTTGAAATTTTACTTTGGTTTTCACAAAAAATCATGTATCAGTTGATACAAAAGTACCTAGCAACTGTGTGTTTCTGGGTTTAGAATAAGAGGCCCCTGTCAATATGCACCAAATCCCATAAACACCCCAATCATTCTGTTCTAGCTCAATATCAGTTTGCTCTTTCATGTATTTAAATATATGTTGTTGACTTCATGCTTGTGTTTATTTGCATTAAAATACTAGTCCTGCTTACATGTGGCAACTCAAAATGGCCTTCTGGTAATACTGTTAAATTAAAGCTAGTATTTATAGTACTGTCGGTAATACATATAATCATTGTTGTACATTTTTATCTGGAATAAAATGTAATTGGAGCAAACCTACCTGTTACCCACAAAACGCTTGTATTTTGGGGTTGCTGCCATATTGATGCCAAGTATTCATAAAGTAAAAACCTTTTACAGATTGTTCAAGGCAATTCACCGTACCATTTAAGGTAGTTTTCACTTATTTTATTATTGTTTATTTATAATTTTACAATTGTGGTATACTTCTACAGTGTAATCAGCCAAAGTTACATAGTGTGATGGGTAATGTAAATGTCAGTGGTTTTTTTTTTCAGATTGTCAGATATTAGAAGAGAAGCTATGATTTTTTATGCATCTGTGCTTACATGCATAGTTTCATTTTTTCCATTGATCTTTACATTAACTATAGATGGTAAGAATTATTTATCTTTGTATAAATATCATTATTCAGTGACATGTTTGTTGTACCTGTTTCATGGTAAATATTTCGTAAGTTAGTTTAAGGTATCCAACCCACAATTAAAGTTACCATTTAATTTTATGTTTTGACCAATAAATACAGCTTTGTTAAATCTGTGTATTGCTAATTAATGATACAAATTAAATATATTGTTTTAATTTGATTCAATGTTAACAGTTTTGTAAGTATTTTGTAACAATAGATAAGTGAAACTGATTTGATTTAAACACTGTATATTTACCTATTGGATTCCTGGTATTCTTGTCGTTGAAAATAAAATTGTCTTAATTTGAGGGACATATAGATTTTTTGGTTTGTTCATTCATTCCATCCTACCTTAGGTTCATCCTTGGTTGAAGCTTTTTTTTATAAAGGTGACTTCACATCTTCATGAAACTTGATACACAGTCACAGCATGATAAGATTTCTTCAGTGGCAAAATTCTGTAGGGCTGTGCCAAATATTTAATGCTTGAGAGTACTGTGCCAAGTAGGACCTCAGTGTCACAGACACATATTTTATGTGTATGTTAAGCATGTTAAGAGATAAGATTAATTTAATTGTAACATGAATCCTTTGTTCTTTTTTACGAATAAATAAGAGACGATGAGAAGGTATGCTCTAAATTAAAACACTTGTATAATATTGCATGAAAGGTCACGTGTGCCTGTTAAACTCAAGGGAAAATAGCCATGCAATAACCAACTACAATTAGATCCGATAATGCACAGTAAAACTCCGCCTTTAATTATGTCAAATTTTATTGATTTTCACTGCAAAAGGATAGCACGAGCTTCCAATATTAGCTTTTCATTTGATTAGTCGAATATCGGTCGCACCATAATAAACACCGCCCTTTATTTGGATCTCAATAACCCATACAGTAAATCTTACCCCTCCTCCCCCCCCCCCTGAATAAATATACACATTAGAGAGATTTCACGTTCATGTTAATGCAATTCTAATTAAAATATTCTTAGAGGTTCTCATTTTAAAAGATAGACAAATTAATAAAATAGTAAACTGTAATGAATATTTATGCATGTAAGTAATATTTGCTTATGAAATTAATTTTTTTAATGACCTGTTTTGAAATTTTAAAATATAAACTAATTTGTTTTCGAGATGATATATACACTACATCGCAAGAAAAAACTCAGATATATATATTAGAAAGGTTTATTTTTAATTTACCATTGTGGTCTTCAAATTTTGAAATATAGCTTTTAATTGGGGATAATTTAAATATGTTATTGTTAACTCTATGATTTTAAAGCCATTAATGCCTATCTTTTTTCTTTGCGTCCGTCGTCATTCACGTGCTGACAGGAGATGGAGCTCTAATTGCAAAGTCTGTTTTTGATAATACTCTTATTGTTTAATTACATGTTATAAAAGTCCATGATTAATACATCAATTTAGCAACCTTCTTGTATTGCCTTATTTTATTTGGATACAGTTCGCAGCACGTTAATTATTTAACTGCCCCTCCCCCCTCCCCACATACACACACATTAATGAAAGAAAATGCTCTTTCTTTCGTTTGATGTTTTTTTTATTGTTCAATTTGTTCAGTTTCCGTTCTACTTTACATACATCTCTAACAGTTAAATGCCTCGACTATCTTTTTTAAAGATAGTACTTGTTTTTATTTATTTCAGTTTATTTTAAAGAAGTAAGTTGTGATACCAGTTATGTAATAAATTCTGATACAGAGATATATAAGGTCATATGGAGTGGTGAAACATATCCAAAATTTTGTGAACTGCGTTTCAAAACACTCCACACTGACACATATAATTTATGTGCTACTGTGACAAAATTCAATCTGCAATGTGGAAGTAATAGAGCATTGTATTTCTCATGGTCCTGGGGAGTTATGACAAATTTTAAGGTATGTCATCTAAAAAGTGTCATCTTGCATGTCTCACTTTGAATGATTTCTGTTAAAAAGTCAGATACTCTGAGTATTTATCAGGAACTAGTATACCTATTATAGTGTACTAACCCTCTGGCTTTGCACAGTCTTTAGCATATGCCATATCAGCAGTTCTTAGCATGCTCCCACCCTAACACCTCTTTAGGTTTTGCAAGCATAACAGCTCATGATCAGGGTTTTGCCAAACTACAGCATATTGACAGCTTTCTCTATTTTGCTAGCCTATAGCATACATGTGTACCAGCAGGTCTCAAGGCGTCAGGTTTTGTCTATTTTATATCATACCACCAGCTGACTGGTTTGCCCGGCCTATTGTATACTCACACCTTTTGTGCTTCGGATATCGGCCTGTAGCATATTAACAGATCTTTGTGTTTGTCCATCCTCGAGCATAAATGTATCAACAGCTCTCTGTGTTTAGATAGCCTGTAGCGTACCAACAGATCTATAAGTTTTACAAATCCTATGGCATTACAACATCTCTTGGGGTTTTGCCAGATAACAGCAAACCAATAGCTCTCTGAGTTAGACCAGGCATAAGCATACCAAGAGCTTTCTGAGCTTGGCTAGCCTACAGCTCTCATGGTTTAGAAAGCCTGATGTATATCTACAGCTCTGTGGGTTTGGCTAATGTATTTCATACCAACAGCTGTCTGTGTTTTTCCAGCCTACAGCATATCAACAGGTCATGTTTAGACAGCCTAGAGCCAAACAACATCTTTTTTATTCCCCCGCTTGACAGAGTCGGGGGTATATAGTGGTCCTCATGTCCGTCCGTCCTTCCGTCGCGCCGTTCGTCAATCCACATTTGGTTTCCGGATGATAAGTACACGAAAAATGTTAGAAATTTTAACAAAAAGGTTATTTCCGGACAATAACTCAAAATGTTTACATCCGATTTGAATGAAACTTTGGGATATTGTCATATATCAGGTTGGTAAGAAGCCTATCGATTTTGGGGGAAATCCGTCAAATTTCAAGGTCACAGTCCACGAAAAACGTTAGAAATTTTAACAAAAAAGTTGTTTCCGGACGATAACTCAAAAGTTTGCATCAGATTTGAATGAAACTTTAGGATATTGTTATATATCAGGTTGGAAAGAAGCCTTTTGATTTTGGGGGAAATCCGTCAAATTTCAAGGTCACAGTCCACGAAAAACGTTAGAAATTTTTACAAAAAAGTTGTTTCCGGACAATAACTCAAAAAGTTTGCATCCGATTTTAATGAAACTGTAAAGTATTGTTATATGTTTTGTTGGTAAGAAGCCTATTGATTTTGGTGGAAATTCATCAAATTTCAAGGTCAAAGTCCACGAAAAATGTTAGAAATTTTAACAAAAAGGTTGTTTCCGGACAATAACTCAAAAAGTTTACATCCGATTTGAATGAAACTTTGGGATATTGTCATATATCAAGTTGGTAAGAAGCCTATCGATTTTGGGGGAAATCCGTCAAATTTCAAGGTCACAGTCCACGAAAAACGTTAGAAATTTTAACAAAAAAGTTGTTTCCGGACGATAACTCAAAAGTTTGCATCAGATTTGAATGAAACTTTAGGATATTGTTATATATCAGGTTGGAAAGAAGCCTTTTGATTTTGGGGGAAATCCGTCAAATTTCAAGGTCACAGTCCACGAAAAACGTTAGAAAGTTTTACAAAAAAGTTGTTTCCGGACAATAACTCAAAAAGTTTGCATCCGATTTTAATGAAACTGTAAAATATTGTTATATGTTTTGTTGGTAAGAAGCCTATTGATTTTGGTGGAAATTCATCAAATTTCAAGGTCAAAGTCCACAAAAAATGTTAGAAATTTTCACAAAAAGCGGGGTATCAGTGATCGCTAGATCGACGTTGTCTAGTGGATTTTGCCAACATACAGCATACTAAGAACTGTAGGGATTTGACCAGCCTTTTTGTTTTGACTGCAGCCTGTATCATATTAAGAATTCTTCGTTTTCGTCAAGCCTATATTAGTAGCTTACCAAAAGTCTTGTGTGTATACTTTTGGTATACCAAAAGATCTTGTGGATTGGCTAACCTATATTGTATGAGCAAATCTTCGTGTTTATCCAACCTGTAGCATACCAACAGCTCTCTAAGTTTGACCAGCTGATAGTATATGTATACTAACAGACATATGCAATGGGACTGCCTATTGCATAGCAACAGCTTGCATATCTTTATTACTGGTAGGCATAAAGGGCATCATTTAACATATACCATTTAAATAGCTTACATTCCCAGAACAATATAGAATTAAAATGGTTTAGATATATGTTTGAAAAAAAGTTTTTAATAAAAATTTTTTCTTTAACCATTATTCATGAAACATTTTTTCTATTCCTGATTCCTGTGATTAGTGATTCCTATTCCTGGATTTGACTTTTCCCTAGACATGATAATGAGTAACTCGACGGGTGTCTAATTAGAGGCAAGCACTGCTTACTCGTCCGGAGCACCTAAGTGCACCAATGGTTTTTTTTGGGTGCGGGTTACTCTCTCTGTTTTTTGTGTTTTTGGTTTATGTGTTGTGTTTTGTCTATATCCGGATTTGTAACTGTCCCTTAACCTTTGGCTCTTCGGTTGGTTTTCTTTGCTTTTTGTCTCCCCTGCGACGAAAGTCGCTGGAAGCGAGACATATGTATGGGAATCCGGCGGAGTATACACTTGACATCTTGCTTCATATATTTGTAAGCCCGAGCCCTAGGTCCATCAAATTTGGTAAAGAGGTAGCTTATGATGAGTACTTGCCAGTAAGTCACTTGTCACTTGACATTGACCTTGTTAAAGTTTTTGGGTTACAACTGTTCCCCTGTAACTATGCATGGTAGGATGACAATATTTGGTATATAGGTTGCTGATGAATAGTGCATGACTGTCTGGTAGGTGTCTCCTGACCTTGACCTCAATTTCACAGTCCAGCGACTATGTTAAAGTTTTTGGGTTACAACTGTTCCCCTGTAACTGCGCATGTTAGGATGACAATATTTGGTATATACGTTGCTGATGAATAGTACATGACTGTCTGGTAGGCGTCACCTGACCTTGACCTCATTTTCACGGTCCAGCGACTATGTTAATGTTTTTGTATTAGGACAGTTCCTCTGTATCTATGGATGGTATGGTGACAATATTTATACAAGCTGCTGCTGATAACTAATTCTATTTACGTAATGCTTATGCCGAAATTTATTTTCGTTACTGATGCGGAATGCAGGCGAGACATTTTTCCACACTTGTTTTTCTACTGCATTGTAACTATATTTTGTTTAGAAATATGGAAGACGAAACTGATAATTTTTTTTATCATTATTTTTCTATCGTACTTGTATTTAAAAATATTCATATTTGTAGAGATATGATTGTCATGCAAGTTTACCAATAAGCTACTGTAATAAGAATGACCTGAATGTGGGATTGGAACCCAGATTCCAGAATATACACAGCTCGAATTCTATGATAACTATAATGATTCAAGCTAAGCATTTATCTACTCAGTCATTTGATACTAGTCCAGATACCAGTGTTGGTAAGTTACTGATGGAAATGTTTACATTGTGCAATGAAATATTCAAATGCTTCTAGTCATTTGGATTTTCTTTTTCCAATAATATGAGCTGCAGTCATACTTTTACATTTTATGATATCTATTGAAAAGAGGGTTGGATTTGTGTTTATTAAAAGAGTTTAAAAAGAGGGGTTTTTTTTATTTGTTTGTTTTGTGTTTTTGTCAACGCCTTTTTTCAAAACGTTTTTTTTACCCAGATCATATATATTTTTTCTGCATCTGTCACAATTAAATCCACATTGGCCTCATTTCCTCAATTGATGTATTATTTGTCAATTTGTAATCATACCGGACAAAGGAGAAATACTGCTTAACTGAGGTTATACAACAAATCTATTTTTATAAGCAGCAGTTATACAGCATCAACACATCTTCACATGTATCAGACTCAAACTTTTTTGGTCACAAAACATTTTTATATATGTTTAAATACACAGAATAAAACAAATGACTGTCAATTTAATGTTTAAGATATAAATGTTATATATATTAAATCAAAAGATATCTTATTAATTAGTGTACGAGATCCTCGTGATTTGCAAGGATTGTGATTGTGGTAAAAAAAACTTGCACCAGAAAAAAGTTAATACTGAATCGTATTTTAAAATATTATCTAATAGAAATGGTAACATAAAAATCACTAAATTTGGAAAAAGAAAATGAGTCCACACATACTAGTGACACATGGCAATACAGGAGTCATAACGTAACATGATAAACCAGGTACATTTACACTGGTATATGCCTTTTCACTCGAAACATAGGACCTATGTTGCTCTGGTATACTTCGTTATATAAGCTACTCTTAATGATCCCCAGCAGTTAACACTGCGAGTCTATACCAACTTCTGCATAATTTTTTTATTTTTAGTTGTTCATTTTTTGGTGACTTAATTGCTACTTTAGATGATTGATGCCATTACGATGACTTTGATTAACTTTAAACACTTTCAGGAGTTTTGTGGAAATTTTAGGATTTTTATGGATAGGTTGGTGTGGGAATTCTTTTAATTTTTGGTAACATTCTTGTTATTCGGTTATAATGTAATGGGATATTGTTAGGAAAAAGGTGTGGATTTTGTAGTTTTTTACACTCCCCACTTTGAAAAAGCTTTAAGTTTTTGTCATTATTAATAGATGTGATGAATTTGTTATATTTCGTAATGTTCAAAAATATTGGTTTTAATAACTGATGGATTTTTTAGTTTTTAGACTCTAACCTAAAAAGCTTTCATCAATTTTATTGAAGTTTAGGCACTGCTGATATTGATAAATGTGATCAATTTGTAATAGTTTGTAGATGTTTAACAAGTTCTGCATATGGTCATTTATACAAATTATCAGTACACATAGAATTATGCATCCATGACGTGTATAGTGTCATTCCAAAAGGGTATCACACGCTTATAGTGCATCCTTTTATTTGGAATATTCATTTACAAACACATTACATGATTATAATGTAGCTGTCACAAAAAACTATTTACTAAAGCAATCATCTGTTCCCGAAATAGTAAAAAGCACAGTATATTCTTCCCAATCCAAATCACCTGTATTTTGTGCACCAGTAACCAAACTTTTTATGTTTTAGTTGGTGCTGTTTTCGGAACTCTGATTGGATTGACAGTGTTCATTGTAGCTGTGACTTGTTGTGTCATATCGTGCAGAACACAGTTAAAACCTGCTACTCAACTCCCTGAAGCAGTAATTAATAATGATAATAATGCCAGGGTGACAACTGCATGTAGAAGTCAACAACTTTGTTTACAAACAGGAAATTTTAATCCAAGTAAGAATAAGGTGTTAGTTGAAAATTTGTATAGTGCTATCAAGGTGAGGAGACTAACTTTCTGCGTTGTATTTCACAAATGTGTATTCTCTACTCAACCCACTTGTTAACTTAAAGTTCAAAACTGATTTTTTCTACATATTTATATTTTTTTTAAATATGAAGATGATAAGTAGCTTTAGTATAAGAATGTGTAATGAATCGGGTCATTAGATCTAGCAGTTGATATGATGATATAGTCAGCATAATAATAGAGTTGAAATGACATAACCTGAGTTGAAATGCCCTAGCCTTTTGCTAGTTATCTAGATTATTGCGCAAATTATTACTTATTACCTAAAATTGAATACCACTGAAAATATATTGCATTTTGTTGGAAGTCAGCTCCGTTTAAAAGAACAACTTATACGGTATCACAAGGTTGAATAATCAAACCTTCTGAAGAGATGATATAGCCTTCAGATATAACAGAGTTTTACATGATCTACATGTCGTCTCTTCTGAAATGGAATATTTTGAGGTTGGATTCCTCTGTAAATGTCCGATTTCCGGTTTAGATAAGCTCACATGATCTTCTCTACTTGTTGCTGTCTGATATAAAAAAGGTTACTTTGGTAACATTCCTGTTTCAGGCACTTTGATTTGATGGCGGTATTAAACAATGGAGAGTCTGTAATAAATCACAATGTGAAAGTTGTTGGTTTACAAAAGTACTTGCTTGCATTTTAGGGAAGTCCCTGTGATCTATCAATGGCGGAATTTCACCTGGTATTTCTAAAAGCATATGTAAGAACATTAGACTACCATCCTCACAAGTCAGGGTTTCTGTGTCCACATGTGTCCACGAAACCCTGACAAACTTAGCTAGGAATTCCCGGTCTAGAAGTCGCTTTTTTATGTAGCCAATCAAAAGCTCGATTTCATTCACGATTTGGTTAGGGGATATGACGATGTCTATTGCAAATAAACTAAACGGATGTGTTGCATAGACCATGTGAAAATCTGTGTATTTTGTACAGTAGTGTTAATAGTTTGTTATTACCGTGTTATTTATTAGTTGCGTTGCATTTTCTTCCCACGCAAAAATGAGTAAGAATGGCTACTGCCAAACACTTTCTTATTTCAAACACTTTCTTATTTCATTAGTTGATATTTTGAAGGTTTGACGTCATATGAAAATCTTCTAACCCGGGAATTTCCTAGCTAAGTGTGTCAGGAAAGTTAAGGTTATCAAAACTCTAGATAATGGAGTTGCGATTTAGCATCTAGTTACAATGGAGTTGAGATTTAGCCTCTATACATAATAGAATTGAGATAATTTAGCCTCTAGATATTTAATTTAGAAAAATAGTAATATTTAATATGGTTAACCTTTACAAATCCGTTTTAAAAGTAAAGCGTTTATTAATAATGTTTTGACTGATTAGTTTCACATGGCTCGTCAATCAAATTAACAGTCTACATATCTTGTGGCAACCAGTGTTGTTGGCAGAACAAAGTGCTGACAGTTTGGCACATAACTGGTGAAACTTATTCTATAGAAAAAGCAAGTAAGAATTTGGGAATTTACCATAGTAATCGAGCTTACACTATTTATTGGCTTGAGGTCAATTGATTAATTCGTAGATAACATATACTTTATATACAACGTTAGATACTCAACACAATGCAATAGGAGCATTTCGTTAATCAAGATTCGTTACTGGCATCCAAACAAAATATACTGGAAGTCCAAATAATGATATATTATAGACTTTATCATATTTTTAGCTTTGATATTGATGCTTGTGTATGTGAAACAGGAGGAAGTTTCCTAGTCCTAGACCTGATACATTAGTGTTCTTCCATTTTTTCCTTTAATACATGCAGGTTATCAAATGAGGCCGATAATTCAATATCCAGGAGCTACGTCAACAGAATGCATTCAAGACAACAAGTTTGAGATTCGGCCTAGGTATTCAGGACATAGCTCAAACCCTAATAACACTGGAGTTATCGAATCTTCTGCACCTCTGTTGGATCCTAATTTTGAACAGACCTTAGACTCTTCTTTAGCCCCTCCACCCTCCTATAGTGAAGTAATGAAAAGAAGGAGTGATTATGGACTGTGAATATATTGACTAATTTAGTACCATTTGTTTATAGGATATTTTTTTTACAAAATGCAACACTTCACTTATTTCTAAAACAGTCAAGTGAATTAAGTTGACGCTGCGAAGCTGCCGACCTTTACATTTTAGTCAAGATTTTTTTTTTGTAGTTAAAATTAATCTTTACATTTGTTATATTTAATTTATTTGGATATTTTCATAAACCATTGTCAGAGGTTTTTTTTAGTTCATACTGGTAGATTTACCTTTTGGAATCTTCCAAATATTGTAATTGTCACGGAAACTAAGTTTTTTGTTTAAATAGTTGTGTTGTTTCTATAAACTCATCTTTTGTATTTGTGATAAAAATTTTGCCAATTACCTAACAACATCATAGAAACAGCACTGGATTAAATATTTGACGTGAAACCAAACTGTTTGGAAACATTTTTGGACGAAGTGCAAACACGCGTTGTAGTATGATGAAGTCAAGCAGGCGGGCGCGGAAAACAGGTATAAATTTTGTATAATCAACTTCTACAGTTTTCTATCCAGATCTCTGAAACTTTACAGAAAGATTAAACATGTGCACCTACTATTATGAAAGTGTTTAAGAATTTTCTTCCAAATTTTACACACTTGGAAGTCGGTACCTATTTTGTATAATCATTTCCACCTACAGTAATGAAAAAAAATCACTTTCTATGTCTCTTAATAACAGCATGTTTATTTTATCAATTTTTAATATTTGTATTTAATAAGCATTGTTATTGCGGTTATTGTGGAAGCCAGCTTTCTCTAGAATCTGCAGATACAATTTTTTAAGGAATCTACATTTGTAAAAACCAAGTTGTGACACTGCATATTAATTGCTTTCCATGTCGTCGTAAGAATAATTGATCCTGTTCTATTGTCTTTTCTATTCTTGTTATTACAAATTTTATATTATTATACATGTAATTGTGTACAGCAATATTTGTTTGTACTATATATAGTGTTTAATATGCATGTTATCAAAGCCATTGTTATATTATATGACAACAAAGGTTTGTTATATTATATGACAACATTGTGCTATTGATGCCTTAGCACTAGTTTGTTTTTATGCTCTACAATTTTCTTGCTTGATCAATTGCTTTCATAGTTCACAGGATATGGTCACTGAATAATTGTGAAGATTGATATGGTATGCTGGCCTTAACTATTTTCTTTAGAAAAAAAAGGAGCAGAACTGTTTTTAGTATGATATGTTCATTTTCTTATACATCCGATTTAGTGGCAGTTTTTATATTGTTTCTTAGAACAGTTTCAGAATCATCCCATCAGAATTTCTCCATCTTTTGCCATTTTGTAGTTCAAAGTGGTTAACAAGGTCCATATCAGAAAATTTACAATGTTGTTAAGCATTTGCAAGTTTACTTTTTAGTATTTCATTTTTAATTAAACTCGCATGTTAATATTTTGCGTTTATCTTGTTTAGTGTTTCAAATAAAAAGTGGCAAAATGTAGATTTTTCTATATTTGATTTGTTTTAAAATTTCTAAATTTTAATTCAATTTTAGGATTTCTATTAGAGTCCTTATTGGATGGTCTTTACTGTTATTACAATATTAGGAGTCAAAGTTTAAGATAAATATTATGTTGTTCGATTTTTTGTTTTATAATAAACTTTCAACATTATGTCAACAGATTTTTTTTTAACCTCATAAGTTTTGTGTTATATTAGGCGTCAAAGGGCAATTTTTGTGTTTTTTGGTTAATTGAATGAATATTATTTTTTATCCAATTCCACTGGATTTTTTCATGGTGTTCGAAGGTTTTATTTACCTTTCATTACTACATCACATCAACAGATTTTTCATTTTGTCGTACAGATTTTAAGATATAAGGCTGTAAAAAGGTCCAGATTTTTGCCTGTGGCAATTTAGGTTAATATTTTTTCTTACCTTTTTTATTGAGCGTTTTATCGGATTCCTTGTATGAGATTATGGGAATGTGTCAACACATTTTCACAGGTCAACTTCATGATCATAGTGTAATGTAGGCAAATGAGGCAATGTCTTACTTTAAAAAAAAAATAAAAGTATAAAATATTTTCACTCTAAAACTTTGATCGCATTTTTACATATACATGTAAAACCCCTTTTGCCTCACTTTTAATAAGTCTGTGGTAAGACTTTGAACTTGCGCTGTTATAACAAGTGCTCGTTATGCTGAGCCCTTTCTCATTTTGTTTTAGATGTTATTGGTACAAGTGCTGCTGTGTGTATACTACAGGTAGTAGTATGAAGATAAATAATACTTGTATTGTTTTTGTATACTTAGTGATTTTTAAGTTCTATATAGGTTGTGTTTTATGTAACATATATTATTGTTATACTACGTACTATCGAGTTTTAATTGTGTTGCCCATGCCTTGTCAGGTTTTGGAAATATTTTTTGCACAGTCATTTTGTGGATAGTTAATATATATGTTGTTGGTATCTTGTTACATTATAATTTTTTGCAAAAATACACGCATTCTTAGTTTATCTAATATCCTGCTCAGTCGTTTTTTGTTGTGTTGGTTCTTTGCAAATGTTAAATATTCTAAGAGTGAAACATGATGATTTTCTACATGTAACTTTAAAAATACCATTGAAGTGTTATTCTATACTAGATATTCTCAACAAAATTTTATTTTATGTGCAGATAGAGATACATTTATATGTTACCGTTACACTGCATCTTGTAGCATTGGATCATTTTGGTCATGTTACCAAAAAAGTCATGGTATCCTTTAAACTAACTACAAATAACCTTCATAAGTTACTGTTCAAAGACATGACCTGCGTATTTATATTCAATGTAACCAATCCATGATATCGGTGTAATTAGATTACAACAGGGATATTCTCTTTAATTAACGAGACGATTTTAATTCTAAAATTATAAGAAAAATAGCAAAAAAAAAACGACCGAACAACTGGAGGTAAAAGTAGAGAGACAGTTACAAATCCGGATATAGACAAACGCAATACAAAAACCAAAAACACAAAAAACAGAAAGAGAGTAACCCGATCCCAATAAAAATCATGGTTGCACTCGGGTGCTCCGGAATAGGAAACACTACTTACGAATCAGCGCAAATGTCAGATCGTATTTTAGACACTGATTTACACAAACGATAAATTAAGTCATGGTGACGACCATAGACTTCTGGAGAGATAACATCAACCTAGGCACTACAAACCCTTGTTTGAGTAGTTTAGCAGTGAACAGCAGTGATCTGTCTAGAAAATAGGAATAACGATCGCAGTATCTAGAATAATGTACACACAAATACGCTGTAGCTGCTGGAATGTTGCTGTCGATGAACGGGAAGTTGAAGTCATCACGCTTGTCGTGGAGTCTGGTTTGTAGTTTTCGTTAGTCTTTTTCTAGAAGTAGGTCTAAGTAAGAGGCTGACCTTAGTGTATTGGTGGTGTGTTTAATTTCAAGCTCGCTAAGGTAAATTGAATTTAAATAGTCACCAAATTAGCATTGTTTAGGGACAAAACATCATCAATATAGCGGAATGTTAAATTAAAGGTCTGTGCCAGTGTCTTTTCTTTCTTCTTCAGCAGGCCTTCTAGGAACTCATAAGAGTACAAAAAATAGGTCGGCGAGGAGAGGAGCACAATAAGTATCCATTGAAATATCAACAGTCTGTTGCAAAACATGTCCTCCAAACATGACAAATATGTTGCCAATCAGAAAATCTAACGTATTAGAGATTGGGTCTTATAGTATTTGATTTAGAATCATTGATGATGAAGTAAATTCTGTCATGACTAATTACCAGGTATTTATATCGTCTCTTTCCGTTTTTCTTGAAAAAGCAGCGTTTTATAAGATCTTTAAGCATGGTTTTAAGCTGCATATGAGGGATTGACGTGCAGAGTGTCGAAAAATCAAATGTTTTAATGCTGTTACAGCGGGAAAGAGATTCAGACCTCAAGATATCTATCAGGTCTTTGGAATTTTTTAATATCCACATTTCATTTATTCCACGCCTGGAGTAAAAAGTGTCAATGTATTTTGAAGTCCCGTTTTTGATTTTGTTAAAATAGTGGTCAGGAGGTGCGATAGTGTTTTGGTAGTACACTTGGACGATCCTGCAATGAAACCCTGTTTGTTTTGACTTTTGTAAAGTTTTGGCATCCAATACACTAAGAGGAGATCACAATCTTCGACTTTGATTTTGAGACCAAAGAATGACAATACCGTTTTGAGGTTTTTAATTATCTCCTCTTTTGAAAGCGCAGTGAATGTGTAAGTAGGATCGCCAAGTTAACTGTCCATGCCTAACTAATTAATTAAACACTCTAATGTTTTTGCAGATAAAAATAATGTTGAAAGGGGCCTTATCTGCTTGCACAACAACATATGTGTCATGAATGTCGGACAAAAGTTTAAGAGCATCAAGATTTCTGAAGATTGATGATGCTTTAGTACTTCTTAAACGACCAATTCGTATTTGAATCAATTACTTCAAGGCCTTTCCCCACTCGGACAAGGTATCAACATCCTGGTCCTCTTGTTGTGCCTATTTTTTTTATCATAGTCCTTTATTGAATCCATCAATAAATTAAAGTTACAATTCCAGTTGATGGATTTAGGTTCTTCTTTGGACGAAATTTTGCGGAGTCTTTCGTTGTCAACAATATTAAGATCTTGAGTTATAACGTGACATGAAGGACTATATATGAACGGGGAATTGTGGCAAGATCAGTCTGGGGGTTTGGCTTGGAAGTCATTGATTAAAAAATCCTACAATACACATATGTAATTGAAATTTCTGGATGCTGTGGGAGTAGTATAGGTATAAGATGTAATAGTAACGAATTTGTTTTTTAAGTATGGTGCAATTTTATTAGTTACAGAATTGTGATGCAAGATATTACCAAGATTGATCGCATCTATGCCTTTGTTAGCAAATAGTAATGAAAGGAACGAGGCTCTTCCTCATCTTTGTGTGTTATCCGGCTTGAACAATCTGTGTTTTCCAAAGTCTAAAATAATAGCTACTAATCTATACACGAAGGACTTAGTGTCTGAAACAGATGACTGTAGACATACTTGTAAATTTAAGGGGAACAGAGTACAATTTAGTGCGAATATGATAACGTTCTAGTGGTTGTTTAGCAAACGGTAGTAGGCTGTTTATAGATACAAGGCCATCACATTTACACTGCTGCCAGGACTGGAAAGATTACATATAATATCGATTTCGGGATAGACATAAACCAAGGTTACAATAAATAAATGACTCGTCCGTGCCTTTAATAAGTTTTACTGAAGATACATTTTATGTTTGAAAATCATTCTATCTGCTTTGAAAATAACGATTGCAGAAAGTTTTCCTAATTTTGGAATTCAGATTGTGATGTGATGAGTATTACTGACTATTTTCACCATCTCGTCTGAAGGGCCTGTTCCAAGTCAGAACCATTGCGTGTTGGTTCTCAATTTGCCGATTTCGTGGACTTTGATTTGTTGATTGTCTGTTTTGACAGTTTCCTTGGTGTTCGGTATTTTGGTTTTTTTTACCTTTTTTTTTCAAGGCTGCACATACTATGTTGATTTTTTTTAAATATGGATAGGCCATACACAAAATATTCAATAATATTTTGTCATAGCATTAGACTGATACAAAATACTAAATGTAATGATCAAAATATGGACAGACACATTTTTTTCGATTCTTAATATGAACATTTTGAAATTTCGAATCTGGAGCTTACATGGTTAAAGGAGTAATGTTATCGATTGTTGAATTTTTTTATTTTTAGTTGAAAATGTTCAAGTGCTTATTGAGAAACTGCAAAGCTGATTGAAGCTATACGTATTATTTGACGTTCTCAACTTCTGCTATAACCGTGTAAAGCTAAGGACCGGTGAGCGATACCGGTAAGACTCTTAAGAGCCTTTTGTTTATATATTTGAAAATTATTTTATTTTAAATATATCTCAACACAAAAAACATGTATTTATGTCACGGTATTTGATGGACAGAAACGCCAAAAAACCACAAGGTAATAGTCGCGTTAACTGATTAACACACTATATTCATTTATCAGGTTGGGACTTCAAAAATAATTCAGGGGTTCTGATTCCCCGATTGTTCTATTATTGATGTTATGGTAAACGTAGAATCAGAAAACATTAATTTATCTTGGGAGGATGGATTTATGTAAACTTACAATACTGCAAGAAACTGATATTTGGATTAAAAAATAATATTACTGCTAAACAAGATGTATTAAGACGTGTAAATATATCCAAATTATACATCAGATATTTATTTTGTCTTTTTCGACGTTTTTTCTATTTACCGTATGAGCATTTATACAAATATGTTATAAAATCAAATATAGTCCCCCAGCAATTATCTTGTTGAAAATGGAAGCGTGTCAACACTGTCAATACTATTGTTATATATTTCTCTGTCATGATAATACTTTTTACGTTCCGTACCTATATCAGCAACTATTATTGTAATTTTACCAGTTATAAATAGAAAGAGTTCACGTATACAACATATGCAGGTTTAAACAAATTTATATTGTTCAGGCATTTAAATTGAACTCGACATATATTGACAGCTAACTGTTTGAACAGTCTATTTAAAATGGTTGCATACAATTCTAATCAAGGAAGTGTATAGAATGTTATCTTGACATACGGAAAAGGTAAGTATAAAGTGGTTTGGTTATATTAATTAGTGTACAGTAATATCATGGCAGTCTTAAAGGCTATTTCAACGTAATAACTAACGGTGAAGTACATCATGTGTCCGGTACAGTTCGAATCATATTGTTCCTGGTTACCATAATAAAGACTCCTCGTGTCCGTAACTTTACTAAGTTTTTTAAATGGAAACATAAACAAAATTTATTTTGTTTTGTGTTAAATTTTCGCAACTTGCGTTTTTCGTGGGTGAACCATAGATCAAGGTGGAGGTGGGGGTGAGCAGATCATTACCCTTTGCTAGCAAAGATGACTATTCATAAGGACTTCCGTTCTTAATTATATGTATGGATATATTTTCTTATTAAAACCACTAGGCAATAGAAGTTATATATTCAATGTAAATAATTTTTTCCGAACACCAGATATTTATATGTATTGGAGTATATGTATATCTTTATTGCATACTATTTAAATATCTGATCATATTCCCTGCACAAAGAAATACGGTTACCATTTGTAATTTTAAGTTAAGATTACAAATCATTCAAATAAGGAATGAGCTACCATTTTCTGTGCAACATAATAAACGAACAGATTTAATAGGTCATCAAGTCAAATTTAAATGTAGTTAAACGCGAAGAACGAGAGAAGGAAAGAACAAATATAAACTGTTATTTCAAAGGATTCAACGGATATTTATTCTTCCAAGGTACCAAACATAATACAGGAATACACATGCATCAACATAAAGATCAAATACCCCACTGGGACAAGACACGTGTAATTTTCATATTCAAGTTCATGTAAAATATGTAAAGGGCATATTATGACTGTCATTTAATTTCAAGTGTGATGTTGCGAGCTTTTAAAAGAAGACTTTACATGTATGGAGTCACATTGTATACTATATTATATAGTGTAGATATATTTACTATAATTGTGGGGTATGGTTATGTCGAAATTGTAAAAGGCATATTGTGAGGAAAGATTGTAATTTCAAGTGTAGATGTTACGATTTTAAAAAAAGACTATATATGTATAGAGTCTCACTGTATAATGTATTATATGGTGTAGATATATTAACGTTGTTTGCGAGTGGGGGTGGAAGGTTATCTCGAAATAGTAAAAGGCATATTATTAGGGAAGGTGCTATTGTCATTTATTTTCAAGTGTAGATGTTACGATTTGTTACCATTAATCATTGGCAAAGTAAGCTGTATACATGTATTAATTAACATTGCAATATATATTTTATAACTTTGTTGGGTGTGTGAGTGGTTATCAGGAGTGCCTTAATGCCGCCTTAGTATTTACAATGCTATCATTTCAGAAACCTTTAAACACTTTCTAGACCCCCCTTTTTAACTGAACCCTTTTTAATTCGTTTTTTGTCTTAAAAGTTCAGCTTTGATATGTTTGTCAGCATGTTAGGTTTTTTGTCGTTCAATGGAATTTCTATTAGGCTATGGAGAAAACTTAAAATTAAAGAGAAACGCTCCATTGTCTGTTTGGAAAGATCAAGATATAACGACTTAAAAAGTACTCTTGTCACGATTATAATTTTTCTGAACATATTAAATTGATAATGACTGTAACTGATTCATTTTAAAATACTTTGTTTTTTCATTCAATCCAAAGTAATGTTTTAAAAGATTATCACAAACTACGACAATTGATAGCTAAAGTAGATGCAAGGTGGTAATTACAAAAAACTTACTACTATTTTAAAAGACAGTTTTTCTAACGTTTAAGCATCTATTATTCACAGCCGAGTGCAAGTTGTTGATGATTTCTTTAAACTTCTAAGTGATTTTTTGCGGATACACCATACATGGCGACGAATGTTCCTCCTAGAGCTACAAGTAGTTCAGGTATATAAAACTTTATTGATAAACTCAAATTGATCCGACCACACTTGTATATATGTATTCAATAATTGCAATCAATGTGTGCGTAAGAAATAAAGGTTAATGATCTATTTAGGTTGTTAAATATTGTTCCGCATTCAACAAAGCTTGACATATTAAATTACAATTTAAAGGTTCTCGGGTTGTATTGGTAAGATTATTTCCAATCTCTTTAATGTAGGAAGTGCAGATACCAATCGTATATGTTTTATACTTTTGTCGGAAAAATTACATTTTTACGTTCACTGTTTATTTATATCTTTTTCTATTTTGATTGGATACTTATACTTACTAATGTGCGTAGCATCGCCCTAAATATATGTCAAGTATAGGTCAATAGATTTACAAACAACCCAAAACAATGATATTAATTAAACATTCAGGTTTTCAGATGTATTTCATGTTTTTCTCGAACCATAGATAGATCTAGATATAACTTTTTTTCACCATCGATAGAAAACGACTTTTTTAATTGCTTCTTGAAAATTCTCAAGCAGTAACTCTTAGAAAAAGAATAGCAAAGTAACAAAATTTAATTTAAAGGAAAATTTAACAATTTTTTGTTTTGTTAGACAACGCTGCTCGCAATATCGAGTCCCAACCACCGTCGCTTGCTGCTCTAGCTGACACGTCTATGGTAACCAAATGTACGTATTGTCAAAACACAGTCAGCACAGACGTACAGTACAAAGTTGGTGCATTTACGTGGATTTCCTGCATATTGATAGCTTCATTTGGGTATGAAATTAAAAAGATAAAAAGTACAATACACTTTTAGTCAGTCTTATAAAAATTAAATCTAAAGATTTATTTTTAGATTGACATTTAGTACTGTAGATGATTCATAGTTTCATAGGAAATAGGTATAAATGATTAAATTTACGAAAATTCATTCTTATGAAGAACGCCATATTATATCAATTCAAACAAATATGAAGTGAATTGTCATCTATAGATAAAGGATGTATTGTATAGGAAGCAATACAATTAATTGTTTTATTTGCTGCTTCTGCCCAAAGCATGGTGCATAAAGGAATCATCACAATCTCCAAAGATCGGCATCAGAATAATGTGTTAGATATGGGAGATGTATTTTTGTTAACCGACACTCAAGTCTCAAGCCCGATTCGATCGATCCTTTTTTATATACAGAAAGTAAGCAAATACGACGAACCGGTTGTTCTCGTCATGCTATTACTGCAGATTTGAGGGGGGGGTTGTGCTTTACAACATGTAATTACTATTTTTTATTATTTTAGGTTTTTTCTGGGATGCTGTGCTATTCCTTTTTGTGTTAATAGTGCTAAAGACATCGTGCATATCTGTCCAGACTGTGGAGAAGAAATTGGAAGAAACAGTAGATTATGAAACTCTATAGATGGATTTCATTCTGATACATGTATCATATAAAAAACACAAAACTCTCTATTACTCTTAATAATGGGTTTTCTATAATTTATAGTTTGGGGATGCAATTTCAGTCTTATAGCGTATGTTCATTTGATACAGAGATCTACTACCAAACCCATTTACCCAAAAATTTTCAACAATCATTTATACATGTAACACTAATTATTGAACAAATAGCTGCAACAAGTAAGATAGTTTATATAAAAGTCAATATAAGAGCCCATTTATTTAAGTAGACTGAAAACAAATATTAAAATATATCATTGAAGATTAAATTACATTCGTTGTATTTGCCATAACACACGTAAGACTGCTCTTATTACATCTTTACATTCACGACATTTATCGAACTTCGTTATCTACGATTAGTTTACTTGAATAGTTCGCAATGTATTGAGACTTAAATTGATCTGATGTCCGGGCAATAGAAGACACTCCAGTTGTTTGATTAAATGAGTGTGTCATAATAAATGATAGTCTTCATTTAAGTTAATCTATATAATCAGTATTTTGTTTTAGCAATAAACCATATGAACAATATTGCAATATCATTTTTTTAAATAGCATTTGAAAGGTTCAGATATTAATTCTGCCGTTGTTATCCCCCACCATTCCCTGGGAATGCACACACATGATTAATGTTCCTCTACCGATTGTAACAATCAAGTTTACAATACCTATTTTCCATTCGAGCATATTCTTTTCGAAAAAACGAAGGGTTTTTATAGGCAAGGAGCGTAGTAATCACCAAATACGTCACCCACTACGGTTAGCAGTCAGGCATTCATAATACTTGGTTTGCACTGAGCAGCTCTTTTGATTGAGTACTGAAAACCTTTCCTGTATGGTCCCAGTTTACTCTTTGCCATTTGACTTTAAAAGAACCTTGTCTTCTTTCATAATGGCAACATGAACCTAATTAACCTACTTTGATATTTCTGCTAGAGTTTACATTACCTCAGGATACCAATCGGCTTATACCCGAAGTAGACCTAAATACCAAGTAACTAGAAACTTTAGCCTCGTCTCATACTATCTCAAATGACTTTCAGCATACAATCCCTATGGTTACAACCTGTGCCCCACTTCTTACCGATTTGTTTCTGAATTTCTTCGAAGCCTTATTAAAGACAAGAAGACAGCAGAAGCTGTTCTTTGGTTTTACAAACAAGATATATTGATCATGTCCTTTCAATTAACAACCCTCAATTTGCTGAGCAACTTCCTTTAATATATCCTTCGGAACTGGAAATTAAACAAACTACAGAAACAGCGTCGTCAACATAATTTTTAGACCCACTCTTCGAATATGACACCAGCGGTCATCTAATTTACGACAAACAAGACGATTTTAATTTTAACATTTTAAATTTTCCTCACTCAATACTCAATCTATCAGGTATGCAAGAACGTGCAGCGAGTATACTAATTTTGCAAACTTCAAATATTTCTTCCGATTTTATATATAAAATTATAAACCAGGATTACAAGAGAAAACGACTCGTCCGCACCTTTAATAAGTTTTACTATAGATACCACTTAATGGTCGATATAAATACTCGTTTGAAAATATGGTTGCAGATAGGTTCCCAGTTTTTGAATTCAGTGTACAGTGAATGTGCTTTGATGATTGTTTGATACACCTATTAATGACTAGTTGTATATGATACCCATTCATTTTAATCAACTAACATACAGTAATGGAAGCGGGATGTTTGGCATGCCACAAACCTAGTTTAACCCACCATTTCTTTTGAAATGCCTGTACCAAGTCATGACCTTATTTTTGGTTGTTGGTTACGGAGTTTGCCAATTTCTCGGACACAGATTTATAGATTGGTTACCTCTGTATTTGTTATTTTGTTATTACATTCCTTAACTAGCAACGTCTTCTTTAATGGCAACAGGGGTCGTCTTTGATTAATTTTGAAAATCCTTCTAGAGAACTTTACATAAAGCTGCCAAGCGGTTTCCATATAAAGTAGGATTTTATGTACCCTTTGTTAATACTTAGGAGCTAGAAACCCTAGCATGACATAGCACACTAATATTTGACCTTTGCCTACCCGCATCACCTCAACCCACCATATTCCAGAAAGGCAGCACAGGCCAATAAAAATATTACTTTTTACCTTAGGCCACCCATCCGCCCATACCCAAGGAAGGCTTACATATACATGCACCCTTTGGCGGCAGAGCCCTAGTCCAGTCATACACTGTGCCACATGAAAAAATATCTTCTGGTTATAAGTAGGAAGTAGGAAGCTATGCCCAAAGATGAATACAGTGAAAGAAGAGATGTCACATTTGAGAGAACATACAAGTTCTAACATTATATTGGGGTGAAACAGGTTATAAAATAATTAATTTGTAATGCATTACAAATCTATCTTGATTGTTTTAGATAATAGACTAAATAAATCGGGACTGGCTGATGCTGCTTAATGTAGTAAAAAAATAAAATATGACGTTCTTCAGACGCTTTGGAAACAAAACTTTATTTAAATATTCAATAATAATTGGTTTTTTTTTAAATCACACCCCAGTGTGTTCAATATTTAGCTTGCATTTTGTATTAATCTATCTTGTAACTTTTTATTAATCAATAGAAAAAATGTTTCCACGATAACACGTCCATATTTCATACGATGCCTTAATATTGTTATTGCCACAAATCGGTCATCGTTCTTGACTTTTGCTACGTTGTGTTTTAAGGGACCTTCCAGTGTTTACAACAGTTCGTCCGCTTTCGTGACGTTTAATGGTATTCTGACAAACTGCGAAGTTTTTTTTCCGCCATAAATTGCAAACGACGTTAACCCAAAAGTTTCAAACAGACGACAATTGCAATTGCCTTCTGTTCGCTTAATCTTACGTTTCAATTTTGGTGAAATTAACTGATCTTTGCTGCATCCAAATGAAAACACAACCAAAGTTCAAAATGCTGATTAACTGTGGAAAATAATTGTTGATTTTAAATTTGTACCATTTTGAATCTACAAAAGGAGCATCAGCTCGACCAAATGCGGTAAGCAGCTTCATTTGTCACGCAAAAACAGCAACACAGTCACAGACACTGTGAGTGATGATATAACGAAGCATTCAAGTTTGTTCTGATTTTGAAATATATTGTTAATGTTAATAAATATCTTATATTGTTTTTTATTTATATTTCTTTTTTTGTGTACCACATATTTCAGCGAAAAAAATTTAACAATGGAGGATCTCGGAAGTTGAAACAGCCAAAATAAACCTTTATCTATGTATGCGCGAAATTGAAAATTTCTATATTTTCTTCTGTTTTGCCGATGTTCAGTTAAATAATTCACGGCTGCCCCAATTTTGTTGATTTTTTGAAGATGAGTTTAGGCACTACAATTACTACTCGTTAACGCTTATTTTGTTCTTTTTAACCTGTGTTATCCTGTAAATGTTTAACGGACTCTCGCGACATTTTATTGCTTCTGTTTTGATTCCGGGAATGGTTGGGGGTGGTTTGTTATCTAGGTCTCCACAGAAAATTGTTAAAAAAACCAACTAGATATCCAGTTTATTTACGAAAAATTGGGGTTTTCTCCGGGTACTCCGGCTTTCTTCATCAATACCTGGACTCCACGATATAGTTGAAAAATTTTTCTGAAAGTGGCGTTTAACATAATTTGAACAAAAGAAAGGTGATCAAATTAATGTTGTTTGTTCCTTTGTGCAAGAAAATGGTAGTAATATTAGTCTAGGGATATATTTTTCTAGACAAATTAGACCGGAATGACTATTAATTGTTTTTAGGAAATTAGCGCAAGGTTACTTGATTCTTAGCAAATCTATTCAACGGATATATTTTCCTAGTAAAATTTGTTCGGAAGGACCAATATTTCTAGAAAATTAAGTCGATGGTTATTAATTAGTTTTCCTATAACATTTTGTAGCCCTTTTCGCTTTGTATTAAAAAAATATTGCCAAATATTTCGTGTCGAAGTTTCGATCCATTTTAATGAATCTTGTACGTTATTTTTATTGATACATAAACGAATTTTTAAAGAAATTATACTTTAATAAATGTATTGTACAATAAAAATTATTTTGGAGCAAGTTCCTAAAAGTTTGTTACTTTTCTCATAATATTATATAATGTAACAGGTGTCCAGATTCTGTTAGTATTGTTATAAAAAGTGCCCACCTGCAGTCCAGCTTGGGCATATGTATTATGTAATCTGTATAGTTCTTATCATGGTGTTATGCAATAGATATGGGTATCCACCTGCGGTCTAGTCTTGGACATCGGTAGCTATCAAAACATCTATTGTTGTTTGTATGTGTGAATAGGAGGAATATTTTAATTTTTTTAAAGTGGAGTAGGTGGAAGACACCGGTATTATGTGATCTGTATAGTTCATATCATGGTGTTATGCAATGGGGTTAATTTGCCAGCCACCCACAGTCAAGCTTGCATGACCAATTAGAAGCTGATTGGTCAATTAATTTACTGTCAAATAGGTTTAATTACAGCTGTACAGGGGTAAACAGTCATTCTACAAATTTCAATCTAATTGTTTGATTCTCGTTGTGTTTTTATAATCAAATATTATTTAACGTTTACGAAAAGAAATCCTCCCACAAACCACCCCATTAGTTTTGAGACACTTATTTATTTTATTCATACGTGTAATTGTAGGTGTTTCATGCTATATTTATATTGTTATCACTTATCTATCAGTGAACTATTTTGTGTAAGCTCGATATTATATATGGTTTGCTTTGAACTTGCTGAGTTGGGACAGATTGTTTTAAATCCCCAACGTTTCCTAGTATATTTGTTATTGTCATTTATTCTTAGTCAACTATACATATTAATCTCCACTTATGAATAAATGACATTCAGCTCAAAAATGTTATTTTTCTTGTTTTCAGTTGTTGTCAATTTTTCATTTTATTTATTATATTAAATACAACAAAATTTTTTTTAAACAATGTGTAATTTGTTTGGCTAACAAACGATAACATATATGTAAAATGAGCTTCCTACAAAATTATATAATTTCATCCTGTTTAGTATCGAAAACAAACTTGACTTAGAACCATGGATTTTAATTTTGGAAGAATTAACTTTCCTGTAATTGACGTTATTGTGTCTGGTCAATTAATAGAACAATTGACTCAATAATTTAGATCTTGTAACAGTGCTGTAAACGAATATTGACGAGTTATTGTTATTTCATAATAAAATAGTAACATGATGCATTTGATGTCAAATGATGTTTATTTTTACTTCAATTGTTAATAACTTGTGGGTTTTTTTTTTAATTTCGACTTCTATTCTAGGGAGTTGATACTTTACGTTTGTGTTGGTTGTATTTTTGTGAATAGTCATTTAGCGCTTCTATTTCCGTACTTCAGTATTTGTTTTTGTTGGCAACGACAGATACTTGATCCTGAGTTGATGTTTTTACAAATTGAACAATGAATGTCTGAGCTATTTTTTCTTCGTTTTCCTTTTTTTAAAAAATTTTTCACTGCGATGGAACAACAAGAAAATCTTAAAAGTCGAGAGGATATCACTAGCTGCACTAGAGCAATATGATCGACTAAATGAAGTCATTATACGAGTTGAAATGACTTTTGTCACGTACTCTGTGTCGTGATCTCTGAGTTCGTACCAGAGTATATCTCTGGATATTGGAATATGCCCGCTTTGGCAATTTACCAGATTTAATTCAGAGGTAGCGTTGCGATTTCTGAGTGTTTAGCCATTACAGTGACAGTTGCACTTAACTGAACGCTTTCTTGCTTGCTAGTGGTCCGTAGCAGGTGCACAACTTTTAAGTGCACTATGTTCCCGTGCACTATCTATCCGTTGCTCAATCAATCCGTGCACTATTTATCCTGTGCACTCTCTACCTCATGCACAATTAACCAGTGCACTATTTATCCTGTGCACTATCTACCCGTGCACAATTAACCAGTGCACTATATATCCTGTGCACTATCTACCCGTGCACAATTAACCAGTGCACAGTACCCCTGCGAACCTTATTCAGGTAAGCAGATAACTATTGGAGAATCTAACTCGAGGTTACCTATTGTTCTCTTTTCTGTCTCTGCACTCAATCACCGTCTTCTATAACACAGGTAGTACCAATGGAGAACTAATCTCAAACGACAAGATCAAAAAGACCAGCCCAAAAGACCTTAATACTTGACTTGACTTGGGGAGTTTTTTACGTCCTACACCGACAACTTAATGCCCTTGGTCGGACGGTACCTTTAATACTAGCGCTGCAACGGTTTATATACCCAACTTTGGATTATACCATTATACTAGGGAGATACCAAATTACAGAGTCACTGAAATGTTTTACAACAATAACTTAAATAATAAAGCGCCTAAATGACTGTTACCATAGAGTCTGAACTATTGCGTGTTTGCACCGCAATCTATCCGAATTGTACACAAGGTTCCGGTTACTAAATATAACCTATTGGAATGTAAATATGCCAACGACGACAGTAGTGACGTGCGTGCATTAATGAGTAATAAAGCCGTGTTAATTGTGTATAAACTGGATTTTACTGTGCATAAATATTTCAGGTATATCGTGTAAACAAATGTCATCACACTTTGACACAAACCGTTAATGTCAGAACATTAAAGACATTTGATGATTTGTCTTGCATGTCATTTAAATGTCAATCCTGATTTTCAAAGGCTTATACAGTTGATGATGTTTTTGATAGATATGATAAAAGGAATGTAGGAAACTGTGATTGTAATATGACAAGTCAAATCTTATTAACAATATACAGTCCAATTTTCCCTAAATATATGGATCAAGTTAACATAATTGTTTTAGATTATTACCAATTTGTTTACTTGAAATTTTTTTTCTTAACTGTACCGCATTTGTTTACGCTAGATCTTCTATGTACACATATTTGTGAATGACTGAGAAAAAGCTGTAATATATATTTAATTTTATTTTACAGCAGTATGTTCGACATGTTTGATAAGGCTGTCCTACCCATTATTATGTACGGAGCCGAAATATGGGGATTTGAAAACCTAGACATTCTCGAACGGGTACATTTAAGTTTTTGAAAGCATGTATTGCGTCTTAAAAATTCGACCCCAAATTTTATGATTTATGGAGAAACGGGGAGATATCCAATGTCTATACAAGTTAAACTACGTATGATACAGTTTTGGTGCAACCTTTTCGATACCACACATGAAAAAAAGATCTCGTCAATGTTATATAAATTGTTATATATTAATTATAACCATTATGGAATAGAGTACAAATGATTGTCATTTATAAGGGGAATTTTAGATAACTGTGGTATGTCAAATATATGGCAACTTCAAAATTATATTTCAAAACAATGGAGTGTTCAAAGTATAGAACAAAAGTTAAAAGATCAGTTTCGACAGAAATGGTCAGCAGAAATGAATCAATCATCAAAAGGTTTATGTTATAGATTATTCAAAAATGAACTTAAATGTGAAAAGTATCTTTCAATTCCTTCATTTAATTGCGCATTAAAATTATGTAAATTTAGATGTGGCAATCACCGTTTGCCAGTGGAGACAGGAAGGTGGCATAATATACAGAGAACAGATAGATTATGCCAACTTTGCGACACCACTGACATCGGTGATGAATTTCATTATATAATGACCTGTACTTCTTTTAAAAAAGAACGAGACAAATATCTACCGCACTATTGTTGTACAAATGCTAATATTTATAAGTTTAAAAATAAATTTGCAACAAAAAACATTGTTTTACTAGAAAAGTTATGTAGATTCATACAGTATATATAACAGTGAAAGTCTGTCCTCCTGGCTAAAGTTAAAATTATATGTCTGCACACATGCAAAATATGTTGTATTATGTATATTATCATCTCTGTAACTATGTAAGAATAAAGATGTCTATGTCTATGTCTAAATAAATAATAAAACAAATTTACCACTGCAAACATAAATTAAAGTCACGGAAGCTAAGAAATTTAATAATAAAAAGTAGTTGAAGTAGATTATATGCATTAGTACCGTTTACATTAATTTAAGACCCTATTATTAAAGATAATTGGTGAGGGCATTTCAACTCAAACTCAGATTGTATTGTAAATAAAATCCGCATTTTTCATGATATTCAATTTTTAACATTAAACTATCATTTGTAACATGCAAATACAACAATATTATCGGTTAATTATGACAAATGTAGAAATATTTAATTGTTTGCTTACAAATAAAATTCACATTGTAATAAACAATAATATCGTAAATTGTTTCTTACTACGGCCCGAGTCACGATCTAAGTTGTCAGCGGATTCCGACAAAAAGCAATTTATCAAATTTGCCAAGACCAGGAGCACGAGCTAGTTGAAATGCCTTATCCAGAGGTATTTTGTATGTTGCTGGATGTTTACTGACCTGAATGTTACGAAACGGATTACTTCTGCAAGAGATTCTAGCTGTACTGATCTCTACTGCTCTCACGGGAATGCAAATACAAGAATGTTACTCTATGCCTTGGACACTGACAAAAAGTTTAATAGAAAAAACCAAGGTCGTATCGTAGTAAAAATCTCCTGATACAGACGCTGCTGTTCTGTTTTAATTGTTTTCCATCAATGGAAAATACCAAAGAATTGTGGTCCCAGAAGTGTGGTTACCAAGACTAAAGATTGTCGACGCAATCATCTGTTCATGAGATATTGAATAAAAGTATGGATTTCACCATTTTTAGGCAATTGATTTCTTAAATTATGTCTTCCAGATGACGAAAAAAGACTTTGAAATGAAGCGTAACTCTAGGACAAGAAAAATGCTAAAATACCTGGGTTCGCATGTTATCTGTTCACTTCATTTTAGAGAATAAAGATGACATTAAAACTGAACCTTAATTTTAATTTTAAAAGATTGTACTGTTATTTACCTAAAAATTTGAAAATAACTTACTTTTCTATAAACATGTTTGCAAGTCAAATAATAACAACATTCTAAGAATAAAAGAATGACACTAAAATATAGCGCATTTTAGGCTGATCACTTTATCAAACAATTTTTGCATCTTGTAAAAGAACGAAGAAAACGGTATATTACCAGCATTCGTGGTCAATCGGGTTATCTGTCTATTTCACAATAGAAACAAACCGTGTGTGATCTGAAAATATTATCTAATGACTTGAAACTAATTCGGAGCACAGGAATAGTGGTAGCAGAACTCGGTAAGATTTTGATATATGCAAGTCTATTTCATTTTCCCCTGCTGAAGCATATGATAAAAAGACAATTACATGACATTTTTGACATCATATGCATTATTAGCCCTCGGCTGATATTGGCCCTTGACCGTGCAGCTCTTTGTCCAATATCAAACCTTGCACTTATAATACATATGGTATCAAAAATGTCATGTAGTAATCTGATATTATCATGCAAAGATCGTGGCACTCTTCAAACACGCTACTCAATATGGAGTGCGGTCAAGCTTTCTGAATAATAACCTGGCAGTCCCCAGCAAGACAGCCTCCTCTATCCGCCAGCTGGGATGCACTTGGCAGCTCTTTGAGTCGAGCGCTATGAACGTCTAGTCTATTAATATTTTTTTAAACAATATATTTATTTTGGTACTTTATATAGATAAAACAAGGCAACTCAAATGATAGAAACATGTACAGAATATCTGGGTAAGCTTGTCTTAATATTTTAAAGATACAGATATGATTAAACATTCACATAAATTTGAATGTTGAACAGTTTAACTTTGGATAAAAGACAATTATTTCACCCTAAAAACTGCTTGATGCAATTTGTTTAAATAATCAATCGCTCAAAATGCTTGCAACAGTCAAATAATAGAAATTGAAGTCATGCTAAACAGATAACAATACTTTGCTTTCTATAATGTAAAGGCTTCAGGACATTACATGCCTGATCAATAGTGAAACAACTGTAATGGAATGACTTTTAAAAAGAACTAGAAAGACGTATTTTTTTTAACCTGTGGTATTGATTCTGGTGGTTACTTTTATGATAGCATTATAAGGAACATAACTGTAGGTCAATATGACAGGCATGGGTTGCTTTGCATTTGATCTTAATTGAAAAAAAATCTGGTCTCATATAAATATGGGTCATGTTTATATAATAAAGGGTTTGTCTCTCAGAAATTTATTAAAATGTTTATCATTTATACTACTAAAATTATATACCCCATTTTTAAGCGCACACCACAAAACACAGAGAAACAATTTAATAATCGACTTTATCTATATCAACATTAAATATATTTAACGTGCAACATCAACTGCATGTAACCTTATACATATTGAAGTAAGAAACTACAGCTATAGACTTCCGTCACGCGAGGCAAGCGAACAGTTCGTTCTTGTTTAAATTCAGCCGGCTCACCTCAAGAAAACGATTGGAATCGAGGGATTTTCACCATACATGACTGGTAGGTCCTACGAATTTTGTTTTCACTGTGATCAGGACTAATACGACATTAAAAAAGAACTAAAGTGACGCTTTCACTGATTACAAATTTACTTCGTTATAAATGCCTTCTAATTTAACAGTTACCAGTTTGGTAGGTGTACGTTTGCTTTGTACCCCTCACGGGTTTCCTTGCCCCGGAAATAAATTTTTTAAATGTAAAGGAGGACCGTATCCGGTACAAATTTGCGGACGTAATTAACCGTTAATCGCTAATCATTTAAAGCAATAATCGATATGAAAATTAAATATTTTGCATATGCAACATTAACTACATGTGACCTTATATGGGTTAATACTGCGCTATTTCTCTGAGTGTTGTGATGCGCGCTTTAAAAGAGGGTCTATAATTTTAGTAGTATAGATATTTTTAATACTTTGGCTAACGATATATTGTATTTGTTCGAATATTTTCAAAACAACTACTGAGAAATTTATGATGGATTGTTTATGTTGGCGCCATTAAATTACTTCTTATTATGCTATGTTGTTTCTTGAATATGCTATGTTAGGTTGTAACATGCCGACTTGTTCTTCCGATGTTGGGCCTCGAAGGCCAATTGGTTAAAGTATTTATTCTACTATTCTTCATTTTAATACTGAGGTTGAGCCCCACTGCGGCTGGTGTTCTCGACTCAGATCTTTATTAACAAGGATTGTCAGTTTTGCTATCAAAGGTCGGAGGTTTCCTCCTGGTATTCCGACTTCCTCCCGCAATAAAACTGAACACTATGATATATAGCTAAAACAAAATTGATGAAAATTGGGTTAAACACAATTCAAACAAAACAATCTATGTTCACTGCTTCATTTTCAGCGAGTGTTTTATATCGTGAAAACGTATAGCTAGAAAAATAATCTTATTGAGAAGGAAAACTGTCCAGAATGTCAGGATGTATCTAACAATCATTTTAAAAAAATTGCCAGGCATTGTATTGTAGTAAGTTGTGTCTGTAATGACTATTGCTCTGCAAGAGAACTTCTAAGAGATGCAATCAACCTAAAAGCAACAAATCCATGTTTTAGCAGTTTATGTCAACCGCAGCGTCCAGTCTAGAAAGTCGGAATATCGGTTTGTTACTGTATTTACAATTAACGTTGCAATAGTGCTGTCTTTTTTAGCGCAAATATATCGACACAAGTTTGATCCTTTTAACAACTTTAAATCTACAAACTGTATTTAAAATAATTAACATTATAGACAAACACAAATTGTACTTTTTGACTTCTTACACTTCAAAAAGCCATAAAAGATGATAGAATATATACTAACTGCCAAACCCAATTAAAAAAAAAATTTGTGCACGCTTTTTTTTATTATTCCATATTTTATCATTTTATTACGAAAATTAAGTAGAAAAATTAAGATACGATAACTTGTTCATGTTTTATACTACGCCGCTGTTGTTTACTTGTTACAAATCGTCCTGAACGTGACCTTGTGTTGTTTACAAATGTTCGCCTGCTTTTGTGATTTCAATTGTAGTCGGACAAACCGCGAGACTTTTCCCGCCTTAACCCCAGACCACATTGGAAAATCGTCCGATAAATATTTAAAAAAACGCCATATTTTAAAACGCTGAATATCTCGAGGAAATTATTGTTGATTTCAAAAAGTACCCTTCTTGGTCTACAAAAGGAGCATAAGCTGAACCATTCGCGGTAAGTAATTTTCATTTCTCACGCAAAATACCCTCTCCAAAATACTTTCACTTGTAGTATAACCTGTTATTTACTAAAAATGATTATAACTGGCTTCTATAGGAACTGTTTCTTCATTTAGCTTAGAAGAGAACAAACAAAGAAACCATTTTTACAACTTTGAAGACCAGATGCAAGCTAAATTAATAAAGTTGAAGATAGAATTTTAGGAAATGGTTGACCTTTAACCTTACGTTCTCAACAAACTTGTGACAAGAGTTATGGTTGGCAGTTTTTGCATCCTATACTGACAGACCTAAAACCAAATAAAAGCATAGCATTAAAGAATCCAGAGCTAAATTGCTATATTGTAGAAAAGTGACATATTGTTTGGTAAAAGTAAAGTCAGGAAGTGTAAATACACAATATTAATGAAGACTAATGCGAACATTATTTATATATAGTCACTTCAGGTTTACATTTGCGTTGAAGCTTTTTTATTTATGAAGATGTTTTCTAATCGCCATGAAACTTGGTTACAACATGATAAGATCACAAAGGAAAAATTCTATAAGGCCCGATAAACTAGGAAGTAGAAAACTGGTATATCGACGCGTTCTCTGTGCAAAGGATTCCTACGTATATAGTCGGCATTTAACTTCTGTGTATACTCGACATTTAATTTAATCTTTCTTATCGCTTTTGTACTTTATGAACAGTTAGTTCTTTCAAGTTTACCCAACAATCTTTTTTTTGTCCGACAAAAATCAAACATTTAAATTGTATAAATACATGCATGTTTGAACAATTTGACAGTTTGATAATATTTATAATCTCTGTAAAAATCCCGTCAATGGTGTTTATAAGTGTGCTACGTACATGCAGTCAGTATCTTTTATTACATTGTTTTGGTAAGTTTAATTTTTTCCTCGCCACTGCATCGGTATATCTACGTGTTTTACGGTTGATTTAATAGCAGTTCACATAGTTTGTTTTGTTTTGAATGAGATTTAAGGCCACTTTGAACAATTTTTCCGCTATATTGTGGCGTTCTATTTTTATTTGGGGAGGAAGCCGGAGTAGCCGGTGACTTTCGGTATGAACACTGGCAATATTTTGGAGTCGAGCACACCTACCCACAATCGCAACCCCAGGCGCGTGATCAATAGTAGATGACCAACTTCCTTAGCCTATACTGTTTGTTGTGTTGGCTGTATTGTTAACTACAGCCTCGTCATTTGGTAATTTGATTGTTTTATTATTATTATTTTGGTTTCTTCTGATTATAAAAGTTAACATTAAACAGTTTGTTTGTTGGTTAAAAATGGTGTTTAATGCCACTTTCAGCAATTTCTTAAGGTATTTCGTGGCGTCCAGTTTTTATTGGGGGAGAAAACCCTTGATCTGCGGTAGGAAAACTGGCAATCTTTATTGTAGTTGAGTACCCCCTGCCTGCAGTGAGAATCGAACCCACAATCTCAGTGTTGAAAGACCACGCGATCAATAGTAGACGAACTACCTTAACCACTCGGCCACCGAAGCCTCCTTTGGACAGTTAGAAATTGGTATAATTTATATTTATAATGTTTCATTAAACATTATGAATCTTTTTTTGAAGAAAGTTTGACAAATAGTTGGCCATTTAAAATATTATTTGATATTTTGACAATTAATTGCATATATCTGTTAAGATGTCGTCAACAATATTAGTGTTTAGTGGACTCATGAGTACAACTACAGAATTACAATGACTATACACGAAGTAGCGCGTGCGGTGATATATTGATTGATTGAACAGTATGAACTAGTCATGTTTTAACAAACTATGTATCAACAGTAAAATGGTTAGTGTATGAAACAATAGTCATTTTGACAGATGCCAAAAGGGCAGGTAGAAAAATGGAAAGAAAGCCGACCGAACAACAAGACAAGAAGTCAAGGGACAAATACAAATCCAGATACATGTATAGACAAACATATAAAACGCAAAACAAAAAGTGGGTACCTGAACCCAATATAATTCAGGTGCCCCGCACGAGTAACCAGTGCAAGCTTCTAATGTTACTTATTGTCATGTGTCAGAAAAATCCAGGAATAGGAAAGACTACCCATAACTAGGAGAAAATAAATATTACGCCAAAAAGTCGACAGGTTTCATATTAAAAACTAACTTGTTCTTTGGTAATGATATAAAAAATTATGCGATATTTGATATATTTGGCAATGTGGTAAAAAAAATTCATGCAAAGAAAAACGTCTTTTTAATATCTGTAATAGTGTAAAGAAGTTTCCTAAGAGCACCCTCCCATATTTGAATATTTTTGGAATTGTTTTGCTTTTATTGGTATTCCTAAATTCTATTGATTAAAGAAAATGAATATTAAATGGGAAGCGGTCGAAAAAGTTATTGAGATGTAATAAATATATGAACCAGATAAGCAGAAAAAACAATACATACTGGAGGATATTTTTTCTCATTGGTACAAACAAAGAAGTAAACATTAACCGGCAACATAAAACGAAAAGAACAAATAATTTGTTACTTCCGGTGAGCTATGTTGATATGCGGATTTTGACTACATGTCTTTACATTCATCTGACAATTTTAACTTGTTTATCACTGTATGACATCAGTATGTTATTTTTTAACTAAGTTGTTGCATTGTATTTTATTTAAGTATTAAGGGCAACTGCGGAACATATAAGGTCCATTGATCAGTGATTTTAACAACATATAATTCCCTTAAAACCAATTAATGCAGGAGCCGTATTTACAACAGTATTAATATCGCAGGCATGTCAACTCTAGGGATATGAGTTCGCGCCCGATTTCATGGCAAGGTAAGCTTTACTCCAACCTTAACGGACAAGGATTGCCAGTTCTCCAGCCGAAGGTCGGTTTATTTTTATAGTATATCACGCGTCGGCGTGAATGGAAGTGAATTAAATTAAATTTTAATTTAATAATTTTAATCTATAAAATAATTATAACAGATATCCTGGCGGTGACTTTTTTAGTACGAATAGCAACATGGATCACTTGTTAACCTAATGGAATTTGTAGTCCGAAAATTGTAATGTTTCCAATTTCTGTGTACGTTAAGAGCATTACATGTTACTTAACTCAAGGATAATACATACCAACAGTTTCTGTGTATATGTGATATTTATTTTATTATCTCTTTTGCTCTGAAGGTTCTGACCAGATAAGAAACAGGTATTATTGTTTTAAATATTTGAAAGATTTTTTTTTCTCTTGTTCTTTCATATTGCTGATGTCCTTCCATGTTGGTAATTATTGCAGACGATATGGCTAGGAATATTCCTCCTAGAGCTACTGGTATATCAGGTATGGTTTATTCGCAAGTAACAAGTGTAAATTTGATGGAAAAAATTTACATTTACAACACATCTCATTAAAATTATAACCTTCTGGTGCTCCCCTCCCTCTCAATAGGAAAAAATGATTAAACGAACAATTAAATCTTATTAACAGTATTTTCAATTTTCAAGAAAAACAAGCAAGCTAAGCAAGTAAAACGACAGAAACCTTTGTAAACATTTTCTCTTGAATTATAGCGAGCACAGCTCGCACCGGGAAGCGAAGCTGCCCGCGAAGAGCGCTGAGCTCTACGGCAATTATGTGACATGTGATCAAAATGAAATCATGTGATCAAAATCTGCTTAATGCTGATATTGTTTTTTTTGTCTGGAAGTTGATATCGTAAAAAAACTGAAACAAAGTGAATGAAGAAAAGTACTAAAAATAATTTTAAGAAAGACTGGAAAATAAAGTTGACATCGATAAAAAATAAATGTGATATTAAAATTAACAACAAAAAATTTCATACTAATTTTGTGCAATCTCTAAATCGATTTTTGGGGCCTCGGTGGCCGAGTGGTCAAGGTAGTTTGTCTACTATTGATCACGTGGTCTGTCAACACTGAGATTGCGGGTTCGATTCTCACTGCAGTTAGGGTGTACTCGACTCCAATCTTAATCGACAAGGATTGCCAGTTTTCCTACCGCAGGTCGGGGGTTTTCACCGGGTACTCCGGCTTGCTCCCCCAATAAAAACTGGACGCCATGATATAGCTGAAAAATTGCTGAAAGTGGCGTTAAACACCATCAAAAGTAGTGTGTAAAGGGGGTTTCTGCCGCACTAAGGGAAAATCCTGCTTGGAAATGCCAATCCGGACCAAAAAAATGCAAACGGGGAGGGGTTCCTATTAACTATGGGGTAAATATACAATCATGGCATCGAAAATTGAAATGTTGAAATGTTGCATGATGGAAGAATGGAATCTAATGGTATGAACATGGATAGCACATCAACATCAACCCCAACCCCAACCTCCCAGATTGAAATATTATACGATAGAAGAATGGAATCTAATGGTATGAACATGGATAGCACATCAACATCAACCCCAACCCCAACCTCCCAGATTGAAATATTATACGATAGAAGAATGGAATCTAATGGTATGAACATGAACATGGATAGCACATCAACATCAACCCCAACCCCAACCCCAACCTCCCAGATTGAAATATTATACGATAGAAGAATGGAATCTAATAGTAAGAACATGAATATTGTATCAACATCAACCCCAACCCCAACCCCCGAGATCGAAATGATGGAATCTAATGGTGCGAAACGTACCTGCGGATACCCATTGAAGCGGAAGAAGGGACACTGTAAGAGCAAGCCTGGAATTGACGGTCTCTGCGCGAGGCACAGGAAGCAGCCCGCAGAAGACGGGAGCATCCAAAGCGGAGGAAAAATCGTGGTAAGAGAGACCATGAAGACCCTCCATCAAATAGCTAAGGATGAGGGTCTGAAGGGGTATAGTCGGAAAAGTAAGGAGGCCTTGGTGAAGCTCATCGAGGAGAAAACTAACAGGAAATTCACTCGCGAGGAGGTCTTCAGCAAGAAGCAGCTCAAAACACTCGCGAAGAGCCGCGGTATCACCAAGTACTCCAGACTCAGGAGAGAGGATCTGCTCCGATTGGTGGAAGAGAACATCAAAAATGCTCCGGTAGAGGAGGAAATGAAAGTAGTTGATCGACGCCAAGCACTGAATGGCGTCTTTGGTACGGTCGTCATCGAACCATTGAAGCAGTACGACATGGTCACCTTTCAGAAAATAAGTCGGAGCACCATCGCCAGCACCATCTCGGAAGCACTCGTCCAAAAGAAGGGATTGAAGGTGCAATTATTGCTCCGAGTAGAGCTAGTGAAAACGAACCCCGCGACCGGAGAGAATACTTACGTCACCCCCTATTTCCGGTCAAAACAAGTTACCCTCTCACAGTCATCAGACCTCGATTTGGAAATCACATTCATGATGGGGAAGGTCAGAGAGAATATTGGTAACTACATGCGTGAAGGGAGCGGATGGACCTTCGGACACATCGAGCGGCTAGAAATCCACCTGAGTGAATTCAAGCCGCTCGCAGGTAGCTCGTATATACCAACCCCATCGATACTGGCGAAAAAGAAGGCGATCATCAATGTGAAAAACGAGGATGATCGTTGTTTCCAGTGGGCGGTGCTGGCAGCTCTACACTATGATGAAGTCGACCAGAAGTCAACACACCGCGTGACTCAGTATAAGAGATGGGAGGAGGAGCTGAAATTCGATGGTATCGATTTCCCAGTCTCACTCAAGGCGATCGACAGGTTCGAGAAGCAGAACGTTACCATCAACGTTAACGTCTTCGGCTTCGATGGCGTAAAGAAGGGTGAGGACGGTGAAGAAGATCTCCAGGTATATCCCCTCAGGATATCCAAGAACACTGGTTCTACCCACGTAGATCTCCTCTTCCTGACCTGCGAAGGCAAGCAGCATTACTGCTGGATCAAGAG
This sequence comes from Limnoperna fortunei, assembly GCA_944474755.1. Lineage (NCBI taxonomy): Eukaryota > Metazoa > Mollusca > Bivalvia > Mytilida > Modiolidae > Limnoperna > Limnoperna fortunei. The sequence goes on from OX104113.1 coordinate 53,128,731, forward strand.
CCTATCGCGTCTTTTGACCTCCCAAGTGACTGGTCACAAAGAGTCAGTTTACTTCTGCCGCCGGTGCTTGTCCCATTTCTCCAGGCAGGACATTCTCGACACACACATGGAATACTGCAGTCAGAAGGATGCAGTCAGGATCGAGATGCCGGAAGAAGGATCCACCATAGCCTTCAGCGACTACAAGAAAATGATGAGAGTTCCATTCGTGATCTATGCGGACTTCGAGTGCTTCACGGAGAAGCTCGACACCTGCCAGCCAGATCCTTTACAATCCTACACGAAGGCGTACCAACTACAGAGACCCTCGGGTTTCTGCTATCGCGTGAAGTACGCTCACGGCGACTACAAAGAATCGGTCATCTACTGTGGGGAGGATGCGGCCAAGAAGTTCGTACAGTGCATGGAGGAGGAAGTGCGAGCAATCGCCAAACTATACAGTGAGACGAAACCCATGGAGATGACCGACAAGGACAAGGAGAGTTTCAAAGCAAGTACGAACTGCCACATTTGCGGTGGTGCATTGAATGGGGATAAGGTCCGTGACCACGACCATCTCACCGGCAAGTACCGCGGCGCAGCACACAACCAGTGCAATCTGGAATTCCAGCTTCCAAAACACGTCCCCATCATCTTTCACAACTTGAGCGGATATGATGCCCACATCTTCGTCAAAGAGTTAGGGAACACAGCAGGTAAGATCAACTGCATCCCCAATACCGACGAGAAATACATCAGCTTCTCAAAGCAGGTGGATGATCTGGAGATGAGGTTCATCGATTCGATGCGCTTCATGCTCTGCTCGTTAGATACCCTGGCCAAGAACCTCACCCCCGACCAGTTCAAGACCGTGAAGGCGAGATTTGACGACCGCTACGAGCTGATGATCCGTAAGGGAGTATTCCCCTACGATTATATGGATGGACCGTCCAAGCTGGAGGACGCCCAGCTCCCACCCAAAGAAGCTTTCTACAGTACACTCTCCGGCGAGCATATCAGTGATGAGGACTATGCACACGCTGAGAGAGTCTGGGAGGTCTTCGGGTGCAAGATCATGCGCGACTACCACAACCTTTACCTCGAAACCGACGTACTGCTGCTGACCGACATCATGGAGAACTTCAGGGATGTATGCATGAAGCATTATATGCTCGATCCTGCCCACTACTACACCTCCCCCGGACTTTCATGGAATGCTGCTCTCAAAACCACTGGGATCAGATTGGAGCTATTGTCCGACCCAGACATGCTCCTGATGTTCGAGCGAGGAACCAGAGGAGGGGTGGCCATGATCTCTCACCGCCACGCCCGTGCCAACAACCCTTACATGGAGACCTACGATCGCTCCCAGCCCACGAAGTACCTGATCTACCTCGACGCCAATAACCTCTACGGGTGGGCAATGGCACAGCCTCTTCCCACGGGAGACTTCGAGTGGATGGAGCCGGAGGCGATCGAGGACGTCTTGAGATACCCCGACGATCACGAGTACGGTGCCATGGTGGAATGTGATCTGGAATACCCGCATGATCTCCACAACGCCCACAACGACTACCCACTCGCGCCGGAGAATGTGGAGATCAACAAGGTGCGCAAGCTGGTGCCTCATCTAGGTAAGCGTGAGAAGTATACGCTCCACTACAGGAATCTCAAGCTGTACTTGGAGATGGGCATGAAGCTCACCAAAGTCCACCGAATCATCGGGTTCAGGCAATCTCCGTGGCTGAAGCAGTACGTCGACCTGAACACTGCTCTTCGAACCGAGGCCAAGACTGAATCAGAGAAGGATTTCTTCAAACTCATGGTTTGCTCAGTCTTCGGCAAGACTATGGAGAACATCCGAAAGCGGGTCGACGTCCGACTGGTTACCACAGAGAAGCAGGCGCTGAAGCTCGTGGCTAAGCCCAACTTCGATCGTCGGGTCGTCTTCACCGAAAGCATGGTAGCCGTCCACATGAAGAAGACGAAGCTGAAGTTCGATAAGCCAGTCTACCTGGGAGCCTGCATCTTGGACATCTCGAAGCTCCAGATGTACGACTTCCACTACGGATTCGTGAAGAAGATGTACGGTGACAACGCCCGGCTGCTCTTCACCGACACCGATAGCTTGGCCTATGAGATCCAGACCGCCGATTTCTACCAAGACATCGCCCCGCACGTCCAAGCGAAGTTCGACACTTCCAACTATCCCGCCAAGCATCCCTCCGGCATCCCAACCGGTGTGAACAAGAAGGTGATCGGGATGTTTAAGGACGAGTGCGGTGGCATGGCCATGACCGAATTCGTAGGGCTCCGAGCGAAGCTATACGCCTTCAAGGTGGATGACGGTCAGACCACCAAGAAGGCGAAGGGAGTCACCAAGAGCGTCATCAAGCGCAACATCGCCTTCGAGGATTACAAGCGATGTCTCGACACTCAGAAGGAGATCTACCGACCGATGAACATCATCCGGAGCCACCTTCATCAGATCTACGCCGAGGAGATCAACAAGATCGCACTCTCAGCCAAGGACGACAAGCGCCACATCCTACCTGATGGCATCAGCACCCTCGCGCACGGTCACTATCGAATCTAAATAAATGAGCAGCGTACGAGTTTACTACTTAACTCTCCCACTCAAACCCCTCTCAAATGTAGAGCTTGAAGAAGCTGCCTCGACCCTAGGGATCCATCGATTCAGAGGGGTATTCATGAGAGATGCCCTACCACCAGCGCCACGAGCTAATGAATGCGGCATCTTGAACCACGATGACTTCCAAGGTCCCGGAACGCACTGGACCTGTTGGCACAAGCGCGGAGGACTCAAAGTCTACTTCGACTCTGACGGTCTACCTCCGCCCGACGAGATGGTCGACTATCTGCGTCCGAAGATCCAATACAACACCGATGAGCTGCAGCATCGCGGGGACGTGGTGTGCGGTCACTTTTGCCTCTACGTACTGAAGATGCTGTCGGAGGGTAGATCGTTCGACGACGTGATATTCTCGCTATAAATAAATGGACAAATTCGGATCTCACTCGAGAAAACGCGCATTGGTCTGGTCCCAAGATCTCGATATGAACGACAACCGCATCACCGGCCTGGGGGCACCGCGAGAGGGGTCGGACGCTGCGACGAGGCACTGGGTCAATCTGCAATTGAAAGAGGATCAGAAGGATATCGCTGAGCTCGCGGCAAAGATCGACAAGGTCTTGAAAGTGCTCGAGGATAAGGAGAAACGCTTGAATGGCATCGAGAAAGACGTGGCAAAGTGCCTGCCCACGATCGGTGGTAAGATGACCGGCGCGATAGATATGCAGGGCCATGCTATTCGTAACCTTCCCGAGGGAACCGACTCCAAGGATCCCGTGACGAATGGTTGGTATGCAAAGAACTGGCAGGATTTAGCCTTAACCATGCAGGAGAAGATAAACGTTGTAGAATCTAGATATAAAACCCTCGAAAAGCAGATGGCTGATAAGCAGGAAAAAGATTGAAGCTCTTGAAAAGTGCGTGAAGTTTAAGCCTCCTACTCCCGGCAGGATCGGTTGACCCCTCCTCCACTTCTCTAGTCCCCACTCCAGGGACTGGAAAATCGAAGGACTATTGGAGCTCGGAAGCCTTTACCCATGAATTGAACGTCTTGGGATAGCCTCGCCATTTGACGTAGACTTCCCGTTCTCCTTGCCGGGTGCGTCGCCGCAAGATCCTTTCGATGCGAAAGAGTTCCTGGGTGGTCTTCTGGAGCTCAGGCTCGTAGAAAGATCCCTGAATCTCCTCGTCGTTGAGGTCCTTGAGACGATACGTGGGCGGTTGCGTTCCTAAGACCGTGGATACGGTGAAGACTTCTTCGGTCCAGCGCGGAGTATATCCTTTCTCGAACACGCCCTTCTTCTTGGTGATTCGGACCTTATCGCCAACCTTGAATCGCGGTGGTTGCATGGGAGGGAGATCTCCGTAAAGGTTACAGAAGACTTTGGTTTCGTTCTCCTTCTGACTGGCGGCAGTGGGAGTCATCTTGATGGAGCGGTGCTTGGTGGTATTATATTGATGGACCAGATCGCTTAGCACATCGATATAGGTTCGCGTGGAGTTGGCGGAAAAGTACTTGAACATCTTCTCCTTCATGGTACGGTTCCAACGCTCCACGACGCTCGACTTCTCTTCGTTTTCGGTGGAGTAGAGCTCGACGTCATGCTTATGGAGAAGCCCCTTCACCTCCTTGTTGTAGAATTCCGTTCCTTTGTCCGTCCATAGCTTCTTAGGAATGCGAGACTTGAAGACCGCTTGGAAGGCGTCGCGCACTGTAGTCCCCTTCTTATCCCTGAGCGGCACTAGCCACCCATACTTGGAGAAGACATCGATGATGCTCAGGATGAACTTATGGCCTTTGTTGTCTCGGGAAAAGGCACTCATATCCACGAGATCGGCCGCCCAGGTTGCATCTATTCCACCCACCACCACGCGACGCTTCTGAAATTTGCGGCGGATTGGCTTGTGCAGTTCCTCGGCTAGTTCGTCCGACCAAACGAGGGTTTTTTTTTTTTAACCCCCAATCCAAATCGCGCTTTGGTACCGATGATGGGCTTGACGATGCTACGGTCCAGACGTTCGCGTGCGGTGGGGTCGGAAATGGCATCGAGGGAGGCCAGCATGGTCGCATCGCAGATGGAGTTACGCGAGGCCGTGTCCTTATGCTTGGCGTAGCAGAGATCGTGGTGATACGCAGCCTCATCCACTCGATTGATGGGTTTCGACCAATCCTTGGGGGTACCATCGGCGTTCAGCCGCTTGGCGAGGTTGGTCCCAGGTCCGGTGAAATTGTGGCCTGGAAGGTGCATCTCTATGGGTAGTCGGTTGATCAGGTGGTTCATGAACCCAGTACCCTCCACGGACCGGATGAACTGAGATTTCCTAGAACCGCATACGGCGCAAATACCCACCTTCCTCCGTCGTCCGTTGCTGGTCGGGATCACTCCGCGGCTATTCGTCTCGGTCTTCGTTTTGCACTTCAAACAGTACATTCCCATTTATATATATAAAATGGACGTTGAAGATATTTCGTATAACGAGTCCACCTCGACCAGGTGCAATCACTACCTTCTCCCGCAGCGATCAATCCGAGGCTTAATCATAGGCAAGTCGGACTGTGGCAAGACGACGCTGCTGAATAACCTCCTCTTGCGCGAAGGGTGGTTAGACTACGATCGACTATACGTCTTCGGGAAATCGCTCCACCAACCCATCTACCAGCTGCTGCGGCGGGCGTTGGAAAGGGGATTCTCGAAGGACGATATCCGAGAAATACTCTCCATCAAGGATAGATGCCCCTACCCATTGATCGATGTGGTGGAAGTACTGAATCCATCGCCTAACCTCGGCGGTATCGAAGCCTTCTTCTTTGAGCATGGAGACGATGTGCCAGACCCCCGCGAACTCGATCCCACCCGCAAGAATCTCATGATCTTCGACGACTTGATGATGAGCAAGCAGAGTAAGTGTGAAGATTACTACGTGAGAGGTCGTCACAACAACGTGGACTGCTTCTACCTCTGCCAAAACTATTTCAAGCTGCCCCGGCAATCGATTCGTGAAAATACCAACTTCATCTGCCTCTTCGAGCAAGATGCTAAGAACCGCGAGCACATCCGTCGCGATCACTGCAATGACCTCACCAAGGAGCAGTTTGACGTCCTTTGCGACCGCTGCTGGTCCGAACCTTACGGATTCATGACGATCGACCTCACGAGTCCCAAGGCGGCTGGAAAATATCGATACAAATTAGAAGAGTTCTATTTAGTCTAAGATAAAATCATGAACCACGAATCTTTGATGGATCAGATCGAGCAGAGGGAGCGCATGGTCAAGCTGGAACCTATCTTTTTGCTTAATCATATACTGCTGAAGTACGAATCTTGGGTGGAGCAGATCGAGCTGGAGTTAGGTAGACCACCAACCACCGTCGAGCTACAGATCATGCTGAAGAGTCCTTTAGGTGCCCCTGAGTTTAAGTGGGAGTTTGAGGATTACCTCAAGAATACGTGCGAGTGCCGAACGGAGATCGGAGACCCCAGCGATGTATACCCACTCTGCGACTTCTGCCAGGACCTACCTACGGAACTCAGAGAGAGTCTCTGTCATCCTCATGAAATGGTGTGGTCGTCGAACACAAAGTCATCTTACTGTATGAAGAGTGGTCATCCTCATGAAATGGTATGGTCACCGAACACAAAGTCATCTTACTGTATGAAGTGTGGAATGGAGTCAACGAGACCTATGTTCGATGAAGCAGATTTTGATACACTGAATGCTCGTCGCCATAACGGGGTGAGAAACCCTGCCAGATCCCTCCAACCTCCATGTTCAGTCAAAACGACCCGTGGACACCAATGCACATTCCCATGCCGGCCGGGTAGTAATAAATGCAGAAGGCACTTGAATCCTTCAAGGATCGACCCTTATCAGCTTCCTCCACGCTGGCAGTCGATATTCAAACGCTCTCCAACGCTTAGGGGGCGTTCCGTCAAACGCTCTAGAACGCTTAGGGGCGTTCCGTCAAACGCTTAGAGGCGTTTCGTCAAACGCTCTCGAACGCTTAGGGGGCGTTGGACCAAACGCTCGGGGGCGTTCAACAGCGATCAACGCTATAAATAAATGACATTCATTAAGATCACCGACCCCAAGCAACGTGAGACGCTCGCTAGGGAATTGCAGGATCTCAAGCGAAGTATTCAGACTAGCAATATGCAGCATCGCCTCGACAATATCGGACTCGACCGCGACCTCGCCAGGATGTTCAAGCCCGTGGTGGAAGCTCAAAAGGAAGCGGCCTCGCAGATCACTAAAACGATCGAGGAACTGCCTGCGCCGATGCCTGCGCTACCTCCCCCAACCGATTTATCCCATCCATTAGCCATTGAACCACCTCAAGACACCCGCCTAGGCCCCCGGGCGACTCAGTATCTGCAGCTCAGCATGACTCCTGCAGCCGACCATACCTTCGGATTGAGGGTAGAGGACGATACCATCATGATCGGAAGTCGGCCCGTCACCTTCGATGGAGATGATATCTTCGTCGATGGCGTGCGCCACAAGGGAACCCCCGGTCTTTGGGAGCTCATTGTCAAGAAGCGCCCAGAATCGTTCGATCCCGAAGATTTGATGACCTATGGAGATATCCTGAGAACCTCGGGTGCCATGTACCAAGGAAACTCCGTTCTCTCGCGGACCCCCAAGTCGAACCGAAGTTACAAATGGAAGGAGATCGTTTCGCATCTCTACCGGCAGGACAGATATGGCTCCGGACTCCAAACGGTATTCTTACCGAAAGACCTCGATTCGTTGATAGATCGCCTCGAACTTTGCGCCGCCGCCTATAAGGCTGGTAATAATGGGGTGCGCAACGAGATGGTGGCCATCCTCGATGCTATGAGGGCGTTCGGTCACATCGACGACTCCTATTACAGAGAACTCCATCGCAGCCTTCTCCTATAAATAAATATACGATGCCATTGTTGATTAAGCACGGATATCGACGAAAATACGTCGTCGGCGGGCGGGGGCTATTCGATACGGTCGCTAACTTGGCCGGACGCATATTCACCTCCTCAGCCGCGAAGACCTTGGGAAGCAAGGCCATGAGCGCCGCCACCAATGCCGCCCTGAAAGGGGTCGAAAAGGGGGCCTCCAAAGCTGTGGACTATATGATCGATAAGGCAACCTCCAAACCTCGCAACCTCGTCAAGCCAAGTAACCCCACGATGACTCCCCATCAGCAAGCTCGGTTGAGCAATCTGATCTCGGGAAATAATTCCACGATGACCTCCCATCAGCAAGCCCGGCTGAACGATCTAATTTCTGGAAGTGGTATTGCCATAATTCACGACTTCGTCCGCCGCTATAAATAAAATATATCATGTCAAACATTCTCGACATCGTCGAACCTCTAGCTTTCGATGAAAGCCTCCAGGAATATCAAGTCCACGAATACGAACCTCAAGCCGGGGCTCAACTGAATAACGCCGGTGCTGAAATACGCATCAATATTGAGACCCAGGATCTCTTCCTTCATCCCGCTGAAAGTTACCTTTTGGTGGAAGGAAGGCTCCAGAAGAATGATGGGACCGCCTATGCCAATGCGGATCTCGTCTCGCTCGCCCACAACGGTATCATGTATCTGTTTCGAACCATCACTTACAGGCTCTCCGGTCAACAGATCGAGCACATCAACGACCCTGGCATCGCCACCACCATGCTAGGGATGCTGACCTATCCCGACGATTTCTCCAAATCTCAAGGTCTCAACCAACTGTGGTTCAAGGATTCCACCGCTATCGCCGCCGCAGAGAACTCCGGTTTTGCAATTCGCCACGGGTATACCATCGTCAAACCTGCCAACAAGGGGTCGTTCTCCTTCGCCATTCCCCTGAAGCACATCTTCGGCTTTGCGGACGACTACGATAAGATCGTGTACGGGTTCAAGCATGAACTGTCTCTCGTGCGCGATTCGGATGCCAATGCCGTTCTGAGGGCTGCAGCCGTCAATGACCCGGCAAGAATCATCCTGAGTAAGATCTCCTGGTTCATTCCCCACGTCACCCCCTCCGATCAGGAGAAACTGCGGTTGTACAAGACCATCCAGAGCAAGGGTAAAATCGATTGCGGTTTCCGAATGCGACAGTGCGATTCCATAGCCGTCCCCGAAACGTCTCAGTTCAACTGGCGGTTGACAGCCAAGAGCGGTCGAGAGAAACCCAGATACGTCATCGTGGCCTTTCAAACCGGCAAGAGCAACGACCAGACCCAAAATGCTGCCGTGTTCGACCACTGCCGCTTGCGAAACATCTACGTCACTCTCAACGCTGACCGCTACCCCGCCGTAGACTTTAATGCAGGTTTCACCCAAAATCGGACCGCTAGACTCTATAAGACCGCGGCAGATTTCCGGAAGAATTACTACAACATGGATCCTCGCCACAGTAACTGCAACATAACACCCAACGACTACATCGACCTGTACCCACTGTTCGTCATCGACGTAAGTCATCAGTCCGAGCGGTTGAAAGAGTCTACGGTCGACATTCAGGTCCGCGCCGAATTCGAGCGTAACGTGCCAGCCAATACTCAAGCGTTCGCCCTCGTAATCTCTGATAGGATTCTTCAGTTCGAGTCCGACGGTCAGAAGATGAGCGTCGTATTCTAGTATAAATAAATGGATCAATCCTTGCTACAGCGAATCGTCGAGAACACTGCCCCTAAGCAGGGGTTTTCCTTCATTGTGTCCGACAACCAAAGTCGGATTCTCACTCAATTCAGCCCACCCCTGCAACTGAGCGAGGGGAAAAGTTACGAGATGGCTTTGGTCAATCTGGAGACGTACTACTCTTTTCCCAATATCCATGCGGGTAACAATTCCTTCCGCTACTCCGCGGACGGTGGTGCCAACTGGTTCCCCATCGCACTGAGTACCGGGTCCTATGGCATTGAAGACATCAACAATGAGATTCAGCGTCAACTGCGTCTCAACGGTCACAAGACCAAGATCATTCTCGACGCCAACCGCGCGACGCTGAGAGCCACTCTCACCCTCGCCAGAGATTATCAAGTGGACTTCGACGTCGAAAACAGCATCAACACCGTGCTAGGCTTCGGGCGCAAGGTCTACGCTTATGACCGAGGCACGAACGGCTACACGGAGGGTGATCTCATCGTCAACATCATCAGCATCAACAGCATTCTGGTGAATAGCGACATCATCCATGGAAGTTACGTGAACGGAACCCAGCAGTCCACCATCTACAGTTTCTTCCCCGACGTGGACCCAGGCATGAAGATCCTTCAGACCCCCCAAAATCTAGTGTACTTGCCCGTGACTTTGCGAACCATCAATCGTATGGAGACTCATCTCACCGATCAGAACGGCACCCCCATCGATCTCAGGGGTGAGAATCTCACCATTCGTTTTCATCTTCGCGAAGTATAAATAAATGAGTTACTCCGAATATAGTTTGAGCTTGACGAAAGGCCAGGCCGATAAGCTCCAGCGGGCTGTGAAGAAAGGCTGTCCGATCGCCATTCGTTTGTCCCACGCGAACTTGCAAGGCGACCACAAGATGATGCTCACCACGCAGCAGATCCAAAAGATCTCCAAGCTCCTGCAGAAGGGTACCGGTGGTATGACTCTGAAGATGAGCACCTCTCAGTTGAAGGCGAACGTGCAGAAGGTGGGGGGTTTCCTACCCATGCTGGCCGGGCTGGCTGCGAGGGCTCTTCCCATGATCGCGAAGACCGTATTGCCCGCCCTAGGCATTGGAGCTTTGAGTGGGTTAGGTAATGCCGCCGTATCCAAAGCAGTCGGTTCGGGGTTGTACTTGAAACGCGGCGGATGTATCTGCACCGTGCAACCCAGCGGGGATGGACTCTACCTGAAGCCTTCGACCGCACGAATCGTCCAGAGGGATGGGCTCTACTTGAAGCAGGGTCGGCAGTTCCACGATGGCTCCGGTCTGATCTTAGGACCCGATAGTCCATTTAAGAATATCCCCTTGCTCGGCATGCTCTTATAAATAAATGGATGAAATCGATGCCAGTCGTATCGCACGCATGGAAGAAGAACTCACCTCAGAGATCCAGAGGTATGAGCATGCCTTGAGAATCTATAACCGTTTGGATAAGGTCATCTCCATTGCACAGGGTGGGTGTTCCGTGGGCAGTCTACTGCTGACTAGTGGTACCATAGGATCTGCCCTGACTGGCGTAGGTATTGTGGCATCCATCCCCCTTGGTACCCTAGCCTGCCTATGTGCCACCGGCACCTTAGTATTCTCCTTGATCTCACGACGAGTCGCCAAGAAGAAAAAGAAGCATCAAGATACCGTGCGATTAGCCCGATCCTTCAAGTCCCAGCTGGCCGGTGAAGACGGTGCTCCTGCAATCTGTCTGAAGAGCTACTACGATGAAAAGGATCAGTTTCGTCAACCTTCTACCCTATTTAGTGAAGAACTGCATGCGCATGCATCGTAAGTTGTGTTATTCCATTCGCTCCTATCTCCCCCATTTCATTCAGATTCCTTTCAGTCAAATTTCCCGATCCGTTTGGATCGCGAAATTTTTACGTTCTTTCCCTGTTTCTAAGGTGTTATTTCAATTTCTGATTCCTGTGTCAGGTTTTGTATGGGGGGCTTGATCCGTTTGCACAAAACCTTGATTTTTTTCCGGATTTCAAGCAGACTTTTTCCTTGTGGGGCAGAACTGTCGTTTCAAGCTGCGTCAACCTTCTACCCAATTTAATGAAGAATTGAATGCGCATGCGCCGTAGTTTTTTTTTTTTTGACCACTTTGATCTGGAGAGTTCTTACATGAGCGCCGAGCGAGGCGTAGCCTCGCTCCCCGCTCATTCAGAACTCTCCAGATCAAAGTGGTCAAAAAAAAAAAAAAAAAATCAGGAAATCAGAAATTGAAATAACACCTTAGAAATAGGGAAAGATAAGGTAGATACAATATGAATCCTGAAACAGTAGGTTGCAGTCTTGCCCAACTCCCCCCACCCGTATGCGAAGAGGTTGAGCTTACCCCCATCGAAGAGGAAGATTCCTATTCCAGTGAGGAGGAGGATGAAGATGAGGAAGAATACTTCGAATACAGCGAAGAGGATGAGGATAAGGCAGAAGGGGCCTCGCCGACGCCCGTCCTCCCGTTGCAGAAACAGTTCTCTGCCTTGCACACCAACAAGGACCCCGTCAAGACCATGACTCACGAGTCTCTCCTCGCAGACATCGAGGCACGCATGAAGACCTACATCGAGGAGTTCTGTGCCAAGTACGAATGAGCCAAACCGTCCCGCGAGGCCCGCCAGTGTAGAAATGACAGTTCTGCCCCACAACATTCGGAACCCTCCAAATCAAAGTGGTCAAAAAAAATTTCTCGATCCAAAACGGATCGGGAAATTTTGCGTTCCCACCCCCCAAGAGATTTTTTTTTTTGCACCCCTCATTTCCTCACCAGATCGTATGAGAGGTACTGTTGCTTGGACTTCTTGCTCAACTTGAGTCCCGTGCTGCGAACGAAAGCTCCTTCCAAGGGAGTCGTCTCTTTGCTGAGCGTGGGGCAAGCCCATACTTTGGATGTCGCTCCTTCTCTGTCTTTCAGGGTAAGGATTTTGCATTTCCCATACTTACCATTCACTTCAATCACCTCCATGATTTTATAGATCGCTCCGATGGGTAAGTCCTTCCATTTGATGGCTTCCTGATTCTGGTCCTGCACCTTTTCCTGAAAGGCATCTTCACTGATGAAGTCATCTTCCTTGTCTTGGGGCTGGGACGTGTTGATGAAAGCAGTGTGTTCCACACTCATTCTTGTATTTACCTTGTCACACACTTGTCTTTAAGGTGTTCTAACTATCTTCAGGGGCGACTTGTATGCAATGATTGTATATTTACCCCATAGTTAATAGGAACCCCTCCCCGTTTGCATTTTTTGGTCCGGATTGGCATTTCCAAGCAGGATTTTCCCTTAGTGCGGCAGAAACCCCCTTTACACACTACTATCAAACAAACAAACAAACAAAATTAAATCGACTTTTAAAAACTGACAATCAAATTACATTTCATGTGACGTCACCGTTACAAAGAAAGACGTCATGTGACCACAGGAGTTTAGAGGCACTTTTAGGGTGTTTGGTAGTTACGTCAATTAAACATTAAATATTGATAAAATAGGAATTTATAGTCTGTGCTCGCATTTTGGCAGTGCCCACTCCAAATTAATATAAACGTGCAACATATTGTACTTTACATGTATTTTTTATAAATGAAAAATTATATCTAAATGCAAGTATATTATTGCATTCTGTTGTAGATTACACAGTCGACAAGACGAAACCACCGACATATGCCACGTCAAGTGATGTTCCGTTCCTAACAAAATGTTCGGACTGCAAAAACACAATTAGCACAGAAGTAAAATTTGAAGTGGGCGCATTCGCGTGGATTGCCTGCATAATGATCGCCTCATTTGGGTAACTTTCTTTTACTAAAATATATAAATTACGGGATAATAGGAGGACAATATTATACATTTGTCTATATTTTTAAATAATGTCCAAACTCGCACAGAGAAATTGAACCTGATAGGCATTTATATATATTAAACATTTAAATAGTCCTCATATATATTTATGGTTCTAATTTTGATAAACGTCCATTAAAAAATAACCACTGTTAAGTTTTTCAAAACAAGCCTGATACACGTGACACAAGTTCAGAATTTAATCTGCGTCGGAAACAAACGGCTTTTTTAATGTATATTCTCCCGGAAACTTAAAAACACCCTTTTACTACGTTTTCTTATGTTTAAACATCTTTGTTGACCTTGCATTAATTCATGAACTGTAAAAAAAAATAATATCAATATTTTTGTTTTTAATTAAATCTAGAATCCATGAAAATGTAAAAATAAATATTATTGATTTACTAAAATTAATTTGACAAATGTTAGTATTTGATCAGATTTTGCTTTAGTTAAACAAACAAAAATTGCCCAGTTGCTGTTTTGCTTAGTACGAATTGCTATAGTGACAGATCGAATAAGAAGTAATGTTAGGGGCGAGTGACATTAAATTGTGACTTTTTCCTGTGTGTGGTAGCTGTATAAAAAGCCATTCGATGTTTTGGTAAAGTATCAAAGTGTATAGTAACTATATGACTCATATTTTATAATTAATAAATGATTACTCTAGCGTTAAACACCATAAACGCACCCTCATATCATTTTTGCAGGTTTATTTTTGGATGTTGTGCTGTTCCTTTTTGTGTCAAGGCTACCAAAGACATTGTTCATATTTGTCCAGATTGTGGTTATGAAGTTGGCAGGAATGGTCGACTATAAAGATTCCAGAATACATGTAGAATCATTCTACATCTAAAATATGGAGACAATGTTAGGGGCAATATTAACACGCTGTCATAAAATGTAAAGTTATTTGTACTCGCCAGAAATAGGCGAGAAATGCCCGGTGGAGCCTCGATTTCTAAGGCTCGTACAAATAGAATTTTATATTTTGTGACAGTGTAGCAATATTGTATATGTTTTTTTGTGGTCAGATGAAATGATGCGTATATTTTAAAATACAGTAAAAAATGTTACTCCACTAAAGATTACAATGCTATGGTGGCTTATTTCTGCCATCCACATAATTTTGGTCGACATAGTTTTATCTCGACAAGTCGTGATATTATCATACCAAATTACGATAAATATCTCGTTATGTCGACATTTTTCTCTTTTTATCGTGACTGGTCGAGATAATAAAATCTCGTCATTTTATCGAAAAGTCGAGATATTTTTCTCGTTTTGGTGATTTTTTTTATCATGAACTGCCTGTTTCTGCCATCCACATAATATTTTGTTAACAAAAATTTATAGTGACTTGTTGAGATAAGTATCGTGACTAGTCGACATAACATGATAACACAGGATTATATGAAATCTATTGTGGCTTATTCCCCTTGACTTTGATTTTTTTTAATTACCTGACCTTTTCTAAAGGTCTTATTATAAATATTGACAATTTACAGATCCGGGAAATATATTTTAATTTTTGATGGAGTTATGATATCTTGTTTTTGTAAATTATAATTGTTTTTTTCATCAGGTAAACTTTAGGCTTCCCGAGGTGAAACATTTGAACTTTTGTGTTTGTTTGTTTGTTTGATGGTGTTTAACGCCAATTTCAGCAATTTTTCAGCTATATCATGGCGTCCAGTTTTTATTGGGGGAGGAAGCCGGAGTACCCGGAGAAAACCCTCGACCTGCGGTAGGAAAACTGGCAATCCTTGTCAATTAAGATTGGAGTCGAGTACACCCTGCCTGCAGTGAGAATCGAACCCGCAATCTCAGTGTTGACAGACCACGTGATCAATAGTAGACGAACAAACTTGACCACTCGGCCACCGAGGCCCCTGAACTTTTGTGTCATTGTTTGTTACTGTGTCAAATATTCATAGTACATCTGCTTTATATTTTAGTCAGAAACTTATGTTGTGTCCACATCCTATTCCACTGTTCTGTACTCCCGTTAGGTGACATTAGACTGCAATGTACAGTCTCTCTGAAAGCTGGTTCACATTATAGTTTTGGGGGTGGGTGATTTTATCAATTATTACTAGATTTGATACAATTTTAGTTGTTCTTTTTATAGCCATTGACATTGGGATAAAGTGGTTTAACTGTCATTATTATACCCCCCCCCTTGAAAAGTGGGGGTATATAGTGATAGGGGTGTCCGCCATTACACCTAATTATACCCTTCTCTTATCAACAACTTCCCCTTAACCACTCGATGAATTTTCATGAAACTTTCACACAATCCTTGTTACATAATGCAGATATGCATCTTTTACTTGAAAATTTGATCTGAATGATTTTTTGGGTTTTCCCGAAGCAAATTATGGACTTAGATATTAGATGACAAGGGGTTACTAATCTCTTTTTCAATACTCATCCTAAACCATTCATTAGATTTTCATGGGCATTTTGCTCAATCTTTGTATCAACATGTTCATGTGCACCTTTAATTTAAAAATCTGATTAATTTTTAGGGAGCTAGTAGGGGTGTATTTATTTTTGAGCTGCAGCTCACACTTTTTAGCTTATCTGACCCAAAGGGTCATGTGAGCTTTTTTCATCCCTTGCTGTCCGCCTGTTGTAAGTCCAACTTGTCAAAAATCTTCTCCTCTGAAACTGTTGAGCCAAATGCAACCAAACTAGGTATAATTCTTCTCTAGAGTGTCCTCTTAAAATTATAGTTCCAATTTTTGATTTGTCAAAACATTGCCACTGTTGCTTAAAACAGAAAATAGGCTACAATCACAAAAGAAGGCTTATAATTAAGAAAAACCACTATAATAGAAAAAATCTCAAGGGTTCCAGGCTCTACGGAATTAAAAACTCTACACATTTCTTCATTTAGTCAAACTTGTCAGATGACCCCAGGTAGGAGTTATGGCCCTTTAAAGTAAATGTTGAACTGGATGAGATCTGATTGCCAAATGAAACCTTCGTTTTTCTTTCGGACACAGTTGTCCGGCAGTCATTCAACGGCATATTTCTGTGGAACACAAACGGGAAAAAAAAGTAATCATCTTAAAACAATTCAAAACAATTTTAATCAGAAAAGCTATCCCGAACAACACGTAAAATTTCAAGTTAAACTTCAATTTTTTTCAACAAGAGACTGGTATCGAAAAGTAAAACTGTTTTAAGAGTCCGTATAAGACACAAATTCTTATAACCCTGATTCAAATATTGGCAACGAAGACAACAATGAAGGGTAAAAAAAACAGACAATTTGGTATATGTAGCTCTTGCGTAACAAATTATTAGGGAGATGTATACACCCTACTCAGGTGAAGAAAAGAAATGTTAACTTTATCTAGTTGTCCTGTACCGTGTCTCCTCTAGTATAATCCATGATAATTGCCTGTTGACTGAGTGACTCTAAATTTGTAGTTCCTCTGGTTCACCCTAATTCACATAAGTAAAAGATTAGTAGGTTCTTTGGAAGGTGGCTGGCTTATTTGGTATTTGACTTGTTCAATGTATTCCACGCATGTCTATCTTTTTTCTTTTTTTTTAAATTACATTTCTCTATGTCTAGTACATAAATTTGAATTCATTCACTTTATTCAGTAGGTGACTTGTACCGTTTCACACTTAATTATTTTTGACACAACTGCTTACTGTTTACCAAGTGAATGATTTGTCAGGTTCGTATAAAATGTTCCAGTGGTGGTTTTCTTAGCATGACAAAGCAAGCATTTTTAATGCATGTTTTATATGACATATTTAATATGAACTTTAGAAAAAAGCTTTTGGAACATATACCTAGTATATAAGAATACATCAATAGTGAACAGGTGTAAAGTGTGTAGGTAACTTCATTACTGCCAGACAAGTACATGTAGATTCAAATGTGAGTCAAGAAACATGTCCATTTCAACAACAAAAAAATCCCTACTTAGTAATAGACCACATAATGAGTAATCGACCGAGTCATTACTACATGTATAAGAACTCGAGGCCCTTATGAACTTTAATCGCTCACCTGACAGCATTGGTCAACTGTGTTTAGCAAATTGCAAGCATTCCTCTGGCATTGACCTTAACGAAGGGAACATCAAGACGACTATTTTTTATTTACAAGGACTGAAACTGTTATAACAATAAAAATTACGACAAAGTTCCAGGCAATAAATTTTGATACGCCCGAGGCGCATTTTGTTTATTAAAAACTTATTTTAGTCAAAAGTTTGCAAATCCAAGACAAACATATGAACATGAAGAGCGTTAATTTTATCAACAAATTAAAATCTACCGAATAGGAAGGTAGACCACACTAAGACCAACCTGTGTCTGGCAGTAAAAGAGCAAAAGTCATCGAACAACTTCAACCCAGTTGACATGAAGATATCTTCTCAAACATCTTTTTTTCTATCTGCTATGGCTTACTTTCTTTAGGTCATTAATATAAAAAATGTTCATTTTTATGCTAAAGGTGCATTAACTCCTATATGAGACAGACTTCGGATCAATTGCATAGCAATGCAATACTTTATATTACCATTACTTGGTTATTTAGGACAAAACCATTATTCAAATTTGCAGATGAATACACATTACAAGCCAATCACATAACACATTAACTACAGCTTTTGTTCAGGAGTGGAAAAAATCTTCAGTTGCTTATTTGAAAATGCATTTGTCTGGCACAAGTAAAAAAAAGCTTGTTTTGCTCTTACTGACTTTGTGTACACAAAACAAAAATTCGAAAACTAAGGACACTTCCGTAAAATATTCTGCCATCTGTATTACAGTATATGTATGTGTTGCATATTTAATGTTATTTTGGAAAACACATTGGATAGTTTCCGTTTAAAACCTTATAATATTTTGTTTTGAAAATTTTGTGTTTGATTTCACTTGGCCATGCCATTAAGAGAAAATTTCCAATTGCATCAACGCTGAGTTCAATTATTTTATGCATTTCCCACCAAAAGTATATGTTATTGTATATCATTGATTGCAAGTATAAATTCGCAAAATAATTCAACTGCAGCATCTTTTGTGCAGAGTGGAAATACAAGTGCCTTTTGTAAAATAACAGCTCTTGCTACTGCATTAAAATCTTCGCATACACCATTGATTGGAGGAACCTGTGTACACTGCTGTTGGATTGCCTAAATGTTTGCGGGTAAGGGCATTCGAAAATCTCTGCTACCATACATCTCTGGCTGGAAGTACAAGACGTCTGGTTTACCAAATGGACCAATCGCAGTTCTACTACGTCTGCTGTTATGTTCATTCCAATAACGCTGAGTGTTTTTCAATTCAACATCTATCATTGGCATGAAACAGAATCGGACGCATTCTAAATGAATCATGTCTGAAGTGTCAAGTATTCTGTACTCGGCCATTCCAGCACATCTATCCATCTTTGCCCACATACATCTGAGGTTTCTCCAGAATCTCTCTATACGTGAATTTTGGTTGAATGATCCATACACAAAGCTTGATAAACCTTCAAAAGAATCTCCATCGGAGCGCATACTGAAGTACGATGAAATTATCCGTACGCCTGTCCGCATATATTAAAGAAGGAACACCATTTATCTCTCGAATGTAGTTCAGATACAAATTGGCAATATATAGTGGATTCTTATTTGAGTTACACGCTATTAACCAAACTGCTCGACCCGTCGATTGCAGCGTGTATTGATATACCATATGGTTTTAGTTTGTCCCAACCATCGACATGTACAGTACATGATGACCGCGAGCACGCACACCATCTTCATCAAGGACTATAAGTACAATCCTCACGGTATATAATGAGGCATATAAATCGTGATCCAATAGTCTACGTCTCATAAGTCTATACCCAACATTACGCCCTGAACCGACCAGTTCTTCCCGAATGGCTGTGATTATTTCTTCTAGTGGCGATTCGTTATTTCGTCTCATCAAATTCGATCTTCTCAAAATGCGATGAATTCGTCGCTCACTGATTGGTGTACCATGCCGAACAGTTAGGAATCCCATTATTTCTTTAATAGAGTAACCACTATTAAATTGCTACGAAGTTATCACGATCTAATACATTTTGTGCTTCCACATTATTTAATAGGTCTCCAACGTATCTACATGTATATTCGTGCTGAAAAATAAGAATTATGCATGAAGGTAATAACAAAATACAAAACACCAAGGATATTTCAAAACACAATCCCACAAATCAGAGTAAAAAAAAACTGGCGAGTTCGAAGATCAACAGCTACAATTTTGTGAGTTACCACAATGGTTCTGACTTGGTACCGGCATTTCAAAAGAAATGATGGGTTAAACCAGGTTTTACGGCATACATAAAATTTTACTCTTAAGTATACAAGAAAAAACCTACATATATGACTGTTTCATATTTCACGCGAAGCACTCCAGGAACATTTTGACTTAGAAGTCACGACTTATTTGTTATAAGTCATAACAAATAAGTCGTTATACCTAAGTCGTAATGTATTTATCCCGTCCGTGATTTTTTTTAATCAATTAGTTGGGGATACACGACCTATATATAAAATTATATTGACCTACCAAATACATCATAATCAATTGAAGGGAAATGTTGCGCATATAAAGCTATACCCTTAACATGAAATAAACATGAATACGAGTCTGTATATCGTTGTAAATTTAAAAAAAATATATAATGTATTGCGCAATGTACGGAAGTTTATTATCAGTTAAGTTTGTTATTAATAAAATTGCCTATTTTTTCTTATCATGTGGCATTTGCTACTTTGTCTCAATGCAGTTACGGCCCTGGCAGCCACTCCCTTAACTTCGAAAATTACATCATTTGACGATGAATTAAGAACAGTAATGTATATACATATCTCATGGAAATTTTGAATTCTCTCAGAAAATAATTGAATTAAATCTTACAATTAGAATAATAGAATAAATACTCACAATGAGCGTTATCAACAACATTTTTTTCAAAGCGAGTGAAGAGGCTCGAGTTCTAGAGATCTGTCCCAGTCACTCCGAATCACGTGATTTCATCTATTTATAACTATCTTGCCTGCGTTATCATATTATGTCGACTCGTCACGATACTTATCTCGACAAGTCTCTATAAATTTTTGTTGACAAAATATTATGTGGATGGCAGAAACAGGCAGTTCAGGATACAAAAATCACGAAAACGAGAACAATATCCCGACTTTTCCATAAAATGACGAGATAGTATTATCTCGACCAGTCACGATAAAAAGATAAAAAAAGTCGACATAACGAGAAAATTATCGTAATTTGGTATGATAATATCACGACTTGTCAAGATAAAACTATGTCGACCAAAATTATGTAGATGTCAGAAATGAGCCACCATACAATGCACTGTTTTGTGGTTTTAGCTGTTTATTTTTAATACGCAATTTGCTAAGACCAATGAAATATCTTTCAATTTAAAGATCCTTGTTACTTCCTACTTTGTTCTGCTCGTGTCTCGATGGCAACTTTTGAACTTACAAATCCGTAATAGAAACAAAACTGTGAAACTGTCACTAAATGCTAAACTTCACATAGAAAGGACGATATTTACAAGTGCTGGCGAATAATAATAATAATTACTTTACAAACTGCTCATATATATATTTTATATAATTTAAGACTACGAAATGTTGTCAAGGGTTATTCTGTCTAACCAATTCAGCTTATTAATGCCGTATAGAAACGTATACGTTACTAAGAAATTAAATCATGCATTTCCGGTGGATTATTTCTATTTCATAGATAAAAGTAATAAAAAAAGTAGTTAATAGTCTATATTTATGCCTGAAAATTCGAAAATTATTTTACTTTTAATGTTCTATTTTCAAGATGTATATACAACGAAGCCTTAAACGAATTTGGTATAACGTTTTAAATTTTTGACAATAAAAGCTCTACATCTTAATCATTGGGATTTTTAAATATTGTTTGGGTTTAAGCGCCACTGATGAGTCTTGACTAGACGAAACGAGCGTCTGGCATTGTTAGTTTCTATTAATCATGCTATCTTTGATGGCATTTTATTTATTACACGAGACTCATTAGTGGCAATCAAACCAAAAACATGGAAATTTCAAATAATAAGGATGTTGAATATCTTTAAATGAATGTAGTTAGGTAATTAAAAAATCTGAGCTACTGATGTACAAAAAAAAATTGATTCAGACCATCGGTAAAGAATATTAAAACAAATTTTACTTTGAACATCTTTCCGTGAAGTTTAATTATTTCAAATGAATAACATATACTGCTTGGGATGCATTGATCCAATGCCTCATATTGGAAAAATATTTCTGTGTCACTACATTCTCCATACTTTACCTGTCCCATTAGATGTTGTATGTCGATTGGTCCATTCTATTTACCTATTGGTTTATTGTTTCTTAACTTGCTTTTATAACGAATAAAGCTGAAATGCTAAGAAACAATTAAAATAATCTCCATCCTAACAACACATTATCTTTAGATGGCAAGAATGTATTTCCTTTTCCATTTTATTCAACTTTTATTTTCTTTGCTTGTAACAAGTACGCGACCATATGCTTTTTCAACCAAAAGGTTTCCAAAAATGTTGTGGCGGAATCGGAGGGAATAATTTGCCAAAAATGTCGAGTATAGATACTTTCGTCAATCAAACCGTAGACCTATTTCTGCATGCAAGAAAGTAAAGAATTTAGTTACTGGTGCACACAATAACCCGTCCATAAACACCTTCCCCACCAGTTTTATTGACAACTGTATGTTCATTTCAATCGTATAAGTGAGATCTGTGTGTTTCAAATGCCGATGCACATAATTTGTGTTTCTCTTAGAATTGCAAAAATCGACTTAAAACCTTCTTAATGTCTAGTTCCATTCATATGTCGACTAGTATTCATATTGCTGGCCATTAACAAATGTTAACATGTAGATACATATAGCCTATGGAATATAGTAATATAAACGATAAGAAGTCGTTGTATAATTTCAGCCAGCATGCATTATCATATAGGCATTAAAAAAGCATCCAAAAATCTGTGTACACGCCATGTGCCTACATAAATAATGCGCTAATTACATATAAAAGGTCAAATGTCTAACTTGCAATGCAAAAGTAATAATTCATTTCTTATGAAGAAAGTTTGGCCAAAGTTGAATAAATAAAGGTATATTCCAAGTAGAAACCTTGCTTTCTGATATATAGATATACCACATTCAAAACAAGTAATGTCGGATCTCCAAACAAGATATGCTTTCTATGTAAACAAAAATACAAGAACAAAGAAATCAACACATTGCATTACACTTTTTAATTTATGTTTGGGCGCAAGCTTCAGTAAATCGTCTATATCGCTCGCCTCGTTTAATTGATAGAGGAAACTAGTGTACCCAGTGCGAACTGTATATTAGAAACATATTAGTTACCACTTGTTTGTTTCTGAAATTCCAGTTTATCAACAAAAACAGCAATCATTATAACATAGAAAATCCATAATCTTTAGACCTGAAAATAACTTATCGGTTTTTTGTTTTCAATCCGTGTTTAATCAGGCTTAATAGTTCTATCTAAAAGACTGAATTCGAAATTGCTATCGAAACTCGAGTAGCGATCTCAATTAAATACATTTGAATCTAATACACTCCTGTGTGATAGTAGTTCATCTGAATGCCGAGAATAATTGTCAACAGAAACCGTTTCTTCCAGAAATTGGTTGCTTCGGTATCACCAACACGTGTTTCTAATTGTATTCTGTCTTGTGATTCTGTAGTCCTGAACTTATTCGGGCTGATACAATGTGTTAGTCTGTCAGTAGGACACATAATGTGTCGGTAAGAATTCTTTTTTGTCAAAATAGTAATACAATTCAAACAAAGTATATGGCCACATAGTTGTGAGCATTTTTGTCAATGTTTTCACTGCAAATGACACAAATTTCATCTTCAACGTAAATTGTTTTTGTGGTATCTTCTGTTTGCGAATCAAACAAAGGAAAGTAAATCAATTGTGTTTACACAATTATAACTACTGATATTTGTTCAAAACTTCGCTGAAAGATCTGCACTAGAATCATTAAATGAAGACCGGAAATAGTTTCAGGTATTTGATAAGAGCTATCTTGAGTGTTGTGCTCAATCAAGTTTGTAGAAAACCGGGTTGAAATTGTGTTAGCCGGTATTCTATCCACACCTTTCAATCTAACATAGTCGAACGTTTCGGAAAGTACATGAAGTCTATTTGCGTACGTTTTTTCATTTGATGCAGGTATACATAAGCGTCTGCAGGGGTACATACATGAATTCGAACATCCCATTATTTAAACGTTGGCATATCCCTTGCTAAAGTATATAATATAAACTTCTCAATACATCAGGATATAGTATACATGTATACAGCAATAAAATCATAGTATTAGTACGACTAATGTCCTAAATAGTGTATTCATGTCGTTAAACACTTTTAAAACATTATTTAGAGCTAAAGAGGTTACTCTTGCCTTCTCTACCGACACTAAACAA
This sequence comes from Limnoperna fortunei, assembly GCA_944474755.1. Taxonomy (NCBI): domain Eukaryota; kingdom Metazoa; phylum Mollusca; class Bivalvia; order Mytilida; family Modiolidae; genus Limnoperna; species Limnoperna fortunei. The sequence continues at coordinate 53,152,315 of OX104113.1, forward strand.
TATCGAAAACATAACTGAAACAATGCAGAAAGTTGTGATAACATTTTTTTTGTGTTATTATTTCAATTGTCTCATTCATCTTTTCTTTAACGGGAGTATCATTATTTTGAATGTGGTTTAAGATTTACAGAATCTTTTTAGAAGGCCTACAAAGGAATAGAAAACTGAACATTTTAACACTAGGTAGCTATTACGCAATTTTGCGGATAATTGGACGTAAAGGTTAACCTCAAAGCCTTGGGATGTTTCGTTTGTCAAATTTGTGTATAGCTAGACGAGAGATTCATGTTGTGGTTCGGTTAGCGACGGTGAAGCGTTTACTGGAGTAAAACAGTAGCATAGGAAGAAACGGTTTTTGCCAAAAGGAGGATGACGTACTTTGGTTCAAGTTCAGAATAGAATAATTCTATGGATTACGCCTCTAGCCTAAAAAGAGATTAGCAGGGATAATTAGTTAAGTAGGACCATAATTTTTAGATCCTTTATATGTTTCAAACGGGTTTGTTCAAGAACAATTTTACAATAAATTGTCCAGTGTCACCAGAACTGAGAGAAAACATCCACTTCCAAGATATTTTTGTCGTTGCTAACCCTATTGTAGAAAAGATTTTTTCACAAGCAGTTGTATAAATCAAAAGCAGTATACCAGGTTTTCAATTTTTAAAAATTTTCCTTTCAAAGTATTACAGTAAGACGTAAAAATAGTATTTATTCGTAATTTTGTATGAAAGGGAATAATTTCGGAAGAAAGCAAAGTAAGTGTTGTATGAAACATAGCAAAGAAACCCAACCGAACAACAAAATCCAAAAGTTAAGGGACAGTTAAGAATACGGATATAGACAAACACAACAACAAAAACCAAAAACACCAAAAAAGAAAGAGAGTAACCCGACCCAATAAAAACTTCGGTGCAATCAGGTGCTCCGGACGAGTAAGCAGTACTTGCCTTTAATTCGACACCCGTCGAGTTACTCATTGTCATGTCTTGGGAAAAGTCAAATCCAGGAATAGGAAAGACTACCTATGACTCAGCGAAAATGTCAGATCGTATTTGAGACACTGATTTCCCATAACGATCAATTAGGTTATAAAACTTCTGCAGAGATAACATCAACCTAGGTACCTCAAACCCTTGTTGAAATAGTTTAGCAGTCAACAACAGAGAGCAGAGTGGCAAAATGTGTGTCTAATTTTGGTTCATTTTTCTTTTACAAGAACAGTTGAAGATAAAAGATGGCATCACCCCTTTGTTTATCAAATATTTGTTTACAAAATATAAATAAAATAGTACACATCAAGTGATTATAATTATAAGTATAATAAAAATAGTAAACAAACCCAACTATCCACCAGAAGATGATAGGTCCAATTACGAATCCGGATTTGGAACTACACAGACCCCCAACGAAAACAATAAAACACACAAAACAGAAAATCACTAGTGCTCCGGAAGACTGCCTATTATTCAGGACACTTATTGTCATGTGAAGGGAAAATTCAAATGCAGTAAGGGGAAATACTACCTATGACTCAGCGAAAATGTCTGATAGAAGTTTGAATGGACGATCAATTAATTCATGTTGACGGTCATAGAACTTCTGAAGGTAAAACATCAAAATAGGTCAAACAGTTTGTTTAAGTAGATTAATATTTAACAGTAAGTTCCTGGTCTAGTATAAAGTGCACCAGATCTTTGGAAATTTTTATTATCGACAATTGATTTATGTCTCTCGTGTACAAACGTATCGTATTTTATTGTCTGTTTCAAGCTGGTAAAATTGTTGTCAAGAGTTGCGTTAGAAGTTTGAATCAACACTAAGCCGATCCAGCTACGCAGCGTTGGTGTTACGGAATTTTAGTGTAATTTGGTGTGTACAGTGTAAGGAGGGGGGTCATAATCATTAACTTGGTGGGATACCAAAGGATGCCATTTACAGTAATATTCACGTTGAAAGCGGAGTGTGAAGTGTGGGTGTGTAGGTAGGACGTGAAGATATTTAGTGTGTCTAATTAGAGACAGACACTTCTTCCAAAGCACCTGCATTCACCCATGTTTTATTGGGTTAGGGTTATTCACTTTCTTTTTTGTGTTCTTAGTTTAGTCTAAAAGTATGGAATTTGATGTGAATTATGGAACAGTTTTTACATTCAGACGGTAGACAAAATGTAAACGTGTGTTTATGGGTCCTAAAATAAGAGAAGCTAAAAAGATCAGGAAGAGAAAAAGCAATAATATCAACTTGAGCGATGAGAAACCAAATAAAAAGGTGAACACTAATCCGTCAGATGTAAACAAACAGGTAAGGAAACGTTAAACTCATGAAAATGAACAGTAAACAAATGTCTGCCATCAGCAGCCTTTTCAGCCTACACCACAATCCAGTCTTTTATTCTTGTACACCACAAATGCAGCAAATGGTGTCTCCACAACCCTTTCATCCTATAATGAATGTGAACTGTAAACTTGACAATCTTGTTGTTTGTTGTTAAAATTAATAAACTCTGTGATAAAATGAAAACCATTGATAAACTTTCCGAAAAACAGTTGAAAATTTAACAAAAACTGTAGACAAGTCACAAAAGAGTAGATGAAATGGAAAAGAGTTTGAACATTATAAATGAAAAGTTTGAAGAAAATAAGAATAACGTAAAAATATGAAAGATGATTTAACTGACATTTGTACAGAAAATATCACTACAAATGATACCTTAAGCAGACTGCAAAGAGATTTAGACGATCTATATGAAAGACATATAGACCTACAGGCACGATCTATGAGAGAACATGTGATATTTACGGGTATTCCGATTGAAGACGAGGAAAGTACAGAAATGACCGAAAAAATACTTGAAAAAAAATTTGACAGAACAATTAAACTTGGAAACACTCCCTGAGTATGAGAGAGCACATCGATTTGGAAAACTATATTTTGAAAAGATTAGCATACAAACAGAATAAACCTGAAGACAACACCAATAGTGTGTCGATTTAGAAATTTTAAACAAATAGAGATAGTACGAAGGGCTGCACGAGAACTCAAGGGTACGCCTTTTGGAATAAGTGAGCAGTTCCCAAAGAAAAAAAAATGATAAAAGAAAATTACTGTGGTCGTCTTTTCAAGAAGCAAGGAGACAGAAAAAGCTTTTTTCAAAGAGACAGATTATCCGTAGATGGAACCGAACATGGAGAAGAAATGGAAACAAGCGCTAGCTTTACGTATGAAAAACAATGGGCACGACCAACGGAAAACCCAAGTCCAACACGTCCCGCACCCCGACCACTGTAAATTTATTGTCACTGAATGTTTGTGGTCTAAAAACTATTTATAACTACCCGAGTTTAAATCTTTTATTGATAATTTTGATATTGTTTGTTTTACAGAAACAAAATTAGATGTTTGTGATTTAATTCAAAGCGATGATTTTATATTTGTTTATAAAAACAGGCATTTTTTTACCAATTACAAATTAAGTGGTATTTGGCCATAAGAAATATTGAGATGGATGTATTAAACAATTTGACAATGAAAGCTGATATGTTATGTGGTTTAAAGTTGACAAAAAAGTTTTTGATTTAAATGAGAATGAATTTTTTGGCATTGCGTACATACCCCTTATAAATACGAAATACGCATCTCACAATGCTTTTGATGAAATAGAGCTAAAATTAAAAGCTTTTCTTTACAATCAAATTATATTATTCTACTGGGCGATTTTAACAGCCGAGTAGGAAATCTGCTTGATTTTTATGATAATACCGAAGAATTTTTGAAAGAAAATCTTACGGACCTTATTGATTTCACAGATGTACATATTTTAGATAACTTGAATATATCTAGACACAGAAGTAGTTGTGATACTGTTGTTAATGTGTATTGAAAAAAGTTTATTGAATTATTTAACAATAATAAGTTATTTATTTTAAATGGAAGATTGTGAAATGACTTGAATAGAAAAACGACAAGAAATTTAAAAAATCTGTTAAATATGCAAAAACAATAAATCCCAAAGTGAAGATAGAGTAATAAACGAATATATTGCCTCATCTCTAAATAAAATGATTGAATTATATACTTTACCATTCAATGTTATTTTTGATACAGGAGTACTGCCAGAAACCTGGTTGATTGGAAATATTATCCCTATATACAAGAATAAAGGTTCCACCCAAGACCCTTGCAATTACAGACCTATTACATTATTATCCTCTCTTGGGAAAATATTTACTTTGTTTTAAACCAACGACTGTCTGATTTTATTGAAAATATGTATATATGTTTTTAGGAAAGAACATTCTACTTTAGATCATATCTTTTCTTTATACACGTTGCTTTTCACCCAGGAGAAAACTATAATGCGTATTCGTTGACTTTGAGAAAGCTTTTGATTTTATACACAGAAATTCCTTGCTTCATAAATTGTTGTTGAATATTGTAATTAAAATTATTTCAGTGAAGGGGACTCACCTTCATTGAAATAATTTTAATAAATCCGTGTTAAACTGCTGTTATTCATCGATATAATACCCTTGTTTATATAAAACATGTTTTCACTAATGTGTAATTTTTATTTGTTTTTCTTATATTTATTGTATTTTCTCGTCTGTGTAAATATGTATGTAGTTTACGAGAATAAAATTCAGTATCAGTATCTAAATAACAATGCAATGATTTACGTTATTTATAACATCCATACCCTAGGTCATCTTATTTCTTAGGGTCAGTATAAGTAAATTTTTTTTTGTATTGTACGATTCAAGGTCATTTGATAACACATTCATGTTGTTGTTTATTTAACTTGCATATATTTCTACACAAGAATCAATGTTTGCATAAATATACAGATTCACTAAACTTGAACCCAAACACAAACCTTACACTGAAAGATTTATCACGATTTCTTCAGTGGATTTCTTTAACCAACGTAAGACTAATTTTGATTCTTCATACATTCGTTAGCTGAATTAAAGTCATGGTATTGGAGGGGGATATAAAAGATTTATGTTCTAGTATTAAGTCATATCAATAAACCATGATTCATCTGACAGTATTTGTTGATTAAAAGTCGTAGAAACAGGTAGAATTTGAATATTCCCCAGGCCATTTCTCGCAAATTTGCATAACAAGCAGATCAGTTTATATTTGATGACAATATACAGATTATAAGGTTTTTATCCGGCAATGATAAAATACATTTTATATAGATGAAATAAGCAAAGAATTTCTAGCCAATTAGGTGGCTTAAAATTGATATCGGTATCGATTGACTTTAGAAATAAATATTAAATTTCACAACATGTCAAGAACCATAACAAAATAAATACAGATTGTTTAATATCTGACATTGGAATAAATGTACTAATGAGGAACTGGTGATTTGTTTTATATAATATGAACAAGTAGAATACAGCAAAAATTTATAATGAATTAATCGACAAACTGTATAAATACTTTGGAAAGCATGCAGAAAGAATTCATGCTTATGTAGCGACTACATAAAGCATCGACTCTTTTTGAAATCTACAAATATAATTACTAGACGCTAAAGGCTAAATTTCGTGACCCTACCCAATACGCCTTACTTTTACAGTAGCATTTGAAATTATGCGACAATGTGTCCTCTTAAATCCCAGATGACTTAATGTTTGGTAACTTATTTTTAGTCCTGAATATAGCTGCAATATTGCTTTATAGACGTACTCTATGGTTATCTTTAACAGATAGCGATGAAATGACTCGGTAGTGAAGTGGTTAATGTAGATACTCAGCTGTTAGATTGTTGGTACGAGCCTTACTGTGGGAAGGATATTTAGGTAAAATGAAGAAAATTGCGCTAAATCTCATTTAAACAAAAAACCCAAATTGAGATCATTTTGAGTCTTAGTGTTTTGGCTTGTTTGTACCATTAGATGTTATTTTGTCGCAAAATAAACAAAATTTGTCCCAGTAAAAACAAAAAGACGAAACAACAAAGACTGAAAATGGCACAAAATAATTGATTTGAAGTTGCTTTGTTTTAGATGCAAAAATCGTCCATTATTTGGGACGATTGTATGCGCTTAAGGATGATCGCTGGTCAATTTTTGAGATTTCTGTCAGATTTTCAGAATCCTCTAGATTTTACCATTAAAATAGGGATAATTTTTTTGCCCAGCAACCCCCTATTTTCTTTTTATAATAGAGTTTATTGGGTCAGTTAAAGCTAATTTACAAAGTTTTATAAATTTCGTGTTATTTTTTCTTAGGTTTTTACACTAAAACATGTCCAATGCTGAACCTATGAAAAAGTCAGTGAAAGCTTTTTCCCGCCAAATTTTGGATGTTTATTATCTCGAAAAAGAAGCAACCTATGAATTTTTTAAGCTTATTTTGTACCTTTAACTATGGTCTATTTATCAAATATATAAATTTAGATACCTTGTTATTTTCAACATGACCAGCGAACATCCTTAACATAGCCAGTGGCCAATCATACACAGATTTGTGAGGCGTTGTGTAAGTATAAGTAACAGGGTTATTTGATCTATTCTAACAACAAACAAACACACCCAAAACACACACCGTGCACGACTATCCACTAGAAAACGAAAAGAGACTTTCTGAATTCCTGAATTCTTGTCTCAAAGATGGGCTTATTAATCGTTTTACATTATACATCAGCTCGTAAAGATACAACTATAATGTGTATTCTATGTGTAATCATTGCACATACCGTATTCAAATATAAATGTAATTATATTCAAGTAATGTGGGATCTCTTAAAACAGACAAGCTGCTGTGCAAACACAACTACAAATAAGTTTATTGCCTAACATATTCAACTGGGTCTTTCTTGTTACGATAGCCTCAGTTATATTCAGATTTATGCCACTTTGTCTAGTTTTTAGAATGACTATTTCGAAACAAATGCTATCTTTCTCATTGGAAAAACAATTCCAATTCACAAATCGAAAACAGCTATTCATTACATGAGCATACTCTTTAACGTTAAGATTTTTCTTAGATAAATTCTTTAGGTAATGACAACCTTGAGCTGTTTTGTGCATAATCATACGTGATCGTTCCATATGATAGGCTTAATTCTAAATTGTTATCTGAATTATTAATTATATACATTCGGAATCAATACACTTCTCTCTGACTGTAATTCATATGAACGCCGAGAATCATTGTTACCAAAGCTACTTACAGTACTCGATAGTTTCGAACTGTGACGTTACTGGTTATTTCTGATTCCACGTTTCCACGTAATTTTATAGCCTTAAATTTATACTTATACGATGTGGCAGTCTGTCAGTAGGACACATAACGGTATGATTCTTTCTTGCAATCATATGACCAAACGTATTATTATTACAGCTCGATGAGCATTTTTGTCAAAATTTTCTGTACAACTTTTTTAAATAAAAATTAACCACAAGTAAATCAGTTGTGTCTACAAAATAATATCTATTGACACTTGATCTAATATTGGTTGAATCAGCGAATGAAGGTCCTAAAATAGTTTCACTGTCCGGCCGCTTATAAGAATCATCGTCTGTATTGTGCATAATCAAGCTAAAGTACGACAGCTTGAAATTGGTTTAAGCAAATATTCCATACACACTTCTCAAAACGAAAAGAGTTGAAAGTTTCGGTGAGTACATGAAGTCTCATGACACGCTTTAGGTACACTTCGGCATATGCAGTGGTAGTGTTTATGACATGAACGGCAATATCCCGTTTTTTACTAAAGCAACGCCCACTCAGTCAACTTCTAGTGATATCAGGACGTATTATACCTGTGACAAAACAATGAAATTATAGTATAATTAATGCTGCGTTCAAAATGATGTATTCAGATTTCATAACTTTTGCTAATAACAGTGTTAAACATGGAGGACTAAGGCTTTCTCCGCCTATACATATGATCTTTTGAAATATAGTTTAAATAATGTTTCAAGTTGTGATATTCATTTTTTGCAGTGTCATGTGTTATAATATGTTAAAATTTGTTTCTTGTTGCCTGCAGACATCTCATCCATAACGACTGAAATGTTGATTGTGATTTCAGAATTATGGAATACGTTTAGAAGCTCTATTTACTTAGATAATTTACTTTTTTGGTTCCACTTTGCAACTTCCATTGCGTTTCAGATAAAAAAAAAAGAGAAAAATGTTGTAACCAAAGGTACAAAGGTAATTATTGGACATCTTAAGTCTTTCTAGCAGTGCTGCGAGCTGGTGGGATTTTGATTTGCTATTTCTATCTGAAATCTGAAAAATCTGTTGTATTTGAGCTTTGAGAACATTATTATCAATTAGATAACTTGATATATTACAACGGCAAAACAAATTATTGCTCGACCCTTAGGGCGACTTAAAAATTTCATAGAAACAGGCGAATTGGGAAATACCCGAAATATCTAAGTAAACTAATTTTATTGACGAAACACAAATTTAAATGTAAATATTATCTAGACATAAGGGAATTTAATGGTATATGCAGTTTTCTTCGTATTGCGTAGGATAATAATTGGTTTGACTAGACTTGTTAACGAGAGAAAGAGCAAGAAAATAAGAGCTTGAAGTCAAGGGACGATTACAAAACCTGATATAGACAAACATCTACAATACGAAACAAAAACTAAAAACAAATAAACAGAAACAGAAAGTTAGTTACCTGAATCCAATGAAAACAATAAAACTGAGAGAAAATCAATAAGCAAGCCATTACCCAATGGTAATTTTACTAAAGTTACATTTATCATATACTAGCTTTTAAAACAATATTGGTGTTTTAAATATTCAGGATAGACGATAGTCAAATCAAATTCTTATCGACTTGCTGTTTCTACTTCATTTATGTTAATTTAATCACATTAAAGCTATAAAATATACATCAGGTAATTCAAGTCGACATTATGTCAGCATTTTGATTGTGATATGAAAGTATTAACCATGATACTACATGTGTCATATGTCAAGTGCAAGTTTAATTGTATCCACCTTATCACACATGTTAGAGGACGTAGTTTATTACATGAATGTGATCATTTTTAGGACAACTAACTAAACGCCGCCACATTTACCGGTCTCCACTTCAAAAACGACCCGGCCGTAAGTCAAATCGCACAACTTACAAAAATAGCCACTTCCAATAGCTCCCACTTAATAATCATCCCATTTTCCGAAATTGCCATAATGTATACGTTATTTTTTGCTTATTAATAGAGGGGCCTTGGTGGCCGAGTGGTCAAGGTAGTTCGTCTACTATTGATCACGTGGTCTGTCAACACTGAGATTGGTACTCGCTTCGGCAGTACATATACTAAAATTGGAACGATACAGAGAAGATTAGCATGGCCCCTGCGCAAGGATGACACGCAAATTCGTGAAGCGTTCCATATTTTAAAAAAAAAAAGAAAAAAAAAGAGAAAAAAAAGGTAGTTCGTCTACTATTGATCACGTGGTCTGTCAACACTGAGATTGCGGGTTCGATTCTCACTGCAGGCAGGGTGTACTCGACTCCAATCTTAATTGACAAGGATTGCCAGTTTTCCTACCGCAGGTCAGTGGTTTTCTCCGGGTACTCCGGCTTCCTCCCCCAATAAAAACTGGACGCCATGATATAGCTGAAAAATTGCTGAAAGTGGCGTTAAACACCATCAAACATCAAACAACAACAGCTTATTAATAGAATATACATGCTCACAAACTGAAAATAAACCATCGAAAACAAAAACCATGCAAATAAATACATCCGATACTTAAACCATAAAAGTTAGCGGAAAATGACATCAGCATAGATACAATGTAGCAATGATGGTGGTTGAGACAAGGACATACTATCCTCTTCACTGGGAGGGTTTGAGATGTTTATGTGTTCTATTTATCAGCCATTTTGTGCAAAAGACGACGTAAACATATACAAATAGAAAAAAGATTAAAAAGTCATATAAAAATTATCATTAACTTATAATCTGACTTTTTAATATTTTAATATCTTCTAACATATTAAATTGGCTCGGCCAAAAGGCAAGCGTAATGAAGTTTAATGTTTCAATACAGATCTCATTATCCACTCCGTTCTTTGTTCCGTAACACTACGTTTATTACGGCGACGGTTAATAAAAGCTTCTTATATGGTACCAATGTAACAACAAATAAGCTTTCAATAAGCTACACTTTGTTGTTATTTACAGTAGATCCTATTTTGTATTTTGACAATTAGACTAGCGAGTTCAATAACTGAATATTGTTTCAATTGATGAAAATAATAGTTCATCTTAATAATATTGTTGGTACATAGAAGGCTAAAAAACAACAACATAATAATTGTGTATTTATTTGAGTCACATGTTTTTATATCAGTTGTCATTACAAATGGATATAGATGTATCATGATATCAAAGACAACATGCAGGTAAGTAATTTAAATCAAAATAAAAGCATGTGATGATATTGAAACATTAAACCAGATTGAAGCAAATGATACGATAAGCGATGTTTAGAGGGCGAAATAAACTTCTTCGTTGTGTTTTTCTGTCATAGAAACATCAATTTTTTATCTTGTACTGGCATTGTTCCTGGATGTTAAAACACAGCCGTGTCGAAATCTAGAACGTCTCACGTTGAACGTCTATGGGTGTTTCACGTAGTAATACGGGAATTCTGACCAAACTTGAGACATCGGGGTTTTAAAACTATATAAGAATTTTTGTATCTATAACTCCGTTCTCTTTCGCCTACTAATGTTCCAACTCTTCATTTCTGCTACACAGGGTACTACGGATAAAAATAGAAAAGACTACATACATTCATACATACATACATACATACATACATACATATATGTATACATACATACATACATACATACATACATACATACATACATACATACATACATACATACATACATACATACATACATACATACAAATGTACATACATACGAACATACATACATACATACATACACACACACACACACATACATACATACATACATACATACATACATACATACATACATACATACATACATACATACATACATACATACATACATACATACATACATACATACATACATACATACATACATACATACATACATTTTATTTATTAAAATACAACTGCTACAATGATATAACAACACATTAGAATCAACACTGAAGCCAATACACGATGTTATATTTTATCTTTAAAACGCCATAGTTGTTATGCTACCATTTGGGCCTGGAATTAAATTGGATAGACCTAATTACTTATCGAACAGTCGCTATTAAGAAATGTCGTTGTTAAACTGGGAACCGACGATATAGATGAGTAGTCTGGTGGCGGTTCTGGTCTATTTGTATCCAGACTGAAGTTGTGTTGAATTGAATCCAATGTCTCTATTTGGCCGCTAAAGGGGGGTAACCTAGCATTAACAGAAGATAACCATCCATCGACATACTCAAGACTTTGTAATCTTAGTTGTATAATTTGTGAATGTTGCTCTCCAAACTGCAAGTCAGTTATGTCTGACGATGCGATGGATCTATCAACTGTCTGTGTTGACGTATTTGCTGTATGCATATGAATATTTACGTTGATGTCTGCAAAAAGAATGTTAGCATTCCAAGAAAGCATCAAATCAAATATATTTTTTAAATACGTCAAAAAAGAAATAAAAAATATAAAAATGGGCAACCTGTCACAAATAAGAACATATGTTATATATAGATGGTTCTCAGGTGGAAAATGCACGATCCACCCATTTATATACTGCTATTCCATCTGAAGTACTAAAGTCAAACGTACAGCACGACAAAGACCTTCCAACTTCTCACCATTAACACGGTCACATAAATCGCCACACCCATTTCGAGTTGTGACCATAAAACGTCTTTACACTTAATCAGATAACTTGGTTATATCAGGAAGGTCACATGCTAGCACTTATTATGATCTCTGGCCTGTCAAGCTTAATTTTATTACAGTTTTGTTAAAGGTTATAATTTACTTGAATATTTAGGAAATTTGAAGACGACAATTACACTATAGGAACGTCTACGTTGAATCCCTACGGTGAATTAATTTTATTATCTACAGCATAGGTGTTTCTTTTCCTACAGGAAATACTTTGTTTTAAATAATTCACTCTTCCATTTTTACAATCAAGCTTTTCCTGACCGTTAGAACATACGGGCTATTTACTCGTAATAACATTAATTTTTCCGGTGTTAATTAGAGAGATTTAATGAGAGGGGTGGGGGTAACTTTAATCACCCATATTTATATAAAATGAGCAATATTAACAACCCATATTTATATTAAGTCAACTTAAAAGAAGGTCATATTTATATACACAAAATGATAACATAGTGAAGAAGAAAACACAATGTCATTATTCAAATTACACTTTATTATATTATAAACATGACCCATATTTATATGAGATCAGATTTTTTTTTCAATAAAGATTAAAAAGAATACATATTTTTATATAAGATTGTTTTAAAAACTATACCCATTTTTATATAAATATTCAAAACACCTACCCATATTTTTGGCACATATACGTATACCTTTATAAAAGAAGTTATAAGAAGTTACCGCCCCCCCCCCGTGACTTCTCTAAATGATGTATAAACGTTAGCATTGAAATATGTTTTAAAAATCCTAGAAGTCATCGATAAATACTGAACTCCTTTGTTCAAGAAAAAACTTTCTTTCTACATTATCTACTATAAGTACATAGGTGTTAAAGTAGTAGGAAATATGATCAAACACTTTAAACAGCGAAAAAGTAAAAGATCGGGAAATCCAAGTCACACTAGCCTTTAAAATTGTACAGTACTGATCGGAAATTCCAAGCTTTAATCAGCAAGGTAAGCCTCGATTTCGACACTGTTTATACCCGAGATTCCCCAATCTGTACTTAAAAAGCTGGTGTTAGAACTGACAACAAGATACATTCCTAACTTCAATAAGTTAAATGTTAGAAGAAGGCAAGATTGCATTAATCACTGAAGGATGTAGATTTGTGATTTTTTTTACCACAGCGAGTGCATTAAGTTCTTATAGGTGCTAAAATGTGCCAGTCTAAACGCATCGAGTGAACCGTATTGTAGTGTTACGGAGTCTGTATCGGAGCGGAAATGAGCATTGCTCCGAGAATAGATGCAGTCTTAATACTTAACAAGTACATATAAACCATTTTTTTATAACTCTGTTGTTTTCGAACTTACAACTGAAAAAATATAATGTTTAAGTTTAGTTACCTCGTGTTAAGTAGTCCGAGTAGTCCTTCTTTGACTTTATATCATGTTTCATTCGATCTATTGGGCACTTCATTGATCTATACCGCCCCTTTTTGGCAAGAATTCTTAAGCAGACACGGCAAAACATGTGTCCGCATGGCAGAATCATTGGATTGTGTTCTATGTCATCGTATTTCTCTAAGCAAATTACACAAACATCACTGTCAATATACACATGGTTTGATTTGCTTCCATTTTTAAACGATAATATAGACGGTTCATTCAATGTACTGTGTGTAAAACTGGATTCAAAACTAATATTGCTGGATGAAATAAATCCGGGATGCCGCAAGTTCTCAATGGGGAAATCGTAATCTGAAAGGTTGTCAACAAAAAAACAACGTTCGAATGATCTAACACAATTCCCCATCTGCTGACTTCATGGAATCTGTAGAAATTTTAAAGGTAAAAGTACAACATAGAATTTGCGTATATTATTATTATTATTATTATTATTTTTGCTTTTGACAACTATACAACTGTAACAGTAGACATAATTTTACATATATATGATCTAATGTTTAAAATTGGTTTAGCTATTGACCTAGTTTTCCGAAAAAATTACATTCGGGCACGGACTTTGTTTACCATTCAGTATAGCATATTATGAAATTTTCAATAATTTTTGTTTGATTTTAAGAAAAATCTATTGTGACAAAACAAATAAAATGTATAGCTAAACGCTTTGTACAGTGAACATTTTAATTAAAAGACAAACTCTTACCATTTTAAATTCTAGTTGTGTATAGAAAGATATCCATTAATTAGTTCATTGTACATGTATATATATCCACCATTATTTTTACAATTTGATATGAATAAGGCTGTTTAAAAACTTCACGGTTGATAAACAAATTGTGAGTGGTTTGTTTATTTTTAAAACGCAGTTTAAACTCAGTACTACATCTATACATTTGAATAATACGTATTTTAATTTTAAATTCAGGTAATTAGATATACAGGTATTAGGAAACGGTGTGAACACAAGGCGAATAAAATCGTCAACCAGAAGTATCCCCTGCTTTAAAAAATATGAACCTGGCATCGACGGCCTGTGAGATAAAAACCCCTCATGCAGATGTGCCCATTTTTTGTATTATCCCAACAGGGATTTTTCTGTCTACAATTAAATTTGAATTGAATTGAATTGATTTTTTAGGAATATAAAAATACACTAACGTCACACAAGAGCGTTAAATTCGAGGTCTCGTGACGAAAATGCAGAACAGCAATCTTGAGTGCTCCGCAGTTGAGATTGCGAGCAGTAATTTTCAGAACCTAATCGATTGTACTATCATTTTGTGTGAACAATAATAATTTCCTGATCGTTGGAACTACGGATTCATTCATTTGTTGTTTATTTGTTATTTTGTTCTCGTTCTAAATATTGTTGAAATATTGCTAGCTAGGCCAAGGAAAGATAACTCCTATTACACTATATTTCTACCTATCAAATGGTTAGTATTTCCTTAAAACCACGAAGTCGTGTGAAAATAATTATCTTTGTTTTTATGTCTTATACTATAGTCACATTATTGTGTATATATATTTTGCATAACGGGTAGATGGTGATATTACAACGGTAATAAATTAAAACAAATTACTTAAAATTGTATGCCGGCTTTTTATTTAAAGATTGAAAGTTAAACATTACTTACATCGTTTTAATTTACAGAAGAATTATTTTTAAAAGTTAGCCACTTAAAATTTATAAAATACAAAAAGCAATTGGCCTACCTTTTCACGACCGTGTATGAATTTGTCTTCCTTAATGAGTTGCTAAATAAGGAATAATACGCCGAATTTTGGGTTCTTCGAAGAAGTAACGAGGAACTGAAACAAAATTACGATGATCAATGAAATGATGAGTTGTCTTTATTCTAATATTGGACACTACATGTTTCGCCAGGAAATAATATTATGAACAAAATATTTTTATTTACTAATGCAATTGGTTTTTTTATGTTGACAAAGAATATTTTAAGACTTACTAAATAAATAGTAGCTATACACACTATATTTACTTTCAGGCGGTAAGAAGCAGGGTCTTCGTAATTGACCTCAGATAACAATTTTATAAAAAGCACTTTAAAAGTGTCTTTTGCATGTCAAAATATATATATAAAAAATAACTAAACTATTACAAAGGTGTAAATATACTAGTATCATGTATTTATTCCGTTTGTGTGGGTATAACATAAGCAGTCGATTATTTACACTCTGTTACACATTTTTTGTTTTGCACTTAGCATATTAATTAATTTTGTGCTTTAAATTCCCTGTTCGACATAAAAATGTAAGAATTTATATCATTTATTATTTTCAATCAAATAAAAATAAAATTTTTCTCTACCCCCCCCCCCCGCCCTTTTTTGCTCGAAGTTATAAAAATATAATTCTTATTGTCTTTAATAACAGTTTGAATTTTTCCTTATGACTTGAATGAGGATTACTCACTAATGCGTAGCACTAGTCACAGTGTTATTGTAAAGTTGTAATTTCTAATAAATGATACTTTGTACTAAATTGTCATGAATTTGTTTTTAATTAAAAACCGAAAATAATATCTTTAAAGACAAAATAGGAAACATACTAGGTTGACTTAGTGGTATACTTGCCACTTAGTGGTATACTTGCCACAAGTCCCTTTGAAATGTTTTGCGATTGTAGGGTTACATAGTTATTATCAACATTCCCTATAAACTATCTACTTGTGTACTTGTGTACGTGTAGCGTGTGAATGAATGTACGAGATATCACTGTAATATGTGAAGGGAAGTTTTTTTTAAACTTTAATATTTAAACAATAACTTTGATGAAAATTTCTTTTTCTAAAACTCTCTATTTCCCTTTCCTTTCTATTGTGAATTTTAAGTATATTTTTGGTCCCAAAAGTTCAATATTTTATTATTTTACGCGTTCATGTAAACAGTCTCTATTTTTTAGCTTAACATACTAGTAGTTATCTTTCAATAACACATGAATATATGAGAATTTTTATCTGGCAAATTCAATTTATTTTCCTTAAAAATTAATTAAAAAAGTAGAGACGAATAAAAAAATATTCTCTATCAGTATTGCATTGAATCATACAGCTATACAAAATGTTCTTTAATAAATTGGGCTGGATGTCTTTAAATTACTCGATGAAATAAATCTTTTTTTAAATCAAACACGGTATAACAATTAACATTAAAGCATATATATTTTTACGTTTGTTAAT
Source organism: Limnoperna fortunei (assembly GCA_944474755.1). NCBI lineage: Eukaryota > Metazoa > Mollusca > Bivalvia > Mytilida > Modiolidae > Limnoperna > Limnoperna fortunei. The sequence continues at coordinate 53,168,830 of OX104113.1, forward strand.
GTCAATGGCGTAGCTACCATTTACGCAACGACGCACCTGCGTGGACAAACGAACCGGCAATTTTTTTTAATAAAAAAGGACAAAGGAAGAGGAAAAGTAGTCCGAGAATCCTCTGCCGTCCAACGCTTTTTTTTTGCGTGGGACGCAAAAAAAAAAGCGTTGGACGGCAAAGGATTCTCGGACTAGAGGAAAAGATAATTATCTTTTTCGTTTTTAAAATATTATTTCTCGGAAACTCGCGCGATTCATATCATTTTGTCTTTATTCCTTTAATCCATCATTGGAACATCCCTAGCTGGAAGTTTGCAAATTCTTACACACAAAAAAGTATTATACAAATGCATTGAAATAAAAGTTTTTGAATGCTCGTAACTGGGTCAATTTCATTGGAAAAGTAAGCTTCCATACACTTAAAATTTAGTTCTAAAAGGCTTTATCCGTGGAGTTTTAAAGGGGCTTCGGCCCCCTAGACCCCCTACCAGGGCCCTGCCCTGGATTCAGACCCCCTGTCGTAATTTTTGCGTGCACTGCAATCAGAACCTAGCCGCGCCAGTGAATGTCGTTAATCTCAAGACTCGCTAAACGTATAGTGCAGTTTGAATTGTTACGAAAGTTCATACCATTATAAAACTGGTTGCATTAATAAGTCATGATAAATTTTGATTGTTAAAGTTTAATTAGTAACTTGGTCATGTTACTCTATAAAAGACGTCAGATTCATTTTGTACTTTGTTCATTTAAAAGTAGTTCAATTTGCGATAACTGTAAATCTCGGTCAGTGTGCACGATTGACGCAGGTTTATGTAACAATAACCTGGAGTTCTTATCTTGTATCACGAAGTTTCTTCTAGATAGGTATAAAACCTGGATTAACACAGAATTGTGAGTATATTTTGACGAATTATTTGTGCAAACGAGGCTTTTTGAAGAGAGACAGCCACAAATATTGAAGAATTGTACACAGACTTGTGTATCATGTAATAACCCCCTGCATGTTAGAAAGAAATATATTTATAGGCTATAAAATTGAAAGAAAACGCCTTTAATACCTTCTGCGAAGAAAATTGTGCATCTGATTTCCATAGGGAATTGATTTTTTGTTATTTCGTTTACCTTTTAAATTTAAATAAAGTTTAACTTTTATTGTCACCAGTTTGCGTGCTTTTCGTGAGGAAAAAACGTTTATTTTTTTATTTTGCGTGATTTAAGTATGGTTTACAGTAAAAACGTCTTCATTACAACTACTCAAGTAGCAAAAATCAGAACGTACTGTATGGACAGAACTAAAAAAAACGAAGATGTGTTCTGGAAGTGGCTATTATACACCGATCCATTTCTTATCTTGTAGATGAGCTTGTCCGAGTATGCTTGGTTGCTATGAAGTGGTAGGCTAGGAGAGATTAGTGGAAAGGTGTATTGTGTTAAGAATGCCAATAAATAATTTATAAGAAACACACTAGAATTAACTGAAAATCTTTGTTTGTTTGTTTGTTCGATGGTGTTTAATTTTTCAGCTATATCATGGCGTCCAGTTTATATTGGGGGAGGAAGCCGAAATACCCGGAGAAAACCACCGACCTGCGGTAGAAAACTGGCAATCATTGTCAATTCAGATCGGAGTCGAGTACATCCTGCCTGCAGTGAGAATCGAACCCGCAATCTCAGTGTTGACAGACCATGTGATCAATAGTAGACAAACTACCCTGACCACTCGGCCACCGAGGCCCCCTGAAAATGTTCAATATGAAGATCAAATGAATACCATTCTTGCTACTTCCTTTTGTTTTATAACAGATTACTTAAGAATGCAAAATGTGTGGTTCTTGGTTTGGTGCCTTTGTCTTGGAATGGCGGCTGACTGTCAAACTCATATTTCTACAGAAGGTATGATATGTCAAATAAAACAATTCAGTCATGTTTCTTTCCTTTCTGCGTATTATTTTATGTTTTACGGAATTCGAAATTAGTGTGGTTTCTGTTTTCTGTATCTTTATTACAGGAAACAAAATTTTTATATCTAAAGTAAAATCTCCCAATATGAAGTAGCGAAGACCACAGTGGGGAGTGGGTTACCGTTGGTTAGAACCATTTTTCAGAAACTATGCCCATCTTATTTTCCCGTTGATTGTTTAGTTAGTTACTTGTTCGTCTAGCATATAGCTAAATTACTCTTCGCTGGGCATTAGCAACCATGCAACTTATCAATCCATTAGACAACATATAACATATAATTTATACATTTGTCGTCAGAGTAACCTGGTCTACGGTGAATCTTTGTATGTATTTCCGCAAACACAGCTCTTGTGTGTTTTTGTCCCGTTATGTGCTTACTTAACTTATATTGCACATTACAATGACCACTACCCCTTCCCAACCATCCCTCACACGGTTTTACATTAAACATCATCCCTTATTGTTTGCCCCCTCTTATCTCTGTATATGTTTTCGTTTTACCTGTACCCGAATACCCCTGACTAGAAACTTTTTTTTTAATACAACAACTGTTAAATGTTTTTCAATCATAAACTGTTATCTGTTTTCTTAACATTTGACAATGTTGTTAAGAGAAATAATTAAAAAAACCAGTTTGCTGTTAACAGATCTTTATAGCCAAAGTATTGATTTTATCCCATCATTTTATTCACCCAAATTTTTAAATGACTTAATTGCGCTTTCCTATTAAAAGATGAACATACATTTTGTTTGAAAACAGTGATTAGTGTACGTTTCTTTCCCCATACCTTTATTCCTTTATTACCCTTTTACACATGTAAATTATTGTTTATCCCCTCCCAGTGGCAAATGCAGGCGGGGGAGCGTAAGGGGCTACACCCCTTTAAAAAGGAAAGAAAAAAGGGTAACAACCAGCGCCAAAGGCAAAAATGTAATCCCCGCTCGTCCACGCCATAAATAAATGCATTAACGGTACTAATTCGTGTATTATGATATCTCTGTTGTATTCCCTATTTTCGGAAATACAAGAGTTACTTCCCATTTTCATAACAGCAGGTATCGAGTATTGAACAGATAGGGAAAAATCGCGTTTTTATTTTTTTAAAATGATGTCTGTGGACTGACTCTTCCAGTACAACTAAAAAAACTGCAGAATTAGTTTGCATATCATAATAAATTTTACTGGATGCTTTGCTATATGTGAATAAAAAAATATTGTAGAAAAACTACTTTTTACCCACAGTAGGTACTATAAAGTACCTGCTCTAAAGAACAGATAACTGCAAATGGGAGATAAATCTTTTTTACCGCAAGTAGGGAATACTGTACCCAATACCTTGTGTTAAATAAATTCATTTTGATGCTTGTAAAATTGTGAGAATGCAGGATTTTGCACCAATTTTCGAGAGTTTCTGTGGGCTTAAGGCCCCAGAACCCTGCCGTAAATGCGCGTCTGCGAGGCGCGGGAGGACCACTTCGTGGCCCTCCTTTTTCGATATCCCCCCTTTTTACGACCCCTTTCAGAAAATCCTGTATTTGCACCTGCCTCCTGCCCCCAACTCCCTCATTTCAATCAACATGGGGTTACTATAGATATATATTATTGTTTTGCCTAGTGCATGTTAATGATGCTCCTTTTATAATTCTTTTTTATGATAAGTTGTGTTAAAGTGTAAATTTGGTCCTCTTTAACCGCTTTTTCCTTACACAATGTGTAATACAAAAAATAACCAGTAGGAATAGAAGATAATATAATTAGAGATATTATTTCATATCAGTAAAATTATGTTTGTTTGCATTGGATAAAACAAGGTCAGCTTGTATTAATTAATCTGCAGTAATTTAATATGAGGGCATTATCACGCCATGATAACACCCGCGGGCGTTATCACGTCGTGGTAATACCCTCTTTTGTAACAAACAATATAGAACTTTTTATTTTTAATTTATAAACAAAATATATGTACATGTACAACCAAAATGAGGGAAAAATGTCCTAAAGTTTAGAAAACTAACTATGGATTGCCTAAAAATGTTAAAACAATGATATATTATGAGGCCCACATTCAAATCATAATGCAAGCAGCTACAAATAAATAAAAGTCTTAAACGTGGTTTCTTAATTCTAAAATAAATATAATAGTTGCTTATATAGCTGTCATGTCAGCACTCGGGACAGGGTATTGCCTTTAACATTATCAATGTTTCAGGCAATACCACTCTCCCTTGTGCAGTCAAGATATCATGACAATGCCCTCTATATAAACAACTATTGTATAAATATCACTTACTCATTGAATAAAAGTTTAATAACATTCTATTCTTAATAGGTACAACAGAAAGGCAGTTCCTCACAAGTATTAAACCCAAGCAGTATACCTATACGAACATTCTACACTTATTGGGCGACTTCTACAAGGGACGATCGATAAAGGGAAGATCACAGAGTAAAACGGAAAATAAAATATAATATAATTATCAGATATAGTATTTGTTTTGTTTTAATCTTTCACAATGTTTAAAATTATTACAATGCAAAAGTCAGCCTCATCTTTTTTATCTACATATATTATCTGGTATGTGTTTATTGTTTATAATTTTGTCACAGACACAATAAGATAGATACCATAAACAATTGTGTTCACTTATCAGTCATAATTGATGTTATGTGACTTCAAGCACTGTGGTTCAAGGAGATCGATGACCTGGCTGCTCTGGCTGGTCGGGTATTGGTTGTCCAGTATACAAATTGCATAGCCAACGTGAATGGACGACTGAATGTTGAATAAGATCAGGCTTTGTGCAGTTGAAATTTCACATGAAGCCCTTACGTTAAGTATGGTTCAGGCCTTAAAAGTTCCCGCGCATTTTCCCGTTTCGTGACCGCTAATTGATTTATTGCTTTAAAAATTCACTTATTCCTGAAATATATTGATGACGTAGACTGGTATTCAAATTTAAAAGCCATTATGGAAGCAGTCGAAGACTGCCAGAGAGTGGATTAAGAGAGAAAGGGAACAAGAACCAAAACTAGATGCACTGTCTATCTAAGTAAAAACAACAAGGTCTTTGGTACAACACCGCATTACGAATCTTTGCCATTGCATTAAAGGTCGACCTAACTTCCTATTCTAGACGAGGATGCTATAATTTGCCTCGCTTCCCTCCATGACAAACATGTTGTCCCTGCAGTCAAGGCTGTTAACAGCATTGTGTTTGTATGAAAGTCACATTACTATGAATGCCTCATTAATGAGCAAGGATATCCCTGGTAATTCCACATAAAAACATACCACATTTGACCAAGATAAAATTCTGGCTATTAGTTCTTCTCGGAATATTCATCACGAGAAAGATTCCAAAGACTTAGAATACTTGTATTGAATTCTAAAGGACTTTTGGACAGTTTATAATCAAGATCAAGATCTAAAATTTAATCTGTTGGAAACTTTATACCACAATGCCTTTCGATAAACTAAAGTTCTGTCTTAAAGAAATCATAAATAAAGACATCTCTTCCGCATATGCCTACAAATATAGTTTTGGGTAACTAAAGAACAAAAATGCAATTTATTATACAACGAGGATCGGGTTTATATAATTCTAGATTTTTGTATCGACAACATATTTATAACTTTTCGAGAATGCGTTTTTCAGATAGTAATCGGAATTCCGATGGGTACATACTTGGCCCGACTCGGTGCCGTTTTGTTCCTTTATTATTATGAAGCTGAATTTCTTAAGCGTCTTATTAAATTAATTTAAGAGATGAAGACAGCATAAGCTAGGTCCTTTAATTTCAATATAGATATATTGATGATGTCCTTTCAAGGAGCAACTCTCAATTCTCAGGAGTGGCTTCCGTTAATCTATCCTTGAGAACTGGAAATTAAAGAAACCATAGGAACAGCTTCATCTACATCATTTTTAGACTATTTTAATTTCAAATTTCCTCACTTACGCACAACACTCCAGCTTCTCCTACATACAGTGTCTATATTTCTCTATTGGTCTGGTAGGCAAATCTGATTTGCTTTGGGATAGACTTGTCAACCAAAGTTACAAGAAAGTAAAAGTCGATTGTGCCTTTCATAAATTTTACTATAAATACCTTATCTTTTTCGAAAAAATATCTCGTTTGAAAATATGATTGAAGATAGTTTTCCAAATTTTTGAATTCAGTGCATAATGATTGTGCTGCGATGATTATTGGATACAGCTATTACTGACTAACGGCTTTTGATATCCAACTATTTTCATCAACAAACGAACTTAAACGCTACGAGTGGAAGCAGGACGTTACGCATGACAAAAATCTTTAACCCACCACTTCTTTTGAAATGCCTGTACCAATGCTTGTTCTCGAGTTTTCCGGGTTTTTTTTTATTTTGATTATTGGATTGTCTTTTTTGTGTGTGTCTAATAATAGTACTCGTAATGATTGGGGAAACTGCTCGCAGATGTTTTTTCATACTTTAGTTTTTGTGTCCGGACCAGGCATTCGTGCAAACCAACCGAACTGACTTAGGTTTTTTACCTGTGTATCTTGTTTCTATCTTCAACAATTCGTTTTCTAATAGGTTGCATCTAAATCAAATAAGTCTTTATTTTAATGCATACATCTTGTTTAGAACAGATAAGATACAATTTTCATATACAAAGAGTTCAATGTTCAATTTGATAATGTATGGATAAATGTGCATATGATAGTAAATTTACCATCCTACTCACCCGTGTTCAATAATAAATAGATAAAATTAGTCAACGTTATCAGATGTCTTAATAGTATGTGTACCATACTGAATAAAGATCAAAGTATTGTTGAGTGAACTGTTACAGACATATAATTACATGAAGACGTGTGATGTAAAAACAAACAGTAAGTTTAACAGTAGAATTCTAAAGGACGACTATTGGTGAGCAACCAGGATACATTTTTTAGGCAGGAAATAATCTTGAAGCATCGGGGGTTGCGTTTTGGTAAGCTTGGGAATGCTATGACGGATCGCGCCTATGTTTGTGGTCAAGGAAGGATTGTTTAATAACCTTGAGCATGGTTGTTGTGTTCATGATTAACAATATTTTACCTTTATTTCCGTTTCATTGTGGTGATATGAAGATTTAGTCACAAGATAATTGTTTCCCCGAGTGCATCGTTCGGGTGAAACATGACTTTTCGAGGGTTACCATGTCAACATGTTGTAGTCTTTTGGTCATTCTGTATTTTTGAACTGTTGCAATATAAAGAACACTATTTATATTTATATCAAAAATGAAAGCGAAATTCGTTTGAAAACATTTAAAAATACGAATTTGACAAATTAATTTATTATATTTGTATATACATGTTTCCTGTTTCAGCTTGTTGCTTAGTTTCATTGAACAACAAACATTTTGAGCAAACGTATGAAATAGTCACAGAACATGATTATAAATGATTTTACACACTTTAAAGAGGGGCCTCGGTGGCTGAATGGTTAAGGTAGTTTGTCCACTGTTGATCACGTGGTCTGTCAACATTGAGGTTGCGGGTTCGAGTCTCAATGCGTCAAGTGTGCATTCGACTCCAATCTTAATTGACAAGTATTGCCAGTTTTCCAACCGAAGTTCGAGCGTTCTCTCCGGCTTCTTCCGCCTAATAAAAACTTGACGCCATGATTTAGCTGAAAAATTGCTAAAAGTGCTAAAAGTGGCGTTAACCATCATTCAAACAAAAAAAAACAATTTCAAGACGTATATTTTGGGTTTGTAAAATTTCAAATAATATTTCACCGCAAACAAAAGTTATTTGAAACGTTTAGTATTTAATGTGCCAATAGGTGAAGCATTTTGATGAATGTATATTAATGTTTCTGGATTTATCTTTTTATATCTTTATACATACACCAATAAACATGCTTTAAATACAATTTTTGGGAAACAAAAAAAAAAACTGTCCGAACAAGAAAGTCTTCAATAAATAATTCACAGGGAAGGTTCTTTAAATAATGTGTTATTGTATCTTGTTTATGATTAAAATTTAGACTCAGACATGCTTAAGCCAGTCTTCACATAAACTCACGTTATTCTTGAATTGAAATGACGTCAGCGTCAGATCCGTCAATGATGCCAGAATTTACGTCAACATCTTCAGGAACTAACATTTCAACGAATGCAACAGGTTAGGATTTTACTTAATTTTCGTTAACTGTCTGTAGAATACGTTCGACCTTAATATAAATTTACATGTTTTTGTTGATGCATTTCTGATTTCGTTTGGTATCAAACACTAGGTTTAAAAACATAATAAATGTTTTAAAGATGACAATTTCTTGACGCAAGTGACGGTTTCTCTCCTTGATGCATTGTCGCAGTACTTCAGTTTCAGCTATGCATCTGAGGAGTGTAATATGCGACCACTATGATAAAAATCATTGTTAGTATATAGTTTAAGAAATACCCACAGTAAGACAAACTATCCCATTCCGACATACAATTCTAATACTTATTCCTCTGTAGCTCATAAATTATTCAGAGTTTTTACGTCAACGAATGCCTTTTTCTTTTTTATTCCTGACTAAATGTCATGCTCACACAAATTTCTTTTTAAAGACACACTGAAGAAAATAACTGTGGCTGGAGTTATTGTCGGTGTTCTAGCTGTTATGGGTGCTGTCATTATTCTGTTGTACTATTTCACAAAATACAGGTAACTATACTCTTCCAACCGCTTTAACGCTCAGCATGTGTAATGACATTTTTATTCAGGATTAACGACATCATTTTCCCCATCGAGGAAGAAAAATTCCGTTGTGCACATTGTCACACCGATCAACCGACTTTACATCATTTTGGTGGGAAGTAGTATGACACGATGAAAAAAAGATATAAACAAGTTAGAAGCGATGAAAACGTAGATATGTTTTTCCAATTTTTTATGTTGTAAATTTACTGTAGCCAATAAAATATATTAAAACACGATTTAGCATAGATTTGGCAATAGATATATTCAGTTCTTTAATCTCTTGCTTTTATTTTTGTCCATGTTATCTTATAAAATAAACGAAAAAATGCAGATATAGTTATTTAAATGCTAAAATGACCTTTTATGATATAATTTTATTTCAAATCGGCCGTTTAAATATAAAGAATATTCCTTAAGCTTTCGTTTGGTGCCAAAAATGTATCTTTAACATAATGCATTAACAATATTAATTTGAGTTTAATTGCACAGTTAGAGAAAGTACGATACGATATAAATCAGTTCAATGATACGTCTGAAACAAGTAATATGATTCGGTATTAGCTATTAAAATCTGCTAACCGATTGATTAAGTATGCACTTTAAAGAGTTCGTAACGTAATAATAAATGAAATTTTTTTGATTTTCTTGTCAATATGAAGCATGAAGAGGAGGATGGGGAAAATTAATTTTGATTTCTGTGCATAAAATATACAATAAACAAATTGCGACACACACACACACATATGCAGAAAAAAGCTTTCAAACTAAACTTTGTATTTGTATGCAATTCTTACTTTATTATGTATACCAAACGAAGAAAATGGGAGACATTGTTTTTGTCTGGTAATTTACTTCATCTTCTTTTTTCTTTTCATCTCCTTTAAGGCTAATATTTTCAGCGAAATTTATTTCACACTGCAAATCGCATACTAATACACGTTTAGGATATGCAAGATAGCTTTATCTAGTGTTACATTCCACTTTTCATTTATTAGGAGGTTTATTTTGGGTTTTTGGTAAAAAAGACAAAAGAAGGTCGACATATTGATGTCTGTCCGTCCGTGCATCCATGTCCGGGATATAAATTTTTATCCTTTTAGGTAGGCTTTTTGATATTTGGCATGTGGGTAGATTATAACTAATCGATGTGTCGCATGCCATGGGTGTTGACATTAAATTTGAAATTTGACCCCAAGGTCACATCATTGCCTTTTGAGTGACTGCATTGTGTCCGGGATATTTAACTTCGAAATTTGACGCCCCCCCCCAAGATCACTTCAATGTCATTGCTTCGCGCCCGGGTTATAACTTTTAAAATAATTGTTTGACTGTTTGTTTGCTTGTATGAATGGTGTTTAATGCCACTTTCAGCAAATTTTTCAGCTGTATGTTATTGGGAAGCCTGAATACTTAGAGAAAACCCCGACCTTCGCTGAAATAGGCTAAGCTTTTCATATTTATTTATAATCGAATGTCATCAAAGCTATTCCTTTTGCGCTATGTACATTCACAGTAAACCACTGGTACCTGACAACAAGTTGTGATTTTCTTACTTGCATAATTCCAAAAAAAAGATTAACTTAAGTATAAGCTGATCTTCAAAAATTACAATATGCATAGTTCGTGTGTTTAGTCAAAAGTCTGTCGTTTTCCGACATTCAATCATACTCAGTGATGTAAATAATCCCTTGTGTTACATAATACCTATCGAACGCGTATAGTTCACATTGGTTAAATTAAAATTTGATATTTGATTTACGTCCATTGAGCAGTATTTCATCTATATTCAGGGCTAGAACAAATTAACAAACAATAAATCAACAGAAATATGGGTGGGATGGGACACGAGAACACACATTTTTAATGTCACTGGAAAAGTATGGAGTATGGTTTAGGGGCGGAGAATTTAGCCTTTTGTAGCGGTAAAAATGAGCCTACTCTTTTTCGAAATCTACAAAAGGGGTTTTCATCGTGCAATGAGCGAGGCACTCTCCAAACCCGTCACCCAATGCGGTCCGCGGCCAGACCATCCGTGTTTTGACCAGACAACCCCAGCGATGGTCCCTCCTATCCACCACCCGGGAGGAGTTTGGCTGCTCTTTAGGTCGAGACCCTCCCAGTATGGTCCCAGCACATTGGTTAAAACAACAAAATACCTATATATGCATTAGTTGTTTACACATGTTTACCAATAAACGAACCGAGGTCTAGTGTGGCGTTTTCGTATTATTTGTTTCGTAGTTTGTGTGGAAGGGTTGTTGTTTTGTTTTGTGTGTCGTTTGATTTTTGTTAAACCAAAGCCACTATCTTCAAGTAGATTATTTTTTGGAACTTGGTATGTTCATTTTGAATTCAGGGACTAGGATGTAAGAAAGCAAGTAAGATGAAAATCCGGGGATTTATTACAGAAACACTCTGTTACTAAAAGCTAGTAATCCTGTAGAACGCTTAAACACTGGTTTTAACTAAGATTAACAACCCAAATGTTCTGTGTTGTTAGAACAATAAATATGCACATCAAAGTTATATTTATCAATTTAAATTGCAACAAAATTACCAAAATTAGTTTTTAATTTAAATACAAAATACGTTAACTGTGGCTCATAAATATTTGCAGGCATAACCGCTTTGAGTTCTGTAGGAAGTTGAAAAGACGGACCTGGTCATCTGGCTCTAGTTATAGTCAACACAATCCTTTAGAACCGGACGATACTGGTATGAGTGATCCTCCACCAAGAACGGCACGTCAACTGTTTTCAATAACGGACAATGACGATGATGGATTTGCGTATGATGAAATATTCGAAACTTCAGAATTCACTGACGAAAAAACTAGAAAATCAATTAAACATTTGTACACTGCAACGCCAACACAGGATCATGTCCCAGATTTGAATCTCAGGATATAATAAATATGTGTGTTATAGTTCACAAATGTTCATATTAATATTGTGATGTTAGATTTATGTGAGATCAATAATTTGATCGGTTTTTACTGGTTGTGTACAAAACCGAATACAAGTTAAACAGCTTTCTCAACTTAATGGAATTGTTTACTTTCGCAAATCGATGTTGTAAACTTTGCCTTAGATTCTGACAGGATGGTTGGGGCAGTTTGTAACTATATTCGTTTAGGAAAGTAAAGTACTTAGTAGCAAGAGCTGACATTACACGTTGAGAATTTCTTGGAAATCGCACATGCATATTATTTTTTTTTTGCTCTGTCTGCATATATGGCGAATGTCCATGCGATATATCTAAGTGCAGAGAGATAAATGTATTTATATTTTGCTGTGTTCTAATTTATTTAAACTGTTGTCCTTTTTGATTGTCGGGGTGTAAGTTACATCTCCTGTGGCTACTCATGCCAACTCCAACAGCTATGTAATTAATCTATTGTTTTCCAAAAAATACTATTTTTCAAAAGATATTATTCTTTCATAGTGCATCACGGATTTGAATACTAGTAAACCATGGTTTGAAGGAATTCAACTTGTATAGTTATGTGTCGAATAAGCCACAAGTCGTCCTACTTTATTTCCCCCTAAAAATTCCTTTTGGTGGTGTTTATAGTAATGTAATGCAAGCTATCTTCTCAAGTTTAATTTAGATTTCTATTTTATTTCAATGACTGAATGGTCCGTATCAAAGTGCGGTAGTCATGTGTATATGATTTTAACAGTTCGATAGTCACACAAATCTCTGTTGGACTCCCTTAGCCAGCGTAACCAGTCTATTTCTTAATGATTAAATTTAGATTCAGTTCCCATTAGGTGATGATGCCATTTTAAGTGCACTTTATTTCCTTAAAAAATTGATAGTCAGCTTGTAATGCAATATTAAGTGTAAAACAATCTTATAATGTAGAATTTTTGTATTGGTCTCTTTCCTTTAAATATTTCCAGATTTTTCAACAGACCGTAGAATACTGAACATTTCGTGGAGATTGAATTAGCACCATTCTAAGACATCTCCTGAGTAGATACGAAGGATGGGGAGTATGCTAAATACTGCATTCGTTCTATGTACAGTGTTAGAGAAGAGTACCTTATATATTGATACTATGATAGAACATAATACAAGAGTGTGTTATTATTGCTATTTTCTAAATATTATATGTGTTCAATCTTTGAATGTACACCATTTTGTTTTTCAATGTCAACACATAATCAAATAAATCATAATCTGTTTATAATACTTCAATTTTGGGGGTTTTTTGTTAGAATCTTTTTTTTGTAAAGATTACAAAATGTTGATGTTTTCCGTGTTGTCCAAGACCTATATAAAACACTCTACCTTTCGATTGACGCGAGTGGGTTTTGTTGAGAGTTTTGTACAGATTCTTCTTTTATTATTTCAGTATTTTCTTAAGAATCTTCGGCAGAAACACTGATAATTAATCACAATTCGGGTTTGCCAACCGTTGGAGTAGAGCACCCTGCCCGAAATCAGTTTCTAAGTGGTGATGGATACTAATGATATGTTTATTTGTATAGTTTATCTAATATGCTCGGAGATAACTTAAAACTACACTGGACGCATCTTTTGAGTATGATTTGACTAAAGTGCATAGTTTAATCCTGATAAAAATGAAATAATAATAATGTAATTATTTGGAATAAACACCTCAGTGATCTTTATATTATGACTGGTAAGTTAAAGACTGATAAACACATGTTTTTCTTGTAATTAATTGCGATGCATGTTTGCAACGATCAATTTTTTTAGCTGTACCAGTATTAATGACGAGACGAAGAGAACGAGTTAACAAAAAAAACATCAACAGAAAAGGAGATAAACCAACGGGAACTGAAGTATGGAGCATTCGGTTGCCTTTTGTTGCTTTTAGCATTATCACCTGACCACCGCCGTAACCCCCCCCCCCCAGCCCCTAAACCCCTCAAAATAAAAACGAGAGGGCGTCCGTTATCCGGCAACTAGGGACACGCTGGGCAGCTCCGTGGGTTGAGCACTGTGAACCCTCCCTGTGTGGACCCAGCCAACAATCTTTGTTTTTTTAATAAGGGTGGTCGTTTCAGTCTAAACAAGGTACTATTAAAACGACAAAAATAATACACGATTTAACGATGAAAAGTTTCTTTCATTTTTGTCTTGATTATCTTTTCTGGAATTGGTTAGTTTAAATATTACAACATTTGGTTTAGCTCATTAAAATACCTTTAACGTTGGGCGCAGTTTCCATTGTTGGTAAGCCGCCATCAAACCAAAGATAGAATAGACTAGAACATTTAACGTTTTTAATGCAAGAATTTCTTTTTCTGTAATTATCACTTTTCGATATAGTAATCTCAGAAGTAAGCACCTTTTAGCATTTGTAAGAGTCCAGTTTTGGTATTAAACACGATTTCCGAGATGAAAATAAATTATGCCGAGGTCGAGCACACCTATCGTGATTTTAAAAATGTAATTAACAAGACGGTTGCTATAGCCTCTGTAGTCTAGTAATCAAGTTAGTTCTCAACTATTCAACAGCCTTCGAGACCGACAGGGGGCGTCGTATGCTTTAACTTCAACCTTTATTGACAATGACTGACTGCTCCTGAAGCATATTGCGGGCTTTCACTTGGTACTCTAGCTTTCTGCCTTAAACATGGAAGCTATGACTAGCAAGATGCTTAAAACCCCATTCAAAAAAGCCACAACCCCCGTGGTGACACCCCTGTGATCAGTAAGTTGCCATAAATACCAGGCAATCTAGATGCTCTAAATTAAAATTAAGTATACAGGCCTTTCAGTGTCACAGAATAAATCTAATCAGTGTCTTATTAATTATCGGGCATTTTTGTTTTTGAGGTCAGTTTGCAAATATCAACAATTGACAATACATCAGGCTTTAAATTGACATGCATGTATAATGTACGACTTGTTTGCTTATCCAACCCTTTATTAAATATTTAAACAAAAAGAGAGCTCACATTTTACATAGCCGATGTTTCTCCTCCCAAGTCAGTATTTTCTACACATTGTCAACGAAAAAAAACTCATAGGTTTTGTATTAAACGTGAAATTTTATCTTTCCAGTTACTAGCTAGTATACCTTTTTGACTAACCAGTCCAATGTGTCACATTGACTAGTATATACTGCATTATAGGCAGTAAATGTCATATTGGCGTTCTTTCAATTTTGTATTATATTGACATTTATTGGGTTTGTCAATAATAACTGGAAAAAGATACCGTTATAATGAAATGAGGAATTAAACAAAGTGACGAAACATGCAAAATGTACAAATACACCAGATGAGAAAATGAACCACACACTAACTTCACAGTTAAGCCGGGCCCCGCCATATATTGATCAGTCTCTCCGTCCGTCAGTTCGAGCGTCCGTCCGAAACTAGTCTTGTCCGGGCTATAACTTTTTTATCTTTTTAGGTAGGCTTTTAACATTAAGTATGTGGGAAGATAATATCAAGGCGGTGTGTCGCATACCATGGTTGATGACCTTCGACCTTGATCTTTGACCTTAATGTCGTTAGGGCTTACAGATGGATACCATCTCACTGATATCTAGTTTTATTAGTCAAAAACAAGAAATAAATTTCGAACACGTCTCAAAATGACAGAAACCACCGACATAAAAAATTATGTGGCACAGAACAGATATCTTTACTAGTATTAATATTAATCAGATATTTCTATATATGATTTAGAAATCATTTTTAGTTTTACTCAAATATCTTTTATCTATATTTCTTTATTTGTTTTAAAAAAAAATATATATATATATTATCTGTACACATCAAAAGCAGATAAACTTTATTTAAATACGTATATCTTGAATAATTCAAAAATAAGAGAAACATGAATTAATTGCAAATATAAAGTTTGTGTAGCAAGTTCCTAACATGTTTGATACAAATCTATCATGTAATGCGTGTGCATGTCTGTATAGAATTATCTGTTTTCTTAACAGACGCCGATCGATGTGTTCCTTACACATGTATTCAATGATTGTTGATTGATTGAATGTTTGTTTTACGTCCAGTGAGCAGTATTTCAGCTATTTTCAGGACGAGAAAAATTTAATAAACAAAATATCAACTAAAAAAAGCGAGTGGGATGGGAAATAAAGAACACAATTTTGACTCCCACTTGAAAAGCATGGAGTAGTGGGTATGCACGGAGAATTTAGCCTTTTGTAGCGGCTACAATGAACCTATTGTTTTTTTCGAAATCTACAAAAGGGGTCTTTATAGTGCAAGGAGCGTGGCACTTTTCAAACACGTTACCCAGACTACCCCCAAAGAGAGGGTCTCCCCAATCCGCCACCAGCCCGTAACGCTTTGGGCTGCTGTGTGGGTCGAATACCGGGAACCCTCCCAGTATGGTCCCAGTGTTAAATTATTAGGAAACCACCAAACGAATTGTTAAAAGTTTGAAATAGTCTGAAATAACTGTTTTATATAAATAACACAAGAGACGCTACCAACTAAACTAAACTAAACTAAACACGTATGCTATCTGTTGACCAATATGATAGATAATTTCATTTCAGAAAATATCAATAAAAGAGGTGAAGTTGGTATAATAACAGTTTCAGTGTTGTTTTCTGTTGGTGTTATTATTCTACTGATATTGTGTCTAAAGAAACACAGGTAATAACCATAGACAATATTTTACTGTTTTACTGTTAAATCATCAGTGATTTATACTTTTTTTAACAAAAATGTACCAGAGAGATCTTTGGATGATATTTTTGTCTCGGTTTGATATGAGGTGCGACATGGAGAACTCATATCATATTCTATATTGGCCGAAGGTTACTGCCGTAATAATCCGATTTTAGTTTGTGATTTGTCGGATTAACGCCAAAACAGCAACGGTTAGATTATGCGTTATAATTCGAAATATATATAATATATAATTTTTAAAAGAATTATCAAAATATTTTATTTTAACTGAAAATTAGAGTCCGATGGTTTGATCCCGAGTTTTAATCGTCAATCGTAGACATCATGGAGACAACGTATACAGCACGAGTTTGTTCTGGTTAGTCCCCTATTCCGAGTCAAATTCTGATCCGTTTAAGACAAACCGCACGACACTGAGTAATCTTCAGTGCTGTAACTATACTAATTCAAAGATCTGAAGCACTTACACATCACAGATCACATTTAGTGTGTAAGGAATGTAAAAAATCACTAACAACACGTCATCCACATATTAATGTACGATGATTTCTTGTGTTCTTTTTCAGTATTTAAATCTACAAAGTATTTTTTGTAAACAACGATATTGACTTTTATTTCATTTCAGACAACATTGTTTTCGAGTCTTTCAGCAATTAAAATCTTCCAATTTATCCACGGAATCTTCTTACCGATATCTTGAAACAGGTGATTCTGGTACCAGTAACGTGCAAGTGACGTCACCTCAGTTTTCTGGCAAGGAAAACGATGACGATGATGAATTCGTTTACGATGAAATTTTTACCACCTCAGAATTTACAGACGAAGATACAAAACAGGCAATTAAAAATCTACACCTTGCTACAAATACACCCGATTACATGCTTGAACCACGGGATTTTAATCTAGGCGACAATTATACTTAAAAATTACGATTTCCATTGAAGCGTACATTTTTGCCTTTCCTTAACTTTTGGAATTTTAAAGCAAAGGAGTAGTGCACTGTTTACGGAAAGATCTATAAATCAAAACCAAATATTTGTGACCATGTACGTTGGCGCCATTGCCTCGAATGATTGGTTGTATATTGACCAGATTTTGTATTATAAATTATTATCTCCAAGTTAGCAAATATCAAGAATATGTAACAAAATATGTGTGTTGTTATTGAAATATTTACATTTGGTTGATTGGTTGGTTGATTGATTGATTGATTGATTGATTGATAGATTTATGTAAATTTGGCAGTATTGAGCTATATTAAAGAAGAAAACAAGTTACCAAACAATAAATTAATTCGAGAAGCGGTATGGACCGATATATTGAGACTGGATAAATCATGGGATAAATAAAAGTGTGTTGGGCAGGAAACAGAACTTTGTAACAGCTTCATGTGCCTATTTTTCGAAATCTACAAAACGGGTCCTTATCGGATCAGGCAGACTGGCAGCCTCCAAACACGTTACCTATCAACATTATAACCTTAAAGTCCACTCAGAGAGAGGATCGTCTTTACCCGCCACCTATGGGCTCTGTTAGCAGCTACCTGTACCCAGTTTTCAATGCTGTCATGTCGTAAAATGTATAAATAGAGACATCTTTATTATAGAGGCTAGTTGAATTGAGTTTTATAATACTTTATACTATCAATCCATTTGTCATATGGTCTGATGATATCGATCAACCGTGTGTCAACACTAAGGTTTTAAGTTTAAGTCACTACAGACAAGGTGTGCCCGATTTCAACCTCAATTTAAAGGGATTGCAAGTTGTCGGTTAGCAACGCGTACTCCGGTTTACTCAGAATCTAGACGCAATATAGCTGAAAATTAGTAAATGTGGCGTTGTAGCGTAAAATCTGCAAGTTCCGCTTCCGGTTTCCTGTGAAAACTTTTTAACACTGACTGTTGTAAAAATAGCAAGTCCGTAAAAATTCCAAGTCGCATCAAAATGTCAATAAATCTTGAAAATTTAAATACTAAATGCACGAATAGTTGTTTCTTTGTTGTGTAAATTAAAGAACCTTAGTGAGCACGCTCACATACCCCACGCCCCGCACTGAATTCCTATCAAGTTCCATAAAATTGTGATCAGTAGTTCCTGAATATAAGCACATACGAGTTCTTTCATACATATATTTTGAAAATTTTCTAAGTTTAAAGGGGGGATAACTGCTACAAAAAATATTGTATCATTATTTCCTGTTGATATGCACAACTACAAATGGTCCTTAATTTCAACCAAGTTTAATAAAATTCTGATCAGTAGTTACAGAGGATTTGCGCTTATAAGAATAGGATTGACGAACGGACTGACTGACCAGTCAAAAACATTATACCCTTTGCAACCTCGTTGCGTGGGGTATAATAATGAAAAAATCAGTATTTTCCGCAAATTCCTAAGTCCAAAGGATCATAACTCACACAAAAATGTGTGGATCGAAAATTCCTGGTAATATGCACAACTACATGTGGTGTGCTTCTTGTATACCAAGTTTCGTTAAATTCTGTTGAGTGGTTTTAGAGAAGTTGCGTCCACAAACTGTGATCACAAACGGACTGACGGACTAACGGACCAGTCAAAAACATTATACCCCTGCAACTTCATGGCGTGGGGTATAATTACTATTACTTAATAAGTCAGGGGTTATAAGTTATAATCATTGATAGCAATAGTTACTATAAGTTGTATGTTGTGTTCTGCATTTTTTTAGCCGGGTAAAGCAGACAGTTACGACTTTGTTCAAGGAAATAAATACTGCCGCAGTACAAATATAAATATTTAGATACTATTTTTGTTCACTAATTTAATGAAGTGCTCTACTATTTATAATGAACGGATTGTTCCAAGTCACAAGTTAGTGAAATTTGTTACAAGTTTAAATAGGTAAACGAAACAGTGAAATCAAGACTACACAAATGAAAGTATAATTGTTTGGAGCATGTGAAGTATGTTAACAGTATCGTGAGATTATACTAATCTTCACATTAATAATAAAAAGTTCAACGATATTTTTTACACTGCTTCCTTTTTGCCACCATCAACCCCTCCCTACCCCCCCCCCCCAAAAAAAAATCTGTAAAAAGATTCAAAGAAAATACTATGGTAAGCTTTGTGTTAGATCACTTTAATTTAATTTGGCAAACCAAAAGAAGAATTAATTTCATTTAAGATCACATACAAACTATAGAAAAACATCACTTACTTTGTATAGTACTAGCAGATGTTAATACAGATTTTAATGTTTGTTTGATTTGTGTTTGTTTGAATGGTGTTTTAACGCCACTTTCAGCAATTTTTCAGCTATTTCATGGCGTCCAGTTTTTATTGGGGGAGGAAGCCGGAGTACCCGGAGAGAACCCCCGACCTGCGGTAGGAAAACTGGCAATCCTTGTCAATTAAGATTGGAGTCGAGTACACCCTGCCTGCAGTGAGAATCGAACCCACAATCTCAGTGTTGACAGACCACGCAGATTTTAATGTCTCTTTGAATGCGGTTTCCCATCAATTTCACAGGCACTTGGGGTCAGGATAATTTTTTTTATGGAATAAAATGCAAATAAATGAATTTACAGTGTGTATTCACTCGTTTGGTAACTAGTCTGACATGTCTCATTGTGAAATATTTTTTTCTTTATTAATATTATTTTTCTGAGGTCAATATTTCACAACGAGACATGTCAGACTAGTTACCAAACGAATGAATACACACTGTAAATTCATTTATTTGCTTTTTATTCCATAAAAAAAAATTATCCTGACCCCAAGTGCATGTGGTCTCGTGTCTGATGAAAAAAGCCTAAAAGAAATCTTATAAAAAAGTTATTTTACCTATACTTAAAACCAAGAATATGCAACTACATACTTGTTCATTTTAATAATTTAATGTTAATATTTAAAAAAATTGTTTTCAATCTTTTATCCAAAACAACAGAGGGTCGTTCGTGTGCCTAATTTTCTTTAGCGAATAATTAAAAATTAATTTATATTTGATAAATGAGTGAAGGACAAACGAAAACCTTTCCCATAAGCCCTAGAAAAACGTATCACGTGCTCAAATTATGTTTGTGAACACTATTTACTTTGGAAGCTTTGAAAAAAGTAATGTTTTGTGACAATGGCGCAGTTAAACGTAAGTTTTATGTTTATGTTGTTTTTTTTGTTATTACAGATGCTCAGAAATGTTTATTTAGAATTATTTTAACAAATTGCCTTGCCATATTTGGTTTAGTCTCGAATTATCGAATTATAACTAGACAAAGTCGATCTACCGATCACTAATACCCCCGCATTTTGTAAAAATTTCTAACGTTTTTCGTGGACTGTGACCTTGAAATTTGATAGATTTCCACCAAAATCAATAGGCTTCTTACCAACAAAATATATAACAATATCCCAAAGTTTCATTAAAATCGGATGCAAACTTTTTGAGTTATTGTCCGGAAACAACTTTTTGTAAAAATTTCTAACGTTTTTCGTGGACTGTGACCTTGAAATTTGACGTATTTCCCCCAAAATGAATAGGCTTCTTACCAACCTGATATATAACAATATCCCAAAGTTTCATTCAAATCACATGCAAACTTTTTGAGTTATCGTCCGGTAACAACTTTTTTGTAAAAATTTCTAACGTTTTTCGTGGACTGTGACCTTGAAAATTAACCCATTTTCCCCAAAATCAAAAGGCTTTTTACAAACCTGATATATAACAATATCCCAAAGTTTCATTCAAATTGAATGCAAACTTTTTGAGTTATTGTCCGGAAACAACTTTTTTGTAAAAATTTCTAACGTTTTTCGTGGACTGTAACCTTGAAATTTGACGTATTTCCCCCAAAATCAATAGGCTTCTTACCAACCTGATATATGACAATATCCCAAAGTTTCATTCAAATCAGAAGTAAACTTTTTGAGTTATTGTCCGGAAACAACTTTTTTGTAAAAATTTCTAACGTTTCTCGTGGACTGTGACCTTGAAAATTAACCCATTTTCCCCAAAATCAAAAGACTTTTTACAAATCTGATATATAACAATATCCCAAAGTTTCATTCAAATTGAATGCAAACTTTTTGAGTTATTGTCTTAAACAACTTTTTTGTAAAAATTTCTAACGTTTTTCGTGGACTGTAACCTTGAAATTTGACGTATTTCCCCCAAAATCAATAGGCTTCTTACCAACCTGATATATGACAATATCCCAAAGTTTCATTCAAATCAGAAGTAAACTTTTTGAGTTATTGTCCGGAAACAACTTTTTTGTAAAAATTTCTAACGTTTTTCGTGGACTGTGACCTTGAAAATTAACCCATTTTCCCCAAAATCAAAAGACTTTTTACAAATCTGATATATAACAATATCCCAAAGTTTCATTCAAATTGAATGCAAACTTTTTGAGTTATTGTCTTAAACAACTTTTTTGTAAAAATTTCTAACGTTTTTCGTGGACTGTAACCTTGAAATTTGACGTATTTCCCCCAAAATCAATAGGCTTCTTACCAACCTGATATATGACAATATCCCAAAGTTTCATTCAAATCAGAAGTAAACTTTTTGAGTTATTGTCCGGAAACTTATCGCAAAGTTTCATTCAAATCTTTTTGAATTATCATCCGGAAACCAAATGTGGACGGACGGACGGACATGAGGACTGCTATATACCCCGGACTCTGTCGAGCGGGGGTATAAAAAAAACAAATAGGGTAAAAATTGTATTGTCCCTGAATTAACAAGCGCTTGATTTACTCATAAAAAATGTCTCGGTGTGCTCGAATAACAATGTTTGTCAACTACGTAATATAGTATTTTTAGTTTTTTAGTTTGTTTGTTTGTTTTAATGGTGTTTTAACGCCACTTTCAGCAATTTTTCAGCTATTTCATGGTGTCCAGTTTTTATTGGGGGAGGAAGCCGGAGTACCCGGAGAGAACCCCCGACCTTAGTTTATTAGTAAATAACCAGAAAAATTTTATTGATTGTGCGATTGACTTCATTTAGTTATAAAAAGGCTTTGTCCAATCCTTTTGCATTATTTACATGTACGTCAATAAACTAGTTTGAAAGTATGCTACGAAATCGTTTAAAGCCGATTTGATGTTCAGAAATCAGTCAAAGTTAAGTAAAGTACATGTTTAATCATTTTAATCAATAAATGTTAATAATTGTGAAGTGTTTTAAACGCTTAATCCCAACCGAACAGATGATCGTATTCTGTGTTCTTTATCTAATATAACTAAAAAAGTTTCTTGACTATTTTTAATTAACATGTCCGATTACAACTCACTTTGTCTTTACCAATATGAATAAAACCTACCCATCAGCACTAGCAAAACGTACCACGTGCTCAATTTAAATTGTGAACACTATTTACCCGTGCAAGGTTTGAAAAAGGCAGACATGTTTTGTGATAATGGAGCAGTTTATTGTAAGTTTATTTTTTTATTGTTTTGACGGGCGCTTCAAAATATTTATTTAAGAATTACTTTAACAAATCTGGCCTTGACATATTTTTGTCTAGGATTATAAAAATACGTATTGAAAATTATTAATATTTTTTTCTACTGTTAACCATTATGTTTAAAATTGTATCGTGTCCCAGAAATTCACCAAGTACTTGATTTACTAATCAAAAATGTCGCGATGTGCTCGAATAGCAATATTTCAGTCACGTTTTGTGTCGCATTCTTTGCAGCGTAAAAACAGGAATCGATCAATCCATCTTCTGTTTGTCGAACTTCGTGATTATTTTCATCTCAATTTTAAATTATTACAAGAAATTGAACATAACCTCCAGCTTCTAAAATGGACAACTGCAAACGCTGTTTCTTTTCAATGATTGTGCGTGATCAAAATCTTTTTTTCAATTGAAAACGGGGAAGTAGGTTCCTTAATTTATCTGACACCCAATGGCCTAATGGTGTTTTTCTCTTGATTTTTCTTGGTAAAAATATGTGTGGCGGCTTTTTACATCTCCTTGTGGTATTCTTTTCACTTGTATCCACGTGGAGCTGTTTCGGGGAAAGGGGTTCATTACACGACTGAATAATTAGCCGCTTCCTTTTGTCCGGAAAGTAACTCAACATATTCCCAATTGCCACCAGCTGTTTTGTGTTGCTCCTGAGAATTTTGATGAGTGTGAAGACCCTATTTCTCTTTCCTACAATAAAATATATGCATGTCAAAAAATTGTAAATAGGCAGGGAGACAGCTGCCTGCATTGTGGAGTGAATTGATGTTTTTTTAAATTCTTTTTTTTTTATATTTTTTTTTGTTAATTGTTTGTGTGTAATTGAATTTATTGCCCTTTTATACCAATTGAATTTATTGCCCTGATATACCATTTGCTAGATATATCTTTGATTATACAGCTTTTAATTTTTCTTTGTACAACATATTAAATTATGCAAAATTTTCAGAAACAATTATGTCTTTCAAAAATTTGAATTATGAATACTTATATAAAAAAATAACTTGCAGCAAATTTGAAGTATTATGTGTCCCTTTAGTTTGGAACTAATATGTACCCATTTTCTTAAGGGAAAAAAATATTAAGAAAACTCCAAGTCCAGCTAGTTGGTGAAGTACAATACTGCACAATATTTTGTTTTCGTTGTACAATATATTAACAAACATCAAATGGGAGATAACTCCAATTTTTTTTTCAGGTACAAAAGACACAAAAACATCAAAGTCAAACATTGAAGTCCAGATCTAGAATTTGCAAGGTATTTATTGGGTAAAAAACAGAAGAATTTATTATTAATGCTGAATAAAATTACTATTCATGTTGTGTTAACATTCTACATATTTAACGGCCTTGGTGGGGGGGGGGACATTGGTTAAACACCATTAAAACAACCAGAAAATGCAGCTTTCATATCATAACAGTCGGAAGTCCTTTAGGACTAACCCTGTGAAATACCGTATAAGTGGTTTTTTTCGCGTGGGGAAAATTTAGCGTTTTTGTTAAAAAACTGTGTGAGTTTATTTTGGCGTAATGTAATTTTCGCGGTCCGTAATCATAATGAATAACTCTATCATTGGTCTAAATATTTCGCGAGTTTTTATTTTCGCGTCCCAACTTTTATCGCGAATATAGCGAAAATTATATCACCGCGAAAAAAACCACTTATACGGTACATTTTAAAAACAATTTTGGTTGGATTAAGCCAGTTCCTCAGAAACAATGCACAACACAAAAACCATATTAGGTACATGTATATAGGTTGCTGATGAAAAGATGATTAGGTGTCACTCATTAGTAATTTTTATCCATACTGATGTGGAATGCATGCAAGACATTTTTATGTGTCCACACTTGTTCAACTACTGATGTTGAATGCATTTGATTTTGAAACATTTGGAATGTCATGTATACTTTTTCTATCCAACATTACTTGGTTCTGTTCAGTTCTTCTGTCATTTATATTTCAGATGACCAAAGAGGGCTGTTCCTATTTATTCCAAATTTAACATTAAAACTTTCAAACTCTATAAAAAACTTTTTACATACTCATTGAGTATAACTTTTTACAAACTCATTGAGTATAAAAGGTGTAGAATTTATTTAGTTAAGTTTAGTTCTAATATGGATTGCTGTGGTAGAATTAATCAATTAACTACCAAATTTCCATATTGGAATCAAAATGATTTATGGAAGGCAAGATTTATGGATATTTAACTATGGTCAAACATTGTTTATGCAAATTTAACACCTAGCTATCACTGAGTGTTAAATTTGACTACAATGCAATGCCCATAGTAAAATATACAATAGATAATGGCTTTCAAAAATTATTTTGTATATTTAGATGACAGTGGAGTTGAGAGTAGTGTGGAGTAAGAGTGGAGTTTGAAGAGATGAGCTGAGAGTGCAGTTGAGAGTTGAGTAAGTAAATTTGAGTTGATGGTAAACTTAGCTCAAGTTTACTTCATTAAATTTAATTTAAGGTAGTTTAGTTTAAGGAGATCTACACCTTGGATAAAACAAATTTGGCAGAGTTTTTTGGCCATCTTTAATTTAATTTTGCAAAAATGGAATAAGCTAATAGGACAGTTTTTGCTGGAAGTCTTGTGAACAGAAAAGATCTGATGAAGTGCAGACAAATACTTGCAAAAAAACAATGAAATAATTGAATACGAATAAAAATTTGCAACATGGAGGTAAACATTTTCTTTAAATTGTGAATGGAATTATCCATATTTTATTCTTTAACAAGTTGTTGTTTTACCTAGCCTGGTTTGAATTAATTATTTATTGTGAACGACCTTTTGTTTTACTGAAAAAAATGCTTTAAATTATAAAACTAAATGTTTGGCCATGTTTTCTCCTTAAGATTCACAATCTCAGTGTTGACAGACCACGCAGATTTTAATGTCTCTTTGAATGCGGTTTCCCATCAATTTCACAGGCACTTGGGGTCAGGATAATTTTTTTTATGGAATAAAATGCAAATAAATGAATTTACAGTGTGTATTCACTCGTTTGGTAACTAGTCTGACATGTCTCATTGTGAAATATTTTTTTCTTTATTAATATTATTTTTCTGAGGTCAATATTTCACAACGAGACATGTCAGACTAGTTACCAAACGAATGAATACACACTGTAAATTCATTTATTTGCTTTTTATTCCATAAAAAAAAATTATCCTGACCCCAAGTGCATGTGGTCTCGTGTCTGATGAAAAAAGCCTAAAAGAAATCTTATAAAAAAGTTATTTTACCTATACTTAAAACCAAGAATATGCAACTACATACTTGTTCATTTTAATAATTTAATGTTAATATTTAAAAAAATTGTTTTCAATCTTTTATCCAAAACAACAGAGGGTCGTTCGTGTGCCTAATTTTCTTTAGCGAATAATTAAAAATTAATTTATATTTGATAAATGAGTGAAGGACAAACGAAAACCTTTCCCATAAGCCCTAGAAAAACGTATCACGTGCTCAAATTATGTTTGTGAACACTATTTACTTTGGAAGCTTTGAAAAAAGTAATGTTTTGTGACAATGGCGCAGTTAAACGTAAGTTTTATGTTTATGTTGTTTTTTTTTGTTATTACAGATGCTCAGAAATGTTTATTTAGAATTATTTTAACAAATTGCCTTGCCATATTTGGTTTAGTCTCGAATTATCGAATTATAACTAGACAAAGTCGATCTACCGATCACTAATACCCCCGCATTTTGTAAAAATTTCTAACGTTTTTCGTGGACTGTGACCTTGAAATTTGATAGATTTCCACCAAAATCAATAGGCTTCTTACCAACAAAATATATAACAATATCCCAAAGTTTCATTAAAATCGGATGCAAACTTTTTGAGTTATTGTCCGGAAACAACTTTTTGTAAAAATTTCTAACGTTTTTCGTGGACTGTGACCTTGAAATTTGACGTATTTCCCCCAAAATGAATAGGCTTCTTACCAACCTGATATATAACAATATCCCAAAGTTTCATTCAAATCACATGCAAACTTTTTGAGTTATCGTCCGGTAACAACTTTTTTGTAAAAATTTCTAACGTTTTTCGTGGACTGTGACCTTGAAAATTAACCCATTTTCCCCAAAATCAAAAGGCTTTTTACAAACCTGATATATAACAATATCCCAAAGTTTCATTCAAATTGAATGCAAACTTTTTGAGTTATTGTCCGGAAACAACTTTTTTGTAAAAATTTCTAACGTTTTTCGTGGACTGTAACCTTGAAATTTGACGTATTTCCCCCAAAATCAATAGGCTTCTTACCAACCTGATATATGACAATATCCCAAAGTTTCATTCAAATCAGAAGTAAACTTTTTGAGTTATTGTCCGGAAACAACTTTTTTGTAAAAATTTCTAACGTTTTTCGTGGACTGTGACCTTGAAAATTAACCCATTTTCCCCAAAATCAAAAGACTTTTTACAAATCTGATATATAACAATATCCCAAAGTTTCATTCAAATTGAATGCAAACTTTTTGAGTTATTGTCTTAAACAACTTGTTTGTAAAAATTTCTAACGTTTTTCGTGGACTGTAACCTTGAAATTTGACGTATTTCCCCCAAAATCAATAGGCTTCTTACCAACCTGATATATGACAATATCCCAAAGTTTCATTCAAATCAGAAGTAAACTTTTTGAGTTATTGTCCGGAAACTTATCGCAAAGTTTCATTCAAATCTTTTTGAATTATCATCCGGAAACCAAATGTGGACGGACGGACGGACATGAGGACCGCTATATACCCCGGACTCTGTCGAGTGGGGGTATAAAAAAACAAATAGGGTAAAAATTGTATTGTCCCTGAATTAACAAGCGCTTGATTTACTCATAAAAAATGTCTCGGTGTGCTCGAATAACAATGTTTGTCAACTACGTAATATAGTATTTTTAGTTTTTTAGTTTGTTTGTTTGTTTTAATGGTGTTTTAACGCCACTTTCAGCAATTTTTCAGCTATTTCATGGTGTCCAGTTTTTATTGGGGGAGGAAGCCGGAGTACCCGGAGAGAACCCCCGACCTTAGTTTATTAGTAAATAACCAGAAAAATTTTATTGATTGTGCGATTGACTTCATTTAGTTATAAAAAGGCTTTGTCCAATCCTTTTGCATTATTTACATGTACGTCAATAAACTAGTTTGAAAGTATGCTACGAAATCGTTTAAAGCCGATTTGATGTTCAGAAATCAGTCAAAGTTAAGTAAAGTACATGTTTAATCATTTTAATCAATAAATGTTAATAATTGTGAAGTGTTTTAAACGCTTAATCCCAACCGAACAGATGATCGTATTCTGTGTTCTTTATCTAATATAACTAAAAAAGTTTCTTGACTATTTTTAATTAACATGTCCGATTACAACTCACTTTGTCTTTACCAATATGAATAAAACCTACCCATCAGCACTAGCAAAACGTACCACGTGCTCAATTTAAATTGTGAACACTATTTACCCGTGCAAGGTTTGAAAAAGGCAGACATGTTTTGTGATAATGGAGCAGTTTATTGTAAGTTTATTTTTTTATTGTTTTGACGGGCGCTTCAAAATATTTATTTAAGAATTACTTTAACAAATCTGGCCTTGACATATTTTTGTCTAGGATTATAAAAATACGTATTGAAAATTATTAATATTTTTTTCTACTGTTAACCATTATGTTTAAAATTGTATCGTGTCCCAGAAATTCACCAAGTACTTGATTTACTAATCAAAAATGTCGCGATGTGCTCGAATAGCAATATTTCAGTCACGTTTTGTGTCGCATTCTTTGCAGCGTAAAAACAGGAATCGATCAATCCATCTTCTGTTTGTCGAACTTCGTGATTATTTTCATCTCAATTTTAAATTATTACAAGAAATTGAACATAACCTCCAGCTTCTAAAATGGACAACTGCAAACGCTGTTTCTTTTCAATGATTGTGCGTGATCAAAATCTTTTTTTCAATTGAAAACGGGGAAGTAGGTTCCTTAATTTATCTGACACCCAATGGCTTAATGGTGTTTTTCTCTTGATTTTTCTTGGTAAAAATATGTGTGGCGGCTTTTTACATCTCCTTGTGGTATTCTTTTCACTTGTATCCACGTGGAGCTGTTTCGGGGAAAGGGGTTCATTACACGACTGAATAATTAGCCGCTTCCTTTTGTCCGGAAAGTAACTCAACATATTCCCAATTGCCACCAGCTGTTTTGTGTTGCTCCTGAGAATTTTGATGAGTGTGAAGACCCTATTTCTCTTTCCTACAATAAAATATATGCATGTCAAAAAATTGTAAATAGGCAGGGAGACAGCTGCCTGCATTGTGGAGTGAATTGATGTTTTTTTAAATTCTTTTTTTTTATATTTTTTTTTGTTAATTGTTTGTGTGTAATTGAATTTATTGCCCTTTTATACAAATTGAATTTATTGCCCTGATATACCATTTGCTAGATATATCTTTGATTATACAGCTTTTAATTTTTCTTTGTACAACATATTAAATTATGCAAAATTTTCAGAAACAATTATGTCTTTCAAAAATTTGAATTATGAATACTTATATAAAAAAATAACTTGCAGCAAATTTGAAGTATTATGTGTCCCTTTAGTTTGGAACTAATATGTACCCATTTTCTTAAGGGAAAAAAATATTAAGAAAACTCCAAGTCCAGCTAGTTGGTGAAGTACAATACTGCACAATATTTTGTTTTCTTTGTACTATATATTATTTTAACAAACATCAAATGGGAGATAACTCCAATTTTTTTTTCAGGTACAAAAGACACAAAAACATCAAAGTCAAACATTGAAGTCCAGATCTAGAATTTGCAAGGTATTTATTGGGTAAAAAACAGAAGAATTTATTATTAATGCTGAATAAAATTACTATTCATGTTGTGTTAACATTCTACATATTTAAGGGCCTTGGTGGGGGGGGGGGACATTGGTTAAACACCATTAAAACAACCAGAAAATGCAGCTTTCATATCATAACAGTCGGAAGTCCTTTAGGACTAACCCTGTGAAATACATTTTAAAAACAATTTTGGTTGGATTAAGCCAGTTCCTCAGAAACAATGCACAACACAAAAACCATATTAGGTACATGTATATAGGTTGCTGATGAAAAGATGATTAGGTGTCACTCATTAGTAATTTTTATCCATACTGATGTGGAATGCATGCAAGACATTTTTATGTGTCCACACTTGTTCAACTACTGATGTTGAATGCATTTGATTTTGAAACATTTGGAATGTCATGTATACTTTTTCTATCCAACATTACTTGGTTCTGTTCAGTTCTTCTGTCATTTATATTTCAGATGACCAAAGAGGGCTGTTCCTATTTATTCCAAATTTAACATTAAAACTTTCAAACTCTATAAAAAACTTTTTACATACTCATTGAGTATAACTTTTTACAAACTCATTGAGTATAAAAGGTGTAGAATTTATTTAGTTAAGTTTAGTTCTAATATGGATTGCTGTGGTAGAATTAATCAATTAACTACCAAATTTCCATATTGGAATCAAAATGATTTATGGAAGGCAAGATTTATGGATATTTAACTATGGTCAAACATTGTTTATGCAAATTTAACACCTAGCTATCACTGAGTGTTAAATTTGACTACAATGCAATGCCCATAGTAAAATATACAATAGATAATGGCTTTCAAAAATTATTTTGTATATTTAGATGACAGTGGAGTTGAGAGTAGTGTGGAGTAAGAGTGGAGTTTGAAGAGATGAGCTGAGAGTGCAGTTGAGAGTTGAGTAAGTAAATTTGAGTTGATGGTAAACTTAGCTCAAGTTTACTTCATTAAATTTAATTTAAGGTAGTTTAGTTTAAGGAGATCTACACCTTGGATAAAACAAATTTGGCAGAGTTTTTTGGCCATCTTTAATTTAATTTTGCAAAAATGGAATAAGCTAATAGGACAGTTTTTGCTGGAAGTCTTGTGAACAGAAAAGATCTGATGAAGTGCAGACAAATACTTGCAAAAAAACAATGAAATAATTGAATACGAATAAAAATTTGCAACATGGAGGTAAACATTTTCTTTAAATTGTGAATGGAATTATCCATATTTTATTATTTAACAAGTTGTTGTTTTACCTAGCCTGGTTTGAATTAATTATTTATTGTGAACGACCTTTTGTTTTACTGAAAAAAATGCATTAAATTATAAAACTAAATGTTTGGCCATGTTTTCTCCTTAAGATTCACTATTGGTTTATTATTGCTTCAAAAATAAAACAGAAGGATAGAATGGCCTGTTTAATTTTTATAAGTTTTAATTTAATTTAACTTGAATAAATGTTTACAAACTGCATATCCCATCCACATTTGATTCTATTATGTTTACTAATTTATTTCACAATCGATAAAAATTTTGGGTTTGTTGTTTCCCAAAACAATTCACCAAATAAGTCCCCACCGAGAAGGAGTTTGAGTGTATGAAGACAAAAATTGTCACTTTTTTAGAACCTCAGACGTGCAGTTAACTCAGGTTATATTGGATGTCAACTCTTGTCAACCTACAGGAACAGATGTTGTATCCAAAATTGATGAGATGAGAATAGCCAGTGTCCAAAAGAGTACCAAAACAAAATTTTGAAGATTCAACTTAAAAAACAAAAGTCTTTCTGAATGGATGTGAAATATTCAGGACAACAAAGACAATGTATAACAGACCCTGACTTTATTCAACATCTGTCAAAGGCACATCTGAATTAGATGGCAAAAAAGGCAAAAATGATTTGTTAATATTTTTTGTGGGAGTGTGAAACCAGAATTGGTGACCAGTCAGATTCTGCAAAGTGAGGTCAAATTGGACATAACCATTACGAAGCCAGCATTAAGGACCATTTGACAAGCCCAAATATGACTGAACTGCAGCAGATAGGAACCAGCTGTAGTGGATTGACCAAAATAGCAAAGAATAATGTTTGCTTACAAGGCAATGTAGACAGTCTATAGTCACACCTGCAGAGATGGGCCTACTAAGTAAGTCTTCATCTTGGCACATAAATGTACAGTCATGTTTTATGGTCTCATTCCCAATACAAGTAAGGTATATTCTGTATTATTATACGTATCCGTTTTTCTATCTGCTGCTTAAACTGTTCTAACCAATACACATGTTGTTAAAAAGTAAAAGGAACATTCTAAGAATAAATAAAAGGGAATAAAGTTTTCTACATATTGACATTTTCTATTGTACTTATTTCTTTGGTTACTTTTCATAGATGAAGAAAAAAGATGACAGATGAAGAGGAATGCCAAGACATATCTCCAAAATATCTGGGTAAGAATTTTATTGGAATTATTTCAGAGTTAAAGAAGCGATAAAAACTTATGACAATTTAAAATGCAACATTCTAAGCATAAATGAAAGGACATAAAATCTGCTATATAAAAATGCTATATATAGATTTTTCCAATCCATTCATTTATTGGTTATTTTTTAGATGAAGAAAGAAGATTACAGATGAAGAGAGGAACGCCCAAAGTATGTCCAGAATATCTGGGTAAGAATCTTGCTGAAAATTATTGCAGTGATAAAACAGCCATTAAAACTTCTTGATAATTTAATATTTTTTAAATGTACTCTTTAAGAATAACATCTGAAATAAGGTAAAATTATTTTTCCAACAATATAAACATGTTAGCTGCTGTCAAAAAGTAAAAGCAACATTCTAAGAATAAATAAAAGGGAATAAAGTTTTCTAGAAATTGTTCCACTGTACTTATTTCTTGACTTTTTATAGATGAAGAAAAAAGATGACAGAAGAAGAGGAAAGCCAAGATAATATGTCCGGAATATCTGGGTAAAAATATCAGTGGAAATTAATGCAATAATAAACCAGCCTTTAAAACTTCTTTACAATTTAAATACTTTTTAAAATGTACTCTTTGAATAACATCTGAATTAAGGTTAAATTACTTTTCCATCCATACACATGTTAGCTAGTTCCAAAAAGTAAAAGGGACATTCTAGGAATAAATGAAATGGAATCAAGTTTTCTACATATTGATATTTTCTATTGTACTTATTTCTTTGGTTACTTTTCATAGATGAAGAAAAAAGATGACAGATGAAGAGGAATGCCAAGACATTTAATATCCAAAATGTCTGGGTAAGAATATTATTGGAATTATTTCAGAGTTAAAGAAGCCATACAAACTTATGACAATTTAAAATACATGTATTTAAAATAGTTTTGAAATGCACTTTTTGGATTAACACCGGATATAAGGTACAGTTATTTTACCATCACTACATATGTTAGCTAGTGTCAAAAATTGAAAAAGCAACATTCAAAGCATAAATGAAGGGACATGAAATCTGTTATATATAGATTTCTTTAAATTGATTCATATATTTGGTTATTTTTATAGATAAAGAAAGAAGATTACAGATGAAGAGGAACCCCAAGAAAATATGTCCAGAATATCTGGGTAAGAATATTGCTGAAAATTATTGCAGTGATAAAACGGCCATTAAAACTTCTTGAAAATTTAAATATTTTTTTTAATGTACTCTTTAAAAATAACATCTGAAATAAGGTAAAATTATTTTTCCAACAATATAAACATGTTAGCTGCTGTCAAAAAGTAAAAACAACATTCTAAGAATAAATAAAAGGGAATAAAGTTTTCTAGAAATTGTTCCACTGTACTTATTTCTTGACTTTTTATAGATGAAGAAAAAGGGGTTGTAGGAAAGAAAGTCACAGGAAAAAAAGTCACGGAAAAAAGTCATGGATAAAAAGTCACAGGAAAAAAGTCACAAGAAAAAAAGTCACAGGAAAAAGTCACAATTAATAAGTTGTATTGGTATTGAATGTGTGTTTTTTTCCAAGATTTATATTCTTGTTTATAAAAAGTTAAGTGGATATTTAAAGACATTTAATTTTAAAATAAATATTATAACAAATTAACAAAATTTTATCACATAAAAACAAAGAAATAAATAAGCAATTAGAAGTACAGTAATTGGTCACACATGTTCATTTTGATCACTACACATTATTAAATTATTAAATAAATAAATCACTAAAATGTTGATTGGCTTTCATCTATGTATTAATATAGTTGTTTATCCTATTCTTTTCTTTGGTATACATATTTTTAACTGTTAAAGCAGCACAAAAAGAGCTGTCAACAGTAATGTGTTTTTACTAAAATGTTTTCTAGATTTTAATGGACTTGAAACACAATTTTAATTTATAATATTATTAAATAACTAGTAAGTAATAAAGTAATAAACAAGTTTTACATAAAAATATGACTATAATTATAATAAACATAAAAAATATCTTCAGATTATGACAACATAAATGACCAAGACAACTTATTAATTGTGACTTTTTTTCCTGTGACTTTTTTTTCTTGCGACTTTTTTTCCTGTGACTTTTTTTCCTATCAAAACTGTGACTTTATTTCCTGTGACTTTTTTTCCGTTTACCGAAAAAAGATGACAGATGAAGAGGAAAGCCAAGATAATATGTCCGGAATATCTGGGTAAAAATATCAGAGGAAATTAATGCAATAATAAACCAGCCTTTAAAACTTCTTTACAATTTAAATACTTTTTAAAATGTACTCTTTGAATAACATCTGAATTAAGGTTAAATTACTTTTCCATCCATACACATGTTAGCTAGTTCCAAAAAGTAAAAGGAACATTCTAGGAATAAATGAAATGGAATCAAGTTTTCTACATATAGATATTTTCTATTGTACTTATTTCTTTGGTTACTTTTCATAGATGAAGAAAAAAGATGACAGATGAAGAGGAATGCCAAGACATATCTCCAAAATATCTGGGTAAGAATTTTATTGGAATTATTTCAGAGTTAAAGAAGTGATAAAAACTTATGACAATTTAAAATGCAACATTCTAAGCATAAATGAAAAGACATAAAATCTGCTATATAAAAATGCTATATATAGATTTTTCCAATCCATTCATTTATTTGGTTATTTTTTAGATGAAGAAAGAAGATTACAGATGAAGAGAGGAACGCCTAAAGTATGTCCAGAATATCTGGGTAAGAATCTTGCTGAAAATTATTGCAGTGATAAAACAGCCATTAAAACTTCTTGATAATTTAATATTTTTTAAATGTACCCTTTAAGAATAACATCTGAAATAAGGTAAAATTATTTTTCCATCAATATAAACATGTTAGCTGCTGCCAAAAAGTAAAAGGAACATTGTAAGAATAAATGAAAGGGAATTAACTTTTCTACATATTGATATTTTCCATTGTACTTATTTGATTGGTTACTTTTCATAGATGAAGAAAAAAGAAGACAGATGAAGAGGAATGCCAAGACATTTAATATCTCCAAAATGTCTGGGTAAGAATATTATTGGAATTATTTCAGAGTTAAAGAAGCCATACAAACTTATGACAATTTAAAATACATGTATTTAAAATAGTTTTGAAATGCACTTTTTGGATTAACACCTGATATAAGGTACAGTTATTTTACCATCACTACGTATGTTAGCTAGTGTCAAAAATTGAAAAAGCAACATTCAAAGCATAAATGAAGGGACATGAAATCTGTTATATATAGATTTCTTTAAATCGATTCATATATTTGGTCATTTTTATAGATAAAGAAAGAAGATTACAGATGAAGAGGAACCCCAAGAAAATATGTCCAGAATATCTGGATAAGAATATTGCTGAAAATTATTGCAGTGATAAAACGGCCATTAAAACTTCTTGAAAATTTAAATATTTTTTTTAATGTACTCTTTAAGAATAACATCTGAAATAAGGTAAAATTATTTTTCCAACAATATAAACATGTTAGCTGCTGTCAAAAAGTAAAAACAACATTCTAAGAATAAATAAAAGGGAATAAAGTTTTCTAGAAATTGTTCCACTGTACTTATTTCTTGACTTTTTATAGATGAAGAAAAAAGATGACAAATGAAGAGGAAAGCCAAGATAATATGTCCGGAATATCTGGGTAAAAATATCAGTGGAAATTTAAATGCAATAATAAACCAGCCTTTAAAACTTCTTTACAATTTAAATACTTTTTAAAATGTACTCTTTGAATAACATCTGAATTAAGGTTAAATTACTTTTCCATCCATACACATGTTAGCTAGTTCCAAAAAGTAAAAGGAACATTCTAGGAATAAATGAAATGGAATCAAGTTTTCTACATATTGATATTTTCTATTGTACTTATTTCTTTGGTTACTTTTCATAGATGAAGAAAAAAGATGACAGATGAAGAGGAATGCCAAGACATATCTCCAAAATATCTGGGTAAGAATTTTATTGGAATTATTTCAGAGTTAAAGAAGCGATAAAAACTTATGACAATTTAAAATGCAACATTCTAAGCATAAATGAAAGAACATAAAATCTGCTATATAAAAATGCTATATGTAGATTTTTCCAATCCATTCATTTATTTGGTTATTTTTTAGATGAAGAAAGAAGATTACAGATGAAGAGAGGAACGCCCAAAGTATGTCCAGAATATCTGGGTAAGAATCTTGCTGAAAATTATTGCAGTGATAAAACAGCCATTAAAACTTCTTGATAATATAATATGTTTTAAATGTACTCTTTAAGAATAACATCTGAAATAAGATAAAATTATTTTTCCAACAATATAAACATGTTAGCTGCTGTCAAAAAGTAAAAGCAACATTCTAAGAATAAATAAAAGGGAATAAAGTTTTCTAGAAATTGTTCCACTGTACTTATTTCTTGACTTTTGATAGATGAAGAAAAAAGATGACAGAAGAAGAGGAAAGCCAAGATAATATGTCCGGAATATCTGGGTAAAAATATCAGTGGAAATTAATGCAATAATAAACCAGCCTTTAAAACTTCTTTACAATTTAAATACTTTTTAAAATGTACTCTTTGAATAACATCTGAATTAAGGTTAAATTACTTTTCCATCCATACACATGTTGGCTAGTTCCAAAAAGTAAAAGGAACATTCTAGGAATAAATGAAATGGAATCAAGTTTTCTACATATTGATATTTTCTATTGTACTTATTTCTTTGGTTACTTTTCATAGATGAAGAAAAAAAATGCCTGATGAAGAGGAATGCCAAGACATTTAATATCTCCAAAATGTCTGGGTAAGAATATTATTGGAATTATTTCAGAGTTAAAGAAGCCATACAAACTTATGACAATTTAAAATACATGTATTTAAAATAGTTTTGAAATGCACTTTTTGGATTAACACCGGATATAAGGTACAGTTATTTTACCATCACTACATATGTTAGATAGTGTCAAAAATTGAAAAAGCAACATTTAAAGCATAAATGAAGGGACATGAAATCTGTTATATATAGATTTCTTTAAATTGATTCATATATTTGGTTATTTTTATAGATAAAGAAAGAAGATTACAGATGAAGAGGAACCCCAAGAAAATATGTCCAGAATATCTGGGTAAGAATATTGCTGAAAATTATTGCAGTGATAAAACGGCCATTAAAACTTCTTGAAAATTTAAATATTTTTTTTAATGTACTCTTTAAAAATAACATCTGAAATAAGGTAAAATTATTTTTCCAACAATATAAACATGTTAGCTGCTGTCAAAAAGTAAAAGCAACATTCTAAGAATAAATAAAAGGGAATAAAGTTTTCTAGAAATTGTTCCACTGTACTTATTTCTTGACTTTTTATAGATGAAGAAAAAAGGGTTGTAGGAAAGAAAGTCACAGGAAAAAAAGTCACGGAAAAAAGTCATGGATAAAAAGTCACAGGAAAAAAAGTCACAAGAAAAAAAGTCACAGAAAAAAGAGTCACAATTAATAAGTTGTATTGGTATTGAATGTGTGTTTTTTTCCAAGATTTATATTCTTGTTTATAAAAAGTTAAGTGAATATTTAAAGACATATAATTTTAAAATAAATATTATAACAAATTAACAAAATTTTATCACATAAAAACAAAGAAATAAATAAGCAATTAGAAGTACAGAAATTGGTCACACATGTTCATTTTGATCACTACACATTATTAAATTATTAAATAAATAAATCACTAAAATGTTGAAGCCATATTTTTGGCTTTCATCTATGTATTAATATAGTTGTTTATCCTATTCGTTTCTTTGGTATACATATTTTTAACTGTTTTTTTTTTTTCTTCAAGATTCTTTATTCACTCAGACACAAAGTAGGTGTACATGAGGTGGTTTTAAGAACAGAAAATATGACAAAGCAGACATGGACATGAAAAAAACACATAAACAAACAATATAATACACATATAATCATACAATAAACAATTGCAAAGATATACATAAGTGCAAATTCGCTCCTCCTTCGACACATTGCGCCATCTTCCAGTTTCTATAGGAAATTTAATGTTACTGGATCGAAATTTTCCAATCCAAATTCTAGGTTTTTCATGAAGTCTAAGTAAATAATTTTCCAAACCAAAATCTTTTTTAATCGATCCATAAAAAACCCCTCTAGAAGAGTTATTTATATCGCTATGCCACTTTTGAATAAACTGATCTTGAAGTGTTTGTTTCATAAGGCTCTTAAATATAGAAAAATCAATGAAGTGCTGGTCTGTAAAAATGTAAGTTAACCCACAGGAGTCAAAAATAGACTTTACATACTGAATCCACTTAAAATTACATACACCATTCGTTTGTAGATTAAACATAAGTTTCAACATAATATTGCTCAGCTTATTTTCACTTCTCATAACTCTACAATAGAAGGAAACCATTCTCAACTTTATATCTATTTCAAGTGGAAATCTCCCTAATTCACCATATACAATAAAATTGGGTGTACTTCTTCTAACATTCATAATTCGTTTACAAAATTTCAAGTGTACTCTTTCAATAATACTTGTGTTTTCAAACCCCCAAACCTCTGACCCATATAACAAAATAGGAGAGATCATAAAATCAAAGAGTTTCAACTGGATATCAACAGGAATGTTCAAGTTTCTTATTCTTGTATATACACAAAAGATTGCCTTTTCTGCTTGTTCCACAAGTTTCTGTTTTGATTCTGAAAATGAACCGTTATATCTTAAAAGAAGTCCCAAGTAGTTATAACTGTCAATGATTTCAAGCGATGCATCTCTTAGTTTGAATTGAGGCGGCCTTTGTGTCCTACGTTTACAGAAAATCATTACTTTTGTTTTACTTGTATTTACAGACAATTTCCATTTATCGCAATAATCTGCAAATATATCAAGAGGTTGCATATCATCGCATGACTCTGCAAATATTACAGTGTCATCAGCATATAATAATGCAAAGATCTCAAGGTAAATCAAAAGGGACTCGTTGCACCTGTTCCGTGCATATTCCAATGGATGTCCGTCAACACTCTTAAAATAGTCTTCTAAATCGTTCAAAAATATAGAAAAGAGAAAGGGTGATAGGTTTTCTCCCTGGCGGACTCCTACCATACAGGGGAAAAAGTCAGATTTCTCATTTCTATACTGAACACACGATTTAATATTATTATACATATTAAAAATTACATTGAAGCATTTTCCACGAATGCCACTTCGTTGAAGTTTTGTCCATAAACCAGTCCTCCAAACGGTATCGAAGGCTTTTCGAAAGTCTATGAACGTACAATATAGCTTCTTACCACTTGATAGGTATAAGGAAATTAGGGTATGTAAAACAAAAATATTATCAGTGGTTGAATATCCTTTCCTGAATCCAGCCTGGTTTTCTGAAATCAAGCTTAATTCATTTGAGAATTCATTCAACCTCGAGTTCAGAACAGAGGTAAACAGCTTTCCCAAACAACTTATCAATGTAATTGCTCTGTAGTTGTCAGGGTCTTGGTTATCTCCCTTGTTCTTATATACTGGCTTTATTATACCAACTAACCAGTTTTCCGGTACTATTCCCGAGTCAAGAACAATATTGAATAATTTACAAAGTGTTGGGATAAATTCCGAAGGGATATTTTTCAAATACTCATTCAGAATATTGTCTATGCCAGCAGCTTTATTATTTTTCAAATTACTAATAGCAATTTTGACCTCATTCTCACTGATAGGACCATTAAGAATATTCTCAAGTTGGTCGTTATCATTGAGTACTTGGTCAAAATTTTCATCATGACTTTCATCAATATCAGATGCATCACTTGTTTCATCGGCATTTAGGTCTCTAAAATATTCAAAGAAAGTTTCAAGTGGAACATCAGGGCAATCTTTTTTACAATTGCTATATCTATTTAACATCTTCCAAAAACTCTTTGGATCTGATTTATTTAAATTTCGTAAATCGTCAGCACATTTGTTTTGATATTTTATATAACTTGCATTCAGTTGCTTTTTATAATCTTTAGATGCATTTAATAAGGAATTTTTAACAACCTCGTCCTTATTAATCTTATAATCTAATCGTATTCTGTGAAAAGCATCTCGTTTACTTTGACAATCTTTATCAAACCATGGCTTGTTGCCATTCTTTCTATTCTTATGTAAATAAGGTTTTTTTACACCCATGATATCAGTAGCTGATTGAGAAAGATCATTAACTAATTGACAAACAATATCATTAACGTTTTCACATGACACATTATCGGAGCTTAAAAGGTCATCTAATTTAGAGTCAATTTGAATGAGTGAGTCCGTGATAGCTTGCCGAAATCGTTCCGATTTACTGTTATCCCTGTGTGTTTATGTTTGCTTGGTTAGATATTCTTGGCTTTACTGTGTTTTCCTTTACAAATGAAAAAGAAAATTCTAGTCTGTTATGGACATCTGATATCATAGGATCGTAATCTGATACACAAAAGTTTTGGAAAAAAGGAAACAGGTATGGACTAACTAATACATAATCAATCAGGCTAACATTTTTACATGTAGTTTTTCCAATATTTCTATCATCAAACAATCTACCATTTGCAATATATAACGATGATCGTTTACACAATTCTATCAACTTATAACCATAGTTATTACATCTAGCTTTATCCTCAGAGCTTCTCTGAAGAGGAATATTATTTTGTATCAACACTTTATATGAATAAAAATTATTTAAAAAGTCATCATCTAATTCATCTAGAAAATGTAAATTTTGAAAAAGTGACTCGTCTGGTTTTACAAAATCATCTGTCTGATTTGTTCTAGCATTGAAGTCACCAAATAATGAAATATACTTTGAACTTTTTGAAAAAGATATCAACTCTGACTCAATCTCATCAAAGGCAGTCTCCGATGCATATTTTGAGTTTTCTGGTGGTATGTAAATACATCCAAATAAAATATTATCAGACAGACCAGTAAAGTCAACTAAAAGTTCAAACCAAAAAACATATTCAGATTCAGATTTTATAAATTTGATACATTTTGAGAGTTCTGTTTTATATATAACTATGATCCCACCAGATTTTCTTTTCACATTTTCTCTATTTTCATAACTCAAATCATTGCATTGTATCACACGTGGCGTTATAACTAATTTCAGGTACGGTTTACTGAGCTTTGCGCGATAATATAGTTCGATGTTTGCATTTACCGAAGTAAGTAATTTCTATCTGTAATATTGTTTTGACTATTTTTCAGGTGAAAAACAGTATGTTTTGTAGTGCGAAATGTAATAATTTTGTTCTTTGCATTTGAATAAAAATAAAATTCTGTTCATATATTCGTACGCGATCAAGCTGGCTAGTGTTGTATTCATTACATTATGTGCACGTGATTATGTGTCATAACCATTTATTGTAAATCACGTGTTGTAAATGTGTTGAACAAATAAACATTTCGTACTATTATCATAAATGCACATTAAATCTGCTCTCATCTGAATTTAATTATATACCAAGAAAAGGTATGCGTTAAACCCATATCCAGAGATGTTCGATTTATATGTTATAGGTGTATCCCATTTGGTTTAATAGTTTTTTTCAATTTGTTTTATTTAAAATTTTATCATATGCTGTAAAGGCAGGGGCGTAGCTAGACTAGTTACAATGTGGTTCACAAAGAACTAGTGGGGTCCGGGTATGCACCCCGGAATATTTTTGAAAACAATGGTGCAATTTGGAGAATTCTAAAGTGGTTTATTTAGAACTGAAATGGACAGTTTATTGATTACAGGGATAGATTGCAATTTTGTTCTTAAAATAATGTGGATTCAGCCGCGTACTCGCGTATAGGCAGCTACGCCCCTGAAAGGGATGCAAATATAGACGATTGTGAAAGGCAAGAAATAATCATCTTGATTATAATATCTCAACTTTGAGAAGGGTACTGCAATAAAAAAAGCAAAGTTTTCGAAGAACATATATATATTGTTTACCAATAAAAATACATTGACCATAGTCAAGTGGTTCTGTGGGGGAAAATGTGAATGTAAGATCGGCAGTTATCGCGTCCTCGGAAAATCAAAGAAAACATACCGACAAGTTACAATTTTTATTGATTTAATTTTACTGTAATTACAATTGTTTCAAAAGATTTGCAATTAAATGTATTTTAAACGTCAAACTAGCATTCATGTGCATAAACCGATTGCTAAGAACTTTATAAAATTTTCAGAATCTAAAATAAAAAAAAAACAATTAGAAGAAGAGTCTTATTTTGCAAAACAATTGATGAGATTATTAACTTCTACAATTATTTTCAACAATATAAACTGTTGATGACCTTTATCAAACAATCAATCTATTTTCTCTATAAAGCATGACCAATACACGTTTATTGACGTTCTTTTATTGGTTTTAGATCAAGTTGAATCCAATTATCATCATAACAAATGCTTATCTATGTTTCATTTAAATTGTTGTCAGCAACGAATAAAACAGCGAAATTTATTGCGTCACGTTTAATAAATTAAGGTCCGTAACACCGTTTGTGAGCGCTAAAACACTTAAAGACATTTAATTAATGTGT
Organism: Limnoperna fortunei; assembly: GCA_944474755.1. Lineage (NCBI taxonomy): Eukaryota > Metazoa > Mollusca > Bivalvia > Mytilida > Modiolidae > Limnoperna > Limnoperna fortunei. The sequence goes on from OX104113.1 coordinate 53,211,532, forward strand.
CATAACTGCTAAAATACATTGAAAAGCACTTCAGAACATCATTAATATATTACTTATATTTAGCACCTAAAGGCAAAATAATTTAAAATGCAGTGCCTTTATTGTACGTAACATATAATGTACGTAATGTTAATGTATGTAACGGTAATTTACGTTACATTACATGTGATGTTATATATTATTTTCCATTACACTATTTATTGTAGATGAGTTTGAGCCAATAAAATTATTTATATTTGTATTTGTATTTGTATTTTAATAATCTCTCATATTACAATACAAAATGGGTTCCTGTTTTAATCCTCCATTTACTTTAATTGAGTTTCCCCGATATGGTTGAACCATATCTTCTCTTGTTAGTAATATATTCATAACCTTGTGGTAAATCTAAAACGTCGAATTTATCTAGTTTCGTTTCTAGAAAACAAATAATATCATATTGTTTGATTACATCAATGAAATCAACATTCAACAGTTTGGATTTAAGTCCGCATACATTAACAAAAGTCATGCGTAGTGTATTGGTAGTTCGTGTCCGTTCATGTGTGTCCGATGTGATGAACTAGTTATTGCCTGGAATTCGGGGCTCTCCATGGGGGTTCGGGATGTATGGTTGTCCGTCAACTATAAGCTTGTCATATACTAGTTTAGCGTTACGCTTAGCTCTTTGAAATTCTTTCAGTTTCGGGATAAGGGCCTTCCTGCGTTCATTGATCTCCAGTGGAAATTGTTGAAAGACAGCATATTGAACTTTATTTTTATTTTTGAGTTTTTCATTTGCCTCATGTAGCACAAGCTGGTGGTCTGAGTATTTTGTAAATCTTGCAATGATACTTCTCGGTTTACCATCACGTCTTGGTTTCAGCCTATGCACATTTTGGAATGAAATTCTTTCAGCATGGTCTATACCAAGCTCAGTAGTTATGAAACCTCTAACTATGTTTTCTGTATCATTAGATGATTCATCCCTCCCTTCTGGTAGACCAGTAAATTTAAGATTATACTTCATAGAGTGAGTTTGGAATCTAAGGAAGTCTTCTTGTAGGATTTTGTTTTCATTTTCAAGTGCTCTGTTTTGTTCTTCTAGGTATCTCATTCTGTCTTCTATATTATGATGGTGTCTTTCCTCATTAGCCAATATTCTACCATGTTGATCTTGTAGTGCTTTAATATCTTTAATTTCTCTTTTCATTGTATTTATATTTTCCTCAACTGTATGTAACTTTCTATGTATCTCATCCAGCATATCAAGTTTTTGAAGCTTTTGTTGAATAATAGTGTTTGTTGTGTTTACATTTTCAAGTCTGCTGTTGAGTACATTCATATTTTGCATGATAACTTGAAGGGCCATATTTGAATCAGTATGAGCTTGAGTGTTTATTGTGGCATTGACGGGAGCCTGGGTCATAATAGGTTGTTGAATGTCCTGAACAGGAGTACTTGTCTGTGGCTGTGGGTATGATGGCGGTGGGTATGGTGTTCTAAAACCTTGTTGAGATATGTAATTTTGTGGATTTGGAACAATCAGTGCAGTAGAGGGTTCAATAAAGGAGCGTTGTGGGCTTACTGTCCCATATATGCTTTCATTTGCTTGTGAAATAACTTGTGACAAGTTCATATTAGGTACACTGGGGGCCGCCATATTTGTATTCATGATTTTCTCAGGTGGAGTGAGTCCTGTTTGAAATGAATTGTTTCTTTGCCTTTTGTTACGGTTTCTATTTTTCCCCATCAGAAATACCTGAAGTCCTTCCTATGCATCTTCCAGCACAAAAAGGTAGTTATAAAACCATAATTCCATTATAAATTTTCACTTAAAGGGGAGTCGATCTTCATTCATGTCCACATCTACTCCGCCATCTTAGAAGTGACCAATCAGAAGCAGTTAAAGCAGCACAAAAAGAGCTGTCAACAGTAATGTGTTTTTACTAAAATGTTTTCTAGATTTTAATGGACTTGAAACACAATTTTAATTTATAATATTATTAAATAACTAGTAAGTAATAAAGTAATAAACAAGTTTTACATAAAAATATGACTATAATTATAATAAACATAAAAAATATCTTCATATTATGACAACATAAATGACCAAGACAACTTATTAATTGTGACTTTTTTTCCTGTTACTTTTTTTCCTATCAAAACTGTGACTTTATTTCCTGTGACTTTTTTTCCTGTGACTTTCTTTCCGTTTACCGAAAAAAGATGACAGATGAAGAGGAAAGCCAAGATAATATGTCCGGAATATCTGGGTAAAAATATCAGTGGAAATTTAAATGCAATAATAAACCAGCCTTTAAAACTTCTTTACAATTTAAATACTTTTTAAAATGTACTCTTTGAATAACATCTGAATTAAGGTTAAATTACTTTTCCATCCATACACATGTTAGCTAGTTCCAAAAATTAAAAGGAACATTCTAGGAATAAATGAAATGGAATCAAGTTTTCTACATATTGATATTTTCTATTGTACTTATTTCTTTGGTGAAGAAAAAAGATGACAGATAAAGAGGAATGCCAAGACATATCTCCAAAATATCTGGGTAAGAATTTTATTGGAATTATTTCAGAGTTAAAGAAGCGATAAAAACTTATGACAATTTAAAATGCAACATTCTAAGCATAAATGAAAGGACATAAAATCTGCTATATAAAAATGCTATATATAGATTTTTCCAATCCATTCATTTATTTGGTTATTTTTTAGATGAAGAAAGAAGATTACAGATGAAGAGAGGAACGCCCAAAGTATGTCCAGAATATCTGGGTAAGAATCTTGCTGAAAATTATTGCAGTGATAAAACAGCCATTAAAACTTCTTGATAATTTAATATTTTTTAAATGTACCCTTTAAGAATAACATCTGAAATAAGGTAAAATTATTTTTCCATCCATATAAACATGTTAGCTGCTGCCAAAAAGTAAAAGGAACATTGTAAGAATAAATGAAAGGGAATCAAGCTTTCTACATATTGATATTTTTCATTGTACTTATTTGATTGGTTACTTTTCATAGATGAAGAAAAAAGATGACAGATGAAGAGGAATGCCAAGACATTAAATATCTCCAAAATATCTGGGTAAGAATATTATTGGAATTATTTCAGAGTTAAAGAAGCCATACAAACTTATGACAATTAAAACTTATGACAATTTAAAATACATGTATTTAAAATAGTTTTGAAATGCACTTTTTGGATTAACAACGGATATAAGGTACAGTTATTTTACCATCACTACATATGTTAGCTAGTGTCAAAAATTGAAAAAGCAACATTCAAAGCATAAATGAAGGGACATGAAATCTGTTATATATAGATTTCTTTAAATCGATTCATATATTTGGTTATTTTTATAGATAAAGAAAGATTACAGATGAAGAGGAACACCAAGAAAATATGTCCAGAATATCTGGGTAAGAATATTGCTGAAATTATTGCAGTGATAAAACGGCCATTAAAACTTCTTGAAAATTTAAATATTTTTTTAATGTACTCTTTAAGAATAACATCTGAAATAAGGTAAAATTATTTTTCCAACAATATAAACATGTTAGCTGCTGTCAAAAAGTAAAAGCAACATTCTAAGAATAAATAAAAGGGAATAAAGTTTTCTAGAAATTGTTCCACTGTACTTATTTCTTGACTTTTTATAGATGAAGAAAAAAGATGACAGATGAAGAGGAAAGCCAAGATAATATGTCCGGAATATCTGGGTAAAAATATCAGAGGAAATTAATGCAATAATAAACCAGCCTTTAAAACTTCTTTACAATTTAAATACTTTTTAAATGTACTCTTTGAATAACATCTGAATTAAGGTTAAATTACTTTTCCATCCATACACATGTTAGCTAGTTCCAAAAAGTAAAAGGAACATTCTAGGAATAAATGAAATGGAATCAAGTTTTCTACATATTGATATTTTCTATTGTACTTATTTCTTTGGTTACTTTTCATAGATGAAGAAAAAAGATGACAGATGAAGAGGAATGCCAAGACATATCTCCAAAATATCTGGGTAAGAATTTTATTGGAATTATTTCAGAGTTAAAGAAGCGATAAAAACTTATGACAATTTAAAATGCAACATTCTAAGCATAAATGAAAGGACATAAAATCTGCTATATAAAAATCCTATATATAGATTTTTCCAATCCATTCTTTATTTGGTTATTTTTTAGATGAAGAAAGAAGATTATAGATGAAGAGAGGAATGCCCAAAGTATGTCCAGAATATCTGGGTAAGAATCTTGCTGAAAATTATTGCAGTGATAAAACAGCCATTAAAACTTCTTGATAATTTAATATTTTTTAAATGTACCCTTTAAGAATAACATCTGAAATAAGGTAAAATTATTTTTCCATCAATATAAACATGTTAGCTGCTGCCAAAAAGTAAAAGGAAAATTGCAAGAATAAATGAAAGGGAATTAACTTTTCTACATATTGATATTTTCCATTGTACTTATTTGATTGGTTACTTTTCATAGATGAAGAAAAAAGATGACAGATGAAGAGGAATGCCAAGACATTTAATATCTCCAAAATGTCTGGGTAAGAATATTATTGGAATTATTTCAGAGTTAAAGAAGCCATACAAACTTATGACAATTTAAAATACATGTATTTAAAATAGTTTTGAAATGCACTTTTTGGATTAACACCTGATATAAGGTACAGTTATTTTACCATCACTACATATGTTAGCTAGTGTCAAAAATTGAAAAAGCAACATTCAAAGCATAAATGAAGGGACATGAAATCTGTTATATATAGATTTCTTTAAATCGATTCATATATTTGGTTATTTTTATAGATAAAGAAAGATTACAGATGAAGAGGAACACCAAGAAAATATGTCCAGAATATCTGGGTAAGAATATTGCTGAAATTATTGCAGTGATAAAACGGCCATTAAAACTTCTTGAAAATTTAAATATTTTTTTAATGTACTCTTTAAGAATAACATCTGAAATAAGGTAAAATTATTTTTCCAACAATATAAACATGTTAGCTGCTGTCAAAAAGTAAAAGCAACATTCTAAGAATAAATAAAAGGGAATAAAGTTTTCTAGAAATTGTTCCACTGTACTTATTTCTTGACTTTTTATAGATGAAGAAAAAAGATGACAGATGAAGAGGAAAGCCAAGATAATATGTCCGGAATATCTGGGTAAAAATATCAGAGGAAATTAATGCAATAATAAACCAGCCTTTAAAACTTCTTTACAATTTAAATACTTTTTAAATGTACTCTTTGAATAACATCTGAATTAAGGTTAAATTACTTTTCCATCCATACACATGTTAGCTAGTTCCAAAAAGTAAAAGGAACATTCTAGGAATAAATGAAATGGAATCAAGTTTTCTACATATTGATATTTTCTATTGTACTTATTTCTTTGGTTACTTTTCATAGATGAAGAAAAAAGATGACAGATGAAGAGGAATGCCAAGACATATCTCCAAAATATCTGGGTGAGAATTTTATTGGAATTATTTCAGAGTTAAAGAAGCGATAAAAACTTATGACAATTTAAAATGCAACATTCTAAGCATAAATGAAAGGACATAAAATCTGCTATATAAAAATCCTATATATAGATTTTTCCAATCCATTCTTTATTTGGTTATTTTTTAGATGAAGAAAGAAGATTATAGATGAAGAGAGGAATGCCCAAAGTATGTCCAGAATATCTGGGTAAGAATCTTGCTGAAAATTATTGCAGTGATAAAACAGCCATTAAAACTTCTTGATAATTTAATATTTTTTAAATGTACCCTTTAAGAATAACATCTGAAATAAGGTAAAATTATTTTTCCATCAATATAAACATGTTAGCTGCTGCCAAAAAGTAAAAGGAAAATTGCAAGAATAAATGAAAGGGAATTAACTTTTCTACATATTGATATTTTCCATTGTACTTATTTGATTGGTTACTTTTCATAGATGAAGAAAAAAGATGACAGATGAAGAGGAATGCCAAGACATTTAATATCTCCAAAATGTCTGGGTAAGAATATTATTGGAATTATTTCAGAGTTAAAGAAGCCATACAAACTTATGACAATTTAAAATACATGTATTTAAAATAGTTTTGAAATGCACTTTTTGGATTAACACCTGATATAAGGTACAGTTATTTTACCATCACTACATATGTTAGCTAGTGTCAAAAATTGAAAAAGCAACATTCAAAGCATAAATGAAGGGACATGAAATCTGTTATATATAAATTTCTTTAAATCGATTCATATATTTGGTTATTTTATAGATAAAGAAAGAAGATTACAGATGAAGAGGAACCCCAAGAAAATATGTCCAGAATATCTGGGTAAGAATATTGCTGAAAATTATTGCAGTGATAAAACGGCCATTAAAACTTCTTGAAAATTTAAATATTTTTTTTAATGTACTCTATAAGAATAACATCCAAAATAAGGTAAAATTATTTTTCCAACAATATAAACATGTTAGCTGCTGTCAAAAAGTAAAAGCAACATTCTAAGAATAAATAAAAGGGAATAAAGTTTTCTAGAAATTGTTCCACTGTACTTATTTCTTGACTTTTTATAGATGAAGAAAAAAGATGACAGATGAAGAGGAAAGCCAAGATAATATGTCCGGAATATCTGGGTAAAAATATCAGTGGAAATTTAAATGCAATAATAAACCAGCCTTTAAAACTTCTTTAAAATTTAAATACTTTTTAAAATGTACTCTTTGAATAACATCTGAATTAAGGTTAAATTACTTTTCCATCCATACACATGTTAGCTAGTTCCAAAAAGTAAAAGCAACATTCTAAGAATAAACCAGAGGCTCTTAAGAGCCTGTATCGCTCACCTGATTTTATAGGCAATGAAGATGGCATTTCCCTGATGTTAAAGTAAGTCCTGTAATTTTCAATAAACTTTAAATAGGACCATCCAAACAATATTACTAGAAAGCTTTGTTTCATTGGTTAACAAGTTGTATAGAGAAGATTTTTTTTATTTGCCCTTAGGGTCCTATGTTAAACTAAGTCCTGCGGGGGAGGTGGCCATTTTGAATTTCCAATTGCCATAAAAACATAAACTTTATAAAGGACCATCCAAACAATATTGCTAGTAAGATTTTGTTTCCATTGATTAACCGGTTTCAGAGAAGAAGCCTTTAAAAACTTTTTCCCATAGGGTCCTATGTTAAACTAAGTCCTGCGGTAGTGGCCATTTTGAATTCCAGTTGGCATAAAAATCATAAACTTTATAAAGGACCATCCAAACAATATTGCTAGTAAGTTTTGTTTTGATTGGTTAACCGGTTTTAGAGAAAAAGCCCTTTTTAACCTTTTTCCCAAAGGGTCCAATGTTAAACTAAGTCCTGCGGTGGCGGCCATTTTGAATATCAGATTGGGATAAAAAACATTAACTTTATAGAGGGCCATCCAAACAATATTGCTAGTAAGTTTTGTTTCCATTGATTAACCGGTTTCAGAGAAGAAGCCTTTTAAAACGTTTTCCCATAGGGTTCTATGTTAAACTAAGTCCTGCAGTGGCGGCCATTTTGAATTTCCAATGGCCATAAAAAACACAAACTTTATAGAGGACCATCCAAACAATATTGCTAGTAAGTTTTTGTTTCCATTGATTAACCGGTTTCAGATAAGAAGCCTTTTAAAACTTTTTCCCATAGGGTTCTATGTTAAACTAAGTCCTGCAGTGGCGGCCATTTTGAATTTCCAATTCCCATCTAAAACACAAACTTTATAGAGGACCATCTAAACAATATTGCTAGTAATTTTTTTTTTTGATTGGTTAAACGGTTTCAGAGAAGAAGCCCTTTTTAACTTTTTTCCCATAGGGTCCTATGTTAAACTAAGTCTTGAGGTGGCGGCCATATTGGTTTACCAATGAAAATAAAAAACACAAACTTTGTAAAGGTCCATCCAATGAACATTATGGCCAAGTTTGGTTTCAATTGGCCAAGTGGTTTCAGAGAAGAAGATTAAAATGTAAAAAGTTTACAGACGCCAACGACGACGACGACGACGCCGACGGACGCAAAGTGATAACAATAGCTCACATGACCCTTTGGGTCAGGTGAGCTAATAAAAGGGAATAAAGTTTTCTAGAAATTGTTCCACTGTACTTATTTCTTGACTTTTTATAGATGAAGAAAAAAGATGACAGATGAAGAGGAAAGCCAAGATAATATGTCCGGAATATCTGGGTAAAAATATCAGTGGAAATTAATGCAATAATAAACCAGCCTTTAAAACTTCTTTACAATTTAAATACTTTTTAAAATGTACTCTTTGAATAACATCTGAATTAAGGTTAAATTACTTTTCCATCCATACACATGTTAGCTAGTTCCAAAAAGTAAAAGGAACATTCTAGGAATAAATGAAATGGAATCAAGTTGATATTGATATTTTCTATTGTACTTATTTCTTTGGTTACTTTTCATAGATGAAGAAAAAAGATGACAGATGAAGAGGAATGCCAAGACATATCTCCAAAATATCTGGGTAAGAATTTTATTGGAATTATTTCAGAGTTAAAGAAGCGATAAAAACTTATGACAATTTAAAATGCAACATTCTAAGCATAAATGAAAGGACATAAAATCTGCTATATAAAAATGCTATATATAGATTTTTCCAATCCATTCATTTATTTGGTTATTTTTTAGATGAAGAAAGAAGATTACAGATGAAGAGAGGAACACCTAAAGTATGTCCAGAATATCTGGGTAAGAATCTTGCTGAAAATTATTGCAGTGATAAAACAGCCATTAAAACTTCTTGATAATTTAATATTTTTTAAATGTACCCTTTAAGAATAACATCTGAAATAAGGTAAAATTATTTTTCCATCCATATAAACATGTTAGCTGCTGCCAAAAAGTAAAAGGAACATTGTAAGAATAAATGAAAGGGAATCAAGTTTTCTACATATTGATATTTTCCATTGTACTTATTTGATGGTTACTTTTCATAGATGAAGAAAAAAGATGACAGATGAAGAGGAATGCCAAGACATTTAATATCTCCAAAATGTCTGGGTAAGAATATTATTGGAATTATTTCAGAGTTAAAGAAGCCATACAAACTTATGACAATTTAAAATACATGTATTTAAAATAGTTTTGAAATGCACTTTTTGGATTAACACCGGATATAAGGTACAGTTATTTTACCATCACTACATATGTTAGCTAGTGTCAAAAATTGAAAAAGCAACATTCAAAGCATAAATGAAGGGACATGAAATCTGTTATATATAGATTTCTTTAAATCGATTCATATATTTGGTTATTTTTATAGATAAAGAAAGAAGATTACAGATGAAGAGGAACACCAAGAAAATATGTCCAGAATATCTGGGTAAGAATATTGCTGAAATTATTGCAGTGATAAAACGGCCATTAAAACTTCTTGAAAATTTAAATATTTTTTTTTAATGTACTCTTTAAGAATAACATCTGAAATAAGGTAAAATTATTTTTCCAACAATATAAACATGTAAGCTGCTGTCAAAAAGTAAAAGCAACATTCTAAGAATAAATAAATGGGAATAAAGTTTTCTAGAAATTGTTCCACTGTACTTATTTCTTGACTTTTTATAGATGAAGAAAAAAGATGACAGATGAAGAGGAAAGCCAAGATAATATGTCCGGAATATCTGGGTAAAAATATCAGTGGAAATTAATGCAATAATAAACCAGCCTTTAAAACTTCTTTACAATTTAAATACTTTTTAAAATGTACTCTTTGAATAACATCTGAATTAAGGTTACGGTAAATTACTTTTCCATCCATACACATGTTAGCTAGTTTCAAAAAGTAAAAGGAACATTCTAAGAATAAATGAAAGCTAGGGAATAAAGTTTTCTGCATATTGATATTTTCTACTGTGCTTATTTCTTTGGTTACTTTTCATAGAGGAAGAAAAAAGATGAAGAGGAATGCTGACAGATTAAGAGGAATGTTGACAGATGAAAAGGAATGCCAAGACATATTTAATATCTCCAAAAAATCTGGGTAGGAATATTATTGGAATTATTTCAGAGTTAAAGAAGCCATAAAAACTGATGACAATTTAAAATACATGTATTTAAAATATTTTTGAAACACATTTTTGCATCAACACCTGATATAAGGTACAGTTATTTTACCATCACTACATATGTTAGCTAGTTTCAAAAATTGAAAAAGCAACATTCTAAGCATAAATGAAAGGACATGAAATCTGCTATATATATAGATTTTTCCAATCCATTCATTTATTTGGTTATTTTTATAGATGAAGACAGATTACAGATGAAGAGGGGAACCCCCAAACATATGTCCAGAATATCTGGGTAAGAATATTGCTTTAAATTATTGCAGTGATAAAACAGTCATTAAAACTTCTTGACAATTTAAATATTTTTTAAATGTTCTTTTTTAGAACAACATCTTAAATAAGGTAAAATTATTTTTCGATCAATATAAACATGTAAGCTGCTGTCAAAAAGAAAAATAAATAAAACGGAAAAAAGTTTTCTACATATTGATATGTTCCACTGTACTTATTTCTTGGCTTACTTTTCATAGATAAAGAAAAAAGATGACAGATGAAGAGGAAAGCCAAGATAATATATCCATAATATCTTGGTAAGAATATTAAGTGAAATTATTGCAATGATAAAGCAGCCTTTAAAACTTCTCCATCCTCACAAGTCAGGGGTTTTGTGTCCACATGTATCCACGAACCCCTGACAAACTTAGCTAGGAAATTCCAGGGCTAGAAGATTTTCGTATGACGTCAATCCTTCAAAATATCAACCAATGAAATTGCTTGAAAGAAGCAAGTGTTTGGCAGAAGTCATTCTGACTCATTCTTGAGTGGGAAGAAAACGTAACGCAACTAATAAACTAGTGCTGATTGTGTTGGGATGCCAACACAGAATGTCTCCCAAACGAACCCCCATTGCCACTATAATCCTTATGGATAGTATTTCATTCAAATCAGTACATTAAAATATGCCTAGAAATCAAATTTTGTTGAAATCGGACAAAGTTGACTTTTTCCTGCAGTAAAATGGCCGCCATTTTGAAACCGGAAGTCGGACAAAAAAATTTTAAATAGTGGCACACTCAGGGTATCATAAGCTACCTGTATACCAAATTTCGTCTAAATCGGATGACGTTTAAATTTTTGCATTTTTAGGGGGGTGGTCGGATGGCGGCCATTTTGAAATGTCGGCCGCGTCAAATTTTTTTTTGCAAAAATGCTCAGGATAGTTAGCTGTATCAGTATACCAATTTTCATTGAAATTGCTTTGGCAATTACTGAGATCTGACAACGGCCGTCATTTTTTTTCAACGGCGGCCATTTTGAAAATGGCGGCCATTTTGAAAATTTCAAAAGTGGATTGCACAACTTCAGGTCACCCTTAACATGTTCCCAAAGTTTCATCTTGATTGGACATTGCGTCTCTGAGAAAATGTGCGGACAAGATTGAACGGAAAGAAAACAAAGAAAGAAAGAAAGAAAGAAAGAAAGAAAGAAAGAAAGAAAGAAAGAAGAAGAATAATAATAAGAAACCGGACAAAAACAATATGTCTCCCAAAACTTCGTTTGGGAGACATAATAACGCGGTAATAACAAACTATTAACAATACTGTACAAAATGCATTGACTTTTCATGGTCTATGCAACACATCCGTTTTGGTTTATTTACAATCGACATCGGGATATCCCCTAACCAAGCCGCGAATGAAAGCGAGCTTTTGATTGGCTACATCAAGGTATGATGTAGCCAATCAAAATAGTGACTATGAGCCCGAGAATTTCCTAGCTAAGTTTGTCAGGGGTTCGTGGAGACATGTGGACACAGAAACCCTGACTTGTGAGGATGAAACTTCTCTAGAATTTAAATACTTTATAATATACTCTTTGAATAACATCTGAAATAAGGTTAAATTATTTTTCCATCCATACAGCCCCGTGCGGGATCCGGGTGGCTAAAAGAATAGACCGCAGTCACGCTAGCTTGTCGTAAAAGGCGACTAAATAGCGCCCAGTACCCTGACCGGCGTGTCAGGTCGGTTTGCCTAAAGACCGACTGGGATGTGTGCCCCAGGTGGTTGAATGGGGTACCCCTGGCAAGCTGGGCTTGTCAGGCCATAATACGGAAAACCTGACCGCAAACCATATTAGTGCACCATGTTGGGAAAAATGCCACGTTCCTCGCACGTTAAAGAACGCTGCTGTAGTATTCGCTATGAGTAGGGATTTCGATCCCGCTACAGGAGGCTAAATTGCCCGACCCTATCCATCCTCCCATTTGCCAGTGGCAATCTAAAATCCGTTACCCCTATTTTTCCTTGTGTCCCATCCCATTTTCATTCATCATCTTTTCATGTTCATTTTATCATCCATTTCATGTTCATCGCCTGAATATAGCTGAAATATTGCTGATCGGGCGTTAAAAACCATTAATCAATCAATCAATCAATCAATCCATTTATACACATGTTAGCTAGTTCCAAAAAGTAAAATGACTATTATAAGAATAAATGAAAGGGAATAGTTTTCTACATATTGACATTTTCCATTGTACTTATTTCATTGGTTACTTTTCATACATGAAGAAAAAAGGTGACAGATGAAGAGGAATGCCAAGATGTCCAGAATATCTGGGTAAGAATATTAGTGGAAATTATTGCAACGATAAAACAGCCTTTGAAACTTATTCTTGACAATTTATAGCGGACCACATGAAACCTTTCCTGAGTATAAGCTGGTGTTGGTCAGGGTATTTAAACTTTTGGAAGATGAACTGTTCCATTGTTTGAATACAATACCTATTGTTCTCTGAGCAGTTTATTCAGTGGGTACTTTAAATCTGACAAGGAAAAGTCAATCACTCATTGATTAATTTTCCTATGCCAAATAGTAAACACCCCAATGGTGAAAATACATGAAACTACAGATTGTAGGGAGAAATTGTTGTGCAATGCTGAACTATATTATATGCCATATTTATCATTTAGGATAAAATTGTCTATTGCTGAACTTTTTCTAAATTTTGCAAAAAATTTTGCTATGTTTTCAAATACTAGGAACATGTTTTAATGTCCAAACAAAATTCTGTCGTCCAATTCCAATTTATTACTATTTCTAGGTGTATTTTAAATAGACATATTTTTTATTCAAACCAGTTATGTTATTGAAATTTGTATTTAACATTTGGTTTGACCAACTACTACATGTACTTAATAATGACCATGTTTATATTTGGGTAGATCATGGGCTTTTTGATTGGTTAGTATTACACAGTTTATATCTATATGTATCATATTTCAATAATATTGTCTTTCTTTGTACCTAAATAGACTTACCACTCAGTATACATACAAAAATAAAACATGAGGGTTGTTGGTAATGCTTGTAATGCTCACAATTTTGGAGCACCTGGTTTCACCCCAGAATTTATGTCTCCAAATAAAGTTTTGTTTGTCCTACAGAGTGTTATTCCTTACCCAATAGTAGGGTTAAATGATATTTTTTTTTTAATTCTGTGTTTGATGTAATTAATTTTATGTGTCATTATGTTAGGAACTGCACCCGTAGATTTGTGAAGGATCTCAAAGTGACCATAACCTTTTTTATCCTTTTTTTCAGACATTAAATCCTAAATTGTGAAATTAGTAGCACCTTTAAATAAAATAAATACACCACTTTTATACAATAACTGAAAATTGACACTCAACAAGGGAGATAATTTTAATGAATATATCCAGTGTTAAATGTTCTCTGATTTTTTAAATGAGTAATTCCATCTAACACAGCATCAAAAATTGCAGTTCTTGTGTAATCAAAAGTGAAATTGCTGTTTGATCTTAATATGTTTCATTACTTGAAAGCAGTATTCACATGTCAGTCATCGTGATAACAAGTCACCAGATAAAAAACACATTAGGGAAATGGGAATAAACCAGTGAAAAGTACATTTTGACTGAAAACAAAATAGAGAAATAGGATGGATTAAATAGTGTTGTTTTTCTAATTGTTACAATTTGCTTAGTCCACTCTTTTAACATCTACACATTAGGTTGGTTTCTTTGGCATGCAACTAAATTATACCTTGTGCACTAGCTACCCATTTAATTGTCTGTGGTTAGGCTTTCTGTATTATGTCTGGAAACCCACATTCTTATTTATTTGTAAGTGCTTGTTTTTAATGAAAACCCCATTTATTTATTTTTTTAAATGAAGAAATATGGGGAATTTGACTAGCAGCAAGATGTATTAGTGATAAAAGAATGCATATACTGCATAAACTGTTCAAATAAAAAATGGTTTTCTTCAGAATTCATTGACATCAAATTGTTACAATAATTATTTGGTCACCATTAATAATAATACAATTAAGTATAGGCATATATATTTTCATAAGGGTGTTTAGTTTTTTCCATATGAAAATTAATCAATCAATGATTTACTTCTCCTTGTCAGATTTAAAGTACCCACTGAATAAACTGCTCAGAGAACAATAGGTATTGTATTCAAACAATGGGACAGTTCATCTTCCAAAAGTTTAAATACCCTGACCAACACCAGCTTATACTCAGGAAAGGTTTCATGTGGTACGCTATAAATATTTTCTTAAAATGTACTCTGAAATCCGTTTTTTTTCTATCAATATAAACATGTTAGCTGCTGTCAACAAATAAAAGCAACATTCTAAGAATAAATAAAAGGGAATTAACTTTTCTACATATGGATATGTTCCACTGTACTTATTTCTTTGCTTACTTTTCATAGATGAAGAAAAAAGATGACAGATGAAGAGGAATGCCAAGAAATGTTTAATATGTCCAGAATATCTGGGTAAGAATATTATTGGAAATATTTCAGAGTTAAAGAAGCCATAAAAACTTATGACAATTTAAAATACATGTATTTAAAATATTAGGTACATGTATATAGGTTGCTGATGAAAAGATGATTAGGTGTTGCTCATTAGTAAATTTTATCCATACTGATGTGGAATGCATGCAAGACATTTTTATGTGTCCACACTTGTTCAACTACTGATGTGGAATGCATTTGATTTTGAAACATTTGAAATGTAAATGTATATTTTTTTGTCCAACATTACTTGGTTCTGTTTAGTTATTCTTCGTTTATATTTTAGATGACCAAAGAGGGCTGTTCTTATTTATTCCATATTAATATTAAAACTTTCAAACTCTATAAAAAAACTGTTTTCATACTCATTGAGTATAAAAGGTGTAGAATTTATTTAGTTAAGTTTAGTTCTAATATGGAATGCTTTGGTAGAATTAATAAAACTATCAAATTTTCATATTGGAATCAAAATGATTTATGTAAGGCATGATATATGGATATTTAACTATGGTCAAACATCGTTTCTGCAAATTTAACACCTAGCAATCACTGAGTGTTAAATTTGACTTATACAATGCAATGCCCATAGTAAAATATACAATAGATCATGGCTTTCAAAAATTATTTTGTATATTTAGATGACAGTGGAATTGAGAGTGGAGTGGAGTTAGAAGAGGAGTTGAGTTGAGAGTGCAGTTGAGAGTTGAGTAAGTAAATTTGGGTTAATGGTAAACTTAGCTCAAGTTTACTTTATTAAATTTAATTTCATTTAAGGTAGTTTAGTTTAAGAAGATCTACACCTTGGATAAAAACAATTTGGCAATCTTTTTAATTTAATTTTGCAAAAATGGAATAAGCTAATAAGACAGTTTTTGCTGGTAGTCCTGTGAACAGGAGAGATCTGATAAAGTACAGACAAATATACTTGCAGACAAACAATGAAGTAATTGCATACGAATAAAAATAAATAAAATAAATGCAGGTAAACATTTTCTTTAAATTGGGAATGGAATTGTCTATCTTTTATTCTTTAACAAGTTGTTGTTTTACCTAGCCTGGCTTATTTATTTATTTATTTATTTATTTATTATTTATTTACATGTTTTATGATCTCATTCCCAATACAGGTAAGATATATTCTGTATTATTATATGTATCTGTTTTTCTGATCTGCTGCTTAAACTGTTATAACCAATACACATGATGTTCAAAAGTAAAAGGAACATTCTAAGAATAAATAAAAGGGAATAAAGCGTTCTACATATTGATATTTTCTATTGTACTTATTTCCTTGGTTACTTTTCATAGATGAAGAAAAAAGATGACAGATGAAGAGGAATGCCAAACATATCTCCAAAATATCTGGGTAAGAATTTTATTGGAATTATTATATCCCCCACAAACTAGTTGGGGGGGTATATAGGAATCACCCTATCTATCTGTCTGTCTGTCTGTCCGTCTGTCCACATCCCTTGTAAGCGCAACTCCTCCTAAACCGCTTGACATGAAGGAAGTACTTCATATGTAGATGTGCATGAAGAATTTTCGTCGCTGTTGGATATTATTCAGGTGAGATAATTGGACTTGAAGCAAAGCGGGGGTATTCCTTTGTGCGCTTGCTCACAGTCCAAACTTGTTTAAGAGTTAAAGAAGCCATAAAAGCTTATGACAGTTTAAAATACATGTATTTAAAATATTTTTTAAATGCACTTATTGGATTTACACCTGATATAAGGTACAGTTATTTTACCATCACTACATATGTTAGCTAGTGTCAATATTTATAAAGCAACATTCTACGCATAAATGAAAGGACATGAAATCTGCTATATATAGATTTTTCCAATCCATTCATTTATTTGGTTATTTTTTAGATGAAGAAAGAAGATTACAGATGAAGAGGGGAACCCCCAAAAATATGTCCAGAATATCTGGGTAAGAATATTGCTGTAAATTATTGCAGTGATAAAACAGTCGTTAAAACATCTTGACATTTAAATATTTTTTAAAATGTACTCTTTAAGAATAACATCTGAAATAAGGAAAAATTATTTTTGCATCAATATAAACATGTTAGGTGCTGTCAAAAAGTAAAAGCAACATCCTAAGAATAAATAAAAGGGAATAAAGTTTTCCACATATTGATATGTTCCACTGTACTTATTTCTTTGTTTACTTTTCATAGATGAAGAAAAAAGGTGACAGATGAAGAGGAAAGCCAAGACAATATGTCCAGAATATCTGGGTAATAATATTAGTGGAAATTATTGCAACAATAAACAGCCTTTAAAACTTCTTTACAATTTAAATACTTTTTAAAATGTACTCTTTGAATAACATCTGTAATAAGGTTAAATTATTTTTCCATCCAAACACATAGCTAGTTCCAAAAACTTAAAAGAATATTCTAAGAATAAATGAAAGGGAATAAAGTTTTATACATATTGATATTTTCCATTGTATTTATTTTATTGGTTACTTTTCATAGATGAAGAAAAAAGATGGCAGATGAAGGGGAATGTGAAGATATGTTTAATATCTCCAAAATATCTGGGTAAGAATATTATTGGAATTATTTCAGAGTTAAAGAAGCCATAAAAACTTGACAATTTAAACAAATTTTGAAATGCACTTTTTGGATTAACACCTGATATAAGGTATAGTTATTTTACAATCACTACATGTGTTAGCTAGTGTCAAAAATTGATAAAGCAACATTCTAAGCATAAATGAAAGAACACGAAATCTGCTATATATAGATTTTTCCAATCCATTTATTTGGTTATTGTTATAGATGAAGAAAGAAGATTACAGATGAAGAGGGGAACCCCCAAAAATATGTCCAGAATATCTGGGTAAGAATATTGCTGTAAATTATAGCAGTGATAAAACAGTCATTAAAGCATCTTGACAATTTAAATATTTTTTAAAATGTACTTTTTAAGAATAACGTCTGAAATAAGGTTAAATAATTTTTCCATCCGTACACATGTTAGCTAGTTCCAAAAAGTAAAAGGAATATTCTAAGAATAAATGAAAGGGAATAAAGTTTTATACATATTGATATTTTCCATTGTATTTATTTTATTGGTTACTTTTCATAGATGAAGAAAAAAGATGACAGATGAAGGGGATTGTGAAGATATTTTTAATATCTCCAAAATATCTGGTAAGAATATTATTGGAATTATTTCAGAGTTAAAGAAGCCATAAAAACTTGACAATTTAAAAATTTTTTGAAATGCACTTTTTGGATTAACACCTGATATAAGGTATAGTTATTTTACAATCACTACATGTGTTAGCTAGTGTCAAAAATTGATAAAGCAACATTCTAAGCATAAATGAAAGAACACGAAATCTGCTATATATAGATTTTTCCAATCCATTTATTTGGTTATTGTTATAGATGAAGAAAGAAGATTACAGATGAAGAGGGGAACCCCCAAAAATATGTCCAGAATATCTGTCCAGAATATCTGGGTAAGAATATTGCTGTAAATTATAGCAGTGATAAAACAGTCATTAAAACATCTTGACAATTTAAATATTTTTTAAAATGTACTTTTTAAGAATAACGTCTGAAATAAGGTTAAATTATTTTTCCATCCGTACACATGTTAGCTAGTTCCAAAAAGTAAAAGGAATATTCTAAGAATAAATGAAAGGGAATAAAGTTTTATACATATTGATATTTTCCATTGTATTTATTTTATTGGTTACTTTTCATAGATGAAGAAAAAAGATGACAGATGAAGGGGATTGTGAAGATATTTTTAATATCTCCAAAATATCTGGTAAGAATATTATTGGAATTATTTCAGAGTTAAAGAAGCCATAAAAACTTGACAATTTAAAAATTTTTTGAAATGCACTTTTTGGATTAACACCTGATATAAGGTATAGTTATTTTACAATCACTACATGTGTTAGCTAGTGTCAAAAATTGATAAAGCAACATTCTAAGCATAAATGAAAGAACACGAAATCTGCTATATATAGATTTTTCCAATCCATTTATTTGGTTATTGTTATAGATGAAGAAAGAAGATTACAGATGAAGAGGGGAACCCCCAAAAATATGTCCAGAATATCTGGGTAAGAATATTGCTGTAAGTATTGCAGTGATAAAACAGTCATTAAAACATCTTGACAATTTAAATATTTTTTTTAAAATGTACTCTTTAAGAATAACATTTGAAATAAGGTAAAATTATTTTTCCATCAATATAAACATGTTAGCTGCTGTCAAAAAGTAAATGCAACATTCTAAGAATAAATAAAAGGGAATAAAGTTTTCAACATATTGGTATGTTCCACTGTACTTATTTCTTGGCTTACTTTTCATAGATGAAGAAAAAAGATGACAGATGAAGAGGAATGCCAAGACAATATGTCCAGAATATCTGGGTAATAATATTAGTGGAAATTGTTGCAACAATAAACAGCATTGAAACTTCTTTACAATTTAAATACTTTTTAAAATGTACTCTTTGAATAACATCTGAAATAAGGTTAAATTATTTTTCCATCCATACACATGTTAGCTAGTTCCAAAAACTAAAAAGAATATTCTAAGAATAAATGAAAGGTAATAAAGTTTTATACATATTGATATTTTCCATTGTATTTATTTTATTGGTTACTTTTCATAGATGAAGAAAAAGGATGACAGATGAAGAGGAATGCCAAGATATTTTTAATATCTCCAAAATATCTGGTAAGAATAGTACTGGAATTATTTCAGAGTTAAAGAAGTCATAAAAACTTGACAATTTAAAATATTTTTGAAATGCACTTGGTTTAACACCTGATATAAGGTATAGTTATTTTACAACCACTACATGTGTTAGCTAGTGTCAAAAATTGATAAAGCAACATTCTAAGCATAAATGAAAGAACACGAAATCTGCTATATATAGATTTTTCCAATCCATTTATTTGGTTATTTTTATAGATGAAGAAAGAAGATTACAGATGAAGAGGGGAACCCCCAAAAATATGTCCAGAATATCTGGGTAAGAATATTGCTGTAAATTATAGCAGTGATAAAACAGTCATTAAAACATCTTGACAATTTAAATATTTTTTAAAATGTTCTTTTTAAGAATAACGTCTGAAATAAGGTTAAATTAATTTTCCATCCGTACACATGTTAGCTAGTTCCAAAAAGTAAAAGGAATATTCTAAGAATAAATGAAAGGGAATAAAGTTTTATACATATTGATATTTTCCATTGTATTTATTTTATTGGTTACTTTTCATAGATGAAGAAAAAAGATGACAGATGAAGGGGAATGCCAAGATATTTTTAATATCTCCAAAATATCTGGTAAGAATATTATTGGAATTATTTCAGAGTTTAAGAAGCCATAAAAACTTGACAATTAAAAATATTTTTGAAATGCACTTTTTGGATTAACACCTGATATAAGGTATAGTTAGTTTACAATCACTACTTGTGTTAGCTAGTGTCAAAAATTGATAAAGCAACATTCTAAGCATTATCCCATAATGCAGGCTAAGGACTAAATAAGACAAAAGACTTGAAATAGGGTTGGCATAATAGGGCCACAGTATTTATTACAAAAGAACAAAACTGAATACATCGATCGATTGAAAACTGATTATTTGAAAGTCTTTGCATATCGATAACTTAACTGACGAACGATCTATCATTGGAACAATCAATAAACTGTATAACGATCACTTAAAATGTTCAATCTAAATGGTTGCCGCAGATTATGACAACCTTTCAATCACTTCTAAAAAAGGTAAATTTAATTTTTGACATCATCGTGGGAAACACAGATGATGAGGCCTAAATAGGGTAAATAATACAGTTCATGTAAATCTAATATCTCCTTGCATAACTCTGGTGCAGCGATTTTGCCAACAAAGACAGACGTGTGTGCCGTAAATTACTTTGGTTTTCTCCTCGATCTCGGCCCACCAAGAGGTACAATTGATCAGTCTCAAAGTTCAAACAAGAACAGGTACCTGCAAATATATATTAAAACCCAGCAGAATACATTCACACCAAGCAATAAACATGGAACATATACCAAAAATCCCTAATTATACATGAATATATTTGTAAATTGTAAGTGGAGGGTATTGTAACTACATATTAACGGTGACCGATAAGGGTGGGAGGGAGAGGAAATTTGCTTGGATAAGACTTCTGCGTCGTCTACCAGTTTTTGAGCACAATTTGGAAAGGAAGTAGATGTCACGTGACGAATAAGGGCAAGACCAAGTGCTTTGTTAAAGGAAAGATTATTAAAAACGTACAAAGAATTAATAAATGAGAAACTTTCAACCAATAGTTATCAAAGATAGCTCAAAGGAAATGTAGGGAACAAAACAATCTTAATTACATATTTGCTTAATGATAAAAGAATTTAAATCTTATGACTTTAAATTCTATTATCCCATAATGCAGGCTAAGGACTAAATAAGACAAAAGACTTGAAATAGGGTTGGCATAATAGGGCCACAGTATTTATTACAAAAGAACAAAACTGAATACATCGATCGATTGAAAACTGATTATTTGAAAGTCTTTGCATATCGATAACTTAACTGACGAACGATCTATCATTGGAACAATCAATAAACTGTATAACGATCACTTAAAATGTTCAATCTAAATGGTTGCCGCAGATTATGACAACCTTTCAATCACTTCTAAAAAAGGTAAATTTAATTTTTGACATCATCGTGGGAAACACAGATGATGAGGCCTAAATAGGGTAAATAATACAGTTCATGTAAATCTAATATCTCCTTGCATAACTCTGGTGCAGCGATTTTGCCAACTTGACAGTGGCATATAAGATACACTGTCAACCGCCATTATGCGGTGAGCTGCACCCAAGACTGTGGCCCTAGGACAAAACTAAACCAAATAAATCACATTTGGTATTTTCCTACTCCCAATTATATACGGGATAACAAATACAAAATTGAGCACGAAATCAGCAAACATACATGTATTATGGTATAAGTTACCAAGAATACAATGAAAGAAAAATGTTATGTATACATAAATTGTAAAGATGTACGAATACACTATGAACCAATCTCTCAAGATGAAGGAAAAGTTGTGATCCAATCATTAGCTAAAAACTGCTCCAACCCCCCTTGTAAATTGTTTAACAGAACTTCAGTACCCAAGTCTGTTAAATGGACACCATCTTGCTTGAGAAATCTAGCGATATTAAGTCGCAAATCTGGATAGTGTATGTAACGACCCCCGTTAGCAATTACAGTATATGCAATAAAATTATTTAGTCTATATCGACATCTTTCCATGGCTTTCAAGTTATTTGAGAATCTCCAAGATGTTCTTGGAAGAATTTGAGACCATACAATAGTAGTGCCTGGAAGGACATCTTTCAACCATAAAATTAGTTCTTTGACCTGAATGCGAAGATTTCCTATTCTAGTGTGACCAATGTTGTTACCCGAGACATGGAGTACTAAAATTGTTGGAGGATTTTCAGTTAAATTCAACATTGTCTGGATATGAGAATGTACTTGCTGAATCCTCAAACCAGCATAGCCTTGCCACCAAATATTTAGGTTAGGGTTCAATCGTTCTAGCCCCAAGTTGAGACCGCCAGGACGAGATCTTGCTGCCCTGAAAGCATCTCTTATAATGGATGAGCCCAGTATCCAAATGTTCACAGGGTTACCTAAAATTCCCATTATATAAAAATTTAGACAACTAACAAATGCAACTTAAAAATTTACAGACAACAAATTTTAAAATTTAAGGTCTTATATAGCGTTTAAAACAAGAAGATTTCCAACGACCTGCCTTCATGATGTCCACGTCATTAAAGCCCTGAATAGCCATGCTAGTGGCAGCCCCTATACGGAAGGAGTGTGAGCTATAAAGTTGTTTATCTACACCTAACAATTCCAATGCCTTCTTCAAAACTGTCACAACCTGAAAACGCGTTAGCGGTTTTGTATCAAAATGGCAAAAAAATAGTCCAGAATTAGGAGGTCTTACTTTATAGAACTGTGACACTAACAGAACTGGACAGTACTCAAAACCAGGCTTATGGTCTAACTTTAAACAAACTCCCTTTCTATATTGATCAGTTTTAGAGGACCCAATTTGAATCAATACAGCGTTTTGATGAAGTGATACATCTGAATACACCAAGGCATGTTGACTTTTGGTGCTACTTAGGGCAAACTCTGATATTCTCAACATTGCATGAAAGGCTACACTAAATGAAGTTCTGAAGAGTAAAGTTTCAAATGCATTTTTGCAGACATTTGGTAAAATCCTGAGAATATTATATAACAAATCTGACGTAATAGGTAAACGATGATCATGCACGGTTCCTTTAGACCTCTTTAGACCTTCAAGTACCTTGCGTACTACAAATTTTTGGGTTGGGTCATCGAAGTCGTTTATTTTGCAATAGAAGGAAATACCCGATAGATAACAATTTATTGAAGAATGAGCAAGATTTTTTTGAATTAAATACATAATGAATGACAAAATAACCATTACATTGGGGGGCCAACTAACAGGTAAGCCACTGTTAAGTCTAAATCTAGAAAATTCTGATATTGCCCTCTGATACAGCAAAACTGTGTTTGGGGATAATGACTTGTTTAAAAATTGTTCAATCATGGGCCTAAATGCATCAAAAACTCCTCTGGTATTTGGGTCATCACTGGATCGGCTAAGGGGGCTAGAATCTTGAACCTGTCCATCTGAAAACGTGACAATGAATCAGAAATTTCGTTAATAAAGGAGCAGATATAAATTGGTTTAAATTGGATATTATGCAGCATAGCTATAAGAACAAATTTCCTAACTAATTTCATGATGTTTTTATCTTTAGATGAGCACTTGCTAAGTATCGAGACCACGGCCAAATTATCAATGTGGAGCAATATTCTAGTGTTTTTAAGCAAATGACCCCACAAGTAAAACGCTAACAAAACAGGCACCATCTCTAAATAAGCCATGTTCCTAATAAGGGGGGAATAACTTATGCTTTTTGGCCATGAGAGTTGAGCCCAATGCCCTTGAAAGAAGGCACCACAACCAAGTTCAGGGTTACCAGACGCATCTGTGAATAGCTCTAAAGTTTGAGAAGAATACCAAAGACGATCAGGAAAATAAAAATGACCATTAAATTTGTCCAAAAATTCTAACAACATTAGAACATCGGCTTTAACCTCTCCATTTATGCGTACCCTATAATATGGTTTTTTGAGTCGAACACTCCCAATCAGGTCATAAAATCTCCTAATAAATGCACGAATTGCTGGAATGGCTTTCGAGCAAAAGGCCAAAAGACCTGTAACTGATTCCAAATCTTTAACTAACATTTTCTTTTTAAGTAGCATAGGTTTGAGAAGATCATGTAATTTAGACAATTTTTCTTTGGGGATCATAACTAGCATCAACTCGGTGTTGATAATAAAACCTAAAAAAGGTAGAATAGTTGTTGGGCCTAAAGTTTTGTCAACAGCTAGTGGAACCCCCAGATCTTCGCACAAATCAGTGAAACTAGACATCAAGGTGGCACAGTCGTCAGACAATTCTGAACCCATAAAGATATAATCGTCCAGATAGTGGTCAACAGTGTGCAAACCACAACGCAATTCTACTGCCCACTGAAGAAAATGTGCAAACTTTTCGAATAAATTACAAGATAAGGAAAGCCCCATGGGTAAATTCTTTTCAATAAAATAAAACCCTAAAAATTTGATACCAAGCAAATCGAAATCAGCTGGATTTACAATAAGCAATCTAAAGGCAGAGCTTATATCGATTTTCCCTAAGAGGGCCCTGGGACCAAGACTGTATATTTTGTCCAAAATCAAATCAAATGATGTGTACTGCACTCTACATAGTTTTTCATCAATATAAGAATTAATACTGTTTCCAGGTGGATAAGACAAATTGGTTATAAGTCGCCATGAGCCATCAGTTTTAGGAACAAGACCAATGGGGGAGATTCTTAAGGTTGAAATTGGCATGTTTTTAAAGGGACCTAACATTCTACCTATTTCAACTTCCTTTAATAACTTGGCCATGGTCTCTTCTTTGTGCAACTCAGCCGATATCAAATTTGGTGCTAAAGAGTGATATCTGGGACCAGTATAATGTAATCTAAATCCATTTGTAAAACCAGAAATTAATTCACATGCTACATCCTTCTTTGGATAAGCTTGCAGGAGAGTAGATAACTGTTTGACTTTAATTGGGGTATACCCCAAGTCCCATAGGCGAGGAAGTAACTCTTGGTCTTGAGAACTGCTGAGGAACTCTAAATGAATTTAAAACATGTGAATTAGTCTTCGGAATTCTTACAGGACGCCTAACTGAATTATATTGACCATTAAATTCAATTTTACCCTGATTAGATATATATGCATTCTTTCTGCATGATGCGACTGGATGATTTTCATTACATCTTAGACAGGTGTGGCTATACATACAGGTTTGACGAGTGCACTTATTAGAATAATTGAATGGGTAGCACTTCAGGTTGGAATGCAACGAGTTCTGAAATTTAGTGGCATGTTGTGAATTGAAGAAATGTGTGCTAGAATTTCCATTCATGTACAGAAGCCAAAGCTCCATGTCAACATCAGCCCAAGAGCTGGATGGGTTAATGGATTTTCTCAAACGATATTGCTCGTCATAAGTTATCCAACCTAAAGTACTGCGTGAAGCTCCTTGACGGACGACATACATATATTTCAAAAGTTCTTGAAATCTATGTGAGTGAACAGAACAAAATATACTGGTGAATATAATAAACGCAGTTGTCCATTGGTCTATAGACAAAAGCTTTTGGCTGTTTTGGTTGCTTTGTACAACTATTTCACCTTTATTTGATAGAACAAGTTTTTGCACTCCATGAGAATGACTATTATTTAGTAATGTAAATAGCTCAATGTAATCACCCCTTATAATTTTCTCTTTTAAATTTTGTGGCACAGTGGCCGACACTTCATTTGTTACACTTAAAACTGGGGCAGGGGTAAATGACACTGTATTAACAGAATTGCTAGTACCTGGAGAAGAGTAAATAGTTGGGGCTATGGCTCCAAAACCTGCTCCCAATGAAGTGAGTGTTACATTCGCACGGTTGTTACATGTTTCCAAGTATAATGGTGCAGACGAGGACTGAGCAAAACCTGTTTGTGTACCGGAACTGGAAGCTAAAGTATTGACTTCCTGGGAATTAGTTGCCATACTACATGATGTAGAAGTACCAGTTGAGCTGGAAGTAGAATCTTCCAAACTGCTTGGGACTTTCCTTTTCCTGCCACTTCTTCTTAAGTATGACATGATCTGAAACTCAAATAATTTTATTAGAAATGCACATTGCCCACACAAAAATATGTATACTGTGGCCAGTGAAGTAAAGTTTAATTGCAATGTGAATACATTATAGTATAGGCAGAATTTATTTCATAACCATATACATGAATAGGTGCTGTGAATATGTATTTCCGATATGATTAAGTCAATTACAAATGCAATAAACGAATATTTCCAAAGTAAGAAAAATTGATTCTTTCCAATATATGTAGTAAGGGTAGTTTAATATGTTTTATCACGTCCAGTTTGAAAACCCATGTGAAAATACAAAGTTTCAAAGGGGCGACAACTAGTGCAACAAATTGGAAATTATTTATGGAATTACAATTTTATAAATTAAATAATTGTAAACAAAACTTACCAGAAGATCTTAAATGTAAATAAAGTTATTATGCGAAATAGAATACATAAAAATTAGTCACTACACAAAGTGATAACCACGTGCACGAGGTATTAAATCGGAGTTTAGAAACCGCGAAAGTTCAACGATAAAATAAGGAGAATAATATTATTTAATTAAAATATGGCTATAAGTTAAGCAACAAAATGAATAACTACATCACTGTTACCAATTTTTTGGTGTCGATGGAACTCAAGTTGTGAAATGGATTTAAATTTGCTTGGATAAGACTTCTGCGTCGTCTACCAGTTTTTGAGCACAATTTGGAAAGGAAGTAGATGTCACGTGACGAATAAGGGCAAGACCAAGTGCTTTGTTAAAGGAAAGATTATTAAAAACGTACAAAGAATTAATAAATGAGAAACTTTCAACCAATAGTTATCAAAGATAGCTCAAAGGAAATGTAGGGAACAAAACAATCTTAATTACATATTTGCTTAATGATAAAAGAATTTAAATCTTATGACTTTAAATTCTATAAATGAAAGAACACGAAATCTGCTATATAGATTTTTCCAATCGATTCATTTATTTGGTTATTGTTATAGATGAAGAAAGAAGATTACAGATGAAGAGGGGAACCCCCAAAAATATGTCCAGAATATCTGGGTAAGAATATTGATGTAAAGTATTGCAGTGATAAAACAGTCATTAAAACATCTTGACAATTTAAATATTTTTTTTAAATGTACTCTTTAAGAATAACATTTGAAATAAGGTAAAATTATTTTTCCATCAATATAAACATGTTAGCTGCTGTCAAAAAGTAAATGCAACATTCTAAGAATAAATAAAAGGGAATAAAGTTTTCAACATATTGGTATGTTCCACTGTACTTATTTCTTGGCTTACTTTTCATAGATGAAGAAAAAAGGTGACAGATGAAGAGGAAAGCCAAGACAATATGTCCAGAATATCTGGGTAATAATATTATTGAAAATTATTGCAACAATAAACAGCCTTTGAAACCTCTTTACAATTTAAATACTTTTTAAAATGTACTCTTTGAATAACATCTGAAATAAGGTTAAATTATTTTTCCATCCATACACATGTTAGCTAGTTCCAAAAAGTAAAAGGAATATTCTAAGAATAAATGAAAGGGAATAAAGTTTTCTACATATGGATATTTTCCATTGTATGTATTTCATTGGTTACTTTTCATAGATGAAGAAAAAAGATGACAGATGCAGAGGAATGCCAAGACAAATATCTCCAAAATATCTGGGTAATAAAATTATTGGAATTATTTCAGAGTTAACAATGCATTTTTTGGATTAACACCTGATATAAGGTAGTTATTTTACAATCACTAAATATGTTAGCTAGTGATAAAAATTGATAAAGCAACATTCTTAGCATAAATGGAAGGACATGAAATTTGCTATATATAGATTTTTCCAATCCATTCATTTAGTTGGTTATTTTTTAGATGAAGAAAGAAGATAACAGATGAAGAGAGGAACCCCCAAAAATATGTTCAGAATACAGAATATCTGGGTAAGAATATTTCTGAAAATTATTGCAGTGATAAAACGGTCATTAAAACTTGACAATTTCCAAATTTTTTAAAATGTACTTTTTAAGAATAACATCTGAAATAAGGTAAAATTGTTTTTTCATCAATATAAAACATGTTAGCAGCTGTCAAAAAGTAAAAGCAACATTCTAAGAATAAATAAAAAGGAATAACGTTTTCTACATATTGATATGTTCCACTGTACTGATGTCCATCTGGGTAAGAATATTAGTGGAAATTATTCCAAAGATAAAACAGCCTTTACAACTTCTTGACAATTTAAATACTTTTTAAAATGTACTCTTTGAATAACATCTGAAATAAGGTTAAATTATTTTTCCATCCATACACATTAGCTAGTTTCAAAAAGTAAAAGGAACATTCTAGGAATAAATAAAAGGGAATAAAGTTTTCCACATATTGATATGTTCCACTGTACTTATTTCTTGGCTTAATTTTCATAGATGAAGAAAAAAGATGACAGATGAAGAGGAATGCCAAGACATATTTAATATGCCCAGAATATCTGGGTAAGGCTATTATTGGAAGTATTTTGAAGTTAAAGAAGCCAATAAAACATACAACAATTTAAAATATCTTTGAAATCAACTTTTTAAAATTAACACCTGATAAAAGGTACAATTATTTTACCATCACTACACATTAGCTTGTGTCAATAATTGAAAGCAACATTCTAAGCATGAAATCTGCTATATATAGATCTTTTCAATCCATTTATTTATTTGATTTATAGATGAAGAAAGATGATTACAGACGAAGAGAGGAACTCCAAGCTAGACTAGATGTCCAGAATATCTGGGTAAGCATTGTTTGAATTATTTTAGAAGAAAGAAGCCAAAAAATAAAAATAAAAGAATAATAGCAAAGAAACTGACCAAACAAAATATACTCTTTTTGAAATTATTTTTCAAACAATACACATGCTTAAAAATTAAACCAAGAACAACTGTCACCCAAAGGATTTGTAAATGATGTGTACTGTGAATGCTTAAATATTTAAGAAAAATGTTTTAAATAAAATTATTTTGGTGGTAATCTGGAAAATCTGGCTTATGTGTGACATTGGTCAATCACATTATTTAAATATTTACATTTTCTGCAGTCTCATTTTTACTATATAATGCACAATTGTACCCTATTACCTTAAAAAAACTTAGATAACTTGCCTTAAATGTGATCCAAGTCTGATTATATAAAAAAATATATTGAAGCAAAGTATTGTAATGTACATCCAGGATGTGGAAATGTCATGCCAACTCATATCTTATATCTTTAGGGGTCGTCCATAAATGTCAACCATTTTCATAAGTGTGCAAACCGCACACTTGAAGGAGGGGGTTAAATATTTTGACATTATTGGTAACACTTTTTTTTATCTTCAGAAATTTTTCGTTTCCGTGGAGTTTGGTTTTTATATTAGTTTAATGGTTGATGTACACTTTTTATGGGGGTGGGGGTTCTCAAAAAGTGTGCTTTTTGCACACTTGTGAAAATGGTTGACAATTATGGACGACCCCTTATGTCTAATGGACAAACCAAAACTAGTTTTAGTCTCAAGGTTTGATTCTTTGTAATGTCATTTAGAGGGTTATGTTTTACTGTATATGTAATATTGGTTATTTTGTGTTTCAGGCATAAGAGATAATGTACATCTGAAGTTTCTGTCCTGATCTTGAATTTGCAAGGTATTTTATTTGATGCTTATAACTCCTTACAATTTATCTAGAATGTTTCGAATCCTATATTATCCAGTCAGTTTTGGGATTATCCTGTATCAACTATTTCTCATTATGGAGTAAGAGACAAACGCACAACATCATGTTGCCACAGATTAATGAAGGAATGGTTAACTACTGAAAGAAACATCTTTTAAGACCGCTAGCATTCACTTCTTTAAAAAATTGTTCAACTGAAAATGTGTTTGTATAAAATAATCCACACCAACTCCAAGAGCTGTAGTGTCTTCATTCATATTAACTTAATAAATCTCTGGAAGTCACAGGAAAATTTACCAAATGATTTTGTGCTTCATCATAACAACTCGCCACATGCAACAATATAAAAACTACAGTTTGAAGAATGTTTTTTTATAGTATTTTGGAACTTCACATGCTGCAGTCAATAAACAAACTGGATAGTGTCAGTTGTTGACACCTATATATCTCAGACAAAATAATGAACTGGTATATTTAAATTCTAAATACAGATAACAGCTTTAATAAAACTGCAGGGTGTGCTAGACTCCAATCGTAATTTTCCAGCTATTACTGATGAGGAGCTATAGATTGATGCAGTTTTCTGAACAGCTGTTATTAGTGACCAATAGGTAAAAAATACCCAACTATATTTATATCTGAGGATTGAAACAGGCTAATTTTTGTGCAATGTGTATGTTTTATTGTATTACATTTCTTTGTTCTCTTCAGCAGTGTTTGGTTCATGTTCATTTACATTTATATTTCAGATGACCAAAGACAACTGTTCTTGTTTATTCCATTGTTACCAAAAACTTTTAAAAATCTATTCAAAAAATTTCAATTTCTTTATACTCATCGAGTATAAAAAAGGTGAAGTTAATTAGTTATTATTAAGTTTAACTCTAATATGGATTGCCATGGTAGACAAATAAGTCACAAGTACCAAATTACCATATTAAAATCAACATAATTTATGTGAGGCATGATTTATGGATATTTAACTATGGTCTAACATTGTTTCTGTAAATATAACATCTTTCAATCGCTAAGTGTTAACTTGACTGATACAATGCTGTGCCTATGGTAAATATACAATAGATCATGGCTTTCCTAAATTAAGTTGAGAGTTGATAGTGGAGTGGTGAGTTGAGCTCAGAGTGAAGTTTGTGAGGGGAGTGAATTTGGAGAGTTATGTGTAATTAAGTTTATATAGTTATGTTTTAGTATAGTTAGTTAGTTTTAGTTTTTAGTATAGTTAGTTAGTTTTAGTTAAGTTAGTTAGTTTTTATTTAAGTTAGTTAGTTTTAGTTTAGTGAGTTTTAGTTAAGTTTAAGTTAGTCAAGTTTAATTCTAATATGGCAGCTGTGGTAGCATTCCATTTGAATCATTACCCGAAATACCATATTGGAATTGAAATAATTTATTGATTTCATGATTTTTTATTGTTTTTCTTTGCGCAAACATTATATCATTAAATTTAGTGCCTCACTTACACTCGGTGGTAAATTGAAATAATGCCTTGCAAAAAAAGAACAAAAACAAAAGATGATTGTCATAAATTATTTCTTGTCTTAAGTTAGTTATATTAAGGCCATCTTCACCTTGGATAAAGATGCTTGGAAACCTTTTTCATTTAAATTAAAATCAACATGGAATAAACTATCAGTTTTTGCTGGAAGTCAAGTGAACAAAAGATCTGACAAATATGGACAAGAGCTTGGAGACAAAATACAGACAGTAGAATAAAAAAATGGGAATAAACTGGTAAATATTTTTATTTACTCTAAAATATGTTTACCATTAATTATTGACCTTTAATTTACAAGTTATAAACAAGATTTAGCATAATATAGTCTCAATCTAAGATAATGGCTCATACTACCAACATTATTGATAAAAAAAATTTTGACTCATAACCATGCATGTTAAAATTCTTTCACTTGTTGACCCAACAAACGAAAATATGTCCAGAATATCTGGGTAAGCAGGTTGTCTTGTCTGTTTTTATTTCAGACATTCTTTTTCCTTAAAATGAAAGAGACATAACCTCGTTAAAAATTGAAGGTAATAATATACAGAACACGGAGGAAAAAAAGAATCCACAAATCAATGTCCCAGAAACCAACAAACTCAAAAACCACCAACCAAAAATATAGTTACTTCAACGATTATACTTAATTGGTACAGGCATTACAAAATAAATGGTGGGTTAAACCAGGTTTTATGGCATGTCAAACAAAATTATGATACTTTTATATCAATAAACATGCTGTCATCATTTTTAAAAAATAAAATTATTCTAAGCATAAAAGAAAAGAAATATAAAATTCTGTATATTGACAATTTTAATTCACATATTTATTTGGTTGTCTTTTATAGATGAAGAAAGAACACTACAGATGAAGAGGAACTATAAGAATGAAATTACATCCAGAATATCTGGGTAAGCTGACTGTCCATCTCTTTTATTTCGTATAAAAGAAGTAAATTGAACATTTTTTCCAATAATATAGGAAAAGTATAATACACATCCTAATAATAATGCAACATTCAAAGAAAACAAAATATGTTGCAAATTGACATTTTTCAATTAATTAATTTGCATGCTTTTAATAGATGAAGAAAGAAGATTACAGATGAAGAGGAACTCCAATAAAATATACACAGAATATCTGGGTAAGAATATTGTTGGAATTATTTCAGAGATTAAGGAGCTATTAAAACTTAATGGATTTTTTTATTTTTTAGAATAACATTTAACATAAGGTACACATTATTTTTGCATCAATACACATGCTAGCAAGGAAATGAAAGCTGCTGCATATATTTTTTTTCAATAATTTTTTTTTATTTTTAACTTTTCATAGATCAAGGAAAAAGACTATACAGATGAAGATCTTACAGAAAGAAAAAATTTTTCAAGAAAATCTGAGAAAGTATGTTGTTATTTTTCAGAAATAGAGACACCATTAAAACTTGTTTTCAACTATAAAATTTAAAAAAAAATAAAAATATTTATAATAATATAAGTGCATAATTAAAATGTGAGGTTTAAAGCCCTAAAAAAATGTTAACACATCTATTTTGTTTTACAGAGTGTGAAGATACTCAAGGATTGATATAAAAGAACTGTGGAATTACTCCAGAACCTTGGATACTTTGACTAATGATGTACTGTATTTTGATGATGGTACAGAGAAATTTATATTATGGATTGTTAATGTTACATTTTATTTTGCTATGTTGCTACTTGTTTGTTTTATTGTTACTATATGCTATGGTATTGTTACCTGTATTAAAAAATTTGAAATAAATATATTGTTTCACCCAACCTATTCTTACAAATTAGACAGATGATTTATGAGACCTTTGGCATGTGATTTAAAACACTGTTCCACTTGGATAAAGATAAAGAAAGGGAATATTCATAATCTCTCTTAAATTGCACAGAAACGTAGTCTGTACATCTTATGTTCTAAAATTTCATAAGTTTTTTTTAAGGACATGAACTTTTCACACTGATTTTGATTATTTAAAAGTGAACACATCTATTCATTATTTAAGCTTGTTGTCTCCATCAAGGTACAACACAATTTCAATTTTGCACATTGTATAATTTATTAAATTGATTAATGTGCTCTATGAAAATGATATTTTTCCCTTATGGAGAAAATATTTTCTAAAAATTTGAAATAAATTCAAAATTAGAATAAACTAAAAAATATGTGTATTTTTACATTTTCAAAAAAGATCAACCACGCGACCTGTTAGTGTTTGGCATAGTAAAATATGACGTCAAAAATGGGGGCTTGCCTCCATGACGATTTTTGACTGGTTTTTTTCGGCAGAAAGTGCCAGCCAGGTTTTAGTATTGTGAAGTTGGTTAAATCAAGTAAAAGAGGATAATATGGTATCTATTTTGTGTACGGTAATCAACTCGCCTACAATTTTCAAGCTATAAATTGCAGAAGATGGTACCTAATTTGTGTAATTAACTCCTTACAGATTTTAACAGATCTATGAAGCTTAGCAGAAGGATGCACATTTATTGAATATGGACATGCTATTATCAAATTGTTCGAGGATTTTTCATAATTTTCCAGACTTGTGACCTGTTAAGTAGCTATAGTGGCCAAGAGTGAAAATGGGGGTGGGGGGGGGGGGGGTCTGGGGGGTTTGCCTCCCATGTAATTTATTTTTTCAGAGAAGAAAATCTTACATTCTGAGCATATTTTGCACAGTTTTAACGAGGGTGAAAAACTTAAGACAATAAAGTGTTAGAATGATTGAATTTGCATGTTTTTCTGCTTCATCTTCACTTGATATACTTGAATCGTCCCGTGCCATAATTTTTATTTTTGACTACAACTGGTCCTTTTAGTTAAAATTTACAAAAATAGGTAACATTGAATAATGAAAATTGTCAGAATAACTCTGGACAACTCTGGTATAATTCTGGTTTTTAACTCGAAAACAGTCGAGATCAGAAACTTGTACTGGAACGCGTAGCTACACGGGTTTACTTGTAGTTATTTGTGTTGATTTCTTTTTACTTGTACTACCTGTATTTCTAAAAAGCCAAAATTAAAATCAAAAGTGAAAACAAAGCAAAATTTACTTAAATAGATTGTTCAGTTGTTTCTTTGAAGCACACATTGATTTATATATAAGCGCCAAATGTGAAAAAATGGTAGCACATTTTATTTTTCAGCTTTTTCAGAGGGTTAGAAAAATACATTTCGTCTGTTTTTACAAAGACCTAACAAACTAGACAAAGTCCATCTAGCGATCCCTGATACCCCCGCTTTTGTAAAAATTTCTAATATTTTTCGTGGACTCTGACCTTGAAATTTGACGAATTTCCTCCAAAATGGATAGGCTTCGTACCAACATAATATATAACAATATCCCACAGTTTCATTCAAATCGGATGCAAACTTTTTGAGTTATTGTCCAGAAACGTTGTTTTTGCTAAAAACAACTTTTTTGAAGTTTTTGTGGACTGCGACCCAGAAATTTGACGGATTTCCCTCAAAATTGATAGGCTTCTTACCAACCTGATATATAACAATATCCCAAAGTTTCATTAAAATCACATACGACCTTGAAATTTGACAGATTTCACCCAAAATCAATAGGCTTTTTACCAACCTGATATTTAACAATATCCCAAAGTTTCATTCAAATCACATGCAAACTTTTTGAGTTATTGTCTGGAAACAACTTTTTTGTAAAAATTTCTAACGTTTTTCGTGGACTGTGACCTTGAAATTTGACGGATTTCCCCCAAAATCGATAGGCTTCTTACCAACCTGATATATAACAATATCCCAAAGTTTCATTCAAATCGGATGTAAACTTTTTGGATTATCATCCAGAAACCAAATGTAGAAGGACAGACAGATGGACATGAGGACCACTATATACCTCCGACTCCATTGAGCGGGGATATAATAAGTTTGAATAAAAATAATGCAGCATATCCTAAACTTAATCAATAAAGGACTCAATATCAATAATAAAGCTGCTTAATTATGTACAAAAAAATACATGCGTTAGATGTGACAAACTTATACGTCTCACATAATCACATGACTCACCAGTCCTGAAGTAGAAGGAAAAATTGCACGTTTCATGATCGGTACTGGTACAAGTTTCTAATATCAACCTGTCTAGTAGTAGAAGTTTTTAAAATTAAATATAAATTAAGCATGAGATTTATGGTGGCCTGTGGGAGGGCATTATTTCATGCTTAAAAGCACTATTCTTGCCCTCAAAGCATGATACTTGACAGATATGACTTGGTCATTTTTCAGGGTACCTATTTTGTGTAATTGACTTATTCTACAGCTTTCAACCCATATCCTTGATACTTCACAGAAAGACTGCACATGAATGGAAGCCGTGCATATGCTATTATCAAAATGTTGAGGATTTTTTCTTAATTTTCCAGACTTGGGAATTGAGTCATTTTTCAGAAAAATTTACAGAAGAGGATACCTATTTTGTGCAATCCACTTATCCTGCAGCTTTCAATTCATATCATTGAAACTTCATAGAAAGATTGCAAACCTATTGAATTTGAATATGCTTTGCTTTTTTCTAGACATTAGAACTTAGTCATTATTTAGCACATTTATAAATGATGGTTCTGTTCCTCCTACATTTTTTGACACAGACCCAAAACCTTCAGACAATGTGTATAACATTCTCCATTTATTAAAGCACTTGTCTTGCAAACCAGTGTTCAAACTTTTGTGATTTTTTTCTCATCCTTGGATAAAAAATATTTTCTGATCAAAGCAAAGTACTTTGTGTACAATTTATTTATGACAAAATATTGAATGTTGTGGGTAAGTGTAAACATCCTGAAAAAAATACTAAATGTATGAATGCTTTTTTGGTCCCAGGATAACTTAGGTTTTTCCAATAAACCATTAAATACATTTCACAAAGGGTGAGAAAAGTTCATGGCTGTTACAGAAGGATGCAATATATTTAAATTTGTATTTTTGGTTTAACTGTGAGAACTGGTTAGGTGAAACCACTATGTATTTTAATGGTGAGGTTAGGGTGGCTGAAGGGGAGGAGGAGGCCACATTAAAAATTTCAATCTTTTTTTGTTTTGTGTTAGACCAAATTAAAAAAAAAATCAGTTGTGTTAATTTTTTAATCATTGTTGTAAAATTTATATGCTAATTGTTATGTTGTGATTTGAACCAAAATATTGGCAATAAATATATGTCATGCATTCAATTTATTTGTTTTCTTGTAATTTGTACCAAGTGCAATAGTAAATAAATAAATAGTAAATAAATAGTAAATAAATAGTAAGAAATTGTTTACATGACCACATGTCAGACATTGTTACATAAGTTTTACATGATTTTCAAATGTTAGAATCTGATGAAGCATATTCAGGATTAAGAGCTAGGTATCATGCTTTATCAAGAAACCTAGATCTACATATGTAGACTTAATTCTTAGATCAAATTGTGCGAGACTTATTTTTTGCCCTTTAATTAAAAATTTGTTTACAAAATTGGCAAAGGGAGATTTTACCTCTTTATCTTGATTTCCTGATGATATTTTTCAACTAAGTTAATATGACAGAAATAATGTGAATTTACTACTTAAAAGAGTTATCTATGAGTAATGACTGTATTTTGTTAATAACTATTTTTAAATAAAAGCAGAAAACATCAAAATATCAATACAAGAATTACAAATAAGTGGAGTATGCTCCATAAATGCCCTTTTAATTTTAAAATTTAGTAGTTTTTATTCACAAATGTATAACATCTACTTCACGCTGTATCACCTTCAGATTTTCATAAAAATACACACAGTTGTAAATTACGTTAGCCTCATGATCTGTGAACTTTTTTGGTAAATTTTTCATTTTACAACTTTGTTTATGGAATTTTTGAAGGGATTTTTTTTTTAGTTTTCAGTCTCAAAAACGCTTTCATCAATTTTTTTTGAAATTTTGGTAAATTGTTTGTTTGATACATGTGAGCTTGATTTTATTTTTGGTAAAAAAAAAATTGTTATTGAGTTGTGGGACTTTTTTTGTGAAAGTTAAGGGGATGGTTTTTTTTTACTAACCTAAGAAAAGCTTTCATTAAATTTACTGAAATTTGGAATTGTTTGCTTTGAATGTGATTTTGCTTTTGTTTTTGGTAAAATTCTGATTATTATATATTCTGTCTATTCATCTATCATTAAGATGAATTCAAGGGTTCATGAAACTTGTACACATTTACACAGTTACTGAGTTATGAAATCCATGAATTATGGAATTCAAAAATGAAATTCAAGGCCTTAAAAAAGCCATGGAATCCCTAAATCATATAAAAAATTAATGGAAAAGTCATTTTGATTTGTATATTACTGTCAGAAATTTAGCATTATAAGCCATCAAAAATGGTCACAAGGTTCTGGAAAAGTCTTGAAATTAAAAGTCATGGAATTTTTAGACAAAAAAAGGTGTATGAACCATGCAGTTACAACACGAGATATCGTCACTGGCAAAATTCTATATGGCTGAACACAATACTTAAGTGAACTTAGATAAAGGGGGAAAGATCACAAATGTGGCATGCTGAGACATACAGTTTCCTGTTTGTTATACAGTTATGAGACTGTTTATGATAAAATGGGGAGATTTTTTTTAGACTAAATGAGACTGTTCATGCAGAATGGAGGATTTTTTTCAAACTCACTCAAAAAGGCTTTCATTAATTCTTGAAATTTTGGCCATTATTGATATCGATAGATGTGATTATGTCTCAATATTGCAAATGGAATTATGCATTTACGAAGTTGCTGTTGTCTCTAGACAGGCACAGCAAGCACTCATGGTTCAGCTGTTTTTTATTGACATCACTTTTCTTGTCATTACCAGTGTCATTTAATTTTTCAAAAAACTTTAGTGACACATCTAAGGCAATTTAAACCTATGTTGGCCCAAATCAGCTTTCGCCCATTTATTATAGAGGTTATGAGATTTATCTCTTCTAACCAACCCAAAATGGCCACCATGGCAAATAAAAGTGTTTAATTCCCCTGCCATAGCACTTATTGCACCTTTGCAAAAGTAATCCATTATTTTTTTTCAATGGTAAACATGTACAGACATGATGGCACAATAACATGCTAACTTGTTCCAGATATATATTATAAGCTGACACAAATTCAGTCCTTTTTGAAAGCTTTATCTCCAAAACTAAGAAAAAAAGACATGAAATATCTGTTGACACCATAAATGAACTGCAATTCATTAAATCAGCAATCCAATGAAAAAACAGAAGACATAAAGTATCATTATTAACAACAACAGTCTTGCCCTTTTGACCTTTTTCATTTAAGATAGGAAAAATTTGTTGACACATTACCAAAAGCTCATTTATAAATTTACACATTTTTTTAATGTAAAAAAAACTGAGAAAAAAAAACAAAAAAAATGAAAAAGAAACAAACAAAAAGAAACAATTTTTATTTGACATGCCACTGAAAAATCATTTGCCAATTACATGGAGGTCCAAACTGTAAAAGATATAAAAAATCTGTTGACACATAACTGAAATTTATTATACAGATAGAGATGAAATATCGAATTTTCCGAGTGACAGAAATCGCGGTAAATCACATGTGAAAATTATCATTTATTTTCACTCTCGGGTTTTTTCCCCCCAAAATTGCAGTTGGTTTTGTACTATACAGATATTCATCCGCGGTTCATAAAATTTAGGATTAATAAGCATTAAAATTTTACGAAAACAATTTTGATCTATATAATAAATAGGATAATCAATTGGGCATCATGAATATCCAAAATATGATCACTCGTGCTGCTTAAGCATCAGATTAAACTCGTTTTATCAGATGCGTTATGCGGCACTCGTGATCATATTTGGATATCCACTCTGCCCAATTAATTATCCTATAACTAATAACATGGAATCCAATAAAAAAAAACAATCAAATAAAATACAAATTAAAAAATCGCATAAAAATAAGATGAAAAAAATTAATACACTTTTGTGATGAAGCATAAATTAGGATACTTGTACTTTAAAATCTTATAGTAAAAAGGGGAAATTTATTGTCATACTCAACGTTCATAAAACATGGAACCCAATGCAAAATTCCTGTTGTTATCGAATATTAAATATTTATGTAAATGGCTAAAACAAGAAAATGGCCCTTTTCACCCTTAATAAGTCGAAATTAAAAAGATACAATATTCTATTGACATGTTCCAAGAGGTCATTTGATGAACAAATTCATGCTACTAGGACCAAAAAATATTGATCCAAAAGGCAAAAACAAATGGGGCCCTTTTTTACCCCTTTTATTTCATTTACCTAAAAAATAAAAAATATGACAACATACTTCAGAAAAACTCGTACAATGAGGAATCAAACAAAAAAACATCAGTCATATTAGGAATGAACATAAGAAATAGTGAAAACTTGGCCCGTTTTGGCCCCCTTTATTGCAGAAGCTAAGAAGTATCATAAAAAAAATAGACAGAAGCAAGTTTTAGTGATACATAAATTGAACTGAACTAAACCAGAGGCTCTTAAGAGCCTGTATCGCTCACCTGATTTTATAGGCAATGAAGGTGGCATTTCCTGATGTTAAAGTAAGTCCTGTAATTTTCAATAAACTTTAAATAGGACCATCCAAACAATATTACTAGAAAGCTTTGTTTCATTGGTTAACCGGTTGTATAGAGAAGATTTTTTTTATTTGCCCATAGGGTCCTATGATAAACTAAGTCCTGCGGAGGTGGCGGCCATTTTGAATTTTCAATTGCCATAAAAAACATAAACTTTATAGAGGACCATCCAAACAATATTGCTAGTAAGTTTTTGTTTCCATTGATTAACCGGTTTCAGAGAAGAAGGCTTTTGAAAACTTTTTCCCTTAGGGTCCTATGTTAAACTAAGTCCTGCGGTAGCGGCCATTTTGAATTTCCAATTGCCATAAAAAACATAAACTTTATAGAGGACCATCAAAACAATATTGCTGGTAAGTTTTTGTTTCCATTGATTAACCGGTTTCAGAGAAGAAGCCTTTAAAAACTTTTTCCCATAGGGTCCTATGTTAAACTAAGTCCTGCAGTAGCGGCCATTTTGAATTTCCAATTGCCATAAAAAACATAAACTTTATAGAGGACCATCCAAACAATATTGTTAGTAAGTTTTGTTTTGATTGGTTAAACGGTTTCAGAGAAGAAGCCCTTTTAAACTTTTTTCTCATAGGGTCGAATGTTAAACCAAGTCCTGCGGTGGCGGCCATTTTGAATTTCCGATTGGGATAAAAAACATTAACTTTATAGAGGACCATCCAAACAATATTGCTAGTAAGTTTTGTTTCTATTGGTTGACCGGTTTCAGAAAAGAAGCCTTTCAAACTTTTTCCCTTAGGGTCCAATGTTAAATTAAGTCCTGCGGTGGCAGCCATTTTGAATTTCCAATTGCCATAAAAAACACAAACTTTATAGAGGACCATCCAAACAATATTGCTAGTAAGTTTTTGTTTCCATTGATTAACCGGTTTCAGAGAAGAAGCCTTTTAAAACTTTTTCCCATAGGGTTCTATGTTAAACTAAGTCCTGCGGTGGTGGCCATTTTGAATTTCCAATTCCCATCAAAAACACAAACTTTATAGAGGACCACCCACACAATATTGCTAGTAAGTTTTGTTTTGATTGCTTAAACGGTTTCAGAGAAGAAGCACTT
This sequence comes from Limnoperna fortunei, assembly GCA_944474755.1. Lineage (NCBI taxonomy): Eukaryota > Metazoa > Mollusca > Bivalvia > Mytilida > Modiolidae > Limnoperna > Limnoperna fortunei. Next base: position 53,252,692 of record OX104113.1, read on the forward strand.
TTTAACTTTTTCCCCATAGGGTCCTATGTTAAACTAAGTCTTGAGGTGGCGGCCATATTGGTTTACCAATCAAAATAAAAAACACAAACTTTGTAAAGGTCCATCCAAATGAACATTATGGCCAAGTTTGGTTTCAATTGGCCAAGTGGTTTCAGAGAAGAAGATTAAAATGTAAAAAGTTT